>CM035136.1:39364244-40089244 GCA_020205605.1 Panax ginseng | reverse complement strand
GGACATAAAACTCGTATTTTTCTGATAAATGGGCTATTTTCTATGAATTACTGAAGTTTCAGAAAATAAAATGATTTTTATTAAATTATGGGTGGGACCCACTTTTGTTTTAACATTTGGGCTGCTGCGAGATTTTTCAAGAATGGTATGCTAGATGGTCTGTGTGACGCCCCCAAAATAGGTATACATCACCTATTCTGAGTCGTCAAATACATGGTACAGAATACAAATATAACTTAATTATACAACTGTCGTATAAAGTACGACAAAACATAAGTCGTGAGTTTTAATACAAATATTGTCGCCTGACAATATTCAAACTCAAATTCAATATTATTACATTTATTTTCCACTATTTCACCGAATAATGAGGACTACTAATGCTATCATCCTGTCCGTCACCCTTGGCCTCACCGACTAGTCCCTGCTACGTTCTCATTTCCTGAAGAGAACAATAAAAGTAAAAGGGTGAGCTCAACTAGCCCAATAGAAAATATTATGACTAAGATAATGCGAATATATTATCGTTAGCCTTCAACAATGATGTTAAACCGATACAATATAACAACCATCAAGTTTAAGCTGCAATGAACAAGCAATCCATTAAAAGACTCAAGTAGAGAATAAAATCTACTATCTCATTATGATTTAAAAGGTTTTCATCACTTTTATCATTTGGGACTCAACAAATAAATAATCCATATCATCGAATCACCCCGCATTTACACTGACCCAAGGATATTCTTTAGTATCACGACCACAATTATCCATGCACTACGGGCCAAGAATATTTGTGTATTCAATAATGGTCATGATCATGCCAACAATCGTCCATCAATGCACTACGGGCCAATGAGGACTTTTTCCACATCATTTGTAACATTACGGTTATGATTACAAGAATAATCCTTGTCATAATCATACCAAGTCCATCTATGCACTATAGGCCACATATGACTTTCAACAAAATATAAACATAAAGATGATGACAATGATATAAAATTCAATAAAACAAGTTCAAGAATTAATTTATCCAGAACTAATAACGTCCAAATTGTCAACATGATCTTTGCTTGTAAAGTAAAATTCAAGAATGCTCGGAAGAATATTTCAATGAAAAGATCTTTGGATGAAGCGCAAATATCAAGGATATTCCACTAATTTCATGGAGTATAGAAGTCAAAACTTTAACCAACCGAGTATAATAAAGAATAGAATAACAAAAAAGAAATCACCGGGCATACGATAGACTGCGACAGCGAGTTATTCCAATGTAATAATAAATAACGGAATCAGTCCATGTAAAACACATGCATGGATATTCCAATGAATAATAAAAGCGGAATCAGTCCGTGTAAAACACATGCACGGATATTCTAACATAATAATAAAAAGGCGGAATCGAGTCCCAGTAGAACGCATAAAACAGGATATTCCAATGTAGAATAAAAGAACGGAATCAGTCCGTACAGAAAGCATGCCTGAACATGATATTCCAACAGAATAATAAAGACGGAACCAGGTCCGACGTAGAACGCACAAACAATATGTTCCAACAAAATGATAAAGAATGGAACAACAAAAGAATTTCACCAAGTATAGGGTAGCCCGCGTATACAGGTTATTCCAACAGAATAATAAAGAATTGAATAACAGAAGTTCTCTTAATGGATAAGAAAGAAATAATACTCTCTACGAGTACAACAAATAATATTCCCTACCTTAGAAAAACTAGATACTGGAATAGTGAGGTAGCAAACTTCTCTTCTTCTTTCTATAATTTCTCTCTATAATAATCGCTCTAAATCTTTTATGAATTGGTGAGAAATGAAGGAAGAATGAGCTTCTATTTATAGAAAAATATCGTTTCGATAATTGCACGGTTTGGGGCTCAAAAAATTACAGTACAATACCTCCAACTTTTCTTTCATTTTTAATTTAGTCATGCAAGTATTATCAATCTTGCACCAACTCCCCTAATAGTAAATAACGTGAATCAATAGTTCAATTATGTGAATCAATAGTATAATCATGTGAAAAATACGATTTACAGTATAGTACCTCCATCTATACCTCCATTTTTAACTTAGTCATGAAAGTATTATCAATCTTGCACCAACTCCCCTAATAGTAAATAATGTGATTCAATAGTACACATATGTGAACAAATAGTTTTATAAGCATGTGAATTAGTAGAAATTAATTGCTCATTTATCCGATAGATTACCCGATTTATCAATATAACCCCTAGACATCAATTATCATCGGAATAAATATCGATTTTCACTAACACAAACAATTCCAACATAATGAAACTATTTTTATCAAAAATATAAATTTTGAAATTTTGAAGTTTGACTTTTCCCAAAAAAGTCAACTGTAGACTTTTTGACCAAATAGTGAATCCTGGAAAATTTTGTGTTTATAGACTATTTTTACTAATTTCATCGTTCCAGACTCAAATATCACGTCCGCGTCTCCAAATTCAACTCCGAACAACATTCATCATTAATATTATAACTCATAATATTTATCAACCAGGTTGTTCCCAGGAAAGATGGGGCTTTCAATAAGGATTTCTCCCTATTGGCGCGCAATTAGGTGACCAAACCTCTCCTTGTGTAACTTCTAGACATTGTAAATATTAAAATTTATAATATGAATAACTTTGTCGCCTCAAGTATTGATTTAATAAAAACATTTTATGCGAGATGATCTCGTGACAATAATTGAATCAATAATATGATAGATATGATGCGGCAATTCTTTGTAGTAATAATTGAGTATAACTCGAGTGGCTTCTCACGTAAGCATCAATAATCAATACAAGGTGCTACTATGCAACCACGCGTATTCTTCGTATTTTTTACTAATGGTAGTTCAACAATTAACGGTAAAACTTCCGCCGTTATTTTCATAAAGTATTTTTGTCTTTTCTCAATCCGATGATAATTCCCGTTGTAGGGGTCCACCAATGATTGTTAGTTATCATGAATATTCCTGTTAAAACGAATATTCCCCGACCAATCTAATATTATATAACAACTTGCGTACTTTGCAAAATTTGTAAATATTATCCACAACTATAATATTATATCAAATCCACACCATAATATTCAAAAATATATTTCGAGAAAATTTAATCTTTATTCAAAAAGTTGGGGTCTTACAACCTCCCCTTCTTATGAAATTTCGTCCTCAAAATTAGGGTGCGTACCTGGTATGTCGAAGAGGTGAGGATACTTTGATTTCATTTCAGATTCTAACTCCCAGGTCATTTCCTCAACATCGTGGTTTCTCCACAAAACTTTGTTCCTTCTTATCTAAGATTTTAACAAGAACCTCTTCATACGTTAAATCTTCCTCTATTTCGTCCGGTTCTAACTCAATAATGTGGTTTGGGTCTTTCACATATTTACGTAACATGGATATGTGAAAAAACGTTATGAACACGAGACATACTTAGCGGTAATGCAAGTCTATAAGCCACAGTTCCTACTCGATCGAGGATTGAGCTTTCCTCTCTTTTCAAATCTTGTAACTCCTTTTCATGGAGCAACACGTAACAACACATGATCTCCAATATCGAATTCTACGTCCTTTCGATGAAGATCAGCATAACTCTTTTGTCGATCTTGTGAGGTTTTTATACGTTGTCGGATCGTTTGAATCTTTTCCGTAGTCATACGTACCAACTCCGGTCCCAACAACATTGCTTCACCCACCTCAACCCAGCATACTTGAGAATGACATTTTCTTCCATACAACGCCTCAAATGGAGCCACACCAATACTTGCTTAATAACTGTTATTGTAGGAAAACTCCACCAATGGTAAGAACTTGTCCCAACTTCATTTGAAGTCAAGGACATAGAGTATTAATAAATCTTCAAGAGTTTGAATAGTCCTCTCAATTTGCCTTGGTCAAATCTGAGGGATGAAATGCCGAGCTAAAACGTAAATCCGTGCCCATAGCTTTTTGCAAACTAACCCAAAATCTTGAAGTGAATCTTGGGTTTCGATCAGAAACTATGGATACTAGCATACCATGCAGTCTTACAATCTCGTTTATGTACATACTAGCAAGACGTTCAAGTGTATAAGTTTCTCGTATTGGTAAGAAATGAGCAGACTTGGTCAATCTATCAACAATGACCCAAATTGCATCTATGCCTTGAGAAACCTTGGGAAGACCAGTAACGAAATCAATAGTAATGTGCTCCCACTTCTATTATGGAATTTCAAGTGGTTGCAATGGACCTTTTGGTACTTGATGCTCCGCCTTGACTCGTTGACAAGTTAAACACCTTGAGATAAACTCTGCTATCTCTCTCTTCATATTGCTCCACCAAAATGTATGTCGAAGATCACGATACATTTTGGTACTCCCAGGATGGATTGCAAACTGTGTGTTGTGCGCCTCCATCATGATTTTATACTTCAAATCAGGGTTGTTAGGAAAACAAAGTCTGGAGTTGACTCGAAGTATTCCTTCCTCATCGATTCTTGCTTCCGGCATAGCACCTTCTTGCACTTTCTTCTTCATACGCATTAGCTCCAGGTCTGTAGCTTGAGTAGCTTTAACTTTATCGATTAAAGTCGGTTCTACTCGTATGTTTGCCATAATCATGTGGGTCCCTGGAGTCTTTAATTCTAACTCCATCCTTTGCAAGTCGTACAAAATGGGCCTTTGCATTAACAATATCGCACTCGTACTTGCATATGATCTTCTACTCAATGCGTCAGCTACCACGTTCGCTTTTCCAGGATGGTATTGGATGGTATGATCATAATCTTTCAATAGTTCAAGCCAATGTCGTTGTCACATGTTGAGTTCCTTTTGGGTGAAGAAATATTTGAGGCTTTTATGATCCGTGTAGATCTCCACCTTCTCTCCATACAGGTAATGCCTCCAAATCTTAAAGCGCAAAAACGACAGCGATTTTATGACTTTAGATCATGAGTAGGGTAATTCCTCTCATATTCTTTGAGTTGTCATGAGGCATAGGCTATGACTTTCCCATGTTGCATGAGAACACATCCTAACCCTTTGCCTGAAGCATCACTGTAGATGACAAATCCCTCCGAGCCAGATGGTATTGTTAGAACAGGTTCTGAAATGAGTCTCCTCATGAGTTCTTGAAAACTCTTCTCACATTCCTCAATCCAACCGAACTTTGTATCTTTTCGAGTCAGCTGAGTTAATGGAGTAGCGATTCGAGAAAATCCTTCCACGAATCTCTGATAATAACCAGCTAACCCGAGAATGCTACGTACTTCGGTCACTGATTTAGGTCGCTACCAGCTTTGAATAGCTTCAATCTTTGCTGGGTCAACAGATATTCCATGACTTGATATCACGTGCCCAAGGAATGCAACTTCCTCAAGCCAGAACTTGCATTTCTTCAACTTGGCATATAACTTGTTTTCACGAAGCTTTTGGAGTATCAGCCTCAAGTGTTGCTCATGATCTTCACGACTTTTGGAATATATGAGGATGTCATCAATAAAGACGACCACAAAATGATCCAAATATTTCTTGAATACTCGGTTCATCATATCCATGAAGGCAGCAGGAGCATTAGTCAATCCAAAAGACATGACTAAGAATTCATAATGCCCGTACCGAGTTCTGAAGGCAGTCTTTGGAATATCCTCAGTTTTAACCTTCAGCTGATGATATCCAGAACGAAGATCGATCTTTGAAAAAAATTGTGCTCCTTGTAACTGATCAAATAGGTCATCAATACGTGGCAATGGGTACCTATTTTTGATGGTGACATGATTCAACTCCCGATAATCAATACAAAGTCGCATACTCCCATCTTTCTTCTTCGCGAATGGAACAGGAGCACCCCAAGGAGACGTACTAGGACGAATGAAACTAATGTCTAACAATTCCTGCAATCGGGTCTTTAACTCCTGAAGTTCAATAGGAGCCATTCGATATGGGGTTTTGGAAATGGGTTTTATACCGGGTTCAAGGTCGATACAAAATTCAACTTCACGCTCTGGGGGTAGGCCAGGAAGTTCTTCAGGGAATACGTCAGGAAATTTATTAACAATAGAAATATCCTTCAAATCTGACGTATTTTTGTTTAAATCCGTGACATGAGCTAAGAAAGCTTGACATCCGTTTTTCAATAAACGAATAGCTTTATGGCTTGAGATGTGTGACAACCCGAGAATTTGAATATTTTTAAAATTTTTATTAATTGATTTAAGGTTCAAAAATAGAGCCTAGACAGAAAATAAGTGTATGCGTTTAATATTATTAAGATGGAATTTTGAGGATTTCAAAATTCTGTGAATGATTTAGGTGAATTATTCAAGATTAAGTATTATGTGAATATGTTCTATGTATATGTGTACAGTATGTGGTTAAGGGTCAAGGGTTGACTAGATAAACGATATCTATAACAAACCCTAGGTATATATTAAGAACGTCAACGTTCGGTTAGAAAACCCTAGCGTTTAACAAGAAACCCTAGAAACTAGTTCTGAAAACCCTAATTTCAGTTCCGGGAATCCAAAACCCTAATTCGGTGCATGAAACCCTAAATCGGGAACTTAACGGCGTTAGTGTAAATAATTATAGTATATTAATTAGGGTAAAGCTTAATTAATTAGCAAACCATAATTTCACATTTTGAAAACCCTAATCTAATTACAAAATAATTTCTAATTTTAGAAAATTAATTTTTTATTAGAAACCCTAATTTTTGGGTTATAAACCCTAATCCACGATTTTAACCCTAATTGCTAAATTAGCGATTTTAATTAGGAAATACTTGTCCTAATTAGCGACATTTAAAGTATTATTAAGAAATTTTAATATAATTAGAAAATTCTAATTATAATTAAGAAATATTAATTTTTATTTTTAGAAACCTAAATTGGAAATTTTAGAAATTTAAATTGGAAGTTAAGGGTTAAACCCTAAACCCTAAATGCTCCAAACCCTAAATCCTAACCAAACCCTAAACCCTAAGGGTTTGGGACAATGTCCATTATGCCATTAAATTAGCAAGGAAAAAGACTATTTTTCCCTTTAGCAAATCTTTAATAGGTAGCTTACAAATCTTGCTAAGATATTGAGTTGGTGAACAACTCTTATTGTCCTATGTGATTTATATCTAGCAAATCAGCCAACTTGTGCCACCTAGCCACATTTGGTGCAATGAATCAAGATTTATAAAAGATTATTGCACACTTTATTTTTCATTTCTCCAAGTCCCTTATCTCTCTTCATTTTCAAAAATCTAGAGTGAGAGAGAAAGAAAAGATGAAGCATGATCAGTTCATAGCAACTTAAGAACAGAATCAGAAGTCAGAATTCATGAATCTAAGCTAAAAAGGTAAAGAACCCTTAAATTTCAAAAAATCAGTGATCTGGTGTTTGATGTTGTTATTTGTTGGTTAAAGTTGTGTTTTATGGTGTTAGTAAGTGATCTGGGTTGTTAGATCAATGATCTATAACATCTAGATGCACGATTTTGATGATTTTTGAAATATGGAAAAAAATTTAAAAGTTTGGTCTGACAGTCATATGTCAGGACCTTTAGATCCGTGTGTGTTAAGTGTTTTATGTTATGAATCTATAGTATGCCATGTGGTCTTTATTCTGAAACTGGAAACAAGGTCATATCAGGTCTAGATCTCTTGTTATTTGCAGTCAAACATCGTTGACCGTTCACGTTTTCTAGAATTCTGGGTTGCCCAGAAACCCAGAAGGAGTCTGACAACTTGTTCATGGCTTGTGATCTTCTTTCTGTTAAATGATCTGGCCATGGTTGTGTAATATAATTGTAGACTGACATTTAGGCTTCATACTCATGCTTTTAGAACTCTCAGATCATGTATAGTATCAAAGATACAAAGGGTCAAAGTAGGGTTGACCGGTTGTTTTTGCAGATTTCTGGAAAACCCAAAAATCTTCATGAGCGAATTTTCTGACATGGTTTGACCATGCCAGATCTTGTGATTCGAATGTTTTTATGTTAATTTGATGTTATAGAATTGTACACTGATATCAGTACTGTAATAATGAACCTTTATATCGTACAAAGTAAGCCTAGATTGAGCGTTGTAAGGATTGGAAAGTGGTCACCTCAACTGTTCTTCAAATATGGAAAACCCAGAATTTGAAGAACAAATCTGGCATGAACTTTTGAAGCCTATATTTCACTGACTTGTTGTTGGATGGCTATGAAACGGATTTATAATGATAGTATTATAGTTAAACTACAATCTGAATACCATAACAAGCCTAGAAAACATCTAGATCTAAGATCAAACGTTGGTCAAACTAAGCCTCTCGGCAACTGACAAGGATTTTTGGGTTTGACCAAGAACAACTCAAGAACACCTATAGCGACGGTTCTGTCGCTATAGGGCCCTTTATTAACAGTTTTAATTTCTATTTTCCGGAAATTAATTAAAATTAGATAAAAATAGATTTTTATTATTAAAAATACATAATAAATTCTGAAAAAATTATTTTAAATTCTCGAAAATAGTTTTTAATTATTTTAAGTATATTTCATAAATATTTAATATTTTTGGAATATAAATGGTATTTAATTTATTTAATTATAATATTAAATAAATGATTTAAAAATGATTTTAATAAATGAAAAATCATGAAAAATTATATTATGATATTAGAAAATATTTTAAGTTATTTTTTATGACTTTTAATATTTTGTGATGAATTTCATTAATTAATATTAATGATAATTAGTTTATTTAATAACTATATTAAATAAATCATGTAAAAATAGAATAAATGATTTATAAATCATATAAAAATGATTTAAGTGTTACAAAAATATTTTAAGTTATAACATATAACTTTTGATATTTTGTCATGAAAATATTAATATTTTAAGCAATTATCGAATAATGAATTTAATTGTTTAAAATTATATAAAGGTGATTTTAAAGTATTAAAAATACTTTGATATATTATAAATATATTATAATATTATGATATGTATTTCATTAATATTTTATACTAAATAAATATTAATGATAAAAGATTTATGTGGTATTTAATTCATTTAAATACGTTATTAATGATGAAAAATATGCGATAAATGATAATAATTATTTAAAAATTAATATAAGTCTTTGAAAAATATTTCGACTGATATGAAAATTATTTAAGTTATTTGTTAAGTGTTAAGTCAGAGTTTAATTGAACTTAGACTCGATAAAAGTCCGACTAGACCGTCGGAATGTTAGAATTTTGCCGAACTCGACTCAGACTGTAAAAGTTTGAGTTGAGGTCAAGGTTTATGTGTGTTATAGACTGACAGGGTTATGTGTTATGTGTAATGTGTTTAGGTTATTTTATATTGTGATGATATTATTCTAATATTGGAGATCTATATTATTAATATTAGGTCTTCGGATAAAGCGTTATAAATTGCGTAGCGGTAATCAACGATTTGTTTTACTTAACTCTATTAATAGTGTTTCATTCAGATAAACTTATGGTTAATCATTCCTGATTGCCATGTATAATTGTACTATGTACATATTGCATGTATAAGTCAGGTATGAAAGGCTGATCACCTTCATTACCAGTTGTTTCAGATATATTTGTTCATGTATAATACTTGTTCAGTCATAAATTTGTTCCTGCTAATTCACAATTATATCATTTCAATCATGATATATCGTTATATTGTTGAATTTAAACTTGTTGGGCAATCCTTATGCTCACCCTTGCTATATCATGATAAAACATTGCAGATTAAGACGAATGCGTCGGATACAAGGACAAGTTAAAGATAGTTCCAGCGTTAGGATATGTGTGCAGCTAAATTGTATAAGTATTGTATGTTAATAATGTTATGTGTTAGATAAGTTATGAAAATGTGTATTAAGTTAAGGTTACTCGACCTTGGGAAAAAGTATGTAAGTTTAATGTATAAACAATTTATGTTTATATCTTCCGCAAAAATAGTAATAGTTGTATAGAATGATCGAACCGGATCCGAGGTGATTTAGGACTGGATTCTGGGTGCCATCACGATTAATAGTATCGAGTTGTTGGTTATGAGGTTTAGGTAGGAATCCCTGAGACCAATAATCGCAGTGATTAGGATAAGTACTAACTCAAATAGAGTTAGTGTGTCGGTAAGATTCAAAGACGAATCTCGGCGAGTTATAAGATACAGGGTTCCCTAACTCTGATAATAAAGTTGAACGGTAGTGGTGAATAGATAGAGTCTAAAAGACTAAAAGTGCAGTGTTAGAAGATCTTAAACAAAACGATCAAGGTATAGAAATGAATCGTAATATATACGATAAGATCACCCCGTGATCTGATAAAGTGATAGCAGGGATAAGAATCAATCTAATGATTGAAAAGTTACAGCAAAGTTTGCTATGTGGCCGTTGTACTATGAAATTGTACTATAAAAACTCAAGAAAGAGTTATGGATTATGAATACGAATTAAATGAAATTCGTATTGAAAAGGGTGTTAGTGGTAGGTGGGGATTCAATTGAGGACTCGCGTCGAATTGAGGTTATATGATTCTTCGTTATGGGAGTTTGAATTGTACATGGTGTAAAAACCACTTAGTTTCTGGCAATGATAATCATTGAAATGTTTGTGTCGCGCTATTTAATATATGCGTGTTAAGAGGGTGATTCCTTTCTCATGTGTATAACAGATAAATAGGTCATATGTAGAGGATATAAGGTTAAGTACGAGTTCTTAAAACTCATAATTATGTGACATACTTGATTCATAGTTATATGAAATGTTTATGAACCCCTCAGCGAATGGACACCAAAGGTCTGACTAGGACAAGTTCTTAAACTCATGTGATTGTGGTAATTTATGGACTCATAAGTGTGGTTTGACGAATTGGGTATAGTTGTGTGTAAATGGAATATTGAGGATAATAGAAACAGATAGATTGTTAAGCAAATGATTATTAGTGAAGAAATAAGTTTTTCAAAAATCCTAGCTATGTTAGATTTCGAAATGATTAACATCAAGCTAAATACGCACTATGTGCCTTTAAAAAAAATGTAGACTCGTAATCATTTTTGATCGGTTTAAAGTATAGTCTATGCTACTTATTTCAGCAAGACGCAAATGATTTGAAATATCAAAATTTGTTTTATTTATCACTCATGTTCCATGTAACCTGGTGCAGAGATGATATAAATTTGATGGAGTTGTAAATACAGGAATACTTAGTGCGAATTTGATCTAAAATCGTTGTTCCACTATTGTATGATGTGTTATGACAAAGTCATACAATGACGACATCCTCAAACGGACTATTAATACAGTATGACATCATGGCGTCATTCTCGAAAATATTTTCAAAAAATTTTAATTTGCCAACGGGGTTTGGCTACACATAAATAATTCGATTGAATTGAATTATTGATATGAGTCTATGCTATTCGATTCAAATAGACTAAAGTTTATGAAAACTCTAAGTGTTCATTGAAAGAAATTTCCGAACCAAATTGTTTTGAGTGCGGAATCCAATAAGACCGAGGTAAAGTTATGCGCCCAAGGCGGATAAGAGGAACAAATTGTTCCACCGGTATTCATATGGCCAAGAGATAAATATGATATCTAAATCACCCTTTGTGTCTTCAGTAAGTAATGACGGTTTGCGGATGAATTTCCATAAAACCTTTATAAAATGATGAATGATAGTCCTAAAAACCCTCAAAGACAATTTGAAAACTTTTACTCTTGTGAGTGGTGTATTGGGTAGCATGAGCGAATGTGTGTGAATGGTGAATGATGAATGGTGAATGGTTCAAGGTGTAAGGTGTAAGGTGTAAGGTAAATTTCGGGGACGCAATTTTTAGAAGAAGGGGTGAATGTGACAACCCGAGAATTTGAATATTTTTAAAATTTTTATTAATTGATTTAAGGTTCAAAAATAGAGCCTAGACAGAAAATAAGTGTATGCGTTTAATATTATTAAGATGGAATTTTGAGGATTTCATAATTATGTGAATGATTTAGGTGAATTATTCAGGATTAAGTATTACGTGAATATGTTCTGTGTATATGTGTACAATATGTGGTTAAGGGTCAAGGGTTGACCAGATAAACGATATCTGTAACAAACCCTAGGTATATATTAAGAACGTCAACGTTCGGTTAGAAAACCCTAGCGTTTAACAAGAAACCCTAAAACTAGGTTACGAAACCTAATTTTAGTTCCGAAATCAAAACCTAATTCGGTGCATGAAACCCTAAATCGGAAACTTAATGGCGTTAGTGTAAATAATTATAGTATATTAATTAGGGTAAAGCTTAATTAATTAGCAAACCCTAATTTCACATTTTGAAACCCTTAATTACGGATTTGAAACCCTAATTTATAATTAGGGAAAACGAAATTGTTAATTTAATATTTTTAATGTTAATTAGGATATATTAATTCTAATTTTCAAGTTAAGTAATTAGAAAACCCTAATCTAATTACAAAATCTAATTTCTAATTTTAGAAAATTAATTTTTTTATTAAAAACCCTAATTTTTAGGTTATAAACCCTAATCCGCGATTTTGACCCTAATTGCTAAATTAGCGATTTTAATTAGGAAATACTTATCCTAATTAGCGAGATTTAAAGTATTATTAAGAAATTTTAATATAATTAGAAAATTCTAATTATAATTAAGAAATATTAATTTTTATTTTTAGAAACCTAAATTGGAAATTTTAGATATTTAAATTGGAAGTTAAGGGTTAAACTATAAACCCTAAACCCTAACCAAACCCTAAACCCTAAGGGTTTGGGACAATATCCATTATGCCATTAAATTATCAAGGAAAAAGTCTATTTTTCCCTTTAGCAATTCTTTAATAGGTAGCTTACAAATCTTGCTAAGATATTGAGTTGGTGAACAACTCTAGTTGTCCTATGTGATTTATATCTAGCAAATCAGCCAACTTGTGCCACCTAGCCACATTTGGTGCAATGAATCAAGATTTATAAAAGATTATTGCACACTTTATTTTTCATTTCTCCAAATCCCTTATCTCTCTTCATTTTCAAAAATCTAGAGTGAGAGAGAAAGAAAAGATGAAGCATGATCAGTTCATAGCAACTTAAGAACAGAATCAGAAGTCAGAATTCATGAATCTAAGCTAAAAAGATAAAGAACCCTTAAATTTTGAAAAATCAGTGATCTGGTGTTTGATGTTATTATTTGTTGGTTAAAGTTGTGTATTAGGGTGTTAGTAAGTGATCTGGGTTGTTAGATCAAGGATCTATAACATCTAGATGCACGATTTTGATGATTTTTGAAATCTGGAAAAAAATTTAAAAGTTTGGTCTGACAGTCATATGTCAGGACCTTTAGATCCGTGTGTGTTAAGTGTTTTATGTGTTTTATGTTATGAATCTATAGTATGCCATGTGGTCTTTATTCTGAAACATGAAACAAGGTCATATCAGGTCTAGATCTCTTGTTATTTGCAGTCAAACATCGTTAACCTTTCACGTTTTCTGGAATTCTGGGCAGCCCAGAAACCCAGAAGGAGTTTGACAACTTGTTCATGGCCTGTGATCTTCCTTCTGTTAAATGATCTGGCTATGGTTGTGTAATATAATTGTAGACTGACATTTAGGCTTCATACTCATGCTTTTAGAATTCTCAAATCGTTTATAGAATCAAAGATACAAAGGGTCAAAGTAGGGTTGACTGGCTGTTTTTTCAGATTTCTGGAAAACCCAGAAATCTTCATGAGCGAATTTTCTGACATGGTTTGACCATGCCAGATCTTTTGATTCGAATGTTTTTATGTTAATTTGATGTTATAGAATTGTACACTGATATCATTACTATAATAATGAACCTTTATATCGTACAAAGTAAGCCCAGATTGAGCGTTGTAAGGATTGAAAAGTGGTCACCTTAACTGTTCTTCAAATCTGGAAAACCCAGAATTTGAAGAACAGATCTGACATGAACTTTTGAAGCCTACATTTCACTGACTTGTTGTTGGATGGCTATGAAACGGATTTATAATGATAGTATTACAGTTAAACTACAATCTTAATACCATAACAAGCCCAGAAAACATCTAGATCTAAGATCAAATGTTGGTCAAACTAAGCCTCTCGGCAACTGATAAGGATTTCTAGGTTTGGCCAAGAACAGCTCAAGAACACCTATAGCGACGGTTCTGTCGCTATAGGGCCCTTTAGTGACAGTTTTAATTTCTATTTTTGGAAATTTATTAAAAAAAATAGATAAAAATAGATTTTTATTATTAAAAATACATAATAAATTCTAAAAAATTATTTTAAATTCCTAAAAATAGTTTTTAATTATTTTAAGTATATTTCATAAATATTTAATATTTTTGGAATATAAATGGTATTTAATTTATTTAATTATAATATTAAATAAATGATTTTAATACATGAAAAAATCATGAAAAATTATATTATGATATTAGAAAATATTTTAAGTTATTTTGATGAATTTTAATATTTTGTGATGAATTTCATTAATTAATATTAATGATAATTAGTTTATTTAATAACTATATTAAATAAATTATGGAAAAATAGAATAAATGATTTATAAATCATATAAAAATGATTTAAGTGTTAGAAAAATATTTGAAGTTAAAACATATAACTTTTGATATTTTGTCATGAAAATATTAATATTTTAAGCAATTATCGAATAATGAATTTAATTATTTAAAAATCATATAAAGGTGATTTCAAAGTATTAAAAATACTTTGATATATTATAAATATATTATAGTATTATGACATGTATTTCATTAATATTTGATATTAAATAAATATTAATTATAAAAGAATTATGTGTTATTTAATTCATTTAAATACGTTATTAATGATTAAAAATACGCGATAAATGATAATAATTATTTTAAAATTATTATAAGTCTTTGAAAAATATTTCGACTGATATGAAAATTATTTAAATTGTTTATTAAGTGTTAAGTCAGAGTTTAATTGAACTTAGACTCGATAAAAGTCCGACTAGACCGTCGGAATGTTAGAATTTTGACGAACTCAACTCAGACTGTAAAAGTTTGACTTGAGGTCAAGGCTTATGTGTGTTATAGACTGACATGGTTATGTGTTATGTGGAATATGTTTAGGTTATTTTATATTGTGATGATATTATTCTAATATTGGAGATCTATATTACTAATATTAGGTCTTCGGATAAAGCGTTATAAATTGAGTAGCAGTAATCAACGGTTCAGGCAAGTTTGTTTTACTTAACTCTATTAAGAGTGTTACATTCGGATAAGTTTATGGTTAATCATTGCTGATTGCCATGTATAATTGTACTGTGTACATATTGCATGTATAAGTCAGGTATGAAAGGCTGATCACCTTCATTACCAGTTGTTTCAGATATATTTGTTCATGTATAATACTTGTTCAGTCATAAATTTGTTCTTGCTAATTCACAATTATATTGTTGAATTATAGCCAACCAATTATTCAAATCATTTCAATCATGATATATCGTTATATTGTTGAATTTAAACTTGTTGGCAATCCTTATGCTCACCTTGCTATATCATGATAAAACATTGCGATTAAGACCAATGCGCTTGGATACAAGGACAAAGTTAAAGATAGTTCCGAATTTAGGATATGTGTATGCGACTAAATTGTATAAGTATTGTATGTTAATAATGTTATGTGTTAGATAAGTTATGAAAATGTGTATTAAGTTAAGGTTACTCGACCTTGGGGAAAAGTATGTAAGTTTAATGTATAAACAATTTATGTTTATATCTTTCGCAAAAATAGTAATAGTTGTATAGAATGATCGAACCGGATCCGAGGTGATTTAGGACCTGGATTCGGGGCCGTCACAAGATGACCATGATTGATTTTAATGGTTTGGTCGCTTGAATTCGTGATAATAGGTTTATTAGGAATATGAAAGCTAACAACCTTATGAAAACAATCAATTTTAACATGATGAGTAGTTAACCAATCAATCCCTAGAATCACGCCAAATGTAAGTATTTTAAGGAGATAAGATCGACGGGTAACATGCGCATTCTGATTTGAATCAAACAAGACTTATAAATAGTGGATGTAATGAAGGTTTCTCCTAATGGAGTTTCAACAGATATAAGTCAAAGTCTAATTTCTCCCGGAAGTCAAATTTAATCGTTGAGCGCAAGTAGGAGAAATAAAAGAATGGGTAGAACAGGTATCAAATAAGGTATATACTTCGCTAGAGTTTATGATAAGATTACCCGTGATGACTTCGTTCAGGTTTTTTGCTTTCTGGGAGGTCACTACAAACGCTCTCCCTTGCACCACCGACTTTGACTTTTCTGGGATTGCCTTTGGTGCCTCTATCCTAGCTGAACTTGTCTTCGGTGAATGACAAAATTGGGCTAGGTGACCTTCTCTTCCACAATTATAATAGGCTTTGGATGGCATCGCGCAGTTTGGAATGATGTGTCCCTCCCCTCCGCATTTGAAGCATATGATAGATGGTCGTTCTCCTTCCTTAACCACAGTTGTTGGTGCTGACGTCTTTCCATCATTGTTAAATCTCTTTTTCTTGAAATGTCCATTTTTACTGTCTTGGCCATGATTACCACCGGTGGTTACCATTTTGGCATGTTGATTCCTCCACGCTTGTTGTCACCGCCGTTGATGATATTACCATCGGTATTTTCATCTTTCGCCGTTTGCTTTCCCTTGGTTGCGTTGACTTCGTTCATCGTGCTCCAATAATCGAGCCATATTTACAACATCCGAGTACAAACACGGTTTATGAGAAATAAGATATTGACATATCTCCGGTTTCAAACCTCTTAAAAACATTAAAATCATTTGCTCCTCATTATCGATCAAATGGGATGCAAAAGGGATAACTCCGCAAATTTAGCCTCGTATTGCATGCGACACGATCATATTTTTTGTTCCAACTTGATAAACTCCACCTCTTTCATGTGATGAATACTTTCGGAAAGTACTTGTCATTGAATAGCTCTTGGAACTTCTCCCAAGACATCTTGAGTGCGTCAGTCGGTAGATGCGTTTCTGATTCCCACGATGTCGCCTCTTCACGCAACATAAAGGTGGCGAAGGAACCTTTTGTTCCTCGGAGCATCCCAAGACATCAAATATCTTGGTTATCTCGCTTTATCCATGATTACGCCTTAAGTGGTTTTGGCTCTCCAATAAACTTTGGTGGTCCCAGCTCCTTGAAGCTGCTTTGGCGGTGGCCGTCCTGTAGAGTTGCCGGTGCTTCCACTTGCATTTTGGATGAGAGCGCTCACTTCGATGTTGCATGAATTGCATGAAGTCTCGGAACATTCCATCATTCATCATTTGGTCAGTGTTGTTGTTTGCATGAGGATTGTCGCCTTCTTGATGCACATTGTCCATGTTATTGATCTGTGGAGACTCAACGGTCTCCTGTGCTCCATTGATGTTCTCAACATTCTCGGATGCCATTTTCAAATACTGCCACAAAACAAGGGTTAATTGACATGAAACATATTATCCCTACACTCTGACTGACCAATTAAATACCAAATAAACTTAGGTAGGTCATAATAGCGAAGGAATTTCCGTCTCTCCCTCCTAGTTCTAGTCTCACATCTTAGCCAGGATCATATCCCTAAGCTTTGATACCAAATCGTGATGCCCGCAAAAATAGGTATACATCACTTATTCTCGAGTCAATCAAATACATAGGTACGAATACAAATACAACTTAATTATACAACTGTCCGTAAAGTACAACAAAATATAAGTTGTGAGTTTTAATACAAATATTGTCATCTAGACAATATTCAAACTCAAATTCAATATTATTACATTTATTTTCTACTATTTCACTGAATAGTGAGAGGACTACTAATGCTATCATATTGTCTCACACTCCGCTTCCTCGACTAGTCCCTCGCTTTCGCTTTCATTTCTCAAGAGAACAATAAAAGTAAAAGGGTGAGCTCAACTAGCCCAGTAGGAAATATTATGACTAAGATAATGTAGAATATATTATCGTTAGCCTTCAACAGTGTTAAACTGATACAATATAACAACCATCAAGTTTAACTACAACGGAACAAGCAATCCATTAAAAGAGTCAAGTAGAGAGTAAAATCTACTATCTTTTATGATTTAAAAGGTTTTTCATCACTTTTATCGTTGGGACTCAGCTTAATAAATAATCCACATCATCGAATCACCCCTGCACTACGACCAAGGATATTCTTTAGTATCACCACCACAATTATCCATGCACTACGGGCCAAGAATATTTGTGTATTCAATAATGGTCATGATTATGCCAACAACTGTCCATCAATGCACAACGGGCCAATGAGGACTTTTTCCACACCATTTGTAACATTACGGTCATGATTACACCGAATAATCCCTGGTCATAATCATACCAAGTCCATCTATCCACTATAGGCCACAGATGATTTTCAACAAAATATAAACATGAGGATGATGACAATGATATAAGAATTCAATAAAACAAGTTCAAGAATTAATTTATCCAGAACTAATAACGCCCAAATTGTCAACATGATCTCGCTTGTGAGAGTAAAATTCAAGAATGCTCGGAAAAATATTTCAATGAAAAGATACTTAGATGAAGCGTAAATATCAAGGATATTCCACTAATTTCATGGAGTATAGAAGTCAAAACTTTAACCAATCGAGTATAATAAAGAATAGAATAACAAAAGAAATCACCGTGCATACGATAGACCTTGCATGTGCAAAAGTTATTCCAACGTAATAATAAATAACGGAATCGGTCCCACGTAAAACACATGTAGACGTGGATATTCCAATGAGAATAATAAAGATTTTAATCAGTCCGTAAAACACATGTGACGGGATATTCTAACATAATAATAAAGACGGAATCGTGTCCCAAGGCGTAGAACGCATATACATGATATATTCCAACATAATAATAAAGAAGGAATCGGTCCCATAGAAAAAGCGCATGTGCATGTGATATTCCAATGAAAAATAAAGAAAGGCGGAACTAGGTCCTGCGTAGAACGTCTGCAGACGGGATGTTCCAACAGAATGATAAAGAATGGAACAACGTAAGAATTTCACCAAGTATAGGGTAGCTCACATGATACAAAAGTTATTCCAATGTAATAATAAAGAATGGAATAATGTAAGTTCTCTTGAGAATAAGAAAGAAATAATACTCCCTACGAAAGTACAACAAATAATATTCCCTACCTTAGAAAAACTTGATACTGGAATAGTGAGGTAGCAGACTTCTCTTTTTCTTTCTATAATTTCTCTCTATAATAATCACTCTAAAGCTTTTGTGAATTGGTGAGAAATGAAGGAAGAATGAGCTTCTATTTATAGGAAAATATAGTTTTGATAATTGCACGTTTGGGGCTCAAAAATTACAATATACCTCCAACTTTTCTTTCATTTTTAATTTAGTCCTGCAAGTATTATCAATCTTGCACCAACTCCCCTAATAGCAAATAACGTGAATCAATAGTTCAATTATGTGAATCAATAGTATAATCATGTGAAAAATACGAATTACAATATAGTACCTCCATCTATACCTCTATTTTTAACTTAGTCGTGCAAGTATTATCAATCTTGCACCAACTCCCCTAATAGTAAATAATGTGATTCAATAGTACACATATGTGAACAAATAGTTATATAAGCATGTGAATTAGTAGCAATTAATTGCTCATTTATCCGATAAATTACACAATTTATCAATATAACCCTTAGACATCAATTATCATCGAAATAAATGTCGATTTTCACTAACACAAACAATTCCAACATAATGAAACTATTTTTATCAAAAATATAAATGTTGAAATTTTGAAGTTTGACTTTTTCTGAAAAAGTCAATTGTTGACTTTTTGACCAAATAGTGAATCCTGGAAAATTTTGTGTTTATAGACTATTTTTACTAATTTCGTCGTTCCGGACTCAACTATCACGTCCGCGTCTCCAAATTCAACTCTGAACAACATTCATCATTAATATTATAACTCATAATATTTATCAACCAGGTTGTTCCCAAGAAAGAGGGGGCTTTCCAATAAGGATTTCTCCCTATTGGCGTGCAATTAGGTGATCAAACCTCTCCTTGACAGAACTTCTAGACATTGTAAATATTGAAATTTATAATATGAATAACTTTGTCGTCTCAAGTATTGATTTAATAAAAAACATTTTATGCGAGATGATACTTGTGACAATAATTGAATCAATAATATGATAGATATGATGCAAAGAATTCTCAGAGCAATAATTGAGTATAACTGAGTGACTTCTCACGTAAGCATCAATAATCAATATCGTATGCTTTCTACAATGCAACCACGCAGACATTTTTACTTTTTTTTACTCGATAGTTCAACAAGCTAATTCAGTAAAACTTCCACCGTTATTTTCATAAAATATTTTGTTGTTTTCTCGAATCCGAATAATAATTCCGTTGTGGGGTCCACCAATGATTGTGCCTTAGTTATTAATATTCCTGTTAAAACGAATATTTCCCACCAATCAATATTATATAACAACTTGCGTACTTTGCAAAATTTGTAAATATTACCCACAACTATAACATTATATCAAATCCACACCATAATATTTAAAAATATATTTCGAGAAAATTTAATCTTTATTCAAAAAGTTGGGGTCCTAAAGTCTGATATTGCATGTGTAGAAGAAAAGTATATAAATAATATTATTTTATTATTTTAGTCTCCTATGGCGTTCTAGCATTTTCCTATAAATAGACGCTTATGTTAGAATTGAAAATCACACCAGAAACAAGTTTTCTTTCTCTCTAGATTATAGAACGTATTTTTGTGAGTATTTTGATACTTTGAGTGTTGTTATTCAGTGCAAGTTTATGTCAGCACTATATCCGAAATTCAGTCAGAACTACGATTATTTTGAGGTAAGGGATGTTATTTTCATCTTAAATGATATTATTTTCTTCAATATCATTATGCCGAAATATTGGTTTGAACTTTTTATCAAATTTAGAACTTTTTGTGTCGGGGTTACTATTCATGTATACGACACTATTCACGAATACGACACTATTCACTGAAAAATGAGTTTTTTTTTGTTTTTGTCCAAGATGTCTATTATGGTTACTATCTTTGATTGTATCCATGTTTTGATCTTTATTTTTGAATTCTGCTTCAAAATTGGTTATTATGGAGTATTATTGAACTTGGATAAACTGTAATACGAATCTCTAATATTTGTTCTTTTATCTAACTGGATTCGTTTTCTAAAATGTTTTCATCATCCTCGGTCCTTAATGGTGATACTTGATGATATATCTTTGGCCTGTAGTGCAAAGATGAATGATTACCTGATGAATATCTTTGGCCCGTAGTCTGAGATGAGCAGTGTTGAGATGAACATGACCAACTGGTGATACAAATGAATATCTTTGGCTTGTAGTGCAAAGATGAATATTTGATTCAGGATGTATATTGATTGATGTTACAGGGATAAAATATTGATGATGGACTTTTAAATCTTAGAAGATAATGGAATTTTTTCTCTACTTAACTCTTCTAATGGATTGATGTTTCTGCTGCAGTTGTTGACCTAAAACTTGTTATCTATTATATTTTATCATATTATTCCCTGTTGAAGACTAATGATAATTTGTTGTATATTATCTTAGTCATAATATTCTTTACTGGGCGAGTTGAGCTCACCCTTTTCCTTTTTGTTCCATTGTTCTTCTCAGGAGGAGAGAATTTAGAAAGAACTAGCCGGGGTATGGAGTGATGATTCAAGATAGTTGTTTTAATAGTCCTCACTATTTTGTAAAATAGTGTATCAATAATTGTAATGAGGACTCCTTTTGAGTTTTTATACTCTCTATTAGACAATATTTGTATTCAAACTCACAGTATATGTGTTATCGTATTTTGCACGATAATTATATTATTGAAGTTGTATTTGTTTCTATACCATGTATTTGGAGACTCAGAATAGGTGATGTATACCTATTTTGGGGGCGTCACAGTTGGTATCAAAGCTTAGGGATATGATCCCTGGTTGAGATTTGAGACTAGAACTAGGAGGGGAGAGATGGGGAATTCCTTCGCTAGTATGACCTGACTAAGTTTATTTGGTATGTATTTGGTCGGTCAGGGTATAGGGATAATATGTGACATGTTAATTAACCCTTGTTTTGTGGTAGTATTTGAGAATGGCAGCTGCAAATACTAACAATGAAGTGAATGAGACTGTGGAGACACCTTTAATCACCACCCATGGGAACGTGCAACAGGAAGGCAATATTTCTCCTGTAAACAACACTACCAAACACATGATGAATGATGGGATGTTTAGAAGCTTTTTGCAATTCATGCAAAATCGGATTTACCGGAGACTTCGTGCACAAAATCTGAAATGGAAATGATAGATAAGCGACTGACATCACAACCAAGCGGTTCAAAGAGTTAGGACCACCGAATTTATTGGAAAGCGGATCCGATAAAGGCGGAAACGTAATCAAACAAATTACCAAGATATTCGATGTCTTGGGATGCGCGGAGAACGTAAGGTTCCATTCGCCACCTTTATGTTTTCATGGAGAGGCGACATCGGTGGAATCTGTAAGCGTACTCCACCCGCCACACTCAACATGTCTTGGGAAACGTTTCAAAATCTATTTAATGACAAGTACTTTCCTGAAAGTATTCATCATATGAAAGAGTTAGAGTTTATCAGACTGGAACAAAATAACATGACGGTGTCCCAGTACGAGGCGAAGTTTACAGAGTTATCCAGGTTTGCACCTCATTTGGTCGAGAATGAGGAACGATTGACGAGGATGTTTCTGAGAGGTCTAAAACCCGAGATTTGGCAATATCTTATCTCTCATAAATTTTCTTTATATTCAGATGTTGTAAACAAGGCTCAATTATTAGAGCGAGATAATGAGTATGTTTAAGGCGGCAGTCATGGGAGCAATGAAAACCAGCAGGGAGGAAAACATTCAGACAAAAGCGGTAACCACTTTGGTGGTAATCGTGGTCGTGATAATAGAAGGAGCGAGCCGGGAGGTGATTTCAAGAAGAGAAGGTACAACAATGACAACGTAAAGACGTCATCACAAACATCGACTGTTTCTAGGGGAGGAGAACGAGCACCGGTCGTTTGTTACAAATGCGGGAAAGAGGGACACATCAACCCAAACTGCCCACAACAATCCAAGGTGTGTTATAACTATGGAAAGGAAGGTCATATAGCTAGAGATTGTCTAGTTACGAAACCAAGTTCAACGGGGATGGTGACTCCAAAGGCTGTCCAGGACAAGTCAAAGTCGGTGGTTCCGGGAAGGGCGTTTGTCGTGACTGCCTATAATACGAGGAACCCAAACGAGGTGATCACGGGTAAGCTAATCATAAACTCTTGCGAAGTTTATACCTTATTAGATACTGGTTCTACCCATTCTTTTATCTCTCCTGCTTATGCTCAACGTTTAAACTTGACTCCGGAGAAATTAGACCTTGACTTATCTGTTGAGACTCCGTTAGGAGAAACTTTCATTACATCTACTGTTTATAAATCTTACTTGATTCAATTTGGTACCATCACATTACCTGCCGATCTTATTTCGTTGATAATTCTTACATTTGATGTGATTTTAGGGATTGATTGGTTAACCACTCATCATGCTAAAATTGATTGTTTTCGTAAGGTTGTTAGTTTTCATATTCCTAACTAACCTATTATGCGAATTCAAACAACTAAACCATTAAAGTCAATCACTGTCATATCAAGCCATAAAGCTATTCATTTATTAAAAAAAGGATGTCAAGCTTTCTTAGCCCATGTCACGGACTTGAACAAAAACACGTCAGATTTGAATAATATTTCTGTTGTTAGCGAATTTCCTGACGTATTTCCTAAAGAACTTCTCGGTCTACCCCCGGAACGTGAAGCTGAATTCTTTATTGATCTTGAACCTGGTAAAAAGCTCATTTCTAAAACCCCATATCGAATGGCTCCTATTGAACTTCAGGAGTTAAAGGTCCAACTACAGGAGTTGTTGGACATCGATTTCATTCGTCCTAGTACATCTCTATAGGGTGCTCCTGTGTTATTCGTAAAGAAGAAAGACGGGAGTATGCAACTTTGTATTGACTACCAAGAATTGTACCATGTCACCAGTAAGAATAGGTATCCGCTACCTCGCATAGATGACTTATTCGACCAGTTGCAAGGAGCACAATTCTTTTCAAAGATCGATCTTAGCTTACGGATATCATCAAATTTGAAAATTAAAACGAGGATATTCCAAAGACTACCTTCGTAACTTCGATGCGGGCATTATGAATTCTTAGTCATGTCTTTTGGATTGACTAATGCTCCTGCTGCTTTCATGGATATAATGAACCGTATGTTCAAAATAATATTTGGATCAATTCATTGTTGTCTTTATTGATGACATCCTCATTTATTCCAAAAGCCGTGAAGATCATGAACACCATTTGAAGTTGGTACTGTAAAGGCTTCGTGATAACAAGCTATATGCCAAGCTAAAGAAATACTAGTTCTGGCTTGAGGAAGTAGCATTCCTTGGGCATGTGGTGTCAAAACATGGAGTATCTGTGAGACCCCGAATTTTATGAAATAAAAGTATTCAATTTTTTTTTCTATTTTGGTAAATAGCACGGTATTGATTATTGATGCTTATGTGATAAGTCACTCAGTGTTTTTTTATTGGTATTATTAATGTAATAAAACAGAAAAGCTTTTTATATAAAACAGAATACTTTTATAAAGTTATTTTATAAATAGAATATATTATATTCTATTGTGCATAGTGTTTTGCATAGTAAAATCTTTTATAAAGTTATTCGTTTTATTAGATTATAAATAGAATATATTATATTTTATTTAAAAGATTTTTCTTTAAATATGGACCGTCAGATTAAAGTAAATCAATATGGACCGCTCATGAGTTAGTTACTATGCAGTCCATTTTTCTATAATTAGAAGCTCATTTCTTACGAATTCACTGAAACTCTAGAGAGAGAAACTATAGAGAGAGTTCTTCTTCTATAATCTTGAGCGTATTTCTTTAGAGTTTAAGAAAGCTTTGAGCGTAGTGCAAGTTTTCTTCAAGTATATTCCCGCCCTACTAGTCGGAATACTTTTCTTTTTAAGGTAGGGGATATAATTTTTGTACTCGTAAAGGATATTATTATTATTTATTATTCTGTTGGAATAACCTATATACGCGGATTACCCTATACTTGGTGAAATTCTTCTGTTATTCCATTCTTTATTATTATGTTGGAATAACCTGTTTATGCGAAGTACCGCATACATGGTGAAATTCTTCTAATATTTCGTTCTTTATTATCCTGTCTGTGCGTTTATGCCGGACCTGGTTCCATTATTTATTATCCTGTCGGAATATCATGTCTGTGCGTTTACGCTGGACCTGGTTCCATTATTTATTATTCTCAGGAATATCACATAAATGCGTTTACTTAGGACCGGGTTCCATTATTTATTATTCTCATTAGAATAACTTTTATCGGTCTTGATCTATCGCATTTTATGGTGAATCCTTTCCGTTATTCCATTCTTTATTATTATGTTGGAATAACTTGCCTCATGTGGATTACCACATGCATGGTGAATTATCCTTCATATTCATACGAATAGTATTTTCATTAAAAAGGGGTTTCTGCCAGGGGCAGATTCGTAATTTTTCTGACCCTAAAAAATTTTGGAAAACTTTGAAATGATAATTTGATGAGTTTTCTAGATTGTGTCCAAAAATGGCGATTTTTGGATGTATAGATTAAGAGTTATGGATTTTATGGAAAAAGACTATTTTAAAAGTAAACCCTTATAACTCCTTGTGGTTAACTCCAAAATTGGTGAAATTTTTATTGAGAGTACATGTATATAACAGGAGTATACCCCGTAAATTTTGGAATTTTAGGATAAAAGTACAATTTATGATAAATTTCTAAATATTCGGCAGTTTTAGCCATATGAAAAATAGTAAATGAATTTTAAAAATTCTGAGAAAAATATATGTTCAAGATGGGACTATATTCTGCTAAATCTCAGAAAAGAAATATTTTTGGGATTGATTTGGTATTTTTCATGAAAATGAACTAGTTATTAAGTAAATGAATTAAATATGTTATGTGAAGTAATAAAATTGGAAAATAGGATTTTATGGCTTGAGAATCCTATATAGGGTATATGCAGATTTTTTATGAGGGATTTGATCATTGATGATGAAATCTTATGAGTATGACATTTTTGAAAGATTAAATGCATTATTTGATAAAGTGTAAACAATTGAAATAAATTGTTTATAAGTTTAAGAAATGATTAAAATATTGTTATAATATTAATGATATTAGATTATGAGATTATTAAGTGATTGATAACATTTGGTTATTATTGAATCATTTGGATAAATTGTATTATAAATGTTTAATATTTATCCTTTATCTCATTTGATTAATTCTTATATCATTGTCATCATCCTCATGCTTATATTGTGTTGAAAGTCATCTTTGGCCGTAGTGCATAGATGGACTTAGGTATGATTATGACTAGGGATTATTCTTAAGATAATCATGGTAGTAATGTTACAAATGATGTGGAAAAGTCATCTTTGGTCTGTAGTGCATAGATGGACTTGGTATGATTATGACCAGGGATTATTCGATATAATCATGACCGTAATGTTACAAATGATGTGGAAAAGTCATCATTGGCCCGTAGTGTATTGATGGACATTTTTTGGTATGATTAGGACTATGCATTCTCTTCGGCCAAGGGTGCAAAGATGAATTATTTTATAGCATGATCAGGACCATTGATAAAAACACGATTATCTTTGGCCCGTAGTGCATGGATAATTTGTGGTTGTGATACTTAATGAAAAAAGTCCTCATTGGCCTGTAGTTGCATTGATGGATGATTTTTTGGTATGATTATGGCTATGGATTCTATTCGGCCAAGGGTGGAAAGATGAATTATTTTATGGCATGATCAGGACCGTCGATGAAAACACGATTATCTTTGGCCCGTAGTGCATGGATAATTCGTGGTCGTGATACTAAAGAATATCCTTGGCCTGTAGTGCAGAGATGATTCGATGATGTGGATTATTTAAGCTAAGTCTCAGCGATAAAATATTTGTTACACACTTTTAATTTGTAGAAGATAGTAGATATCATGCTCTACTTGACTCTTCTAAAATACAGTTGTATGTCTTTGGCTTGTAGTGCAAAGATGAATTGTTAATGAATATCTTTGGCCGTAGTGCAAAGATGAATTTATTAGTATGATTATGAACAAGAATTGTGATTTGGTATAACCATGATTTTTGATGTTTTAGGTGAAGATAGGTGATGAAAATTATCTTCGTCCTGGTTGCGAAGAGGAATTTAGAACTACAATTATGACTATGAGTTATTCATATGATTGTGGACAGGAACTGTTGATTTATTTTACATGGAAAAACATTATTGGTGGACTTTTAACATAGAGAAGATAATAGACCTTATGGTCTATTTGACTCTTCTAATGGATTGCTCGTTCCGCTGCAACTATGGTTGAAAAGTTTTATCATCTACCATATGTTCTGAATCTCTGATTTATTATTGATGAAAGCTATTGATAATTTAATTATCTTTAGTCTTGATATTCTTTACTGGGCTAGTTGTGCTCACCCTTTCTACTTCATAATTCCTTTCAGGTAATAAGAGTGTTGTCGTAAGAGTGTTGCCGGGTCGAGCAGGGATAATAGGGGAATAGAACTGTGGTCTCTAGCTGTGGAGGTTCTCCCTAAACTATATAGAAAAGTGTGTTGTATTCTATACAACATTTAGTAGTTATATTTGGTGAATCAAATAGGGTGAGGTGAACCCAACTTTGGAAGGGTGTTTTGCCACTATCATACAAGATGTCTAATGACATACAATCTCGTGTTATCATAAGATGTGGTCATGCGATCCACTTCTTGAGTATATCTACGGCACTACCTATATGATCTTGGAGTTTATTTGAAATATAATATTCACTTGGAGACAAAGGGAGATAGTTATATGTCAAGAGAAGACTCACCATTGGAAAGAAGATAATAGTAATCTTCTCATTTTTCTTTGGGGTCTATTGGGTCAAGCAAGGATAATTATGTGGCCATATGATAATTATGTATGAAGGTTTTCTTGAGCACTTCTCAAAGATTTTAATTTCTAAAACAGTTTTTGACTATACTTTTATGTAAAGTACCATTGTAAGGTTGTGGTCGAAGCACCATGAGAGTTACATACATTTGTATTAAAACTCACGATTAACTTAGTGGTTGTATTCTATCAACCTACACTCAACAGTTATTATAAATGAAGTTGTATTTAAATTTTGTACTATGTATCTCAGCGACTTCGGAATGGGTGACGTATACCTAATTTTTTGGGGCGTCACATTTGGTATCGTAGCTTAGGATATGGTCATTGGCGAGATAAGAGTCTAGAACTAGGAGGAGATCTGAGTTTTATACTTCACTAGTGTGTGACTTACCTAAGTGAAATTGTTTACTTAATAAGTTGACAAATTGTGATATGTCAATTAACCTTTGTTTTGAAGATATATTCTAGAATGATATCCTCAAATACGGGAGATGAGCAATGGAAAAATCATGATATCTGAGGATATAATCGGGAAGGTACAATCCGGAAAAGAAAGCAAGGTATTCTCATCTCTTGAATATCAAGTACGACGTAAATTTCGAGGCGAAATTTCATAAGGAGGGTGATTGTGAGACCTTAATTTTATGAAATAAAAGTATTCAAATTTTTTTTTCTATTTTAGTAAATAGCACGGTTGATTATTGATGCTTTTATATGATAAGTCACTTTCGATTATTTGTTTTATTGGTATTATTAATGTAATAAAATGGAAAAAGCTTTTTTATATAAAATAGAATACTTTTATAAAGTTATTCTATAAATAGAATATTTTATATTCTATTGTGCATAGTGTTTTGCATAGTAAAATCATTTATAAAGTTATTCATTTTATTATATTATAAATAGAATATATTATATTTTATTTGAAAGATTTTGCTTTAAATATGGATCGTCAGATTAAAGTAAATCAATATGGACCGTTCATAAGTTAGTTACTATGCAGTCCATTTTTCTATAAATAGAAGCTCATTCCTTCATTATTTCTTATGAATTCACTGAAACTCCAGAGAGAGAAACTATAGAGAGAGTTCTTCTTCTATAATCTTGAGCGTATTTCTTTAGAGTTTAAGAAAGCTTTGAGCGTAGTGCAAGTTTTATACGACCCCACCTTATTATAAATAAAATCGAATTTCCTCTAATTATTATTGTGAATAATAAGGTGTTAAATTGATATAATATTTTGGTTATGGGTGAAATGTGCAAATTTTTCAAAATAAGCAAGTGGTTATAAAATAATCATTGTTTTCGGGGAATATTTGTTTGGTCATGGAATATTCTTGTTGTCGGGGAATATTCGTGCACTGACAGCCGTGACTCATTAGTGGGCCCATAATGTAATAATAATTTGTCGGATGAAGAAAACGACAAGTTTGAGTTTTTATAAATAACTGTACGTAGTTATTCACAATTAACACTATTGGAATACCCTTTGGTTAAAATACGATGTCTGGCGCTGGATGCACAATATTTTTGAATTATTGATTCTTACATAAGAATGCACTACTCATTAATTGTTACAGTAATTACTGTTCAATATTTTATTTTATTGATTCAATAATTGCTGCGTTGATATTTTATATTATTGTTGTTTCAATAATTATCCTCGCATGATTTTTCTATTATCAGATCAATAATTCATATTATTTGAATAATATTATTAGATAGCATTATTGACAATGTCTAGAAAGTTCTGTCAAGGAGAGGTTTGGTCACCTAATTGCGCGCCAGTAAGGAAAAATTCTTATTGGAAGGCCCCATCTTTCCTGAGGCGATACACGTTGTCATAATTGTGATTCTGTAATATTATTTGTGAATAATTAATTATTGATTTATATGATAAGGAAATATTTATTTTATGTGGATATAAATGATGGATATATTTATTTTTATGTGGATAAAAATGAAGGAATTAATGTTGAGGTGTTTTATCAGTATTTTGTCGGTGTGGAAGTATTAAAAATTATCCGTTTGTGGATTTCAGATATTTTATGTTTGGAATTTAGAAAAACTCAAAGCTATAAAGTTGTAGAGAATTCAATTTCAGGCAGAATGGACATAAAATTCGTATTTTTCTGATAAACGGGCTATTTTCTATGAATTACTGAAGTTTTGGAAAAATAAAATGATTTTTATTTAATTCTGGGCGGGACCCACTCTTGTTTGACAACATGTGGGCTGCTGGGAATTTCAGAATTGGCTGGCTTGATTGATCAAATTGGGTGTGCGTAGAAGATTGAATAAGTATAAGAATATTTTATTATTTTAGTCTCCTTTGGCGTTCTAGCATTTTCCTATAAATAGACGTTTAGGTTAGAATTGAAAATCACACAAAAACAAGTTTTCTTTCTCTCTAGATTATCGAGCGTATATTTGTGAGTATTTAGATACTTTGAGAGTTGCTATTCAGTACAAGTGTTTGTCAGCACTATATCCGAAATTTTGTCAGAAGTACGATTATTTTGAGGTAAGGGATGTTATTTTCTTCTTAAATGATATTATTTTCATCAATATCATTATGCTGAAATATTGGTGAACGTTCTTATCAAATTCGAAACTTTTTTTGTTGGGATTACTATTCACGTATACGGCACTATTCACCGAAAAATGAAATTTTCTCCTTTTTGTCCAAGATGTCTATTATGGTTACTATCTTTGATTGTATCCATGTTTTGATCTTTATTCTTGAATTTTGCCTCAAAATTGGTTATTATGGAGTATTATTGATCTTGGATAAACTGTTATACGAATTCTTACTATTTGTCCTTCTATCTCACTGGATTTGTTTTTTTTAAAATATTTTTCATCATCCTCAGTCCTAAATGATGATATTATTGAATATCTTTGGCCTGTAGTGCAAAGATGAATGATTTACTGATGAATATCTTTGGCCCGTAGTGCAAAGATGAATAGGTGTTGAGATGAACATGACCAACTGGTGATACAAATGAATATCTTTGGCCTGTAGTGCAAAGATGAATATTGATTAAAGATGTATATTGATTGTTGTTACATGGATAAAATATTAATGATGGACTTTTAAATCTTAGAAGATAGTAGAACTCATTCTCTACTTGACTCTTCTAATGGATTGTTGTTTCCGCTGCAGTTGTTGATCTAAAACTCGTTGTCTATTATATTTTATCAGATTTCTTCATGTTGAAGACTAATGATAAATTGTTGTATATTATCTTAGTCATAATATTATTTACTGGGCTAGTTGAGCTCACCCTTTCCTTTTTGTTCCATTTTTCTTCTCAGGAGGTGAGAACATAGCAGGATCTAGTCGGGGTATGGAGTGATGGTTCTAGAAAGATGTTTTAGTAGTCCTCACTATTTCTGTAAAATAGTGTTTGAATAATTGTAATGAGGACTTATTTGAGTGTGGATATTGTCTAGAAGATGATATTTGTATTTAAACTCACATTATATATTGTCATATTATGCATTTACAATTGTATTATTGAAGTTGTAGTTTGTTTCTTTGTACTATGTATTTGGCAACTCGAGAATGGGCGTTGTATACCTATTTTGGGGCGTCACAAGTTTTCTTCATATATATTCCATACCTCGACCAAATTGAATACTTTTCTTTTTAAGGTAGGGGATATAATTATCGTGCTTTCGTAAAGGATATTATTATTATTTATTATTCTGTTGGAATAACTTTTGTATCTGCCATCTACCCTATACTTGGTGAAATTCTTTCATTATTCCAATCTTTATTATTATGTTGGAATAACCCGTTTATGCGAAGTCCCGCATACATGGTGAAATTCTTCTAATATTTCGTTCTTTATAATCTTGTCGGAATATCATGTCTGTGCGTTTACGTCGGACCTGGTTCCATTATTTATTATTCTGTTGGGAATAACTAGTCGGTGCAGTCTATCGCACGCATGGTGAATCCTTCTGTTATTCCATTTTTTATTATTCTGTTGGAATAACCTGTCTATGTGGATTATCACATGCATGGTGAATGATCCTTCGTATTCATACGAATAGTATTTTCATTAAAAAGGGTTTACGCTTGGTAGATTCGTAATTTTTCTGACCTCAAAATTCTGGAAAATTTTGAAATGATAATTTGATGAGTTTTCTAGATTGTGTCCAAAAATTGCAATTTTTGGATGTATAGATTAAGAGTTATGGATTTTACGGGAAAAGACTATTTTAAAAGTAAACCCTTATAACTCCTTGTGGTTAACTCCAAAATTGGTGAAATTTTTATTGGGAGTACATGTATATAACATGAGTATACCACTGTAAATTTGGAATTTTTGGACAAAAGTACAATTTATGATAAATGTCTAAATATTCGGCAGTTTTAGCCATATGAAAAATAGTAAATGAATTTTAAAAATTCTGAGAAAAATATATGTTCAAGATGGGACTATATTCTACTAAATCCCAGAAAAGAAATATTTTTGGGACTGATTTGGTAAATGAATTAAATGAACTAGTTATGAGTAAATGAATTAAATATGTTATGTGAAGTAATAAAATTGGAAAAAGGGATTTTATGGCTTGAGAATCCTATATAGGGTATATGCAGATTTTTGATGAGGGATTTGATCATTGATGATGAAATCTTATGAGTATGGCATTTTTGAATGATTAAATGCATTATTTGATAAAGTGTAAACAATTGAAATAAATTGTTTATAAAATTAAGAAATGATTAAAATATTGTTATAATATTAATGATATTAGATTATGAGATTATTAAGTGATTGATAACATTTGGTTATTATTCATATTGGATAAATTGTATTATAAATGTTTAATATTTATCCTTTATCTCATTTGATTGATTCTTATATCATTGTCATCATCCTCATGCTTATATTGTGTTGAAAGTCATATTTGGTCAGTAGTGTATAGATGGACTTAGTATGATTATGACCGAGGATTATTCTTGTATAATCATGGTAGTAATGTTACAAATGATGTGGAAAAAAGTCATCTTTGGTCGTGAGTGCATAGATGGACTTGGTATGATTATGACCGAGGATTATTCTCGTATAATCATGACCGTAATGTTACAAATGATGTGGAAAAAGTCATCATTGGCGTGAGTGCATTGATGGACGCTTTTTGGTATGATTATGGCTATGGAGTCTCTTCGACCAAGGGTGCAAAGGTGAATTATTTTTTAGCATGATCAGGACCGTTGATAAAAATACGATTATCTTTGGCCCGTAGTGCATGGATAATTTGTGGTTGTGATACTAATGAAAAAGTCCTCATTGGCCGTAGTGCATTGATGGACAATTTTTGGTATGATTATGGCTATGGATTCTCTTCGGCCAAGGGGACAAAGATGAATTGTTTTATGGCATAATCGGGACCGATTGATGAAAACACGATTATCTTTGGCTCAGTGTGGTGTGGGATAATTAAGTGGTCGTGATACTAAAGAATATCCTTGGCCTGTAGTGTAGAGATGATTCGATGATGTGGATTATTTAAGCTGAGTCTCAGCGATAAAATATTTGTTATACACTTTTAATTTGTAGAAGATAGTAGATATCATGCTCTACTTGACTCTTCTAAAATACAGTTGTATGTCTTTGGCTTGTAGTGCAAAGATGAATTGTTAATGATTATCTTTGGCCGTAGTGCAAAGATGAATCTATTAGTATGATTATGAACAAGAATTGTGATTTGGTATAACCATGATTTTTGATGTTTCAGGTGAAGATAGGTGATGAAAATTATCTTCGTCCCGGTTGCGAAGAGGAATTTAAAACCACAATTATGATTATGAGTTATTCATATGATTGTGGATAGGAACTGTTGATTTATTTTACATGGATAAAACATTATTGGTGGACTTTTAACATAGAGAAGATAATAGACCTTATGGTCTATTTGACTCTTCTAATGGATTGCTCATTCCGCTGCAACTATGGTTGAAAAGTTTTATCATCTACCATATGTTCTAAATCTCTGATTTATTATCGATGAAAGCTATTGATAATTTAATTATCTTTAGTCGTGATATTCTTTCTTTGGGCTAGTTGTGCTCACCCTTTCTACTTCACAATTCCTTTTCGTGTAATAAGAGTGTTGCTTAGTAAGAGTGTTGCTTCTGTCGGCTGGGATAACAGGGAATAGAACAATGGTCTCTCGCTGTGGAGGTTCTCCCTAAACAGTATAGAAAAGTGTGTTGTATTCTATACAACATTTAGTAGTTATATTTGGTGAATCAAATAGAGTGAGGTGAACCCAACTTTGGAAGGGTGTTTTGCCACTATCATACAAGATGTCTAAGGACATACAACCTCGTGTTATCAATAGATAGGGTTGTGCGCATCCACTTGCTGAGTATATCTACGGGCACTACCTATATGATCTTGGAGTTTATTTGAAATATAATATTCATTTGGAGATAGTGGAGATAGTTATATGTCAAGAGAAGACTCACCATTGGAAAGAAGATGATAGTAATCTTCACGTTTTTCTTTGGGGTCTATTAGGTCAACCAAGGAAAATTATGTGGCCATATGATATCTATTATAACCTAGTCGTATGGCCTCCCATGTACGAAGGTTTCCTTTAGCACTTCCCAAAGATTTTAATTTCTAAAACAGTTTTTGACTATACTTTTATGTAAAGTACCATTGTGAGGTTGTGGTCGAAGCACCATGAGAGTTACATACATTTGTATTAAAACTCACGATTAAGCATGTGGGTCGATTTATACTGACGACTCAACAGTTGTATAAATGAAGTTATATTTGAATTTTGTACCATGTATCTGGCGACTCAGAATGGGTGATGTATACCTAATTTTGGGGGCATCACAGTATCTGTCGACCCGGTGAAGATTGAAGCAATACAAAGTTGGGAGCAACCAAGCTTCATGTGACCAAGCAATGCGTAGTTTTCTTGGCTTAGCTGGTTATTATCGGAGATTCGTGGAAGGATTTTCTCGAATCGCTACTCCGTTAACTCAGTTGACTCGTAAAGTTATAAAATTCGGTTGGAGCGAGGATTGTGAGAAGTGTTTTCAAGAACTCAAGAGAAGACTCATTTCGGCACCAGTTCTGACAATACCATCTGGTTTGGATGGATTTGTTATCTACAGCGATGCTTTAGGCAAAGGGTTAGGATGTGTTCTCATGCAACATGGGAAAGTCATAGTCTATACCTCGTGATAACTCAAAGAATATGAGAGGAATTATCTTACTCGTGATTTGGAGTTGGCAGCAGTCGTTTTCGCGTTGAAGATCTGGAGACACTACCTGTATGGGGAGGAAGTGGAAATCTATACAGATCATAAAAGCGTCAAATATTTCTTCACCCAAAAGGAACTCAATATGCGGCAACGACGTTGGCTCGAGCTGTTGAAAGATTATGATCATACCATCCAATATCATCTTGGAAAAGCAAACGTAGTAGCTGACGCATTGAGTAGAAGATCATATGCGGGTACGAGTGCAATGCTGTTAACCCAAAGGTCCATTTTGTATGATTTGCAAAGGATGGAGATAGAGGTAAAGGCTCCAAGTACCCACATAATGATATCAAATATACGAGTAGAACCAACTTTAATCGATAAAGTTAAAGCTGCTCAAGCTACGAATATGGAGCTGATACGTATGAAGAAGAAAGTGCAAGAAGGTGTTATTCCAGAAGCAAGAATCGATGAAGAAGGTATACTTCGAGTCATTTCCAGACTTTGTGTTCCTAACAATTCTAACTTGAAGCATAGAATCATGATTGAGGCACACAACACACCGTTTGCAATCCATCATGTGAGTACCAAAATGTATCTTGATCTTCGACATACATTTTGGTGGAACAATGTGAAGAGAGAGATCACAGAGTTTATCTCGAGGTGTTTAACTTGTCAACGTGTAAAGGCAGAGCATCAAGTGCCAAAGGGTCCATTGCAACAATGCTTGAGATTCTAAAATGGAAGTGGGAACACATTACTATGGATTTCGTTACGGGTCTTCCCAAGGTTTAACAAAGCATAGATGCAATTTGGGTTATTGTTGATAGATTAACCAAGTCTGCCCATTTCTTGCCTATACGGAAGACTTATTCCCTTGAACATCTTGCTAGTATGTACGTGAATGAGATTGTGAGATTTCATGGCATGCCAGTATCCATAGTTTTGGATCGTGACCCAAGATTCACTTCACGATTTTGGTTTATCTTGCAGAAAGCTATGGGCACAGATTTATGATTCAGTTCGGAATACCATCCTCAAACGGACGGGCAATTAGAGAGGACTATTCAAACTCTTGAAGATCTATTAAGACTCTGTGTCCTAGATTTCAAAGGGAGTTGGGATAAGTACATACCATTGGTGGAATTCTCCTACAACAACAGTTATCAAGCAAATATAGGTATGGATCCATTTGAAGCATTGTATGGACGAAAGTGTCGCTCTCCAATATGCTGGGACGAGGTGGGTGAAGCAACGTTGTTGGGACAAGAATTGGTACGTATAACTACAGAGAAGATCCAAATGATCCGACAACGTATATAAATGGCACATGATCGACAAAAGAGTTATGCGGATCTTCATCGAAAGGACATGGAATTTAATATTGGGGATCATGTATTGTTACGTGTTGCACCATGGAAGGGAGTTACAAGATTTGGGAAGAGAGGAAAGCTCAATCCACAATTTGTTAGTCCATTTGAGATTCTTGACCGAATAGGAAATGTGGCCTATAGACTCGCATTACCTCCAAGCATGTCTCGTGTTAATAATGTTTTTTAAATATCTATGCTTCGTAAATATGTGAAAGACCGGAACCACAATATTGAGTTAGAACCAGACGAGATAGCCGAAGATTTAACATACGAGGAAGTACCTGTTAAGATCTTGGATAGGAAAGAGCATGTCCTATGCACGAAGGTTATACCACAAGTTATGGTTTTGTGGAGGAACCATGCTATTAAAGAAATTACCTGGGAGTTGGAATCAGAAATTAAAGTGAGGTATCCTCACCTTTTTGAAACACCAGGTACGTACGTCAATTTCGAGGATGAAATTTCATAAGGAGGGGAGGTTGTAAGACCCCAACTTATTATAAATAAAATCGAATTTCCTCTATTTATTATTGTGAATAATAAGGTGATAATTTGATATAATACTTTGGTTATGGGTGAAATGTGCAAATTTTTCAAAATAAGTAAGTGGTTATAAAATATTCATTTTGTTGGGGAATATTCGTTTGGTCGTGGGATATTCTTTCTATCGGGGAATATTCGTACGACGGCGCAGCCATTTGTGGGCCTCATAACGAAATAACTATCGGATGAAGAAAATAACAAAGTTTGAGTTTTATAAATAACGGCGTAATTGTTACCGTTAACACTGTTGGAATACCTGGTGGTTAAAAATAGAGTAAAACGCGTGGTTGCACAGTAGCACACGGTATTGCACAGTATTGTTGAATTATTGATTCTTACGTAAGAAGGCATTACTCAATAATTATTACAGTAATTACTATTCAATATTTTATTTTATTGGTTCAATAATTGATGCGTTGATATTTTATATTATTGTTGTTTCAATAATTGTCATTGCACAGTATTTCCCATTATCAGATCAATAATTCATATTATTTGAATAATATTATTAGATATCATTATTGGCAATGTCTAGAAAGTTCTGTCAAGGAGAGGTTTGGTCACCTAATTGCGCGCCAGTAAGGAGAAATCCTTATCGGAAACCCCCCTCTTTCTTGGGAACGACCGGTTGTCATAATTGTGATTCTGTAATATTATTTGTGAATAATTAATTATTGATTTATATGATAGGGAAATATTTATTTGATGTGGATATAAATGATGAATATATTTATGTGGTTATAAATGAAGGAATTAATGTTGAGGTATTTTATCAGTATTTTGTCAGAATGGAGGTATTAAAAATCATCCGTTTGTGGATTTCGGATATTTTCTGTTTGGAATTTGGAAAAACTCAAAGCTACAAAGTTGTAGAGAATTCGATTTCGTGTGGAATGGACATAAAATTTGTATTTTTCTGATAAACGGGATATTTTCTATGAATTACTGAAGTTTTAGAAAATAAAATAATTTTTATTAAATTATAGGTGGGACCCACTTTTGTTTTAACATGTGGGCTGCTGGGATTTTTTAAGAATGGCATGCTAGATGGTCTGATATTGCATTCATAGAAGAAAAGTATATAAATAATATTGTTTTATTATTTTAGTCTCCTATGGCGTTCTAGCATTTTCCTATAAATAGACGCTTAGGTTAGAATTGAAAATCACACCAGAAACAAATTTTCTTTCTCTCTAAATTATCGAGCGTATTTTTGTGAGTATTTTGATAGTTTGAGAGTTGCTATTCAATCTGAAGTTTCACAAGACTATATCTCCAAATTCAAATGAAGTAATGCGGTTATTTTGAGGTAAGAGATGTTATTTTCTTCTTAAATGATATTATTTTCTTCAATATCATTATGCCGAAATATTGGTTTGAACTTTTTATCAAATTTGGAACTTGTTGTGTCGGGGTTACTATTCACGTATACGGCACTATTCACGAATACTTTCACCGAAAAATGAATTTTTTTCTTTTTGTCCAAGATGTCTATTATGGTTACTATCTTTGATTGTATCAATGTTTTAATCTTTATTTTTGAATTCTGTTTCAAAATTGGTTATTATGGAGTATTATTAAACTTGGATAAATTGTAATACGAATCCCTAATATTTGTTCTTTTATCTTACTGGATTCGTTCTCTAAAATGTTTTTCATCATCTTCAGTCCTTAATGGTGATACTTGATGATATATCTTTGGCCTGTAGTGCAAAGATGAATGATTACCTGATGAATATCTTTGGCCCGTAGTGCAAAGATGAACAGGTGTTGAGATGAACATGACCAACTGGTGATGCTAATGAATATCTTTGGCCTGTAGTGCAAAGATGAATATTTGATTCAGGATGTATATTGATTAATGTTACAGGGATAAAATATTGATGATTGACTTTTAAATCTTAGAAGATAGTAGAATTCTTTCTCTACTTGACTCTTCTAATGGATTGATGTTTTCGCTGCAGTTGTTGATCTAAAACTTGTTGTCTATTATATTTTATCAGATTATTCCCTGTTGAAGACTAATGATAATTTGTTGTATATTATCTTAGTCATAATATTCTTTACTGAGCTAGTTGAGCTCACCATTTTCCTTTTTGTTCCATTGTTCTTTTCAGGAGGAGAGAATTTAGCAGGAACTAGCCGGGGTATGGAGTGATGATTCAAGATAGTTGTTTTAATAGTCCTCACTATTTTGTCAAATAGTGTATCAATAATTGTAATGAGGACTCATTTTGAGTTTTTATACTCTCTATTAGACAATATTTGTATTTAAACTCACAGTATATGTGTTGTCGTATTTTGCACGACAATTGTATTACTGAAGTTGTATTTGTTTCTATACCATATATTTGGCGACTCAGAATAAGTGATGTATACCTATTTTAGGGGCGTCACATACTTGGTGACATTCATTTTGGGACAAAAAGAAACTCTCAGCAACAAGCTTAGCATCACTCTCATTTAGTTACTTTGTTATCCAAGAATGGTTTTAATGTCCAAGTGTCACTATATTAGGAGAAGTTAGGGTTATCTATATACTCACATCATATAGTCCATATACATTAAATACACGCAATACAATAATACAGTCAGGTATTATTGTCCGGGTAGTTTCATAATTATCTCTACCACTCATATAACCATATTATAACCTTATTATATTAATAACTTATTTATTTATGTTAAATAAATAATTTATTCCTTCCCTTGATTAATTACCACTAATATAATTTAATCCATTTCTTATTGATGAAATTATGGATTTTCATAACCATTGATTATCGATAATTTTTTTTATTATATTTATAGATATATTGAAAACAATAATAATCATATATTATTAATTAATTACAAAATAATCAATAATCTACCACAATTAATTAATATTAATTAATGGTTTGACAATTGACAACCCCCAGATTAGGGTCCCAAATCACCACAAATTCGGTGTACTATTTATGTGTCTATTACGAAAGATATAAACATAAAATGTTTATACATTAAACATTACACACTATTCCCAAGGTCGAGAACCTTCACATAATACCTAAATCAATATCCTATCAGACATACAAAGTTATTATCTTACATTACTGTTACAAATTTAGCTGCACATATAATCCAAAGCTGACTTGTCTTTGACTTTTCCTATAACCGACGTATTCGTCATAATCTGCAATGTTTATCATGATATAGCAAGGGTGATCAACAATTTTGCCCAACAAGTATAAGTTCAATTAAGGATATATCATGATTAAAAGAATTGAACAATAAGTTGGCTAACTTTCTACAATATATACATTGTAAAAGAGCATGAATAAATTTTCATAGTTGAACGAATAATGAACATGAATAAATCAACTGAACCAAATGGTAATGAAGGTGATCAGCCTTTCATACCTGATGAATACATGCAATGTGCATATAGTGCGAATCAATAATTCATAGACATGGTATAATCAGTAATGATTAACCCTAAGCATATTTCAAAAATATTAACTCGAGATCGAGTTAGAGAACTTGCTTGTACCATTGATTATCGTTACGCAACCTATATCGCTTTTTTCTGAAGACCTAATATAGATAATATCGATCTCCAAATATTAGAATAATATAATCACAATATAGTACATTTAAATACAGTTATAATATAACCTAACAAATTACCACATAATTCTATCAGTCTATAAAATACCTAAAATTCGGTATCAAGTCAAACTATTTCAGTCTTAGTTGGATTCGGTACAATTTCTGACATCCCAACGGTCTAGTCGGATAATTCATGAGTTTAATTTCCATAAGACTTTGCCTAAATGCTTTACATTTACCTAAGATAATTTCATTTTCAGTCAAAATATTTTTCAATGACTTATAATAATTTTCAGATAATTATTATCATTTATCATGATTTTTTAATCATTAATATCATATTAATATGAATTAAATACTATTTAATTCCATTATCATTAATATTTATTTCATATCAAATATTAATGAAATACATGTCATAATATTATAATATTTCAAAGTATTTTTAATACCATAAAATCATATTTATATAATTTTTAAGCAGTTAAATCCATTATCCGATAATTGCCATTAATATTAAAATATTAGTGTTTTCATGACAAAATATCAAAAGTTATATTTTATAACTTAAAATATTTTTCTAACCCTTAAATCATTTTATATGATTTTTAAAACATTAATTCTAATTTTCCATAATTTATTTAATATATTTATTAAATAAATCCATTATCATTAACATTAATTTATTAATGAAATTCATCACAAAATATTAAAAGTCATTAAAAATAATTTAAAATATTTCCTTACACTTTAATATAATTTCAAATGATTTATAAAGTATTAAAATCATTTTTAAGTAATTTATTTAATATAATAATTAAATAATTTAACTAACATTAATATTTAAAAATATTAAAATATCAATGAAATATATTCCAAATGATTAAAAACCCATTTTTAGGCTTTAAAATAATTTTTACAAATTTATTATGAATTTCTAATATTTATTTTCTATTTATTCTATAATTTTTGTTTAAAGTTGGGGTCCTCCACAGAAACACTTGTAGACGGTAATCTACAAGTCCGATTTGGGACCACTTGGTATCGTTACAACCGTGACTTCCCGGGCTACGTTTTAGGCTCAAGAAACGATCCATTTGGCACAGTATAGCACCCTGAAAACAGGCCACTACCGACTGACCATTACATGCCTTGTAAACATTTTCAGTTTTGGAGTCTTTTACAGAAACGCTTGTATTACGAGATCCGCAACTCCGATTGTGGCCCAATCAGACTCGTTGGATCCATATCTTCTTGAACTACAGTTTTCACTTATCAAACACCAAATTCCAATCTGTCTAGGTACCTAAAATCAGGCCCAAATTGACTAGTCAGCAAGGTTTTCTTCAACAGTTGGTTCATTTTTTAGATTTGGGGTCCTTAACGGAAACGCTTATAAAACGAAATCTACAAATCAGATTTAGGTCCAATAGGTTTTGTTGGATTCTTACTTTCCCGAGCTACAATTTACATGTATCAGACATCTATTTTGGTTCTTTTTCAGTCCTGAAAAAATGAACAGAAGTGACTGATCAGTAGCTTGTGTTCAACAGTTAAGATAGTTTGGGATTTAATTCATAACTTGCTCATTTCTTAACATATTTGAGTGATTCCAAAGGGGTTTCTCCCTTAAATCATGTATCTAGCATGCTAACATGTTTTAAACCATTAATCAAATGAACCCAAAGAATCTAACATAAAAATATATATAGCATACAAATGAAAGCTTTTTCTTAAACCTTTTGGTACAAAACTTGATTTTTTCACTTTGGATCTAACTTTTGATTTCAAAACTACTTTGATACACATAAAATTCCAATAATCATGTAAATCATGATTTTTAATGATCTAAAACAAAAGTTTCTTGGTTCATAAAGATCTAACAAAAAAGAGCACAAAATTGAAAATTTTCAATTTCTTACCTTTTTCTTCTTGCAAGCCTTCTTAATCCTTCAAAGTAGCTTATGATTTTAAGTTGTATGAAGATCCAAGACCCCTCCTAGACTCCCTATAACTACCGAAATCTACAGCCCCCTTTCTCTCTCTATTGTTCTTAGTTTAGACTTAAGTTTAGAAAACTAACATAACTTAGTGTTTATACAATATACGTATAACACATATAATTATAGAATATGTAACTCCCAATATAATTATACATACTAATTATCAATTTAATATATAAGTTACAAAAATTAGTGTTGGGAGAATGCATATTATGATTTGATGTTTTAATATATATGCTCATGATTATTTGTAAAGTCCTCTAAGTAAGATATGTTCAAGGACTTAGTGATAAATCAAAGTTGTTAGGTTGATCTAAGCTCTTAACGTGTATCATTCTGTAATGGAATGTATAGATAGAAAGATCAAAGCTGTTAGGTTGATCTTAAGATGTAATAGATAGGCTTCGAAGAACTCGTAGTGTATCATCTGATCAACATTGCAGAAGTCAAGGCAGAAAATGTAGAGCTTCGAAGATCGTAGTGTGCCTGCCTTGAAGGGACTCTTCGAAAATTGTAGAGTGGTCCCAATGTTTGCCGAGCCATCTCAACGATCGTAGTGTGCTGAAGGAAACATAAAGTTTACAAGTCAACGATCGTAGTGTGATCTCATAAATGTAGAGTCAACAACACGAGCAAGTGAAGATCGTAGTGTGTAGAGGTTTAAGAAGAATCGTAGTGCTTTCAGCTGATAATATCAGACAAGGCACCAAGATGATAAGGCACTATGATCTGAATCGTAGAGTATCATGACATGAATCGTAGAGCATCTGTCTTGTGTCATAGAACGTCGAGCCTTATGATTTGAGTGAAGATAGATTCCAACATATGAGGAATGGATTCTAGAAGTTGCAGCACTCATCAGTCCCAGAGTAATATGAAATATCCTTAGTATGTAACAAAGAAGCATATTGAAGAAGCTAAGGAAAGTACCATGGGTAAGGAGGGCAAAACACCTTTTCAGGTGTTAGGTGAGAAAGCAGTCTGCTGTGTCAGTGGGCCAGAATACAGTTTCAGAAGATGTGCAGAAATTTCTCCATCAAAGATCAGAAAAGTCAAATGCATTTAATGCCTCAACGGATGGATCCAACGGATAGTTTTCAAGATCACATATATGCAGATCAGACAGATGAGAGAGAACAAAGGCAAGCATTAAACAAACAACGTGAACATCTCTCTCAAGCTCAACTCTACGATCTGAGATATTGCAAAGCTTGCTCAGCTACTCAGTTCTTTAGAACAAGTGCTTACACAGCAACAGAGTAGCAACCATCAAGAACACAACATTATCAACCAACTAAAGAAGAGTACCAAGTTTGTTGGACTTGAAGAGTTCGTAGTGAACTGTAAGAAAGCCAAGTCTACTGGACTTAAAGAGTTCAAGAGTGAACTAAGAAGTTCCTGAGATCACGGGTCTAGAAGGAATCAGTGTGATTCGGAAGTTGTAATCGACATCCTTAGTGGATATCCTACTCATTGAGTGAAAGAGTGGACTAGAGCTTTAAGTGCTCGAACCACTTAAAATGACCGTGTCTTTTACGTTTATGCCATAACTGCCATATCTGTTATATCTGCCATAACTGCCTCACATTCATAACTCTATTGCTTGGTAAAGAAGATTAAAACAAGTATTAATTTCGCTAAGTTTTAATCATTATCAAAGAACTAGTTTAAAAAGAAAATATTTTTAATTATCTATTCAACCCCCCTCTAGATAACTATTGTGCCAACTAGGAACTAACAATTGGTATCAGAGCAGGTTCTATTTTATAACTTACAAGCTTTATTAGATCCAATGGCACTCGTACCAAACAAATCCAGGACCGGGGGAGGCAGCAAGCCACCAATGTGCAACAAGGATAAATTTGCTAATCTGGAAAGTCGATGATGCTGCGTACGTGGACTCAATAGATGAAGATCTATTTGAGACCGTTCAAAATGGGCCCTATATTCCAACCAAGCTTGCACCAACCACTGACGATCCAAACTGAATACATAACAAAGTTAAAGAAGAGCGGACAGACAATAAGAAGAGAGCTGTCCAACTTGATAAGAAGGCTAAGAACTTCCTGTTCCAATCCTTAGAGGATGATCTGTTTGAAAATGTTGTAAACAAAGAAAATAGCTAAGGAAGTTTGGGAAGCACCATTGATCATGCATGAAGGAAATCAAGAAGTTAGAGAACAAGCAATCTCTCTTAACACAAAGATACAAAATGTTGATTGGTATGCAAGGAGAAAACGAGTCGCCACCTATGAAAGATTCAACGCTCGCTTTCGACTCTCTACGAGCATATGGAAATGTCTATCCTAACAAAGATCTGACCATAAAGTTCATGAGAGCCCTACCAAGCAGATGGGATGCCAAGACCACTACAATAAGAGAGTCAAAGAATCTCAACGAGATGATAGTTCAACAACTATATGGCAATCTCCTGACATACGAGCTGGAGCTGCCCAACGTGCTGAAACCCTATCAGAAGGAAGAAAGAAAGAAAAGGATGTTGCGCTCAAGGCAAATGAAAGTGCATCAAAAGTCATCACTGAGATTGACTTTGATTATGATGAAGACGATGATGAAGACTTTGCTATGCTGGTAAAGAGACTAAGAAGGTTCATGCGACAAGGCAGAATCAACAAGCCAAAGAAGGTCATCAATTACAGCAGCTATGAGCAAATGAATGATCTATGCTACAATTGCAAAAAGCCTGGCCACTTCATTGCCAACTGCAACAAACCTATCAAAGAAGAACTAAAGAAGAAAACACAAGCAAAGAAGGAATACAAAGGAAACAAGAGGCCTCAAAAAAGAGACAAAGGCCTGGTAGCTAGAGGATCGTGGAGTGATTCAGATAATGACTCAAATGCTGACTCCGGAGATGAAGAAGAATCATCATACACACACAGGCATGCATCATAATAGATGTTTCATATGCAATAAATATGGTTATAAGGCTACAAAATGTTATTATAACTCCATGCATGTGAGACCCAAGATTAGACATATTTGGGTCCCCAAAGGTACTAACAATGAAGGACCTATGCAAATATGGGTACCAAAATGAAGGTTCAAATATTTTGACAGGAAAAGAGCTCCACGACCTCAACATGGTATCTGAACAGTGGATGGTCACGACATATGACAGGGAACAAAGCCCTACTATCAAATTACATAAAAAAGGAGGGTCCCTCTGTCATCTTTGGAGACAATGGCTCGGGCAAGACAAGAGGATATGGCTCTGCTGGCAATGGTGCAGTATCTTTCAGCAAAGTAGCCTATGTGGAAGGTCTTCAACACAATCTTCTAAGTATCAGCCAACTCTGCAACAAGGGTCATCAAGTGACATTCCTCAACAACCAATGTCAAGTCAGAGATTTGAAGACATCTGCTGTAAAGCTAATCGAGACAAGAGAAGGAAATGTCTACATAGTGGATCTTGGTCAACTAAGCTCAGATGAGACAATATGTTTTCTGGCAAAAGCATCTGAAGAAATGAGCTGGCTATGGCATAGACGGTTGTCTCACTTAAACTTTAAAAGCATGTCCAAACTGGCATCAAAAGACCTAGTAGTTGGCCTACCCAAGTTCAACTTCGTGAAGGAAAGTCCATGCAATGCCTGTCAGCTTGGAAAGCAAACCAGAAGCTCATTCAAGAGCAAGACTGTCAACTCTATTGACAAGCCACTACAGTTGCTTCACATGGATCTCTTTGGGCCAATCCCAAAAACCAGTCTTGGAGGAAAAAGATATTCTCTAGTCATAGTCGACGACTACACCAGATTCACATGAGTATTCTTCCTAACTTCAAAGGATAAAACAAGCTCTGAATTAATTAAGATATTCAGACTGGTGATGAACGAGAAAGGAGAGAAAATCAAGGCCATAAGGAGTGATCATGGCGGAGAATTGATTTCTCGTAAAATGGATCTGGTTCTGCACGATGCATAATGGGATCACCACAACTTCTCAACTCCACGAACTCCTCAACAAAATGGAGTAGTGAAAGAAAGAATGAACCTTGATAGAGGTTTGGAAGAACTCAACTAGTCAAATTTCCATCTCGCTCAATACTTCACAAGGCGTGGTTATCAACACCGCATGCTACACGCAGTAATGATCACTCATACACTCTCTACGATCAAGAAGACGCCTTTACTGATCCGTGGAAAGGAAGAAAGCTAAGTGTCAACTACTTCCATGTCTTTGGTTTTGCATGCTACATTCTCAACAATGGAAAGCAATGATTCGACAAAATTCCACCAAGTCGAATTTAAGGGATCTTTCTTGGATATGCCACAGAATGTGAAGGCTTACAAGGTGTTTAACAAGAAGACACTGAATGTTGAAGTCTCAATACACATCATCTTTGATGAAACTGACTTAGACAAAAAAGTGCCTCAAGACACTACGACCGATAGTGCAGACACTACGAATGAAGTCGTCGAGCTCAACATTATGATTGTAGTGCCAGATAGTGATATCGTAGAGCATGAGAATGTGATCGTAGAGAGGTTAATGCAAGATAGCGAGCCTCCACTCCAAGAAGAAGAGATAGACCTTGAAGATTTAAGACAGCAAGGCATCAGGACAGATGTCCCAACCGGTAATAGATGGGCAAGAGATCACACTCAGGATCTAATCATTAGAGATCCGAGTGCCGTAGTGCAGGGGTGATTCGATGATGGGGATTATTTATTAAGCTGGGTCCTAGCGATAAAAGTCATGAAAAACCTTTTAAATCATAAAAGATAGTAGATTTTATTCTCTACTTGACTCTTTTAATGGATTGCTTGTTCCGCTGAAGTTAAACTTGATGTTGTTATATTTTATCAGTTCAACATTATTGAAGGCTAACGATAATTTATTCTGCATTATCTTAGTCATAATATTTCTTATCGGGCTAGTTGAGCTCACCTTTCTTTCACCGTTTTCTCTTGAGAAAATGAGAACATAGCGAGGACTAGTCGGAGAACAGAGTGACGATCCAGAGGATAACATTAGTAGTCCTCACTATTCTGTGAAATAGTGTGTTAATAATTGTAATGAGGACTCCTTTTGAGTTTGTATAATCTCTAGTAGACAATAATTGTATTCAAACTCACAGCTTATGTTTTAATCGTATTGTATACCACAGCAGTTGTAGTAGTAAGTTGTATTTGAATTTTGTACCATGTATCTGACGACCCAAGATGGGTGATGTATACCTAATTTTGGGGGCGTCACACGTTTGGTGAGATTGGGTTTTTTCTTTTTCTATTTTTATTTTTGATGAGTGAAGATTATTTTAGAGAATTTTATTAGATATAAATTTGCGCATTGCGGCGGGATTATTTATTTTGTTAATAATAGATTTATACGTGCAATTAATAAATTAAAATATAATAAGAAGATATTAAATTGTTGTGCGATGGTCAAATTTTGGTAGCATATGTTATATAGAGTTGAGTAAAAGATTTGTGCACAAATACATATTCAAGTATAGAATTAATCTGATCACTAAATTTCATGACATTATATAACAATTTTGTGTGTCTGTATATTTATATTGTTTATTATATTATGCTTATTTTACATAATATTCAAAAAAAATTAATATTATAATTTAATATTAAAAATCATTCTTAATTGATCGTCTCTATTGCGAAAGATTTAGTTCAGTAACAAATCATTCAATAAAAATATATTCATATATATATATATATATATATATATATATATATATATATATACATATACGCATTATACTTACATATAGTCATTTATCCTCAGATCACATATTCAATACAATATATATTAAAATAATAAAAATATTTTAGTAAATTCTTATTTTAATATATACTGAACATTTGGACTATTGCATTATCTTTTGTCAACACTATAAATGCATACATAACTTATAGAGCATCCTTATGAATTTAAGTCTTCTGATACGCGAAATCACTACTCATTTTTTCTTCTTCAAGAGAGCAGAACAATTCTATGATGTCGATTTATTACACTTACTAATCAAATCTATGAAGTTGATTCGTCAAAAATTTAAACCAAATAGTGATTTAAATTATAAAAATTGTACAAGATCATCAACAACAATACCAACCATCAACAACAATGGCATGAAATCATTTCAAAATCGTAGTTGTTCAATTAGAACAACTACTAATTAATTCAAATCAAAATCTAGAAACATACCTAAAAAGTCAAATAATTTTTGCCTTCAAATTGGGATTATTGAAAATTGATAATGAAGGTTTTTGACTAAATGGAGGCAGCAAATGATAAAAGGAAGACCGGTGACATCGCTTGGATACAAGTTTATTCGGGAAATTTTTTGTCTCCATATAAAAATGTGACGTCATTGCATATACATATACTTCTTGTAAAAATTTCCTTCACAAGAGCCCCAATTTCTTGTACTGAGCACACATATACATATACTTCAATAAATAATAAAACAAACAAGTAGAATTCAATTATGACTCAAACAAACATATAAACTTTTGAACAATTTTTAATGAAGTATGTTATTAGTAATATAATTTTAGGATAAAAAAGACTAAAAATATCATTTAGCACTACTTCAATAAAATTAAAACAAAAGATTATAACAACTTTCATTAAATTGATTACTAATTTATTAAAGAAAAATCAAACGCAATCTGTACATAACAAAATTTGGCTGAGAAAATGCAAGTAAAAATATCATTTAGCACTACTTCTTACTAATTTAGCCGCAATTTTTTGTCTGAATCATTTAGACACATTTAGAGTTAAAAGAATGTAAAATAAATAGTCTGAAATGACTTATTCAGTCAAATTCAAACTCATTCAGATGCATTCAGACGTAAATAAATATAGCCGAGATAATACTTTTTTGGTCTCTGTACTAGGGTCCGATTTTTATTGTGGTTATCAAAACTTTTTTTGCTACAATCGAATAACTCAGATTTCAAAAAATTACAAAATGGTCATTATTTTTAATTTCCGTTTAAAAAAGCAAGCCGAGGGCGTAAAATGCTTGGTAATTTTTTTTTAAGAAAATGTTGCTCACATGTGTCGAACTCCAGGACCTCTCGAAACTAGAAACCTTATATTCTATCAAAAGCCACTGGACCAACTACCTATCATGCTAGAATTTATGTAACACTAATATTTAAACCACTCTAGCATCGCTTCTATGCATGTGAAGATGAGATAATACACTTTTGGCCATCAGATTAAGAATTGTAATAATAATAATAATTGTAATAATTATTATTGTAATAATAATAATTTTAAAATTTTACTTTCTGCTGATGCTACTTTAAATGTCTTCTTTTATGACAAGTGATGATGTTGTCACTTAAATTCAAAGAAAATGTTGCAACAGATACATTAATTCATATTGACGTAAAACAATTCATATTAAAGCAAAGAAAGCAAAAATTTTAAATTATTATTATTTAAAATTTTAATAATATTATTATTATAGTTATTATTATTATTATTTTAATTATTAAATAATACAATGTATTATCCTCTTTTTTTGGTCATCAGATATTACAATAATAATAATAATTATTATTATTATTTAATTATTATTATTATTTTAATTATACTCTTTAATTCGACTGAAGTTTCTTAAGATGTACAAGTTTTTGTTCTTAAATCTATACTAATAATTATTTCATTTTTATTTATTTAGAACTACTTCCTTTCCGATGTCCAAAAGAAAAATATTGATATAAAACCACTAAAAAATTATTATGCATCCTCTTAATTTATAACCATAGGATAATAAACTGAGAATAAGCATTACTATTTTTCATCAGTTCCAAACGTTACAAACTTAGATAAAAATTGTGGACACTGTAAATGTTCTCCTTGCAGTAGCCAACCTCCTTAACTTCTCTAACTTTCATTTTGCACTTTTGTTTTTATCTGCATCAATAACATATATAAATAAATATCAATATCAATACATCAATACACATAAAAATATAACAAAACAAAAATGAGTCACTTTTGTAAGTCCCGTTTCGCCTCGGTAACTCGAGAGTTTTTTTTATTATTCTATTATTATTATTATTATTATTATTATTCTATAATATTATTATTTCAATTATAATAATAATAATTATTATTATTATTTCAATTACAATTATTATTATTATTACAATTATTACAATTATTATTATTATTACAATTCCTAGTACAATGACCAAAAAGTGTATTATCTCATCTTCACATGCATAGAAACGATGCTAGGTGGTTTAAATATTAGTGTTACATAAATTTTAACATGATAGGTAGTTGGTCCAGTGGCTTTTGATGGAATATAAAGTTTTTAGTTTGGAGAGGTCTGGAGTTCGACACTCGTGAGCAACATTTTCTTTAATTTAATTTTTACCAAGCATATCTGCCCTCCACGTCAACAAAAATAACGGGCCACGTCAGCCAAAATAACGGCCAATATGCACAGTCAGCATTCCGTCCATTTTTTTCTGACGAAAATTAAAAATAATGAAGGTGCTACTAGTTTATTGTTATATTGTGCAACATCGTTTGTGGGAAAACTGCTGAATAAAGGTGCTATTAGCAGCGATGTTATTCTGCTTCTACTATGTGTTTCTGCTATGGAACTCGTTTGTTTCTTGGTGTGCTACTGCTTTGCAAACCTATTTGGGCTATGGTTTTGTTTATTGTTTTATTGGTCGGATGCTCTGTAGTGTTCTTGAAGTCCAATGCAGTGCTCATTTGCTCTGTTTTGGCCTTATGCTCTTGTATTGTCTTAGAATCTGAGTTTCAATATTTGTCATGTTGAGTTCCCTTTCTTGACATTTTGTATCGATATCGGGAATGCCCCTAAGTATATGTATCTCTTTTCTTTTAAATACATTTAAATTTAGCAAAAAATAAATTAAATAATATGGAACAACTTATAAGTACAATTTATATTAGTAAATTTTAATTGATTTTTATAATCAATTATGAATGATGATGTATTTGATATGTCTCCCATTTATGATATGTATTTTTATAACTTTAAATGGTTGTGATTTGTTAGTAATTGGTCAATATTTTTTTATTTTTACTTTTTATAAATAAATTGTTTATTAGGTGATTGACATTCGAATTCAGATATTTGAATAATTTTTTTATTCGAATAAAAAAAGAAAACGAATATGTTTCGCATTTGGACATAATTTGTAAGTACTAAATACAATTTTTTTTTGACAATTCTCCGAATACCGAATATGGTCTTACAAAAACATGCTTATTGGGATTATCTTAATTTAAGGCAACAATTTAATAGTCGTTGCAAAAAGTTTTTTAAATATGCAACGAAATCAAAAATTGTTGCCAATGAATGTGGTCCATATTAGGCAACGAAATATAGCAACAAAAAAACTTTCGTTGCCCACGATGAGGAGAAATCAAGTGGTTAGAAATTTTGCAACGAATTTTGTTTCCAAATTTTGCAACGACTTATGAATTTCGTTACAAAAAGTGAAAGCCTAACACAATCTAAAACGAAGGACAAGTTTCTTTTCTAAACATACACTTTTAACAACCACTTTATAACGACTTATAAAGTCGTTGCCTGAAAAATCGTTGCTAAAGCCCCATTTTTAGCAACAAAAAAACTTTCGTTGCCCACGATGACGGGAAATCAAGTGGCCAAAAATTTTGTAACGAATTTATGACAAATTTTTTTCCCGCCAATGAATTAGCAACAAAATTTTGCAACGACTTATGAATTTCATTGCAAAAAGTGAAAGCCTAACACAATCTGCAACGAAGGACAAATTTCGTTAAACAATATCTTTTTAGCAACGACTTATAAAGTCGTTGCCCAAAAAATCGTTGCTAAATGCCCATTTTTTTGTAGTGATAGTCTATATAACTCCTCAGCAATATTTGAAATATTTTACTCTTGTGAGGAATGTATAATGTAGCATGTGATGTTGTGTATGAATGGTGTATGGTGTAAGGTAAATTTCGCGGACAAAATTTTTAGAAGAAGAAGTGGTGAATTATTCAGGATTAAATATATACGTGAATATGTTCTGTGTATATGGTTATATATGTGTACAGTATGTGGTTAAGGGTCAATGGTTGACCAGATAAGCTATATCAGTGGCAAACCCTAATATTATATTAAGAACGTCAATGTTAAGTTAGAAAATTCTTACGATTTATAAGAAACCCTAAAACCTATTCTAGAAACCCTAATTTCAGTTCTGAGAATTTAAAACCCTAATTTGGAAGTTGAAAACCCTAATTTGGGAATTCAAATGCTAGTATAAGGTTTAACATTATTAATTATAACCTAATTAGGGAAAACCTTAATGATTTACTTGAATCCCAAATTTTAAATTGGAAACCTTAATTATTGGGTTATAAACCCTAATACATGATTATGAAACCTAATTGCTAAATTATCAATTTTAATTAAGAAATATTAATCCTAATTAGCAAGATTGAATTATGATTAGGAAATTTTAATATAATTAGAGAATCCTAATTATAATTTAGAAAAATTAATTTTCTATTTTCAAAACCGAATTTTGGAAATCCTAGAAATTTAAATTTCAAAAATCTAAGGGTTAAACCCTAAACCCTAAGGGTTAGGTCAAATGACAAGTATGCCTTTAAAATGAAATATGAAATGACCAAAGTGCCATTTTCTTAAAACTTAAGTAAAAGATTTGTGAAATCTTGTGAGTCATCACTCTATGTTTGTCCCATGTGTCTAAAATCATCCAAGATCAGATTTTGTGCCACCTTGCAAGGATATGATACATTTAATCTAAAAATCAAAAATTTAAGTAAGTAAAAAAATCTTACTTTACTTCTAATACATGCCCAACCCTTTCTCTCTCTACCTTTTCGAAATTTAGAGAGAGAGAGAGAAGATGAGCCATGATCAGTTCATAGCCTTCCAACAACAGAATCCAAGATCAAATTCAAAGATCTAAGCTTAGAAGGTATAAACCCTAAAATATTGAAATCATGAGATCTTATGTTGTTTGTTGTAAGTTGTTGGTTAAAGTTGTGTATTAAGGTGTCATTTAGTGATCTGGGTTGATAGATCATAGATCTATAACACTAAGAACAAAAGGTCTGACGAGCCTTCTACTAGCAGAGGCATGGGCAAGATTAACAAGTGATGAAGACTTGTTGTTAATTTATGTTATATTTCAAACTTATGTTTAATTTGTGTAAGACTTAATATTTGATTATGTTTCCGCATTTGAGATTTAAGGTTAGTATGACCTGGGATTGATGTATTTATTTTCAGATGTTGTAACTCCTTAAGGAGATGATTTATTTTTATCTATTTTATGGTTTTCAATTATTATGGGTAGATAGATATATGATGTTTGTATAGTGAACACCAAATCATGTGGGAATTGAAGTACCCGAATTTTAGTGGTGTCACACTTCTCCCAAGACATCTTCAGTGCGGCAGACTTAGTACGTTTTATCGATTCCCACAAATAATCTACCTCTCCTCGCAACATGAAGGTGGCAAAGGGAAACCTTTACTCCTCGGAGCATCCCAAGACATTAAATATCTTGGTGATATGCTTAATCCACGTCTATACCTTAAGTGGTTCTGGTTTTTCCAAAAACTTCGGTGGTCCCAGCTCCTTGAATTGCTTAACGGTGACCATCTATGACTTGCCAGTGTTTCCACCTGCATTTTGAACAGGAGTCTCTCTCGCCTGATGTTGCATGAATTTAAGAAAGCTTCTGAACATCCCATCGTTCATCATTTGGTCGATGTTGTTTTTTATATGAGGATTATTGCATTCCTGATGCACATTATCCTGGTTATTGATCGTCGGTGACTTAACGGTCTTATGTGCTCCATTGCTTATCTCAACATTTTCAGATGTCATTTTCAAACACTACCACAAAACAATAGTTAATTGACATGCCACATATTATACCTATATTATGACCGACCAATTAAATAACAAATAGGCTTAGGTAGGTCATACTAGCGAAGGATTTACCTGTCTCTCCCCTTCTAGTTCTAGCCTCAAATCTCAGCCAGAGATCATATCCCCAAGCTTTGATACCAACTGTGACGCCCCCAAAATAGGTATACATAACCCATTCTGAGTCGCCAAATACATGGTACAAAAATTAAATACAAACTTAATTTATACAATACGACAAAACATAGTTGATAGTTTTAACACAAATATTATCTCGTAGACAATATCCAAACTCAAATGGAGTCTTCATTACATTTATTATCACACTATTTCATAGACTAGTGAGGACTATTATAGCCACCATCTCGGACCGTCACTCCATTCCCCGACTAGTCCCCGCTATATTCTCATTTCCTGAAGAGAATAATGAAAGTAAAGGATGAGCTCAACTAGCCCAGTAAAGAATATTATGACTAAGATAATGCAAAATAAATTATTGTTAGCAATCCATTAGAAGAGTCAAATAGAGCATAATATCTACTATCTTCTGTGATTTAAAAGTTCATCATCAATATTTTATCGTTGTAACACAGCTCAATAAATAATCTACATTATCGAATTATCCATGTTCTACAGGCCAATGATATTCGTTAGTATCACATCCATGAATTATCCATGCACTACGGGCCAAGGATATTCATTATTATCAGATCCACGAATTATTCATGCACTACGGGCCAAGGATATTCGTTAGTATCACCATTGGTCATGATCATGCCAACAACTATCCATTAATGCACTACGGGCCAATGAGGACTTTACCACATCATTTGTAACATTATATGTCATGATTATACCAATACATAGTCATAATCATACCAATCCACAGTCCATTTATGCAATACGGGCCAAAGATGACTTTCATCACAATATAAGCATGATGATGATGACAATAATATAAGAATTCAATTAAATGAGAGCAAGGATAAATTTTAAAGATTTATAATTCAATTTATCTAGAATTCAATAATGTCCAAATTGTCAACATGATACTACTTTGTGGAGTAAAATTCAAGAATAATATTGTATCAAAAATAATTTGGACAGAAAAGGAATCAATTTTTTTCATGAATAGTACCCCGGGTGAATAGTACCCGAGTGAATAGTACTTCGAGAATAGTATCCCGTGAATAGTACCCCGACATGAAAAGATTAAAAAAAATCAAGAATGTTCAGAATAATATTTCTGTTAAAAGATACTAGATAAATCACAAATTTTAAGGATATTCTACTAATTTCAAGAAGTATAGAAGCAATACTTAACAAAATGAGTGTAGAATTCAGAATCTAAAACGAAATAATATTACTTACACACTACATAGTATGGAAGAAAATATTATTTCTTACGAATATTGAACAAAAATAATATCCCTTACGACCATTGAACGAAAATAGTATTCCTTACGAATATTAAACAAAGATAATATTCTTTAAGAATATTGAATTAAAATAACATTCCTTACGAATATTGAACGAAAATAAAATTCCTTACGAATACAAAAAAATAATATCGTAAGAGAATATGAAATAAGTAATACCTCTTACCTTAAAAAGAGAGTACTTCTGACTGGTATAGTGGGGATATTCTTTTAGAAAACTTGCACTATTTTCTACGCTCAAAGCTTTCTTAAACTCTAAAGAAATACACTCAATATTATAGAAGAAAAATTCTCTGATTCTGGTGTGATTTTCAATTCTAAACTAAGCATCCTATTTATAGGAGAATGGAAGGGTGCTATTTTAAAAAAAAAATATCATAGATCGCATGTAAAGAATCAATCAAAATGTCTTTGCATTCGACTCGGTTGAATTTTTTTCTTCCGATTTACTATGCAAAGATTAATCAACACAATGCAATCAAATAAAATATAATATATTCTATTTTCATAAAAATAAAACTTATTATAATATATATATATATATATATATATATATATATATTTTACGTATCAAAGCCAAGTTGTGTTGTTGTTTCTAATTGCTGAGTAAGATTTTATAATCATCTATTCTTTCCTTCTTTCAAAACCTTCTTCTTTTCATTGTTCCAAAGTCACCTAACTTACTGTAGTCCATCTTGTTCGTGTCTAACCTTTGTAAGTCTCCAGGGTGAGCAGTGTCTGGTTATAGAACATAGGTATGTGTCTGCTTAAGGTAAGGGGTATGCATGAAGGAACCATGAGTAAGAATTATTTTTGAAATTAGTAAATATGAGTAGATTATTTAGGTCTAGCTCCTCAGTTAGTAACTGGTCAGCTTTGCCCCCTGTTCTAGACATATTTAACTAAGAAGAACACAGTTATGAAAACATCAGTCAAGTTTTAAGTAATTGGAACATACCCAGGGTTTGTCCTAGAGAAATTTATCAGTCAACCTTTTTAGACAATTTTAAAACTGACTAAAATGTAAAAACTGTAGAAAATGTTTATGCCATTAACAAAGAATATGAAAATTGCAGCCTCTTAACTCCTCATATGATTAAAAAACATAGAAAAAGGGTTATAATTTTATTCATATAGGAGTTGTTCAAGTTGTAGTAAAACCACTTAACATTAAAGGAATTGATTCAAGTATCTACCTCTATCGAAAAGATGCTAGATTTCTGAATTATTTCCCAAGTATCATTGGCATTATGGAATCAAGTCTACATAATGGTCCTATCCATTTCAATTACTTTCCTGATTTCACATTGAGCCTAAGTGATCACAATTTATTAAAGGCTTTATTTAACCCTAAACATTAAAACTATTCGATAGATTACTCAAATGATTGAGGGATCTCAGCCTATAGCTTTGATTTATAGGATCTATTATAAAACCATTAAAACCAATTTGAATGTTCATGCCATTAATAAAAGTCCGAAAGATCATACCGTTTTAATTCAAAGTTCAACTACTAATGTTAATGTTCAGATCCCGAGAACAATTCTCTAGAAAGACATTACATTGCCTAGTCAATGGACTTTGTGCAGTGAATTATCTCAACAACCAGTTAATAATAATTTATTATATGTTGAAAACATTAGACAATTTTCTGATGGTACGGTAAAAATAAGTTTTGAACGCACCAGAAGGACTGTAGTCATAGAAGATTTCACTAGTTCTTCAGCACCATCATTCCAAACTAGAAATAATACTGAAATACTTAGTAACCCTTCTATTATGGATATAAAAATGAAAGGTATCCTTAATCAAGGTCAAGATTGTCACCCTTGTTATACTCACAATGATCCGGCAGAAGAAGAAGGCTCTTCATCTCCCACTTTTTCAGAGTTCCCCACTCCATCTGATTTTGAATCCCCTATTAATAATCAATTAAGAGTCATTAAAAAAGAGTTCGGTTGTGATTGGAATTATCTCGTTGATGATTTCAATTCTAAATCTAATAAAGAAAATATACATTTGTTTCACTTCAATCACCCTACTGATAAAGAGCGAGATAAAATTATTTATAGATGGAAAAGATTTATAAAAAATGAACATATAAACATTACTTTTTACGATTGGTAGGATCACTATCAAGGTAAATGTAATGTTATAACCAAAACCCAATGGATTAAAGAAGATAAGTCAAAAGTTTCTTTTAGTCATCCCCTACTTTAAACTGTCCTTTTATCTCATTAGAAACACGCCTTATGGTTGTCACCCATTTAAAATTTCCTAAGCATCCTATTTATAGGAGAATGGAAGGGTGCTATTTAAAAAAATATATCACAGACTACACAGTAAGGAATCATGGGTGCTGCATTCGATCGGTTGAATTTTTTTTCTTCTGATTTACTATGCAGTACTAAGCAACACAATCCAATCAAATAAAATATAATATATTCTATTTTTTATAAAAAGAAAAACTTATTATAATATATATATATATATATATATATATATTTTACGAATCAAAGCCAAGTTGTGTTGTTGTTTCTAATTGCCGAGTAATATAAAATCTATTCTTTCCTTCTTTCAAAACCTTCTTCTTTTCATTGTTCCAAAGTCACCTAACTTACTGTAGTCCATCTTTTTCGTGTCTAACATTTGTAAGTCTCCAGGGTGAGTAGTGTCTGGTTATAGAACATAGGTATGTGTCTGCTTAAGGTAAAAGGGTATGCATGAAAGAACCATGAGTAAGAATTATTTTTAAAATTAGTAAAGATGAGTAGATTATTTAGGTCTACCTCCTTAATTAGTAACTGGTCAGCTTTGCCTCCCTGCTCCGTATATATTTAACCAAGAAGAACACAAGTATGAAAACATCACCAAGTTTTAAGTAATTGGAACATACCTGTGGTCTGCATCCTAGAGAAATTTATCACCAACCTTTTTAGACAATTTCAAAATCGACTATAATGTAAAACTCGTGAGAAAAGGTTTATGCCATTAACAAAGAATATGAAAATTGCAAAATTATTATCTCCTAATTTGATTAAAAACATAGAAAAAGGTTATAATTTTATTCATATAGGACTTGTTCAAGTTGCAAAGAAACCACTTAACATTAAAGGAATTGATTCAAGTATTTACCTGCCTAAGAGATGCTAGATTTCAATTATTTCCCAAGTATCATTGGCATTATGGAATCAAGTCTACATAATGGTCCTATCCATTTCAATTACTTTCCCGATTTCACATTGAGCCTCAAAGTGATCACAATTTATTAAAGGCTTTATTTAACCCTAAACATTAAAACTATTGGAGAGATTACTCAAATGATTGAGGATCTCACCTCTAGCTTTGATTTATAGGATCTATTATAAAACCATGAAAACCAATTTGAATGTTCATGCCCTTAATAAAAGTCCTGAAGATCATACTGCTTTTGATTCAAAGTTCAATCGCTAATATTAATGTTCGTATCCCAGAACAATTCTCTAGAAAGACATTACATTACCTAGTTAATGGACTTTGCCCAATGAAATATCTCAACAACCGCCAATAATAATTTATTATATGTTGAAAACATTATACAATTTTACTCGATGGTACGGTAAAAATAAGTTTTGAACGCACTGAAAGGATCAGAATCATAGAAGATGTCACTAGTTCTTCAAGACCTTCACCAAACTAGAAACAATCTTTGAAATACTTAGTAACCCTTCTATTAGTGATATAAAATGAAAGGTATCCTTAATCAAGGTCAAGCTAGTCACCCTTGTTATACTCCATAATGATCCTGCAGAAGAAGAAGGCTCTTCTTCTCCCACTTTTCGGAGTTCCCCACTCCATCCGATTTTGAATACCCTATTAATAATCAAGTAAGAGTCATTAAAAAGAGTTCTTTGTGATTGGAATTATCTCTAGCTTGATGATTTCAATTCTAAATCTAATAAAGAAAAAATACATTTGTTTCACTTCAATCACCCTACCGATAAAGAGCGAGATAAAATTATTTATAGATGGAAAAGATTTATAAAAATGAACAAATGAACGTTACGCTTTCACGATTGGTATGATCAAGATCAAGGTAAATGTAATGTTATAACCAAAACCCAATGGATTAAAGAAGATAAGTCAAAAGTTTCTTTTAGTCATCCCCTACTTTAAACCGTCTTTTATCTGTTAGAAACACGCTTATGGTTGTCAACCCATTTAAAATTTCTTAAGCATCCTATTTATAGGAGAATGGAAGGTGCTATTTAAAAAATATATCATGTATCTACGATGAAGGAATCATGGGTGCTTTGCGTTCGATCGGTTGAATTTTTTTTTCTTCCGATTTACTATGCAAAGATTAAGCAACACAATCCAATCAAATAAAATATAATATATTCTATTTTTTATAAAAAGAAAAACTTATTATAATATATATATATATATATATATTTTTTATGAATCAACGCTAAGTTGTGTTGTTGTTTCTAATTGCTTAGTAATATAAAATCTATTCTTTCCTTCTTTCAAAACCTTCTTCTTTTCATTGTTCCAAAGTCACCTAACTTACAGTAGTCCATCTTTTTAGTGTTTAACCTTTGTAAGTCTCTGTGGTGAGTAGTAGTGTCAAGTTATAGAACATAGGTATGTGTAATCCCTTAAGGTAAAAGGGTATGCATGAAAGAACCATGAGTAAGAATTATTTTGAAATTAGTAAAGATGAGTAGATTATTTAGGTCTACCTCCTCAATTAGTAACTGGTCAGCTTTGCCTCCTGTTCCAGACATATTTAACCAAGAAGAACACAGCTTATGAAAACATCACCAAGTTTTAAGTAATTGGAACATACCTGTGTCTCCGTCTAGAGAAATTTATCACCAACCTTTTGAGACAATTTCAAAATCGACTATAATGTAAAAAACGAGAAAAGGTTTATGCCATTAACAATGAATATGAAAATTGCGACTTATTATCTCCTAATTTGATTAAAAAACATAGAAAAGGGTTATAATTTTATTCATATAGGACTTGTTCAAGTTGCAAAAAACCACTTAACATTAAAAGAATTGATTCAAGTATTTACCTCATCTAAGAGATGCTAGATTTTTGAATTATTTCCCAAGTATCATTGGCATTATGGAATCAAGTCTACATAATGGTCCTATCCATTTCAATTACTTTCCGATTTCACATTGAGCCTCGGTGATCACAATTTATTAAAGGCTTTATTTAACCCTAAACATTAAAACTATTGGAGAGATTACTCAAATGATTGAGGGATCTCAAATTTCTCTAGCTTTGATTTATAGGATCTATTATAAAACCATGAAAACCAATTTGAATGTTCATGCCCTTAATAAAAGTCCGAAAGATCATACCGCTTTTTAATTCAAAGTTCAACTACTAATATTAATGTTCGGATCCTTGAGAACAATTCCTAGAAAGACATTATATTACCTAGTTAATGGATTTTGCCCAAAGAAATATCTCAACAACCAGTTAATAATAATTTATTATATGTTGAAAACATTATACAATTTTACGATGGTACGGTAAAATAAGTTTTGAACGCACTGTAAGGATCAGAATCATAGAAGATTTCACTAGTTCTTCAAAGACCTTCACCAAACTAGAAACAATAATTTAAATACTTAGTAACCCTTCTATTAGGGATATAAAATGAAAGGTATCCTTAATCAAGGTCAAGCTAGTCACCCTTGTTATACTCTCATTAATGATCCCAAGGAAGAAGAAGGCTCTCTTCTCTCTCCCACTTTTTCTAGTTCCCCACTCCATCTGATTTTGAATACCCTATTAATAATCAATAAAGAGTCATTAAAAAAGAGTTCGGTTGTGATTGGAATTATCTCGTTGATGATTTCAATTCTAAATCTAATATAGAAAAAATACATTTGTTTCACTTCAATCACCCTACTGATAAAGAGCGAGATAAAATTATTTATAGATGGAAAAGATTTATAAAAAATGAACAAATGAACGTTAGGTTTTACGATTAGTATGATCAGTATCAAGGTAAATGTAATGTTATAACCAAAACCCAATGGATTAAAGAAGATAAGTCAAAAGTTTCTTTTAGTCATCCCCTACTTTAAACTGTCCTTTTATCTGTTAGAAACACGTCGGTGGTTGTCAGCCCATTTAAAATTTCCTAAGCATCCTATTTATAGGAGAATGGAAGGGTGCTATTTAAAAAAATATATCACAGACTACACAGTAAGGAATCATGGGTGCTGCATTCGATCGGTTGAATTTTTTTTCTTCTGATTTACTATGCAGTACTAAGCAACACAATCCAATCAAATAAAATATAATATATTCTATTTTTTTATAAAAAGAAAAACTTATTATAATATATATATATATATATATATATATATTTTACGAATCAAAGCCAAGTTGTGTTGTTGTTTCTAATTACCGAGTAATATAAAATCTATTCTTTCCTTCTTTCAAAACCTTCTTCTTTTTCATTGTTCCAAAGTCACCTAACTTCTGTGTAGTCCATCTTTTTTCGTGTCTAACCTTTGTAAGTCTCCAGGGTGAGTAGTGTCTGGTTATAGAACATAGGTATGTGTCTGCTTAAGGTAAAAGGGTATGCATGAAAGAACCATGAGTAAGAATTATTTTTGAAATTAGTAAAGATGAGTAGATTATTTAGGTCTACCTCCTCAATTAGTAACTGGTCAGCTTTGCCTCCTGTTCCAGACATATTTAACCAAGAAGAACACAGTTATGAAAACATCAGTCAAGTTTTAAGTAATTGGAACATACCCAGGGTCTGTCCTAGAGAAATTTATCAGTCAACCTTTTTAGACAATTTCAAAACTGACTATAATGTAAAAACTGTAGAAAAGGTTTATGCCATTAACAATGAATATGAAAATTGCAGCCTAATCTCCTAATTTGATTAAAAAAACATAGAAAAAGGGTTATAATTTTATTCATATAGGACTTGTTCAAGTTGCAGTAAAACCACTTAACATTAAAGGAATTGATTCAAGTATTTACCTCTGTCTAAGAGATGCTAGATTTCTGAATTATTTCCCAAGTATCATTGGCATTATGGAATCAAGTCTACATAATGGTCCTATCCATTTCAATTACTTTCCTGATTTCACATTGAGCCTCAGTGATCACAATTTATTAAAGGCTTTATTTAACCCTAAACATTAAAACTATTGGAGAGATTACTCAAATGATTGAGGATCTCACCTCTAGCTTTGATTTATAGGATCTATTATAAAACCATGAAAACCAATTTGAATGTTCATGCCCTTAATAAAAGTCTGAAAGATCATACCGTTTTAATTCAAAGTTCAACTACTAATATTAATGTTCAGATCCCGAGAACAATTCCCTAGAAAGACATTATATTACCTAGTTAATGGACTTTGCCCAGTGAAATATCTCAACAACCAGTTAATAATAATTTATTATATGTTGAAAACATTATACAATTTTCTGATGGTACGGTAAAAATAAGTTTTGAACGCACCAGAAGGACTGTAGTCATAGAAGATTTCACTAGTTCTTCAGTACCTTCAGTCCAAACTAGAAACAATACTGAAATACTTAGTAACCCTTCTATTAGGGATATAAAAATGAAAGGTATCCTTAATCAAGGTCAAGCTAGTCACCCTTGTTATACTCACAATGATCCGGCAGAAGAAGAAGGCTCTTCTTCTCCCACTTTTTCGGAGTTCCCCACTCCATCTGATTTTGAATACCCTATTAATAATTAATAAAGAGTCATTAAAAAGAGTTCTATTGTGATTGGAATTATCTCGTTGATGATTTCAATTCTAAATCTAATATAGAAAAATACATTTGTTTCACTTCAATCACCCTACTGATAAAGAGCGAGATAAAATTATTTATAGATGGAAAAGATTTATAAAAAATGAACAAATGAACGTTAGGTTTTACGATTAGTATGATCAGTATCAAGGTAAATGTAATGTTATAACCAAAACCCAATGGATTAAAGAAGATAAGTCAAAAGTTTCTTTTAGTCATCCCTACACTTTAAATCGTCCTTTTATCTCATTAGAAACACACGCTTGGTGGTTGTCACCCATTTAAAATTTCCTAAGCATCCTATTTATAGAGAATGGAAGGGTGCTATTTAAAAAAATATATCACAGACTACACAGTAAGGAATCATGGGTGCTGCATTCGATCGGTTGAATTTTTTTTCTTCTGATTTACTATGCAGTACTAAGCAACACAATCCAATCAAATAAAATATAATATATTCTATTTTTTATAAAAAGAAAAACTTATTATAATATATATATATATATATATATATATATATATATATATATATATATTTTACGAATCAAAGCCAAGTTGTGTTGTTGTTTCTAATTACCGAGTAATATAAAATCTATTCTTTCCTTCTTTCAAAACCTTCTTCTTTTCATTGTTCCAAAGTCACCTAACTTACTGTAGTCCATCTTTTTCGTGTCTAACCTTTGTAAGTCTCCAGGGTGAGTAGTGTCTGGTTATAGAACATAGGTATGTGTCTGCTTAAGGTAAAAGGGTAGGCATGAAAGAACCATGAGTAAGAATTATTTTTGAAATTAGTAAAGATGAGTAGATTATTTAGGTCTACCTCCTCAATTAGTAACTGGTCAGCTTTGCCTCCTGTTCCAGACATATTTAACCAAGAAGAACACAGTTATGAAAACATCACCAAGTTTTAAGTAATTGGAACATACCTGTGGTCTGTCCCTAGAGAAATTTATCACCAACCTTTTAGACAATTTCAAACCGACTATAATGTAAAAAGCGTAGAAAAAGGTTTATGCCATTAACAATGAATATGAAAATTGCAGCCTAATCTCCTAATTTGATTAAAAAAACATAGAAAAAGGGTTATAATTTTATTCATATAGGACTTGTTCAAGTTGCAGTAAAACCACTTAACATTAAAGGAATTGATTCAAGTATTTACCTCTGTCTAAGAGATGCTAGATTTTTGAATTATTTCCCAAGTATCATTGGCATTATGGAATCAAGTCTACATAATGGTCCTATCCATTTCAATTACTTTCCTGATTTCACATTGAGCCTCAGTGATCACAATTTATTAAAGGCTTTATTTAACCCTAAACATTAAAACTATTGGAGAGATTACTCAAATGATTGAGGGATCTCAGCCTCTAGCTTTGATTTATAGGATCTATTATAAAACCATGAAAACCAATTTGAATGTTCATGCCCTTAATAAAAGTCTGAAAGATCATACCGTTTTAATTCAAAGTTCAACTACTAATATTAATGTTCAGATCCCGAGAACAATTCCCTAGAAAGACATTATATTACCTAGTTAATGGACTTTGCCCAGTGAAATATCTCAACAACCAGTTAATAATAATTTATTATATGTTGAAAACATTATACAATTTTCTGATGGTACGGTAAAAATAAGTTTTGAACGCACTTTTGTAAGGATTTGTAGTCATAGAAGATTTCACTAGTTCTTCAAAGACCTTCATCAAACTAGAAACAATCATCGAAATACTTAGTAACCCTTCTATTAGGGATATAAAATGAAAGGTATCCTTAATCAAGGTCAAGCTAGTCACCCTTGTTATACTCCATTAATGATCCTAAGAAGAAGAAGGCTCTTCTTCTCCCACTTTTTCGGAGTTCCCCACTCCATCTGATTTTGAATACCCTATTAATAATCAATAAAGAGTCATTAAAAAAGAGTTCGGTTGTGATTGGAATTATCTCGTTGATGATTTCAATTCTAAATCTAATATAGAAAAAATACATTTGTTTCACTTCAATCACCCTACCGATAAAGAAATGAGATAAAATTATTTATAGATGGAAAAGATTTATAAAAAATGAACAAATGAACGTTAGGTTTTACGATTAGTATGATCGGTGATCAAGGTAAATGTAATGTTATAACCAAAACCCAATGGATTAAAGAAGATAAGTCAAAAGTTTCTTTTAGTCATCCCCTACTTTAAACTCGTCCTTTTTATCTCATTAGAAACACGCTTGGTTGGTTGTCACCCCATTTAAAATTTCCTAAGCATCCTATTTATAGGAGAATGGAAGGTGCTATTTAAAAAATATATCACAGATCACACAAGAAGGAATCATGGGTCTTTGCGTTCGATCGGTTGAATTTTTTTCTTCCGATTTACTATGCAAGACTAAGCAACACAATCCAATCAAATAAAATATAATATATTCTATTTTTTTATAAAAGAAAACTTATTATAATATATATATATATATATATATATATATATTTTACTTAATCAAAGCCAAGTTGTGTTGTTGTTTCTAATTACCGAGTAATATAAAATCTATTCTTTCCTTCTTTCAAAACCTTCTTCTTTTCATTGTTCCAAAGTCACCTAACTTACTGTAGTCCATCTTTTTCGTGTCTAACCTTTGTAAGTCTCCAGGGTGAGTAGTGTCTGGTTATAGAACATAGGTATGTGTCTGCTTAAGGTAAAAGGGTATGCATGAAAGAACCATGAGTAAGAATTATTTTTGAAATTAGTAAAGATGAGTAGATTATTTAGGTCTACCTCCTCAATTAGTAACTGGTCAGCTTTGCCTCCTGTTCCAGACATATTTAACCAAGAAGAACACAGTTATGAAAACATCAGTCAAGTTTTAAGTAATTGGAACATACCTGTGGTCTGCATCTAGAGAAATTTATCAGTCAACCTTTTTAGACAATTTCAAAACTGACTATAATGTAAAAACTGTAGAAAAGGTTTATGCCATTAACAAAGAATATGAAAATTGCAGCCTATTATCTCCTAATTTGATTAAAAAACATAGAAAAAGGGTTATAATTTTATTCATATAGGACTTGTTCAAGTTGCAGTAAAACCACTTAACATTAAAGGAATTGATTAAAGTATTTACCTCTGTCTAAGAGATACTAGATTTCTGAATTATTTCCCAAGTATCATTGGCATTATGGAATCAAGTCTACATAATGGTCCTATCCATTTCAATTACTTTCCTGATTTCACATTGAGCCTCAATGATCACAATTTATTAAAGGCTTTATTTAACCCTAAACATTAAAACTATTGGAGAGATTACTCAAATGATTGAGGGATCTCAACCTCTAGCTTTGATTTATAGGATCTATTATAAAACCATGAAAACCAATTTGAATGTTCATGCCCTTAATAAAAGTCTGAAAGATCATACCGTTTTAATTCAAAGTTCAACTGCTAATATTAATGTTCAGATCCCGAGAACAATTCTCTAGAAAGACATTACTTTACCTAGTTAATGGACTTTGCCCAGTGAAATATCTCAACAACCAGTTAATAATAATTTATTATATATTGAAAACATTATACAATTTTCTGATGGTACGGTAAAAATAAGTTTTGAACGCACCAGAAGGACTGTAGTCATAGAAGATTTCACTAGTTCTTCAGTACCTTCAGTCCAAACTAGAAACAATACTGAAATACTTAGTAACCCTTCTATTAGGGATATAAAAATGAAAGGTATCCTTAATCAAGGTCAAGCTAGTCACCCTTGTTATACTCACAATGATCCGGCAGAAGAAGAAGGCTCTTCTTCTCCCACTTTTTCGGAGTTCCCCACTCCATCTGATTTTGAATCCCCTATTAATAATCAATTAAGAGTCATTAAAAAAGAGTTCGGTTGTGATTGGAATTATCTCGTTGATGATTTCAATTCTAAATCTAATAAATAAAAAATACATTTATTTCACTTCAATCACCCTACTGATAAAGAGCGAGATAAAATTATTTATAGATGGAAAAGATTTATAAAAAATGAACAAATGAACGTTACATTTTACGATTGGTATGATCAGTATCAAGGTAAATGTAATGTTATAACCAAAACCCAATGGATTAAAGAAGATAAGTCAAAAGTTTCTTTTAGTCATCCCCTACTTTAAACTGTCCTTTTATCTGTTAGAAACACGTCGGTGGTTGTCAGCCCATTTAAAATTTCCTAAGCATCCTATTTATAGGAGAATGGAAGGGTGCTATTTAAAAAAATATATCACAGACTACACAGTAAGGAATCATGGGTGCTGCATTCGATCGGTTGAATTTTTTTTCTTCTGATTTACTATGCAGTACTAAGCAACACAATCCAATCAAATAAAATATAATATATTCTATTTTTATAAAAGAAAAAACTTATATTATAATATATATATATATATATATATATATATATATATATATATATTTTACGAATCAAAGCCAAGTTGTGTTGTTGTTTCTAATTGCTTGAGTAATATAAAATCTATTCTTTCCTTCTTTCAAAACCTTCTTCTTTTCATTGTTCCAAAGTCACCTAACTTCATCAGTAGTCCATCTTTTTCGTGTCTAACCTTTGTAAGTCTCCAGGGTGAGTAGTGTCTGGTTATAGAACATAGGTATGTGTCTGCCTAAGGTAAAAGGGTATGCATGAAAGAACCATGAGTAAGAATTATTTTTGAAATTAGTAAAGATGAGTAGATTATTTAGGTCTACCTCCTCGCTTAGTAATCGTCACTTTGCCTCTGCTCCTGCATACATATTTAACCAAGAAGAACACAGTTATGAAAACATCAGTCAAGTTTTAAGTAATTGGAACATACCCAGGGTCTGTCCTAGAGAAATTTATCAGTCAACCTTTTTAGACAATTTCAAAACTTACTATAATGTAAAAACTGTAGAAAAGGTTTATGCCATTAACAAAGAATATGAAAATTGCAGCCTATTATCTCCTAATTTGATTAAAAAACATAGAAAAAGGGTTATAATTTTATTCATATAGGACTTGTTCAAGTTGCAGTAAAACCACTTAACATTAAAGGAATTGATTCAAGTATCTACCTCTGTCTAAGAGATGCTAGATTTCTGAATTATTTCCCAAGTATCATTGGCATTATGGAATCAAGTCTACATAATGGTCCTATCCATTTCAATTACTTTCCTGATTTCACATTGAGCCTCAGTGATCACAATTTATTAAAGGCTTTATTTAACCCTAAACATTAAAACTATTGGAGAGATTACTCAAATGATTGAGGATCTCAAATTCTAGCTTTGATTTATAGGATCTATTATAAAACCATGAAAACCAATTTGAATGTTCATGCCCTTACTAAAAGTCCAAAAGATCATACCGTTTTAATTCAAAGTTCAACTACTAATATTAATGTTCAGATCCCGAGAACAATTCTCTAGAAAGACATTACATTACCTAGTTAATGGACTTTGCCTAGTGAAATATCTCAACAACCAGTTAATAATAATTTATTATATGTTGAAAACATTATACAATTTTCTGATGGTACGGTAAAAATAAGTTTTGAACGCACCAGAAGGACTGTAGTCATAGAAGATTTCACTAGTTCTTCAGTACCTTCAGTCCAAACTAGAAACAATACTGAAATACTTAGTAACCCTTCTATTAGGGATATAAAAATGAAAGGTATCCTTAATCAAGGTCAAGCTAGTCACCCTTGTTATACTCACAATGATCCGGCATAAGAAGAATGCTCTTCTTCTCCCACTTTTTAGGAGTTCCCCACTCCATCTGATTTTGAATCCCCTATTAATAATCAATTAAGAGTCATTAAAAAAGAGTTCGTTTGTGATTGGAATTATCTCGTTGATGATTTAAATTCTAAATCTAATAAAGAAAAAAGACATTTGTTTCACTTCAATCACCCTACTGATAAAGAGCGAGATAAAATTATTTATAGATGGAAAAGATTTATAAAAAATGAACAAATGAACGTTACGTTTTACGATTGGTATGATTAGTATCAAGGTAAATGTAATGTTATAACCAAAACCCAATGGATTAATGAAGATAAGTCAAAAGTTTCTTTTAGTCATCTCCTACTTTAAACTGTCCTTTTATCTGTTAAAAACACGTCGGTGGTTGTCAGCCCATTTAAAATTTCCTAAGCATACTATTTATAGGAGAATGGAAGGGTGCTATTTAAAAAAAATATATCACAGACTACGATGAAGGAATCATGGGTCTTTCTTCGATCGGTTGAATTTTTTTTTCTTCGATTTACTATGCGAGACTAAGCAACACAATCCAATCAAATAAAATATAATATATTCTATTTTTATAAAAAGAAAAACTTATTATAATATATATATATATATATATATATATATATATTTACGATATCAAAGCCAAGTTGTGTTGTTGTTTCTAATTGCCGAAGTAATATAAAATCTATTCTTTCCTTCTTTCAAAACCTTCTTCTTTTCATTGTTCCAAAGTCACCTAACTTATCAGTAGTCCATCTTTTTTCGTGTCTAACCTTTGTAAGTCTCTGGTGGTGAGTAGTGTCTCGGTTATAGAACATAGGTATGTGTCCGCCTAAAGGTAAAAGGGTATGCATGAAAGAACCATGAGTAAGAATTATTTTTGAAATTAGTAAAGATGAGTAGATTATTTAGGTCTACCTCTCTCGCTTTAGTAACCGTCACTTTTGCCTCTGCTCCAGCATATATTTAACCAAGAAGAACACAAATTATGAAAACATCACCAAGTTTTAAGTAATTGGAACATACCTGTGGTCCGCATCTAGAGAAATTTATCAACAACCTTTTTTAGACAATTTCAAAACTTACTATAATGTAAAAAGCAGAGAAAAGGTTTATGCCATTAACAAAGAATATGAAAATTGCGACCTATTATCTCCTAATTTGATTAAAAACATAGAAAAAGGGTTATAATTTTATTCATATAGGACTTGTTCAAGTTGCGCAGAAAACCACTTAACATTAAAGGAATTGATTCAAGTATCTACCTCTCTGCCTAAGAGATGCTAGATTTCTGAATTATTTCCCAAGTATCATTGGCACTATGGAATCAAGTCTACATAATGGTCCTATCCATTTCAATTACTTTCCTGATTTCACATTGAGCCTCAGTGATCACAATTTATTAAAGGCTTTATTTAACCCTAAACATTAAAACTATTGGAGAGATTACTCAAATGATTGAGGGATCTCAGCCTCTAGCTTTGATTTATAGGATCTATTATAAAACCATGAAAACCAATTTGAATGTTCATGCCCTTACTAAAAGTCCAAAAGATCATACCGTTTTAATTCAAAGTTCAACTACTAATATTAATGTTCAGATCCCGAGAACAATTCTCTAGAAAGACATTACATTACCTAGTTAATGGACTTTGCCCAGTGAAATATCTCAACAACCAGTTAATAATAATTTATTATATGTTGAAAACATTATACAATTTTCTGATGGTACGGTAAAAATAAGTTTTGAACGCACCAGAAGGACTGTAGTCATAGAAGATTTCACTAGTTCTTCAGTACCTTCAGTCCAAACTAGAAACAATACTGAAATACTTAGTAACCCTTCTATTAGGGATATAAAAATGAAAGGTATCCTTAATCAAGGTCAAGCTAGTCACCCTTGTTATACTCACAATGATCCGGCAGAAGAAGAAGGCTCTTCTTCTCCCACTTTTTCGGAGTTCCCCACTCCATCTGATTTTGAATACCCTATTAATAATCAATAAAGAGTCATTAAAAAAGAGTTCGGTTGTGATTGGAATTATCTCGTTGATGATTTCAATTCTAAATCTAATATAGAAAAAATACATTTGTTTCACTTCAATCACCCTACTGATAAAGAGCGAGATAAAATTATTTATAGATGGAAAAGATTTATAAAAAATGAACAAATGAACATTACGTTTTACGATTGGTATGATCAGTATCAAGGTAAATGTAATGTTATAACCAAAACCTAATGGATTAAAGAAGATAAGTCAATAGTTTCTTTTAGTCATCCCCTACTTTAAACTGTCCTTTTATCTGTTAAAAACACGTCGGTGGTTGTCAGCCCATTTAAAATTTCCTAAGCATCCTATTTATAGGAGAATGGAAGGGTGCTATTTAAGAAAATAATATCACAGACTACACAGTAAGGAATCATGGGTGCTACATTCGATCGGTTGAATTTTTTTTCTTCTGATTTAGTATGCGATTAAGCAACACAATCCAATCAAATAAAATATAATATATTCTATTTTTATAAAAAGAAAAATTATTATAATATATATATATATATATATATATATATATATATATATATATATATATATATTTACGTATCAAAGCCAAGTTGTGTTGTTGTTTATAATTGCGAGAGTAATATAAAATCTATTCTTTCCTTCTTTCAAAACCTTCTTCTTTTCATTGTTCCAAAGTCACCTAACTCACTTGTAGTCCATCTTTTTCGTGTCTAACCTTTGTAAGTCTCTCGTGGTGAGCGATTAATCCGGTTATAGAACATAGGTATGTGTCTCGCTTAAGGTAAAAGGGTATGCAATGAAAGAACCATGAGTAAGAATTAATTTTGAAATTAGTGAAGATGAGTAGATTATTTAGGTCTACCTCCTCGCTTAGTAATTGGTCGACTTTGCCCCTGCTCCGGATATAGTTAACCAAGAAGAACACGCTTATGAAAACATCAGTCAAGTTTTAAGTAATTGGAACATACCCACGGTTTGTCCTTTAGAAATTTATCAGTAAACCTTTTTAGACAATTTCAAAACAGACTATAATGTCAAAACTGTAGAAAAGGTTTATTCCATTAACAAAGAATATGAAAATTGCAGCCTCTTATCTCCTTATGTGATTAAAAAACATAGAAAAAGGGTTATAATTTTATTCATATAGGACTTGTTCAAGTTGCAGTCAAACCACTTAACATTAAAGGAATTGATTCAAGTATCTACCTCTTTCTAAGAGATGCTAGATTTCTGAATTATTTCCCAAGTATCATTGGCATTATGGAATCAAGTCTACATAATGGTCCTATCCATTTCAATTACTTTCCTGATTTCACATTGAGCCTCAATTATCACAATTTATTAAAGGCTTTATTTAACCCTAAACATTAAAACTATTGGAGAGATTACTCAAATGATTGAGGGATCTCAGCCTCTAGCTTTGATTTATAGGATCATTTATAAAACCATGAAAACCAATTTGAATGTTCATGCCCTTAATAAAAGTCCGAAAGATCATACCGTTTTAATTCAAAGTTCAACTACTAATGTTAATGTTCAGATCCCGAGAACAATTCTCTAGAAAGACATTACATTACCTAGTTAATGGACTTTGCCTAGTGAAATTTCTCAACAACCAGATAATAATAATTTATTATATGTTGAAAACATTATACAATTTTCTGATGGTACGGTAAAAATAAGTTTTGAACGCACCAGAAGTACTGTAGTCATAGAAGATTTCACTAGTTAAATCAAGCACCTTCACCAAACTAGAAACAATACTGAAATACTTAGTAACCCTTCTATTAGGGATATAAAAATGAAAGGTATCCTTAATCAAGGTCAAGCTAGTCAACCTTTTTATACTCACAATGATCCGGCATAAGAAGAAGGCTCTTCTTCTCCCACTTTTTCGGAGTTCCCCACTCCATCTGATTTTGATTCCCCTATTAATAATCAATTAAGAGTCATTAAAAAAGAGTTCGTTTGTGATTGGAATTATCTCGTTGATGATTTAAATTCTAAATCTAATAAAGAAAAAAGACATTTGTTTCACTTCAATCACCCTACTGATAAAGAGCGAGATAAAATTATTTATAGATGGAAAAGATTTATAAAAAATGAACATATAAACATTACTTTTTACGATTGGTAGGATCACTATCAAGGTAAATGTAATGTTATAACCAAAACCCAATGGATTAAAGAAGATAAGTCAAAAGTTTCTTTTAGTCATCCCCTACTTTAAACTGTCCTTTTATTTGTTAGAAACACGTCGGTGGTTGTCAGCCCATTTAAAATTTCCTAAGCATCCTATTTATAGGAGAATGGAAGGGTGCTATTTAAAAAAATATATCACAGACTACACAGTAAGGAATCATGGGTGCTGCATTCGATCGGTTGAATTTTTTTTCTTCTGATTTACTATGCAGTACTAAGCAACACAATCCAATCAAATAAAATATAATATATTCTATTTTTTATAAAAAGAAAAACTTATTATAATATATATATATATATATATTTTACGTATCAAAGCCAAGTTGTGTTGTTGTTTCTAATTGCCGAGTAATATAAAATCTATTCTTTCCTTCTTTCAAAACCTTCTTCTTTTCATTGTTCCAAAGTCACCTAACTCACTGTAGTCCATCTTTTTCGTGTCTAACCTTTGTAAGTCTCCAGGGTGAGTAGTGTCTGGTTATAGAACATAGGTATGTGTCTACTTAAGGTAAAAGGGTATGCATGAAAGAACCATGAGTAAGAATTAATTTTGAAATTAGTGAAGATGAGTAGATTATTTAGGTCTACCTCCTCAGTTAGTAATCGGTCAGCTTTGCCCCCTGTTCCAGACATAGTTAACCAAGAAGAACACAGTTATGAAAACATCAGTCAAGTTTTAAGTAATTGGAACATACCCACGGTTTGTCCTTTAGAAATTTATCAGTAAACCTTTTTAGACAATTTCAAAATTGACTATAATGTAAAAACTGTAGAAAAGGTTTATGCCATTAACAAAGAATATGAAAACTGCAGCCTATTATCTCCTAATTTGATTAAAAAACATAGAAAAAGGGTTATAATTTTATTCATATAGGACTTGTTCAAGTTGCAGTAAAACCACTTAACATTAAAGGAATTGATTCAAGTATCTACCTCTGTCTAAGAGATGCTAGATTTCTGAATTATTTCCCAAGTATCATTGGCATTATGGAATCAAGTCTATATAATGGTCCTATCCATTTCAATTACTTTCCTGATTTCACATTGAGCCTCAGTGATCACAATTTATTAAAGGCTTTATTTAACCCTAAACATTAAAACTATTGGAGAGATTACTCAAATGATTGAGGGATCTCAACCTCTAGCTTTGATTTATAGGATCTATTATAAAACCATGAAAACCAATTTGAATGTTCATGCCCATAATAAAAGTCCGAAAGATCATACCGTTTTAATTCAAAGTTCAACTACTAATATTAATGTTCAGATCCCGAGAACAATTCTCTAGAAAGACATTACATTACCTAGTTAATGGACTTTGCCCAGTGAAATATCTCAACAGCCAGTTAATAATAATTTATTATATGTTGAAAACATTACACAACTTTCTGATGGTACGGTAAAAATAAGTTTTGAACGCACCAGAAGGACTGTAGTCATAGAAGGACTGTAGTCATAGAAGATTTCACTAGTTCTTCAGCACCATCAGTCCAAACTAGAAATAATACTGAAATACTTAGTAACCCTTCTATTAGGGATATAAAAATGAAAGGTATCCTTAATCAAGGTCAAGCTAGTCACCCTTGTTATACTCACAATGATCCGGCAGAAGAAGAAGGCTCTTCTTCTCCCACTTTTTCGGAGTTCCCCACTCCATCTGATTTTGAATCCCCTATTAATAATCAATTCAGAGTCATTAAAAAAGAGTTCATTTGTGATTGGAATTATCTCGTTGATGATTTCAATTCTAAATCTAATAAAGAAAAAAGACATTTGTTTCACTTCAATCACCCTACTGATAAAGAGCGAGATAAAATTATTTATAGATGGAAAAGATTTATAAAAAATGAACAAATGAACATTACGTTTTACGATTGGTATGATCAGTATCAAGGTAAATGTAATGTTATAACCAAAACCCAATGGATTAAAGAAGATAAGTCAAAAGTTTCTTTTAGTCATCCCCTACTTTAAACTGTCCTTTTTATCTGTTAAAAACACGTCGGTGGTTGTCAGCCCATTTAAAATTTCCTAAGCATCCTATTTATAGGAGAATGGAAGGGTGCTATTTAAAAAAATAATATCACAGACTACACAGTAAGGAATCATGGGTGCTGCATTCGATCGGTTGAATTTTTTTTCTTCTGATTTAGTATGCAGTACTAAGCAACACAATCCAATCAAATAAAATATAATATATTCTATTTTTTATAAAAAGAAAAACTTATTATAATATATATATATATATATATATATATATATATTTTACGTATCAAAGCCAAGTTGTGTTGTTGTTTCTAATTGCCGAGTAATATAAAATCTATTCTTTCCTTCTTTCAAAACCTTCTTCTTTTCATTGTTCCAAAGTCACCTAACTCACTGTAGTCCATCTTTTTCGTGTCTAACCTTTGTAAGTCTCCAGGGTGAGTAGTGTCTGGTTATAGAACATAGGTATGTGTCTGCTTAAGGTAAAAGGGTATGCATGAAAGAACCATGAGTAAGAATTAATTTTGAAATTAGTGAAGATGAGTAGATTATTTAGGTCTACCTCCTCAGTTAGTAATCGGTCAGCTTTGCCCCCTGTTCCAGACATAGTTAACCAAGAAGAACACAGTTATGAAAACATCAGTCAAGTTTTAAGTAATTGGAACATACCCACGGTTTGTCCTTTAGAAATTTATCAGTAAACCTTTTTAGACAATTTCAAAATTGACTATAATGTAAAAACTGTAGAAAAGGTTTATGCCATTAACAAAGAATATGAAAACTGCAGCCTATTATCTCCTAATTTGATTAAAAAACATAGAAAAAGGGTTATAATTTTATTCATATAGGACTTGTTCAAGTTGCAATAAAACCACTTAACATTAAAGGAATTGATTCAAGTATCTACCTCTGTCTAAGAGATGCTAGATTTCTGAATTATTTCCCAAGTATCATTGGCATTATGGAATCAAGTCTATATAATGGTCCTATCCATTTCAATTACTTTCCGATTTCACATTGAGCCCCAAAGGATCACAATTTATTAAAGGCTTTATTTAACCCTAAACATTAAAACTATTGGAGAGATTACTCAAATGATTGAGGGATCTCGACCTCTAACTTTGATTTATAGGATCTATTATAAAACCATGAAAACCAATTTGAATGTTCATGCCCTTAATAAAAGTCCGAAAGATCATACCGCTTTTAATTCAAAGTTCAACTACTAATATTAATGTTCGGATCCGAGAACAATTCTCTAGAAAGACATTACATTACCTAGTTAATGGACTTTGCCCGATGAAATATCTCAACGACCAGATTAATAATAATTTATTATATGTTGAAAACATTATACAACTTTCTCGATGGTACGGTAAAAATAAGTTTTGAGCGCACTGGAAGAACTCAGAGTCATAGAAGATTTCACTAGTTAAATCATTACCTTGGTTCAAACTAGAAACAATACTGAAATACTTAGTAACCCTTCTATTAGGGATATAAAAATGAAAGGTATCCTTAATCAAGGTCAAGCTAGTCACCCTTGTTATACTCACAATGATCTGGCAGAAGAAGAAGGCTCTTCTTCTCCCACTTTTTCAGAGTTCCCCACTCCAAATGATTTTGAATCCCCTATTAATAATTACTTAAGAGTCATTAAAAAAGAGTTTGTTTGTGATTGGAATTATCTCGTTGATGATTTCAATTCTAAATCTAATAAAGAAAAAAGACATTTGTTTCACTTCAATCACCCTACTGATAAAGAGCGAGATAAAATTATTTATAGATGGAAAAGATTTATAAAAAATGAACAAATGAATGTTACGTTTTACGATTGGTATGATTAGTATCAAGGTAAATGTAATGTTATAACCAAAACCCAATGGATTAAAGAAGATAAGTCAAAAGTTTCTTTTAGTCATCCCCTACTTTAAACTGTCCTTTTATCTATTAAAAACACGTCGGTGGTTGTCAGCCCATTTAAAATTTCCTAAGCATCCTATTTATAGGAGAATGGAAGGGTGCTATTTAAAAAAAATATCACAGACTACACAGTAAGGAATCATGGGTGCTGCATTCGATCGGTTGAATTTTTTTTCTTCTGATTTACTATGCAGTACTAAGAAACACAATGTAATCAAATAAAATATAATATATTCTATTTTTTATAAAAAGAAAAACTTATTATAATATATATATATATATATATATATATATATTTTACGTATCAAAGCCAAGTTGTGTTGTTGTTTTTAATTGCCAAGTAATATAAAATCTATTATTTCTTTCTTTCAAAACCTTCTTCTTTTCATTGTTCCAAAGTCACCTAACTCACTGTAGTCCATCTTTTTCGTGTCTAACCTTTGTAAGTCTCCAGGGTGAGTAGTGTCTGGTTATAGAACATAGGTATGTGTCTGCTTAAGGTAAAAAGCTATGCATGAAAGAACCATGAGTAAGAATTATTTTTGAAATTAGTAAAGATGAGTAGATTATTTAGGTCTACCTCCTCGCTTAATGTAAAGTCGACTTTTGCCCTGTTCCAGACATATTTTACCAAGAAGAACACAGTTATGAAAACATCAGTCAAGTTTTAAGTAATTGGAACATACCGTGGTCCGTCATCTAGAGAAATTTATCACCAACCTTTTGAGACAATTTCAAAACCGACTATAATGTAAAAATCAGAGAAAAGGTTTATGCCATTAACAAAGAATATGAAAATTTCAGCCTATTATCTCCTAATTTGATTAAAAAACATAGAAAAAGGGTTATAATTTTATTCATATAGGACTTGTTCAAGTTGCAGTAAAACCACTTAACATTAAAAGAATTGATTCAAGTATCTACCTCTGTCTAAGAGATGCTAGATTTCTGAATTATTTCCCAAGTATCATTGGCATTATGGAATCAAGTCTACATAATGGTCCTATCCATTTCAATTACTTTCCTGATTTCACATTGAGCCTCAGTGATCACAATTTATTAAAGGCTTTATTTAACCCTAAACATTAAAACTATTGGAGAGATTACTCAAATGATTGAGGGATCTCAGCCTCTAGCTTTGATTTATAGGATCTATTATAAAACCATGAAAACCAATTTGAATGTTCATGCCCTTAATAAAAGCCCGAAAGATCATACCGTTTTAATTCAAAGTTCAACTACTAATGTTAATGTTCAGATCCCGAGAACAATTCTCTAGAAAGACATTACATTACCTAGTCAATGGACTTTGCCCAGTGAAATATCTCAACAACCAGTTAATAATAATTTATTATATGTTGAAAACATTAGACAATTTTCTGATGGTATTCTAAAAATAAGTTTTGAACGCACTAGAAGGACTGTAGTCATAGAAGATTTCACTAGTTCTTCAGCACCATCAGTCCAAACTAGAAATAATACTGAAATACTTAGTAACCCTTCAATTAGGGATATAAAAATGAAAGGTATCCTTAATCAAGGTCAAGCTAGTCACCCTTGTTATACTCACAATGATCCGGCAGAAGAAGAAGGCTCTTCTTCTCCCACTTTTTCAGAGTTCCCCACTCCATTTGATTTTGAATCCCCTATTAATAATCAATTAAGAGTCATTAAAAAAGAGTTCGGTTATGATTGGAATTATCTCGTTGATGATTTCAATTCTAAATCTAATAAAGAAAAAATACATTTGTTTCACTTCAATCACCCTACTGATAAAGAGCGAGATAAAATTATTTATAGATGGAAAAGATTTATAAAAAATGAACAAATGAACGTTACGTTTTACGATTGGTATGATCAGTATCAAGGTAAATGTAATGTTATAAACAAAACCCAATGGATTAATGAAGATAAGTCAAAAGTTTCTTCTAGTCATCCCCTACTTTAAACTGTCCTTTTATCTATTAAAAACACGTCGGTGGTTGTCAACCCATTTAAAATTTCCTAAGCTTCCTATTTATAGGAGAATGGAAGGGTACTATTTAAAAAAAATATCACAGATCGCATAAAGGAATCATCACTCTTTGCATTCGATCGGTTGATTTTTTTTTCTTCTGATTTACTATGCAGTACAAAGCAACACAATGCAATCAAATAGAATATAATATATTCTATTTTTCATAAAAAAATTCAAAACTTATTATAATATATATATATATATATATATATATATATATATATATATATATATTACGTATCAAAGCCAAGTTGTGTTGTTGTTTCTAATTGCCGAGTAAGATTTTATAATCATATATTCTTTCCTTCTTTCAAAACCTTCTTCTTTTCATTGTTCAAATGTCACCTAACTTATTGTAGTCCATCTTGTTCGTGTCTAACCTTTGTAAGTCTCCAGGGTGAGTAGTGTCTAGTTATAGAACATAGGTATGTGTTTGCTTAAGGTAAGAGGGTATGCATAAAAGAACCATGAGTAAGAATTATTTTTGAAATTAGTGAAGATGAGTAGATTATTTAGGTCTAGCTCCTCAGTTAGTAACCTGTCGACTTTTGCTTTGCTCCGAGACATAGTTAACCAAGAAGAACACAGTTATGAAAACATCAGTCAAGTTTTAAGTAATTGGAACATACCCAGGGTTTGTCCTAGAGAAATTTATCAGTAAACCTTTTTAGACAATTTCAAAACAGACTATAATGTAAAAACTGTAGAAAAGATTTATGCCATTAACAAAGAATATGAAAATTGCAGCCTCTTATCTCCTCATGTGATTAAAAAACATAGAAAAAGGGTTATAATTTTATTCATATAGGACTTGTTCAAGTTGCAGTAAAACCACTTAACATTAAAGGAATTGATTCAAGTATCTACCTCTGTCTAAGAGATGCTAGATTTCTGAATTATTTCCCAAGTATCATTGGCACTATGGAATCAAGTCTACATAATGGTCCTATCCATTTCAATTACTTTCCTGATTTCACATTGAGCCTCAGTGATCACAATTTATTAAAGGCTTTATTTAACCCTAAACATTAAAACTATTGGAGAGATTACTCAAATGATTGAGGGATCTCAGCCTCTAGCTTTGATTTATAGGATCTATTATAAAACCATGAAAACCAATTTGAATGTTCATGCCCTTAATAAAAGTCCGAAAGATCATACCGTTTTAATTCAAAGTTCAACTACTAATGTTAATGTTCAGATCCCGAGAACAATTCTCTAGAAAGACATTACATTACCTAGTTAATGGACTTTGCCCAGTGAAATATCTCAACAACCAGTTAATAATAATTTATTATTTGTTGAAAACATTATACAATTTTCTGATGGTACGGTAAAAATAAGTTTTGAACGCACCAGAAGGACTATAGTCATAGAAGATTTCACTAGTTCTTCAGTACCTTCAGTCCAAACTAGAAACAATACAGAAATACTTAGTAACCCTTCTATTAGGGATATAAAAATGAAAGGTATCCTTAATCAAGGTCAAGCTAGTCACCCTTGTTATACTCACAATGATCCGGCAGAAGAAGAAGGCTCTTCTTCTCCCACTTTTTCGGAGTTCTCCACTCCATCTGATTTTGAATCCCCTATTAATAATCAATTAAGAGTCATTAAAAAAGAGTTCGTTTGTGATTGGAATTATCTCGTTGATGATTTCAATTCTAAATCTAATAAAGAAAAAAGACATTTGTTTCACTTCAAGCACCCTACTGATAAAGAGCGAGATAAAATTATTTATAGATGGAAAAGATTTATATAAATGAATAAATAAACCTTACATTTTACGATTGGTATGATCAGTATCAAGGTAAATGTAATGTTATAACCAAAACCCAATGGATTAAAGAAGATAAGTCAAAAGTTTCTTCTAGTCATCCCCTACTTTAAACTATCCTTTTATCTGTTAAAAACACGTCGGTGGTTCTCATCCCATTTAAAATTTCAGATAGCAATACATATGACAAGAAAATTATTGAACAAAAAAATTTCACGAATCAATATCTAACAACCATAGGAAAACAACTAGATAAGATTGAAGAAAAATTTGAAGAATCAGTCATCAAGAAGCTAGATTTAAAAATTGAACATCCTTTGCTAAATTTACCAGAAAATAGAAGTAAATTAGGTTTACCTAATAAAGATGGTGAACTTACTCAAGCTATTGATAAGTTATTTAAAAAATTAAAAACTGAAGCTGGAACAAGTGGTACTATAGCCATCATTGATTAAGTTGAATCTGACAATGAATGTAGTAGTTAATCAGGTCATTCTACTACTGTTTTAATTCCAGATTTTAATGAGCAGTTAAATAAATTTACCGTTAATAACACTAGTATCACCAGAAATTGGTATTCTAGATCTACTCCTCCGGATCTACAATTTGAAGAGAGAAATCCAGATAAACAATTCTCTATTTCTTCTAATTAAATTTATGAGTGGAATATTGATGGATTTAGTGAACAATAAATATTAAATAAGTTAAATCACATATCTATGGTAGCTAATAACTATATCACTAAATTCAACAATCTGACTCAACATGATATTGGTTAATTATTAGCTAGTGGATTCACTGGTATCCTTAGATCTTGGTGGCAGAAACATCTCACAGAAGACATTAGGTTATCAATTATCCATCCTATCCAATTAGATGACGATGGCAACCCCATCTTTGACGAAGATGTTGGTGTTGGTCCGCTTGATGGGGTCAACACGTTAATTTTTACCATAATCAAACATTTTATAGGTACTCCCAGTAAAATCATTGAAAGAATTCACGATCAATTATGTAATCTCACTTGTCCCACTCTAAGTAATTTTAGATGGTACAAAGATGTGTTTACTTCTCGAGTTATAATGCGTAATGATAGCAATAAACCATTCTGGAAAGAAAATTCGTTAATGGTTTACCTTCATTATTTGCTCATAAGGTTTGTGAAGAATTAAGAAAAAAATTAGGTTACATTGATTAGGATAATCTTACCTATGGTGATATTATAAGTTATATTTAAAAGATTGGTTTAAAAATGTGTATTGATTTTAAACTAGCAAAACAAGCTAGTAAGGATAAGAATAAAGCCAAATATGAGTTGGGGACTTTCTGCGAACAATATGGTTTAGCCCCTGTTGCTCCCTCTAGAAGAAATCACAGGCATAAACATATTGAGTCTCGTAAGAGTCACAAACGTCATAAAATAAAATATAGTCAAAACAAAGATAAAAATCAAGATAATTATTATACTAAACTGAAAACATCAGGTAAAAAATCTACTAAAAGACCCAAGAAGTTTGACAAAAGTAAAATTTGTCAGGAATAAATATATGAACGATATTCCTATTATAAATAATTTGATTATGATATATATATGAATGAATATGCAAGTATGCTTGCATTAAGGAAAGTTGTAAAGAACTTTGATAGATAATAGAAACATGTGTACAAGGACTTAGAATTAGTTGATCAAGTATGTTTGGTTGTTCCTACATAAGCAAAACAGCTTTGTAAAGTCCTTCAAAAAGAAATGATGTACAAGGACTATAAATATAGAAAGATCAAGCATGTTAGGTTGATCTTATCATGTAATAGATATTTTTGTCTGATCGTCGAGCACTGCACCAGCAATCGTAGTCTGCCAGGAGAGTCAAGGAAAACTCGAGAGCTGTCGAGGCAGAATCGTAGTCTACAAGATAGTAGATCTCGGAGTTTGTAGACTTCCAGGAGAGATGAGGAAGGATCATAGTGTGTCGAGTAAAACTTCCTTCGGAACGAAGTCTATTGAGGAAGTCATGTTCAGAATCGTAGAGACAGCCTGCCTACGAGCCGATCTAACATCTGCCGAAGCCAAGTCAGAAACGTAGACTACACTCGGAGTCGTAGAGTCTACCGATGCCGAAGCCAAGTCAAGGATCGTAGACTACACTCGAGGTCGTAGAGTCTACTGATGCCGGAGCCATGTCAAGGATCGTAAACTACACTCTGAGTTCGTAGAGCCTATTGATTAAATGCAGAGATCGTAGTCGAGCTATATCAGATGAAGACATCAAGCACAAAGGCAGAAATCGTAGAGTGTCAAGATCTGATCCCGAAGTCGTAGTGTCTGCACAGCTGAAGCTAAATCGTAGAGTGCAAAACTACGACCTCAACAGAATGTGCTCACAAGGCCAAGGCAGAATCGTATAGAAAATATGATTCTCAACTATTGAGCACTCCCAGGATATCCAAAGGAACAATGCCTCTGGTTGGCAATGCAAAGATATATCCTACCTGAAGGGAACCAGAGAGCACTCAACGAGTGGCATACAAGCTAAACAGAAGATCTAAGCACCAACCCAATCAGCATCAAGATTGAGTTGTAAAGTCATTCGAGATGAAGTCTTCCATAAGGAAATCAGAAGAAGACTTCAGTAACTGACTAAGGAAAGTCAACAAGTGGAGTAGCTGTCAAGTAAACAGAAGAGAACAATCTTGGAAGCAACCGAGATCGTAGTGTTTGCCAAACAAAGAAATAACTGATGGAAAGTGAACCGAGATACTGGTTAGCCTCTAAAGAACAAGGCTAAAGTGATTAAGCGTAGGGTCAGTCCATTAATGATAAGTGAACGGGAGATCACAAGGAGAAAACGAGCTGGACGCGCCATAAATCTGAAGTGTCTTGCTATTCAGAGGGGACCAGAGCAAGAAGTTAGGCCACCAGTCTCTGAGAACAGTCGAAGCGAACAAAAGTGTTGAAGCACTGCACAATAGAAGGAAGATGTGTTCTACATTGAAGATCCAATCAACACTCTTCAAGATCGTAGTGTTAACTCTACCAGTCAATGAGCAACACTTAATATGACACTACGATCAGGTCCTCGAAGACATGCATCAGAATCGTAGAGTTCGAATAGCTGAAGACTGAAGAATTGGCAACGGTTCAATCTGAAGGGTAATATTCATACAAGTGATTATTGAGAGCATCGATGCAAAAGGAAAACCTCTAATCGAGAAATCAGAAGGAGGATATAAAGTCTTCGACCTACCCAAGACATTAAAGTGACAACTCTAATGGGGCAGGTGAAACAGTAGACTACAATGTCAGATAAACTATGACTTATCACATCAGCAGTCTACCTCTGTCAACTCGAGATCTATGAAGATATTTGAATAGCCTTCAATGGCTACTTTCATACGAAAGGACTGGGAAGGAGTATGAATCAGGAAGAGCTTCAAAGATCTAGGGTTGCTGGAGTTGCCGAGTTTGGAGAGAAGGTGGATTGTTCTAAACCACGTAAGATAGTGAGTCTGAAGGCTCACCTTATGATCCACCAAGAACACTGAGATACATGCAAATGAAGAAGTAGAAGTAAGAGTTCTACTATGTAGAAGTGAGAGTTCTACTACAAGAAGAGTGTTCTGAACTGCCGAGAGAAAGAATAGCACCATGTCATCTTGGTGTCCATCATGGGAAGACTCTAAGTAAAATAGAGAAGAGCTCACAATCATCTTAGCAAGTCCATCATGAGAAGACATCAAGTATCAAGAAGGGAGATCGCAAACGTCATCATAGTGGCAAGCATGAGAAAGTTTCTAAGTACCAAGCAGAAGAACTTACAGTCATCTTGGAAACCTATCATGTGCAACCATCATGTATCAAGATGGAAGATCTTCAAGGCAGTCATCAAGGGATCATCCAAAGTGGTTAAGTAACTGAAGAAGCTAAGCATCATGCAACACTCAACTGCACTTCAAGGATGATCATGCCAAGTCGCTAGTACGTAAGATGTTCGTAACATGAAGACATCTTAGCAAAATTTCAAAGACCAACTCCAACAAACAAACAAATAACTCAACAGAAGCAAGGGCCTGAGGGTCCTTGTCCAAGGGACTAAATGAAGCTAGGGCCTGAGGGGTCCTTGTCCGGAGGGACTAAATGATGTTCCAAGCCTGTTGGGCTTGAAGAGTTCCTAGGGAACTAGAGGAGTCCCAAGGTCACGGCCTTGAAGAGTTCTTAGTGAATCAAGTCCCAAGGTCACGGCCTCAAGGAATCTTTTAGTGATTCAGTGTACTGCCCTTCCTTAGTTGAAATCCTGCTAGTTGAAAGTAGAAGAGTGGATTAGGAGCTTAAGTCTCTAAACCACTTAAAACCTCTTGTGTCTTTTACATTATGTCATTTATATTATGTCTATTAACTGCTACAACTGCTATGTATATTTTAACTACTTACAACTGAACTAACTCTACAAAAAATGTATGTATGATTATGAATATATCAATGAAGGGGATCTTTTACTTATTCCGCTGTGCTTGAAAAGATTTTTATGTTTGTCATATGTTAATTTAATAGCAATACAAAATAAAAGAGAAAAGTATTTGAAATTAAAAATGATCTATTCAAACCCCCCCCCCCCTTCTAGATCTATTGTGCCTACTTGAAACTAACAATTGGTATCAGAGCAGGTTCTCATGCTATATTCAAAAGCTAATCGCTTTGAGTCTGATCCCAGGCACAAACATTGTTCTAAACATAGTTTAGTATTAAGTAACTTGTTATATGCAGATGAGCTCACACATTGGAAATATTATGTATAGGTTAAATGTGTATATACACCTAAAGCTGCTCAGATTGGTCCATGTTCTCGATTATCACATCAACAAGACTAATCCTTGCCTGCAGTCAATCTTATAGTCTGAAGATCAGACGAGGGAGCTCAAGAGACATCAATGACAAAAAGTTAAGCATCCACCTATCTGAAAGATGAAGAGGCCATACATGCTAAGAAATGCTTATCAAGAGAAGAAAGAAGATCTTCTCAAACTTATATCTGGCCAACCAGCAGCTGGGTGCAAACTTTGTAAACTAAAGGATGTCAAAGATTTTAATACAGAGATTCTCTTAGCCTACATCTTTATGACCACGACTGATTGATTAAAGGCCAACACGAGCAACAAGCTGTCAGGAGCAAATATGAAGCTATGCACATCAATGCCTAAACTTAGTATATCTAAGATAAATGACTGTTAAGAGACTGACAGTAAAAAGGTACAGTTCTTCACTATTATACATGTGTACATCATTAATTCACCTTCTTATGAACCATAACAGTATTCTGTCAAAAAGTCATAATCCACCTAAAAAGGTGAAGAGAGAAAGTACCATGAGGATAGAAACTCAAATGTCTATAAACTTTCTCTCCATCCAAGTTTTAGGTTGAAGATGACATCTTGAAGGAAATCTGAAAAGGGTCATAAGAGCATCACAGGTCAAATGAATTTTATGAGAAGTAATCTTTGCTGGTGGGTTAATATATATGTACAAATCCTTGTTCTAAGTGTTTGATAACACACAGAGTATGATCAGTTCTAAAAGAGTATCTTGATGATGTGTAGAAACTGATCACCTCCATGAATCAACTAGAAACTCCTAAAATCGTAGAGTTGATTCTAAGTCTGTGAACACTTAAACATTGTGAACATAACCCAGCAAATGATGAAACCATCATAGATAAAGAGTGTGTTATTAAATGTCAAATCTTACACACACTCACCTTCATGAACATCAAAATGTATTATCTAAAACTAGTTTTATGCATGAATATGATGTTGGTGATAAATGTGATGATTATCCAAATATAAGAGGAACAGGGGTTTAGAACTCATTTAATTATGGGTACCAAAAATAGAAATATATTTAAACCTGCAGGTATTAGGTCTGTCTGACCACACTAAGGAATGTCAAGGTAAGACTTGATCAAGAAGACTCAACCGATGTATAGGCAAGGACCATTCATAAATGACTCTGATAAAATTCATATATGTCCAAGCCTATCCTCGAAGACCCACTGAGCTAAACTAAATGAAGCTCACATGGATGCTAATCTGTATATGGAAGTAGGCCATGTAACCAAAGATGAAAAGGGTCTTATATGCCCAAATCAGGCAAAGAAAACAATATGAGAAGAATCCTCAAGGAAGCTAACAACAGAGGATCATCGAGCATCAGTCAAGATGATTTCATTACAAAAGCAAAACTTCTCACGCATAACTATCAAAGAAGACTACGTTCGTAGTGCTGTCAAAAGATCATAGAGTGATCAGTCCTAAAGATATCCATGCCTACGATACAAGGAGATTTAAGTGATAATGATGATTCCAGTCAGAAGGAGATATACAGGGCTGACTTCAAATGAGTCTAAAGCAAAGGGAATCATATCTATCCGGGAAGACAACTTCAACCATGGGGAGCAGTGATCTGTTGAGAAACAACAGCACTGAGTTATACTATGAGGAAATATACCAGCTACAAAGTCCCAAAACTTTGTCACTGATGAACCAAATGAAGATCCATAGTCAGTAGAAACGTCTCAAAACGTACTACTGATAACCTTTCAGCCACCCAACTCAAAATCATGCAGTGCCTACTATCAAACATCTGATCGCAGTGTAGAAGCAGGAGGACACCACGATTACAGCAAATGCAATTGCCCAAAGTTGGTAGAGGACCTCCCCATCAGAAAAGGTCGAATAAGATGTCATTGCAAATCACTTCTATAGTATTTCATCTGGAAAGCGCCTCAGGGACAAACCTGACCCTTAGCTCACTTTAAGAGGTTGGCCCTTCCTGAGCTACCTTGTCCCAGAAGAATTTCTTGATCAAATTAATCTCATGGACCAAGTCAGTCAACGATTGTAGAGTCGAGGTTGAAGAGAACTCCACGATCGCAGTGCAACCTCAACGATTGTAGTTCTACCAAAGGGTACTCCAGTTCACAAGGAGCTTGGAAAATGAGACAATTACTCAACCATTCAAAAAGAGGATATAAGTTTGAGTATATCAGTGATCAAACTATGCTGCATCAAAATGAGGATAGAACTCAAAGCCATCCACTGCATCATTTCTCAAAAGTTGATCGTTGAATCAACAAAGGAAATCGTAGAGTCCATAGCTGCCTTACCATGTTACTCTATGAATTAAAAAGGTCAACGGTCAAAGCCACGTCGTCTAAACGTCTACTCATCTGAAAGGAAATATCTAACTGAAAAGTTATGGGGAGTTATAGCTCATTACTGGGCATCGTGCAACCAATGGTCGGTTGACACATCACTAGTTATGCAGAGTTAGAAGGAACTGCCATAAAGATAATTTCAAATCTGCAGACATTTATCAAAAGCTATCGAACCTTTCTCCCTCCCATTTTCAAACCCAAACATCCTCTCAAGAGCCAAAACATATTAACACTCCAGAGCTTTATCAAATCATAATCAACCATCTCTTATAAACCTCTCTGAATCAAATACCCACATTCTTTGAACTACTCAAATGGAAAACTTGCGAGAAATCACTGGTATTCAGCTCGGAACCAAGTCGTTCGAGAAATCCGAAAAGAAGTTCAGAGACATTCTCAAACTTGTGAAGAAAGCTGGATTCTCAGAATGTCTTGAGGCTAGCACTCGAGTATACGTTGACGTGGTTAGAGTTCTACTCAAACGCCTCCATAAACTCCGGAACCCTTTCTACCAAGGTCAAAGGTCAGTATCTAAAGCTGAAATCTTTTGACCTCAATCAATGCCTAGGTTTTCCTAACCAAGGACTGAAGAGCCTTGATGATGTCGATACTGAACAAGAAAAGGAGATCATGGGGTACAAAAGAAACCCTAGTCTGAAAGACATGAAAAAGAAGGAGTTTCCTGAAGAGTACGAGTCCCTTACTAAAATAGTTGGAAAATGCATACTGTGCAAGGACACTGCACATGACACAGTGCTTAACCAACAGTTGAAGATAATGTTAGCAATAGTTGTGAAGAAACAAATCAACTTTGGAGCTATCTTGTTCCATCAAATCTCCAAGTGGGTAGAAAAAGCTGAGTTGAAGCAGTCCACCGAAAAACCACTGACTAAGGTGTTTCATGGTAGACTGCTGAGTATTGTGATGAAGAAGAAGCTAGGAGGGAAGATCAAGGATGATGAGGGAGAGCCTTTGAATGTTCACAAGGTAATGTCTCCATAATTGCTTGTAAGTTGGAAGAAAAACCCCAAGGAGAACCGAAGGCTGACAACCGAGAGCAGCAGCAGAGCCTCTGCAAAGAAGAGGAAGACAGAAGAGGCAGAAAACTCTGAATCTGATGATCCTATACCAACAGCAACACACCAGCCAAAAAGAAATCAAGAGGTGTGAAGAAAACCAAGTCCCCACCAAGGAGTCTCTCCATCAAAGACAAGGTTGAAGAAGAAAGAGCCCTAATCTAAAAAAAACAAAGAGGAGAAGCAACGGTCGCTTAAGGCCATTCAAAGAAGAAAGCTAAGGTGAAAAACAAACCAAATTTCGACTTCCCAAAACAAAGACATCTGGCGAAGAAAGGACGAGAGTCGTCGCAGGGAAGAAAAGGAGACATATGTCAAGGCCGAGTCCTCACGCACCAAATCCAAAGAGTGAATGTGAAGTCGATTAATGAATGAAAATTCAACATCTCTCGATGAAGAGGAATGCTCAAGCCTGTGGCTAATCCTCGAAAGCCACCTACGATAATAAAGAAGAAATTCAAGATGACCCAATTACATCCCCAAATGCAACTGCCCCAACAAGCCCAGATAATGGGTCAAATGATGCTGATTCTAAAGAAGAAGAACGAGCCTCTTCCAATCTTGAAAGCCCTCAAAATGACACAAAGGGTGATGAGTTTACAGAAGAAGGGACTGCCCCTGCCAGTGCTGAACTGTAACAACCCGATATTTTCCATATAAATAAATAAAAAAATTTGCGTATAAATTTTTATTATTATTTTAAGGATGATGATTTGTACAAAATAATGTGTATATGTATTTATGTGGTAAATAAAAATATATTTATTACATGATTATTTACAAGTAAATTTATTTTAGTATTATTGATTATTAAAAAGTATATTTTTATATTAATTAATTTTATAGTGGAAATGTTTTTATTAAATATTTTCCATGAAAATATAATCATATATTATTTAAATAATATATGGAGTGGTTTATAGAATAATTATAATAATTATTTTATTATATGAATTTTAGTACAGATTAATAAGTTAATTATTAATGTAAGATGAAGAATAAATCAGATATTGAATCCAAACTCTAATTTTGGATTATTGTCAAGGTATGAGAATAATAATATAATATTAATTATATTTTGATTTTTCAGTGCTATACAAATGTACTGTATGTCCGTATTGATAATGGTTGGTCAAATACGGTGTATTATGACCAAACCCTAGTAATAGTGTTCAACCCTAATTTGAGATCCAAATTAGAGTACAATATTATTTTATAAGTGTGTTATATAATTTATGTCGTGTATTAAATGTATTAATTAGGTAAACCCTAATTAAAAGTTCTAGAAACCCTAAATAATTTTTAGAAAACCCTAAATTATTAAAAACCTTAATTTTAAGTGTTAAACCCTAGTTTGAAACTCAATTATGAGTTCGAGATTATTATGTAACGATGTTATATGATTTTATGAATAATTAGGTAAACCCTAATTAACATTTTGAAATATTAATTTCTAGAAACCCTAATTTCTATAATTAATAACCCTAATTAGAAATTATAAAACCTAATTATAAATCGATAACCCTAATTATCAAAATCTTAACCTAATTGCTATTTTAGCAAGGTTAATTATAATTATTATATTTTCACCCTAATGTTCATGTATAGTGTAATTAGAAAATTAATCACAATTAGAAAACCCTAATTTCAAAATTTTAGAAACTAAAATTTATTTAATTTTATTTCTGAGCAACCTAAATTGGAAATCCTAGATATGGTTTGTGCTAAACCTTAGGGTTAAACCTTAAGGGTTTATAAGGATGACAAGTATGCCCTTAAAATTCCAAGCCAAATGATAAAAATACCCCTCTCTAGATTTTTAATAGGTAACTTATAAATCTAGGCTAATAAGGAGTGGGTGACCTAACCTTACTAACTTCCTTGACTTCAAATGCCAGCAATTAGCCTCAATTATCAGTATACATGCATCCAAGACATCACATATATAGAATTGGAGAGAGAAATAATTAAATTGCTAGCTCATTTGTTCACAATAACCATCCAAGACCCTCTCTCTCTTAAACCAACGAAATCCTTTGATAAAATCAGTCAAGAACCGAGCCCCACTACCATCCCTAACAAATCAAAGAAATGTCAAGATCAAGATTGTTCAAAGAAAAGGTATAAACCCTACTTGAGAATCTGTCCATCGATCTGTTGATTGATGTTTTTTTTTTTGTGTTAAATGTGTTGTTACTAGTGTCTAATGATGATCTGGGTTGCTAGATGGTGAATCCATAACATCTAGAGGCTCGGATTTGAAGATTTACAAAATCTGGAAAAAAAAACCGTGGTCCGACAAACCAATGTCAAAGTGCCACGCATCTTTGGTCGTTTTCGATTTTTGTTGTTTATAAGTTGTTATGTGTAGCCTGTAATGTTGTCTACATACTGCACCATTTATATCACTAAAACAGGACAAGGATTACAAGTTGTAGTAGCCCAAAATGGATAATGAATCGTTTCTTCATTTCTGGGTAACCCAGAAATGAAGAACAGCTCTGACAGCCACTTTGGACGCTTAGATCTTTCTTGTTATGTATTGTTTAAGCACGATTGTTATTGGATAATGTAGTACTGCACAAGTACTACAAAATCTGATGATTAACTATCCCAGAAACACATCACACACGATTTTAATGTTTGTCAAAGTAGTAACCATGATAGCTGCATATGAATTTTGGGTTTGTATGAAGAACGCGAAAAACACCTATAGCGACAGTTTTGTCGCTATAGGCAGTCTTTAGCGACAGTTTTATTAAATTAATTTCTAAAAATTATTTAAAAATAGTAATTAATTTCCGAAAATTACAAAAATTGTTTTAAAAATTGTTTTTTAATTATAAAAATTAAATATTAATAATTTGAAATATTTTTCATAAATATTAGTATTTATTTAAATATTATTAATAATTAATTTATTTATTAAATGCATTAAATAAATTAATTAAAAATGATGTTATTATATTAAAAATCATTTTAAATGATAATAAGTTATTTAAAAATATTTTAAGTTATAAAATATAACTTTTAATATTTTAAAGCAATTTTTATTAATGATCATTAAGTTATTTACTAAATGAATTAAATAAATTAATTAAAATAATTTTATTATATTAAAATTATTTTAAATAATAATAAGGTATTTACAAATATTTTAAATTATAAAATATAACTTTTAATATTTAAAGATAAATTTCATTAATTAATTATTATTAATGATATTAAAGTTATTTAATAATTATATTAAATAATTTAGTTTAAAAATGATTTTAATATTATAATAATCATTTTCTAACCAATTTGTTAAGATTAACCCTAATTAATCTTATAATTGTTTACACTTATGCAATTAGGTTCCCAATTTAGGGTTTCACGCATACACTTATTTTCTGTCTAGGTTCTAATTTTGAACCTTAAATCAATTAATAAAAATTTTAAAAATATTAAAAATTCTCGGGTTGTCACACTATTTGAGCATGGCCATGCATTTCATATATAGTCCTACTCTATCAACAGGCCTATGGATTTCACCCCTAATAAATAGGAAGGTTAAATTCCATCTAGATCACTCATATTCCTCACACGATTCATGATGTATCAAATATTCACCTTTTATTGTCCACCCTATTAAAGATGACTTTTGATGATATCAAAGTTCATAAATTCCCGTGTATTAATATAGTGATTTCAGGTCGGAGGATCATTACATCATTGTCACTATGAGAATCGTTAATGACACTTTGCATAATGCTCCACGTAAAATTCTAATGGTGGGTATGTCTGGTACATCGTTATCTAACATGTACCTATGCATTAACTCAATATCTCATATATTTATGAGCAATGAGATTTGGTCATCAGCCAATCCACATACTAGTCTCAATGTATCATTGTTGTCCTATTAACAATGATACTTGACTAGGGACATTTAAGAACAATTATTGTGACGCCCCCAAATTCTGACCTCCACTTGGTCACCCGAATTCGGTTCGTCACTTTCTAAAAGTATTACCATAATAACTAAAATCATACATTTGCAACGAAAGATCTAATTTAGAATAATATACAACGATTTATTATAATTATTCTCCCAAGTCTTGCAACCTAAAGTACTTAATAGATTACATAATAATATCGAATAAAGACTTATTATATAATCCTACTTAAGTTTAAACATAGTCTGTAAATAGTCTTAATACATTATGAGTAATTTAAATATAAAGGTACAAGCTAGTCGGTAGCCTTTCCCTTGTCCTTGTCCTTCCCAGATACACCTCCCTGTTCTGCCTTAACTGAAAGGTTTTAAATAAGCAAGAATGAGCATAAATTGCCCATCAAGTAATATACAACAAAGGTATAGGTTATATATATCACAAGGTTTGAAATATGGAAGTTTCATTTCTAGGATAGTTTAAAGTGTCAGAATAATATCATGGATGAGAAATTCTTGAAATAAGAACGACATTTCAATATAAATCAACAGATATATATGAATTCAACGACTATCAAGGTATCCAACTGAATAAACAATTTATACTGAACAGTCACTAAGGACTATTGAACTTCCACTAGAGTTACCAATATTAAACTGATAACCCAAAAATATCAAGTACTATAGAGGATCAATCTACAATACTATACGTTATGTATAACACCACAATAATAATATATTCATGTGTTGGGGTTTCCAACAACATACAATCCCCTTACCATAAGGGTTGTCCAACTCAGTTTTCAAGATTTCCGCACCAATCAATTGGTTTGGATAGTTTTTATAAACATGCATATAGTCTAGCCGAATCTAATGGCATCGACTCTTTCACAATATTCAAGGATAATACCAATTTCAACATGAATAATAGCTTTTCATAAGGGTTTAACATACTAGCTCATTTGAACGAGAAGGTAATGTAACTTTTATTTGAAAGGGATAAGCTTACGGTATTTGTCGAACAAAATAATGCAATGGTATTGCACAACAATAATAGTAGGGTTCGGATACTTGCACAACCTAAATTTGAGTAAGGTTAGAGAAACTTGCAAAATGTAATAAGATAGGTTTAGAAACTTGCCTAAAGCATAGTTTATCCAAATTAATAACTCAACCTTTTGAATCCTATTTATAGCATATTATATGTATACAAGGTTCATTAGCTAACAGAGTCCTTAATTAAGCTTGACACGATACACGTGCGCACATACGGTATAAAATCAGTTTATAAGTTATCATGAATCAGAGACTTAGTTACTTTATAAACAAATCAAGAATGCTCAAGGTTAAGACCTCTTCTACTCATGGACTTTCCATTTCAATACAACACCAACTTAACAACTAAGAATTACACAGATATATGTACATCAGTAGGTTTTAGATCACATTTAGCATCATAGGCATCATGCAAGTTGTCATTGTCAAAAGTCGAATTCACTAATCAGTGATTCCAGATCATGCCATAGCTACGCCATGGCTAAGTTTAGACCGACGCAGTAATTGCTACTGGCCCTTCCTGCCAAGCCAAGATGCAATTGCATTTTATGGTTCCTGTCCGACTTGACCAAAACAATCACACGAATATATATTTGTCATGTTTAGGGTCTTTTCATACTCCTCAAGTCAATCTAGGTTCCCTTTTATAACATATTTCTAAATTAAACATTTAAACTATTTAAGGCCATTCGAGGTTATGAATTCACAAGGTCAAACATGGTTGATTTCTAATCATACAAGATAGTTATAAAACTCATATTAGGCACGTTTATGTGTATTCACAACACATACATGAAACTAACACCGCCTTAGTTGAAAATAGGCTTCGTTTATCTTTTTCTTGAAATGTGATACACAAGCATGGTATATATATGTTTATGCTACATGAGCGAGTCTAAGAGTGTCATCAAACATGCTCACAAATGTCAGATTTTAGTCCTCATGGTATGTTGACAATATTTACATTAAAAGCTTACTAGTTAGTTCAATACATTCATGCTTGCATACTAATCTCATATATACAAGCTAAAAGTTTATTCATGCATTTCTAAGTTATGCTATCATGCTTGCAAAGTCAGAATATATACATGGAATATATGCATATTAAGTTCCTTTCTAAGTTCCTAAATCCATTTAAAATCATACACTTTTGTTATTCATGCGAATCTAGTCTAAACATGCTCACATTAGGTTAACATATCCACATATACATCATACACATGTTCACATGCTAGCTTAAGTCATAACCACTAGCTCATATGGATCAGACTTGAAAATAGATTGCTCAACTGAATAAAAATCAAGCAAGAATTAGCTATTACGCCTCAATACAAATGTGGTGTGTTGTCAAGGCTGCACAGTTCGTTCAAAGTGAGAAGCGATCTGCTTTATGTAACTCCACCCAGTCTCAAAATTTATTCACCAAATTGATTCTAGACACTCATAAACCAATTGCAACATACTTATATGATCACATAACATCTATATAACCACTACGCAACCTTATTAACATCCAATTCCACAAAATCAATAATTTGATATTTCAAGAATTCAAAACATAGTTTTATAGAGAATGAAATTGAAAATATAGAATTAAATTATACCTTTGCAATATGAATGAACTTGCTACTACTTGAACTCCTAAGCTCTAAGAATGCTTGTAAGCTCTCACCCTCACACTTGACAATTCTCAGACAATTCAAGCAACATAGATAATGAAGGAAAATGTCCAATTTATAGAAAATCTCTTTACCATGCCAAACCATTATCCAAGAACTCAAACCAAAGGATTGTAGGATTGCATGAAGTATAAGGAGGAGTTGGTAATTGGTTGTTAGACTTCATCACAGCCACCACTCCCCCCCATGATCATTAACTAGAAAGCTTGGGAGAAGAAAAAGGTTATAGGCCTTAGCCTTTATGAAATACACGTGAATGAGAATTTGGGGTAAATGGGACACTTAATTTGGGACAAAAGGAAAACTCAGCATTCTTGTATACTGCTACACATTCTTACTCTTATGTTATATGTTTAATACACATCTCAACTATATATTATAACCTAATGTCACAACATGACCTAACATTTCAAGGTAGTAGATGTTATACAACATACATATAATCCATGTACATTTTATCAAAATGATAGTTTACAATGTGTTCATGGTATATAATTTTAATACATACCCACATACATATTGTCACATGGATAATATATTTATAAGATATAGTTTCAATATATTTTAATCACATTGCCTCATATAATATAATTTTATAAGACTTAATATATAGTCACACAATGTCACACTGCACCATATAATATAGTTGTATATGCACATAACCGTCAATATAATATTATTATTTTATAAACTTACTTATTTATGTTAAATAAATAAATCATGTATCTTCTTAATTAATTAACACCAATATTAATTAATCCAACAATTGATTAATGTAGTTATGGATTTCCATAATCATTATTCATCTTTATAATATATTGCAAATAATAATAATCGTATATTACGAATCAATTACCAAGAAATTCATATTCCACTACAATTAATTAATATTAATTAATGGATTAACAATTACGTGGTTGGACATAACATATTGCAATATATTCCTATCATATGGTTTCATCCATGTTACACATATCACATTAATATCCCCAATTCAGTGCTACAGTAGAAAGTAACCAACTCCAACTGACTGATGGTGCAATTGCGCTTGATTTGTATATCATTGAGACTACAGAAATTGCATTGCGTGCTCCCGACAAAGGCTAAGATCGGTGCAATTTCGCCGTGCGCGCTTTTTAACGCTAACTTGTTATACATGACGTGAATTGATCTCCACAAGAGTGTTACCACGAGTCTACGAGTGTATTGATTACCTATATAGAATCTCATGATCACACCCGATTAATCTTTATAATTCCCGGGTCAACTTACTTAGTGAATTTTCTCGTCTCGCATTAGGCCACACAAGGCATTTCACAAATCACTTTGTCATTTCACACATCTTAATATGCATCGATTAAATACAATCAGTTGTATTATCCAACTCATAAATTAATAACACTTATTTTCACATAAATAGTATTTCCATTAATATATTCATTTAATAATACGTGAAAATTCTCGGCTATTACATCATCCCCCCTTATAAAAATTTCGTCCCGGAATTGCTACAGGGTTACACAAATAGATGGGGATAATCCCTCATCATCCTATCTTCTAATTCCCACGTTGCCTCCTCAACATCGTGGTTATGCCAAAGTACATTTACAGAAGAAATAACTTTTTTTCTTAAGGTTTTCTCTTTCCTATCAAGAATTTGGATAGGAATTTCTTCATACGCTAAATTCTTCTCTACTTGAATGGGTTCATAAGAAATCACGTGCTTGTAGTCAGGCTTGTACGAACGTAAAATGGATATGTGAAACACGTTATGGATGTGCTCCATCTCAGGTGGTAGTGCAACTTTGTATGCCACTTCCCCCATTCGCTTGAGTATCTCAAACGGCCCTATGAATCTTGGACTCAGTTTTCCTTTCTTGCCGAAATGGATTTTCCCTTTCCACGGAGATACCTTCAAGAATACAAAACTGCCGACTTCAAAGTCTCGGTCTTGCCGATGCAAGTCTGCGTACTTCTTTAGGCGATCTTGAGGTACTTCAAGTTTGACCCTTATTATTGTCACCACGTCCGCGGTTTGTTGTACTAACTCTGGTCCGAGTATTCGTCATTCCCCGACTTCATCCCAACATAATGGCATTCTGCACTTTCTTCTGTAAAGAGCTTTGTACGGTGGCATACCGATACTCGCATGGTAACTATTATTATACGCAAATTCGACTAAGGGTAGGTGGTCGTCCCAATTCCCTTTGAAGTCCATCATGCGAGTTCTAAACATGTCCTCTAGCGTTTGTATGGTTCTCTCACTTTGTCCATCCGTCTGAGGATGATAAGCAGTACTTAACCTTAACTGTGTTCCCATCCTCTCTTACAAACTTTTCTAAAATTTTGACGTGAAACGCGGGTATTGGTTTTGTACAGACTCGCTAACTGATTCAAACTATAGCGGATCTTGATTGGTAGAAAATGTGCGGTCTTCGTAAGTCGATCCACGATAACCCAAATGGCATTCAATCCTTTTTGCGTGACCGAAAGTCCTACCACAAAGTCCATCGTAATATGTTCCCATTTCCACTCTGGTATTTCCAACGATTGTAGCAACCCACTCGGCCGCTGATGCTCTACTTTTATGCGTTGACAAGTCAAACATCTACTAACACACTCTGTGACTTCCCGTTTCAAATTGGGCCACCAAAAATGTTGCCTCAAGTTTCGGTACATCTTTGTGCCTCCCGGATGAACGGAATATGTCGTATTGTGTGCCTCTTGTAAAATCTCCTCTCTCAACCTTTGCTACACACGGCATCTACACTCTCTCTTTGAATCTTAAAATACCGTCTTTATCTATTCGAAATTTTTCTTCTTCATTTTCAGTAATTCTTTTCCTGATTTTCTCGGATTCTTCATCTTTCTCCCGTGCTTCCTTTATTCTATCCAACAATGTCAGACAAGCTTCCATTACAAATAATTTCTCATCAGGCTTCTCGGGTCCCTTCACTTCTATTTCCAACTTCTCCATATCTCTTATTAATTCCTCCTGAGTCGTCAGTTGAAACAATTTCTCCCTTCCTTTCCTGCTCAAAGCATCAGCAATTATGTTTGCCTTCCCCGGGTGATAAAGAATCTCACAGTCATAATCTTTGATTAGTTCTAACCACCTCCTCTGACGCATATTTAACTCTTTTTGTGTGAAGATATATTTTAGACTTTTGTGGTCCGTGTATATCTCGCATTTCTCTCCATATAAATAATGTCTCCATATCTTTAACGTAAAAATTACTGCCGCTAACTCTAAGTCATGAGTAGGGTATCGTTTTTTGTAATCCTTCAATTGTCGTGATGCATACGCAATAACCTTGCCATGCTGCATCAGCACATAACCCAGTCCTCTATGCAATGCATCGCTATACACTACAAACCCTCCCGTACCATCTAGTAAGGATAATACAGGCGCCTTGCTTAACCTCTTCTTCAACTCTTGAAAACTTTCTTCACATTTGTCGGTCCATACAAATTTTTCTGTTTTCCTTGTCAGATTAGTCAACGGGGTTGCTATCTTAGAAAAATCTTGGATGAATCTTCGATAGTACTCAGTTAACCTTAAGAAACTTCTTATCTTCGTCGGTGTTCTCGGTTGTTCCAAACTACTTACTACTTCGACCTTTTCGAGGTCTACTAAGATTCCATTCTCATCCACCACGTGGCATAAGAATTGAACCTTCTTCATCCAAAATTTGCATTTTGAAAATTTTGCATACATCTCCTCCTATCGTAGTGCCTCTAAAACAATCTTAAGATGTTCGACATGTTCTTCCTCTGTCTTCGAGTAGATCAAAATGTCGTCGATAAAAACTACTACAAATTTATCCAAGTATGGCTTGGAAACTCGATTCATCAAGTCCATGAATGTTGCCGGAGCATTAGTTAAAGCGAAGGACATTACCAAAAACTCGTAATGTCCATAACATGTTCAAAACGCGGTCATTGATATATCTTCATCCCGCACTTTTAGTTGATGATATCCCGTCCGTAAGTCGATCTTCGAGAAACATTTCTCTCCTTTCAGTTGATCAAATATGTCGTCTATCATCGGCAATGGATATCTGTTCTTGATTGTTACTCTGTTCAATTCTCGATAATTGATACAGAGCCTCATCGATCCGTCCTTTTTCTTCACGAATAACACTGGTGCTCCCCAAGGAGACACACTCGGTCGAATGTACCCCTTATCCAGTAACTCCTGAAGTTGTATCATAAATTCCTTCATTTCTACTGGCGCCATACGATATGGATCTTTCCAAATCGGTGTTGTTCCCGGTGCTAAGTCTATTACGAATTCAATTTTTCTATCTGGCCGAAGACCAGACAGATCGTCCAGAAACACGTCTTTAAATTCATTCACTATGGGTATATATTTAATCTCGACTCCCTTTTTTCGAGTATCTACGATGTAAGCTAAATGACCAAGACATCATTTCTTTAACAACTTCTTGTCTTGCATCATCGTAACGCAACCCAATTGCTTAAGTGATGAGCTACCATGAAACACTACCTTAGACTTACTCGGAGTCTGAAGGTTCACACACTTGTTCTGACAGTCAATTATCACTGCATGGTTATATAACCAATCCATTTCCAGTATTATGTCAAATTCTCCTAGTCTAATAGGAATCAAGTCTACGCTTAGCTCATGTTCTCTAACGTTTGCGCGATAATTTCGATAAACATATTCTACAGGGATTATTTCCTTATTCGCAACCTCTATGTTCAAGGAATCTTCTAAACATTCTCGGGGTGTACTAAATTTACTAGCAAATTCTTTAGATACAAAAGAACAGGTGGCACCTGAATCAAATAATACATAAGCATTTATATTATTGATTGGGATTATACCTGACACCACGTCTTTCGCAGCCACTACGTCATGAACGGTCATGTTAAAGGTTCGAGCGGTCGATCTGTTGGGTTGTGCAGGTCCACCAATCATTAACTTGCTCCCACCTCCCTGGCCTCCGCCAGCTCCACTGCTTCCCTTCTTCGGGCAATCCTTTATCTGGTGCTCTGTCGATCCACAAGCAAAACATCCCCTGATCATCTTTGGCTTTGGGAAATTTGGCGAGATGTGCCCCTCTTGGCCGCAATTATAGCAAGTGGTCTTCCCCTTCCAGCACTCCCCTTGATGGTTCCTTCCTCACTTGTTACAAGTTTCGGTCCTCCTCTTGAAATTTCCCTGGTGACTCCCACCTTGGTTATTGTTTCTGTTGTTGTTATGGTTGTTGGTGTTTTCCCATTTCCTTTTTCCCGAATTACTTCCTCCACGATGCTCGCTACCAGTGTTCTTATTCTACTTTTGCTTATGATATAGACTTAAGGCCTCACTGCCACCTTCTGCAATGATTGCCTTCTCCAACAAAGTCGTAAAGGAATCAATCTAAAAGACTGATACCTTATTATACAACCACGGCTTCAACCCTTGCTCGAAGCTTCTCGCCTTCCTTTCTTCATCCCCAACTTGGTGCTCCGTAAATCATGCTAGTTCATTAAACTTAGCAGCGTATAGCGCCACCATCATATCTCCTTGTTTCAATTCTAGGAACTTCACTTCCATCCTACTCTTCATACTCTTCGAAAAATAATTCTCGAAAAACAACGTCGTAAACCTTCGCCATGTTATCGTTCCTTCCCCCGCTCTCTGCTGATTAGTTTCCCACCAATAGTTTGCTTCGCCCCTCATCATGTATGTGGCAAATAAAGTCTTCTGGTCTTCACCCACGCATGCTATAGTGAAGGCCTTCTCGATCTCCTTGATCCAGGTTTGCGCAACTATCGGGTCTGTAGTTCTAGTGAATTCTGGGGGTCCTACACTCTTAAAGTCTTTGAAGGTTGTTACTAGGACAGCTCAGGGAACGGGTGGTACAGGTTCATTTCTTCCCCTCAAAGCTTCTCCCAATAAATATACCAGACGCTGTATCGGATCTACTGGACCTCTTTCATCGTTAACTGACTCTTTTGGGACAGGTATTCTACGTCTGGGCATCATTTTCTGCATCACAAAATTTAACCTTATTATCTAACTATCATATTTAGACATTTCTCAATTGAAAAGAACTAAAAGTTTATAACACGTTTCTGAAATAAGCTCATTTATATTCATATGCCAAATGGTTACAATTCACGTTCTTTTCTAGCATACTGCTATAAATGAAAACACATATCCCCTAATATCACAAAAGACGGGGACAACACTAGCTTACTAGCCCTCTAACATTTTTTCAAAAGATTGGGGTTACCATCCTCTCGCATCTTACACAAAAGATTGAGATTACAACAACATATTAACAACACATAAATAAAACTACTATACTACCGAGCCTTCCCTTCTAGACTCAATCTGACATTCCACACTCCATGGCGCTCTGATACTCCTTCTGTGTGATGTGTGCCACCATATCCCGACTTATGGTGTGTCGGGTATGTCCTTGCTCAGCGGGGTAGTGATTTACCCCATCGATCAATTTCTGAATGGCCGTGCATAAAGCATAGCCCATCTTGTTCATCTTCCTCCTCTTGCACCGCACCTCATCTTGTTAAGCATGTTGGCCATTTTCCCCATCTGAGTCTCCAAATTCTTAATAGCCACTGCTTGGCATTTGATCATAACCTCTATATTCGCCATGTATTTCATAACCATCTCCTCCATTTCTGATTACTTTTCTTGCTGAGGTGCAGCTGGAGTGTGATGTTGTTGTTGTTGAGAAAATCCCATGAAAAAGGTGGTCTTGAGTAAACCGTGGTTCATACTTGGTTGTGACCAAACCGATTATTTGGTTGAAACTGATTCTACTGATTCCCTTGGTTATTTGACCAACTGAAGTTTTGATGATTACGGTTGTTGGGGTTGTATGTGTTCTGAAATTGACGTTGGTCTTTTTTGTAATTGCTCACATAATGTACCGACTCTGAGCTGATAGCACGCTGATTTGTCGAGTTTGACCCCGCACAAATCTCACATATGAAGGCAACTGTTTTTGCCTTGCTCTCTGCTAATGTATCTATTTTCTTCTCCATCACTGCCATCTGTGCCGACAACTGAATAATAGCATCTACTTCCAACACACCTGCAACCTTGGGCTGTGGCATTCGAGATGAAGGATTCTGAAAATCGTTTGATGCCATTATCTCGATAAGGTTATAGGCTTCCTCATAGATTTTTGACCATAATGCCCCTCCTGTAGCTGCATCTACAATCGGTCTAGACTGTCATCCCAATCCATTATAAAATGTGTTGATCACCATCCAATCTGGCATACCGTGATGTGGACACTTTCTCAGCATCTCTTTATATCTCTCCCATGCTTCATATAAGGACTCGCCCTATTGTTGCTCAAACTGAGAGATAGTTGTCCTCATCTTTGCAGTCTTAGCCATTGGGAATTACTTGGCTAAGAACTTATGTGCTAAGTCCTCCCATGTAGTTATAGATCCTGTTGGCAAAGAATGTAGCCAACTTCTCGCCTTATCCCTCAATGAGAATGAGAATAGCCTAAGTCTGATAGAATCCTCCGTCACACCGTTGTATCTGAATGTATCACAAATTTCGATGAAACTCAACATGTGTTCATTTGAATCATCTGTAGCGGCACCCTCAAACTGTACCGAATTTTGTACCATCTGAATAGTGCCCATTTTTATCTCGAATGTATTGGCTATTATCACTGGTCTGACTATGCTAGACTGTAATCCATTAATATTGGGCATGGAATATTCTCTCAGAGCCCTTCCTCCTCTCTTTGCTCTTCTCCTTGTCCCTCGGCTGCTATATTAGATGTAGTACCTTCTAATTATGCTTGTAAATTTCTATGAACACTCGCTTTCCAACCTCTCCCGTTTATGTTGTCCTGAGCAGGTGTTAAGTCGGGGTGGGATGATCGCGTCAAGATAAAAAATTTATACAAGTTCCCTCAAACAAAAACAAAAAACCAAAATGGAAATGAGATAAGATTAGATTTGTCTCGAGTCATACAATATAGCTTAAAACTAATGATAATAATAATAATTTAAACGCTTTCACCTAAGAATTCAGCGCATAAAAAACTTGTTGCCTCTTTTTCAGTTCTAACAAAAGAGCTCTAACTCATGCAAGCATACATGTGTCAACAAGTAATACAGAGTAAGTAAAGTATCGATCCCACAGAGAAAGTTGTCTAATTTAAATCACTATGCATCAATTAAATCACTATATTTATATGCTCAAACTAATGAATATGATTGGTGAATTACTCTAATCGCAAATAACGATTAAAACAAGAATAAAAATGTAATAAATCAAATCTGAATGTAATGGGATCCTAACTTCATTTAATACATCATCTAATCACCACTATCATGCAAGACTTGTTCACATATCACAAGAAAGTAGCCAAGAGCTATAATACCCCAGTATTTTCAAAATAATTAAATAATAAATTTTGCATTTAATTTTTTTTTTATAAAGGTGGGATTATGTGCAAAGAAAAGTATAGGTATTTATGTGACAAATAAAACTTATTTATTATATGAATAATTATAAATAAATTCTTTTAAGAATTATTAATCATTATAGGTTATATTCTTATTATAAATTAATTTTGTAATAAAACTATTTATTATTTACTTTTTATAAAAAATATGATTATTATATATATGATATGATTATAAGGATTATTATGATTTGTATTTTATTATATTAGTTAAGTTAATTATTTTAACTTAATTAATAATGGTATATGTGAAGGTTATGTTTGATATGGATTCAAAACCCTAATAATCGGACTTTGAATAAGGAATGAGAATATTAATGTAATATTAATTATATTTCAAAGAATATAAACATGCTTTATATGTGTGTAATGTTAATGTGTGAAATGCTTTTAGTAAAGCAAAGGCAAAACCCTAAGCATCGATAAATTATAGTATATAAGTCAATTACTTACTATAAAAATATTAAGTTATCAGTAATGTAATTTATGGAAATTATTATATTAAATGTTAATTAGGTAAATCCTAATTAATATCTAAAAACCCTAATTATTAAATTTGAACCCTAATTACTAAGTTATAAACCCTAGGTATTAATTTAGCATGGTTGATAGTAATTAATATATTATAAAGCCTAATTTATAAATCCTAGGTAATTAGTAAACCTAATTTAATTAGAGAACCCTAATTCACATCTTTAGAAACTAAGATTCCCATTTTAGCCTTAATCTCAAAATCCTAGAACTTGGACTTTTGGAGCTCTAGTGTTAAACCCTAATGGGTGAGAGGAAATATCAACATTGCCACTAAAAGTAAACACCAAATGACCAAACTACCCTTTTGATTATTTTAATAAGGTGGAGTGTAGATCTAGCCCTAGTAAGGAGTGGGTGACCAACTCTAGCTAGCCATGTGGTCTAGTACCAACCTTTAATCATTCAAATCTGATCAGCCATAACAATTCCACCATATTATATATAGATTGAGAGAGAGAAATGCTACTAACTTTGCTCATTTTTCACCAACACTCAACCAAGCTTCTCTCTCTCCAACCCACGAAATTCTTGAGCATTGCAGTCCCTAATCAAGCCCCACTAACAACCACAACAAACTCAGTAGCCAAGAATTAGAATTTGATCATAGAAAGGTAAAACCCAAAACCTAAATTTTGATTTTTGATTTCATGTTAGATGTTATGTTTAAATGTTTAAAGTTATGTTATAAGGTGCCATTTAGTGATCTGGGTTGTTATAACTCAGATCCATAACACTTAGATGCTCAAAATTGATGATTTTAGAAATCTGGAAATTTTATTTTCTTGTTGTCTGACAGTGAATGTCAGGCCTTGTAGATCCGTGTTCATTTATTGTTTTGGTGATTTAAAGGTTTAAAGTTATAGTCTGGTAAAAGGTCTACACAATAAAGCTTTTATCTCACCCAGAAAATACATAGAAGAAAAGTTATACTTGGTCGAGTAAGATTGACCAACCGTTTTCGACGAAATCTGGAAAACCTGTAAACGTGAAGAACAACGTCTGACCCATACTTTGACTAGTTCAAAACGTGAGATGGTGATGTCGTCATGATAATCTGATGTTATGTAGTTGTACTCTGACATCACTACTACAAGTTTAAACCTTGATACCACATAATCCAGACCTAAACTGTAATCTATAAGGCTGCAAAGTAGTACCCTTGTGACCGCTTGAGTTTCTAGGCAAACCAGAAACTCAAGAACATGTTCGATGTTGTTTTTTCAATTGCTTGGATCATCAAAGTTTGATGTTGGTTGTTGATATTGTTGTATCCAGATTATAGCATGTAGTATTATCTCTATAACCATGCCTATATATCACTCAAACCATAAATTTACTTAGAGTAGTGGTTTCATTAAACCAAGCAAGAAGTTCATGAGATGAGTTTTCCGGGTAACCCGTAAAACTTAAACCGCGACTTCCGATACGGGTCGACCGTTAGATCTCTCTGTTGTATTGTTGTTATGATTATGTTATGTACTAGATCTGTACACCTACATGTGTTCTACACACTGCAAGCTTAATATCACAAAAACCTTACACGTATAGCAAGTAGTGGAGGCCCAAAGTAATACCCTCAAGTTGTTCTTCATTCTGGGTAACCCATAAATGAAGAACAGTCTCTGACAGCCACTTTGATGGCTTATATCTCTCGGTTATGTTATTGTTGGACCTTGTTAGTTGTTGTTAAATGTAGTGTTACACTAGTACTACAAGATCTAATCAATGTCTAGCCCAGAAGCACTATACACACTGAATTAAACTTGGTCAAACGTACTTCTCGTTAATCGCTTTCACGTTGTTCTTGAGCTCAAGAACACAAATAATGATGATAAAGGTGTCGTTATAGCCTATAGCGACGGTATCTATTATTTTTATTTTCTAATTTCCGGAAAATGATTTTAAAATAGAAATAAATTCTAAAAATCATTTAAAAATAGTAAATAAATTTCGAAAATTATAAAATCAGTTTTAAAAATTATTTTAAGTCATAAACATTAACTTTTAATAATTTGGCAAATTTTCCATAAATATTAGTAATTATTTGAATATTATTTATTTAGTAAATGAACTAAATAAATTAACTAAAAATGATTTTATTATGTTAAAAATCATTTTAAATGATAATAAGGTATTTAATAATATTTTAAGTTATAAAATGTAACTTTCAATATTTTAAAGTATATTTCATTAATTATTTAATATTAATGATATTAGATTTATTTAATAATTATATTAAATAAATAGATTAAAAATAATTTTATTGATTTAAAAATTATTTAAAAGGATATAAATGGTTTAAACATATTTTAAGTAATTATAAGTGACTTCTAATATTTAATGAATAATACCTTAATATTTCAATATTATTGGTAATTATTTAAAAATGATTTTGAATGTTTTAAAAGTCATTTAACTAGTAATATTAATACTTTAAAAAAATTGAGTTGTTAAAAATAACTTTGATATTTTAGGCAATGGTTGCATTAATATTTTAATATTAATGATAATAGGATGATCTAATATTTAAATCATTTAATAATAATTCTAGAATTTTAAAATTCAAGATAAATTATAATAATTCTTTAGAAATTATTATAAGTCATTTAAAAATAATATGACTGGTATTTAAAATACCCAGGATAATATTGAACTGCATGAGAGAGTTTTAAACTCGATAATTACCCGATAAAGACGTCGATACACCAAAATGCTACCGAAATTGATCCGAAACTGTATAGTTTGACTGTATAAGTATTTGTTTGTCTTAATGATTAATATAACTATGAGACAATATAATTAGGATATGTGTTGACTGCAAATAACAGTACTATGTGTAATATGTTATTCTAATCAATAGAACAATCTTATAAATGATAGGTTGTTGAATTAAAGCTATAATTAAGTTGTGTAAGCAGCAGACCATGCAAGTTTCTTAACTCTTACTCTTTTATTTGAGTAAGCATCTAAACTATCATTTACGTTGTGCAAGTATCCTAAACTCTTGTTTTACTTTATTCAACGGATATCGTAAGCAAGTATCCTTACATTTTCATTTTCTTTATGCAATGGACATGAGTAAGAAAGTTTCAAATTTATATTATTATTGTATTAGATTATTAACCATATTGTCGCATATATTATATCCGATCATTGTTTATCAATATGATATTATATCATATAACTCATATATATATTCTGTTTGTTAATTTCGAAATATGATTATACAAGTATCCTCACTTGGATAATCATTATAGTTAAACACATGTTGATATATATATATATATATATATATATATATATATAGTCGTCTAAGCTATTTGATCAGCTAGACACAGATTTAGAAATATCGTTGAATATGATAAAACCTTCTTGTATCCAATCAAATTATTTTGGTTCGGAATCCCGACTAAGTATGAACATCCCTAATCTGGGAAAAACTTTTGTGTGCCTGAGGCGGATATGATGAACGAGAATATCGTTCTAGTATATAGTATTGATCAATACAGAGCATAACGGGCTGATCATCCCCCCACCCCTGTGCCTGTAAGTTATGACGGTTTGCAGATGAAGTTCTGTTTGACCTTTTTGAAAACTGAAAACTATGTTCATAGTTTATCGACTGCTCTCCATTTATAGTCAATACGTAGTATCAAAATAGAAATAAGAATTGTTATGTTATTTAGTGTTGCTTCAGTACTTCACAACTATTGCTTCGTTGTTGAAGAGTCGTTCACAGAAAACAGTTAACCGTTTTAGCTAATGTTTATAATTGTTATTACTTGCTAGGCACTTAAATGCTCATTCTTGCTTAATTTAAATGTTTTCTGTTATGTATGATCGACCTGAAGGTTCAGGCAAGAACAAAAGGAAAGGAAAGCTATCAGATTAAGTTTGCGTTATCTTATGTAATAGCTAGACTTAAATAAATTGACGATATTTATTATCTATCATGTAATGAAATGTTTTAAGGTCGCGCTATGATTTAGACAACTCTGATATATAAATTAAGTTTGATATTTATGACATTATTATTATTATTCCGCTCAAAGAAATGGTATCGTGAAGCACTGAGTTCGGGTTTCAAGTACCTGAATTTGGGGGCGTCACAGGTTGGTATTAGAGCTTTAAGGTTAGAAACCGTAGGTGGGAGTAGACCTTAGACTATAACCTTAGAGCAGAGGGAAACGTTTAAAATACATATGACTCATATGGAGTTTCAAGTTAGATGAATGGGATAAATTCATCCTCAAACAAAATAAAAGATAGCTTAAATAAAACTATTATTTGCTGTGTGTATATATTATATGCTAATCTAGATAATTTATGTGTAGATGTCAGGAGGAAAAGAATTAGGATACCTTAAGATCGTAAAGAAGTAGCCAATATCAAAGCCAACAGCTGAACTAGAGGCTCACGTTGAAGATAACCTTGATGAGGTGATCATTTTAGAGAATATAATCTTAACCCGTAAATGGTGGAACTAATGAGATAGTGATTCTACACATCAAGTTGGAGTTGATCAAGCATCAACCGAAGTGCAGAATCTGAGGGACAAGGTTTCTTCTCTAGAAAAGTTGTGAGAAATAGAAAAGCTACTAAATAGCTAATTACGAAAAGCATTAATCGAAACGATGGAAGAACAAGATAAGCTTAAAATCCAAATTAATCAGATGGGAGTTAAGAGCATCATATCGTGTTCAGCTCCGAGCAAGAAAGGGAAAAGAAAGATAGAAGACCACGACGTAGGAAAACCTGATAAGAAGAAAGGGAAAAAGATATGTTATATTTGCGGTTGTGAGGGACATACCTCTCTGTATTGTCCCGACTATAAACCAGGTGCATGTTTTATCTGTGGATGGGAAGGTTATCGAGCGAAAGGTTGTCCAGGATCAAGAAAAGGCATAGTGAATAAGTAGTATAAGTACTATTTGAATATGTGTGTTCTATGATAAGTATGTCTGTGTAGTATTTCTAACTTATGTATAAGTTATAGCAGCGATTCTTGACTTTTGTGGTCACAAAGGGATTTCGGATGTTTAAAGCAGTATGTGTTATGTTATGTACTATGAAATTGTTTAATGAATATGAAGTTATGTTTGGTTAATGAAATAAGTTTAAAATATTTAACTTATACGGTAAGGTTTAGAATATGAGTAATAAAATATAGATTATGTTTTATTTAACAAGATAATGCCGCCAAGACGTCAAACTCGAAACCAAAGGGCAGAAGAATATGTCAACAATGTTGGAGGACAACAGCCAGACCTGATGCAGAATTTTGCGAACATGGTAGCTCAAGCCATGCATAATGGAATGCCGACTACGGGGAATCAACCAGACAATCGGTTTGCGAACTTCAAGGATTTTAAGGCCGTAGGACTGCCAGAATTTAGAGGTACCACTGATCCGATAGAAGCCCAAACTTGGGTTAAGGAAATAGAAAAAGCGTTTGTAGTCGCTAGGGTAGCTGAGGGGCAAAAGACAGCTTTTGCCACCTATATGATGAAAGGAGAGGCGAATTTCTGGTGGGAGGCAAATTAAGTTAGGGCAGGAGAAGGAGTGATAGCATGGACTAGGTTTAAGACGCTATTCTTTGAGAACTATTTCTAGTCCAGTGTGCAGGCTGTGATGGAGGTGATGTTTTTAGAATTGAAGCAAGAGAACATGACAGTTACGGAGTATGCCGCAAAGTTCAATGAGTTAGCTAGGTTTGCTCCGCATCAAGTTGATACAGAGGCAAGGAAGGCAAGGAGGTTTGAGTTGTGCTTAAAACCCTGGATCTACAATAAGGTGGCGGTATTGCAGATAAATACTTTTGCAGCACTTTTGGAGAAGGCTATCATAGCCGAAGGGGGAAGTGAGGCCATGAACCTCTACAATAGTGAGAAAAAGAGCAAGTGTAAGGTTGAGGGGACTGGTAAGGTAGAAGCAGGTAGTGGTAGTGGGAATGGAAAGAGAAAGTGGAACAATTTTGGAAATGTCCAAGTCAAACAGGAAGGTGTGAGGAAGTACACTGTGCAATGTAAGAATTGTGGGAAGAAACATTCAGGAGAGTGTCTTAGTGGTAAGTTCGTGTAAAGCTATAAGTGTGGGCAAGAAGGACATATCTCTCCTAACGCCCCAATCCTAGGACGAACAATGGGTGTTTTCTGTGGATCAATGTAACATAAGGTCAAGGACTGTCCAAAAGAAGGATGGATCCATAACCGTGAATGCAGGGAGAGGTAAAGGAAAACTGCTGATAACGGACTGATGAAGAGTTTTATACCCATGAATTGGATACATTCGCTTAATTTATTGTTGTTCTTAAGTCTTTTAGGATGTTTTTATGTGTTTGTGTCTATTCATGCATGTTTTATGTTATTTTATAGGAATTGGGACAAAAGTTACATGGATCGATGTTTGGGGTGGCTAGATTCGCTTTTTCGCTTGCCATTTACATATTAGCCACTTCGAGCCAATTTACTATAGCTCCTGACATTATTTCGACAAACTTCAAGAACGAAAGTTGTAGATCTACTTCTCCTCTTCCTAACATCTTGAATTATCGAAATCGGAGTTCGACGAAGAAGTTATGGCCATTTTCCCAAAGGACGCTTGAGCAGAAAATGTCGATTTTGGGCGCCATTTGAAGGCTGGCCGGGAAGGGCTTGGTGATGGCCTGGACGCGTTTTGGGCGAATTTTAACACCTTTTTGACTCCAAATTGGATTTGGTTTATTCCAAAACTAAAAATTGGACTTGTAACCTATAAATACATGATGTAAGGCATAAAATAAAGGGAGATTACATAGCTTAGCCTAGATTAAACACTCCTTTAGATTAGAAAATAACCCTAGTTCTTATTAGTTTTGGAGATTGAAGCAACTTGGAGACCATTGAAGATCAAGAGCAAGAGCAAGAGGGGAGCATCAGATTTGCTGACAACAGATTCTATTCTCTTCTCTCATCTTACTTTTTATATTTTGATGTCTATTCAACAGTGGATTCTTGGTTTTAATTCATTAATTATGAACTAACTATTTTTGAGATTTCAATTGAACTTTTTATAGCTATGAATTAGTTATTCATTATATTATAATTATTTATGTTAAAATGAGTTGTTTATCTTGTCTTGTGCTTATTGCTTAATTATTTGATCAAGAATTACTTTGTTACTCTGTATGAATCGGAAGAGGAATTCTAGGGTTAAAATCGGGCATGATATCATGTGACTTAGTTATTTGCACAAAGGAATAATTAGATTTGTGAATAGAATGGAAATATCTTTTCACCGCATGTAACACATAAGGAATTGGGATTGTAACGAGTTTAATTCAATTATTTTGCATAGAATATAGCAAGATTAATCTGGATTAAATAAAGGCAATTGATCACTGAAAAGGACTTTTGGCATTTGAGAATTCTTGTTAACAATTCAGTAGGCATAATAATTGGATAATTGATTTATAATTCATAATTGGGGATATTGAAGTCTTAATCTTTATTTATTTGAATTCATTCGTTAAAATCTTAGTTTTAATTAGTTAATTTAGTTTTCTTAATTAGAAAAAACACGATTTGAGATTGTTTAAATAAAATTAGTTTGGTTAAGAATTAGTACTTGGTGATTTTTATTAAATAATTCCTCGTGGGAACGATACTCTACTTTCACTTTATTACTTGTTGACCGTGTATACTTGCACGTATTCATTGATTGCGAAATCGATCAACAGGGACCAACTTCAACAAAACCAACTGCAAGAGTTTTCAACATGACGGTTCAAGATACCGTAGCAGCCGGGGATGGAACTTCAGGTATTATTGGAATCAATTTCATTTTCTTATATATGATTTTATTTTGTTATAAAGAAATTTTGAAGGAGAAATTTGAGTTCTGTTAGAAATCAAATTTCCGTATGATTAGATGGACAAGTTTTATGTTAAATACTTAAAGATCAGTTCGATCGAATCTGATCGAGATCTACTTGAAATGATTGTGTATGTTATTTTCCCTAGTATCTATAACTTTTGAAGCTGTGATTCCGGGGACAGAATCCTTATAAGGGAGGGTGGATGTAATACCCCAGTATTTTCAAAATAATAAATTTTGCATTTAATTTTTTTTTTATAAAGGTGAGATTATGTGCAAAGAAAAGTATATGTATTTATTAGACAAATAAAACTTTATTATAATATGAAAAATTATAAATAAATTCTTTTAAGAATTATTGATCATTATAGGTTATATTTTTATTATAAATTAATTTTGTAATAAAAATATTTATTATTTATTTTCTATAAAACTATGATTATTATATATATGATATGATTATAAGGATTATTATGATTTGTATTTTATTATATTAGTTAAGTTAATTATTTTAACTTAACTAATAATGGTATATATGATGGTTATGTCGGATATGGATTCAAAACCCTAATACTGGACTTTGAATAAGGAATGAGAATATTAATGTAATATTAATTATATTTCAGTAATATAAACATGCTTTATATGTGTGTAATGTTAATGTGTGGAACATTTTTAGTAAAGTAGTGCAAACCCTGTCATTACTGATAAATTATAGTATATAAGTCAATTACGACTATAAAAATTATTAAGTTATTGTGTAATGTAATTTATGGAAATTATTATATTTAATGTTAATTAGGTAAACCATTATTAATATCTAGAAACCCTAATTATTAAATTTGAACCCTAATTGCTAAGTTATAAACCCTAGGTATTAATTTAGCAAGGTTGATAGTAATTAATATATTATAAAGCCTAATTTCTAAATCCTAGGTAATTAGTAAACCTAATTTAATTAGAGAACCCTAATTCACATCTATAGAAACTAAGATTCTCATTTTAGCCCTAATCTCAAAATCCTAGAACTTGGAATTTTGGAGCTCTAGGGTTAAACCCTAATGGGTGAGAGGAAATGTCAACATTGCCACTAAAAGTAAACACCAAATGACCAAACTACCCTTTCGATTATTTTAATAAGGTGGAGTGTAGATCTAGCCCTAGTAAGGAGTGGGTGACCAACTCTAACTAGCCATGTGGTCTAGTACCAACCTTTAATCATTCAAATCTGATCAGCCATAACAATTCCACCATATTATATATAGATTGAGAGAGAGAAATGCTACTAACTTTGCTCATTTTTCACCAACACTCAACCAAGCTTCTCTCTATCCAACCCATGAAATTCTTGAGCATTGCAGTCCCTAATCAAGCCCCACAAACAACCACAACAAACTCAGTAGCCAAGAATTAGAATTTGATCATAGAAAGGTAAAACCCAAAACCTAAATTTTGATTTTTGATTTCATGTTAGATGTTATGTTTAAATGTTTAAAGTTATGTTATAAGGTGCCATTTAGTGATCTGGGTTGTTATAACTCAGATCCATAACACTTAGATGCTCAAAATTGATGATTTTAGAAATCTGGAAATTTTATTTTCTTGTTGTCTGACAGTGAATGTCAGGCCTTGTAGATCCGTGTTCATTTATTGTTTTGGTGATTTAAAGGTTTAAAGTTGTAGTCGAGTAAAAGGTCTACACAATAAAGTTTTTATCTCAACCAGAAAAAACATAGAAGCAAAGTTATACTTGGTCAAAGTAGCATTGACCAACTGTTCTTGACGAAATCTTGGAAAACCCAGAAACGTCAAGAACAACGTCTGACAGATACTTTGACCAGTTCAAAACTTGAGGTGTTGATGTCGTCATGATAATCTGATGTTATGTAGTTGTACTCTGACATCACTACTACAAGTTTAAACCTTGATACCACATAAACCAGACCTAGACTGTAATCTATAAGGCTGCAAAGTAGTACCCTTGTGACTGCTTGAGTTTCTGGGCAACCCAAAAACTCAAGAACACGTCTGATAGTGTTTTGAATTTCTTGGATCTGTCAAGTTTGATGTTGGTTGTTGATATTGTTGTATCCAGATTGTAGCATGTAGTATTATCTCTATAACCATGCCTATATACTACTAAAACCATAAATTTACTGAGAGTAGTGGACGGTCAAACCAAGCAAGAAGTTCACGAGATGAGTTTTCTAGATAACCTAGAAAACTTAAACCGTGACTTCTGACATGGGTTGACCGGGTTAGATCTCTCAATTGTATTGTTGTTATGATTATGTTATGTACTAGATTTGTACACCTACATGTGTTCTACACACTACAAGCTTAATATCACAAAAACCTTACACGTATAGCAAGTAGTGGAGGCCCAAAGTAAGACCCTTAAGCTGTTCTTCATTCTTGGTAACCTAGAAATGAAGAACAGTCTCTGACAGCCACTTTGATGGCTTATATCTCTTGGTTGTGTTATTGTTGGACCTTGTTAGTTTTTGTTAAATGTAGTGTTACACTAGTACTACAAGATCTAATTAATGCTTAGCCCAGAAGCACTATACACACTAAATTAAACTTGGTTAAACGTACCCCCTCGTTAATTGCCTTGTCAGTGTTCTTGAGCTCAAGAACACCAACAATGATGCATAAATTATCGTTATAGCCTATAATGACATTAGATCTATTATTTTTATTTTCTAATTTCTGGAAAATGATTTTAAAATAGAAATAAATTCTAAAAATCATTTAAAAATAGTAAATAAATTTCGAAAATTATAAAATCAGTTTTAAAAATTATTTTAAGTCATAAACATTAACTTTTAATAATTTGGCAAATTTTCCATAAATATTAGTAATTTTTTGAATATTTTTTATTTAGTAAATGAACTAAATAAATTAACTAAAATGATTTTATTATGTTAAAATCGGTTTAAATGATAATAAGGTATTTAATAATATTTTAAGTTAAAAATGTAACTTTCAATATTTTAAAGTAAATTTCATTAATTATTTAATATTAATGATATTAGATTTATTTAATAATTATATTAAATAAATAGATTAAAAATAATTTTATTGATTTAAAAATTATTTAAAAGGATATAAATGGTTTAAACATATTTGAAGTAATTATAAGTGACTTCTAATATTTAATGAATAATATCTTAATATTTTAATATTATTGGTAATTGTTTAAAAAAAATTTTGAATGTTTTAAAAGTCATTTAAGGGTAATATTAATACTTTTAAAAAATTGAGTTATTAAAAATAACTTTGATATTTTAGGCAATGGTTGCATTAATATTTTAATATTAATGATAATAGGATGATCTAATATTTTTCATTTAAAAATAATATGACTGGTATTTAAAATACCCAGGATAATATTGAACTGCATGAGAGAGTTTTAAACTCAATAATTACCCGATAAAGACGTCGGTACACCAAAATGCTACCGAAATTGATCCGAAACTGTATAGTTTGACTGTATAAGTATTTGTTTATGTCTTAATGATTAATATAACTATGAGACAATATAATTAGGATATGTGTTGACTGCAAATAACAGTACTATGTGTTATATGTTATTCTAATCAATAGAACAATCTTATAAATGATAGGTCGTTGAATTAAAGATATAATTAAGTTGTGTAAGCAGCAGACCATGCAAGTTTCTTAACTCTTACTCTTTTATTTGAGTAAGCATCTAAACTATCATTTATGTTGTGCAAGTATCCTAAACTCTTGTTTTACTTTATTCAACGGATATCGTAAGCAAGTATCCTTACATTTTCATTTTCTTTATGCAATGGACATGAGTAAGAAAGTTTCAGATTTATATTATTATTGTATTAGATTATTAACCATATTGTCGTATATATTATATCCGATCAATGTTTATCAATATGATATTATATCATATAACTCATATATATATTCTGTTTGTTAATTTTGAAATATGATTATACAAGTATCCTCACTTGGATAATCATTATAGTTAAATACATGTTGATATATATATATATATAGTCGTCTAAGCTATTTGATCAGCTAGACACAGATTTAGAAATATCGTTGAATATGATAAAACCTTCTTGTATCCAATCAAATTATTTTGGTTCGGAATCCCGACTAAGTACGAACATCCCTAATCTGGGAAAAACTTTTGTCTTTGAAAGTGAGATATGATGAACGAGAATATCGTTCTGGTATATAGTATTGATCAATACAGGGCATAACGGGCTGATCATCCCCCCCCTGTGCCTGTAAGTTATGACGGTTTGTAGATGAAGTTCTGTTTGACCTTTTTGAAAACTGAAAACTATGTTCATAGTCTATCGACTGTAAGCTATAATGGAGGTGATGTTTTTAGAATTGAAGCAAGAGAACATGACAGTTGCGGAGTATGCCGCAAAGTTCAATGAGTTAGCTAGGTTTGCTCCGCATCAAGTTGATACGGAGGCAAGGAAGGCAAGGAGGTTTGAGTTGTGCTTAAAACCCTGGCTCTACAATAAGGTGGCGGTATTGCAGGTAAATACTTTTGCAGCACTTTTGGAGAAGGCTATCATAGCCGAAGGGGGAAGTGAGGCCATGAACCTCTACAATAGGGAGAAAAAGAGCAAGTGTAAAGTTGAGGGGACTGGTAAGGTAGAAGCAGGTAGTGGTAGTGGGAATGGAAAGAGAAAGTGGAACAATTTTGGAAATGTCCAAGTCAAACAGGAAGGTGTGAGGAAGTACACTGTGCAATGTAAGAATTGTGGGAAGAAACATTCAAGAGAGTGTCTTAGTGGTAAGTTCGTGTGCTATAAGTGTGGGCAAGAAGGACATATCTCTCCTAACTGCCCCAATCCTAGGACGAACAATGGGTGTTTTCTGTGTGGATCAACAGAACATAAGGTCAAGGACTGTCCAAAAAGAAGGATGGATCCCGCAACCGTGAATGCAGGGAGAGGCAAAGGAAAACTGGCGATAATGGGACTGATTAGTGTGTTTTATACCCATGAATTGGATACATTCGGGCTTAATTTATTGTTGTTCTTAAGTCTTTTAGGATGTTTTTATGTATTTGTGTCTATTCATGCATGTTTTATATTATTTTATAGGAATTGGGACAAAAGTTACATGGATCGATGTTTGGGGTGGCTAGATTCGCGTTTTCGGCTTGCCATTTCCATAGTAGCCACTTCGGAGCCAATTTGACTATAGCTCCTGACATTATTTCGACACACTTCAAGAATGAAAGTTGTAGATCTACTTCTCCTCTTTCCGGAACATCTTGAATCATCAAAATCGGAGTTCGGACGAAGAAGTTATGGCCATTTTCCCAAAGGATGTCGGAGCAGAAAATGTCGATTTTTTGGCCCACTGTTGGGGGCCTTTGGGAAGGGCTTGGTGATGGCCTGGACGCGTTTTGGGCGAATTTTAACACCTTTTTGACTCCAAATTGGATTTGGTTTGTTCCTAAACTAAAAATTGGACTTGTAACCTATAAATACACGATGTAAGGCATAAAATAAAGGGAGATTACATAGCTTAGCCTAGATTAAACACTCCTTTAGATTAGAAAATAACCCTAGTTCTTATTAGTTTTGGAGATTGAAGCAACTTGGAGACCATTGAAGATCAAGAGCAAGAGCAAGAGGGGAGCATCGATTTCTTGACGACAACATGATTCTATTCTTTTCTCTCATCTTACTTTTATATTTTGATGTCTATTCAACAGGATTCTTGGTTTTAATTCATTAATTATGAACTAACTATTTTTGAGATTTCAATTGAACTTTTTATGGCTATGAATTAGTTATTCATTATATTCTAATTATTTATGTTAAAGTGAGTTGTTTATCTTGTCTTGTGCTTATTGCTTAATTATTTGATCAAGAATTACTTTGTTACTCTGAAGGAATTGGAAGAGGAATTCTAGGGTTAGAATCGGGCATGATATCATGTGACTTAGTTATTTGCACAAAGAATAATTAGGTTTGTGAATAGAATGGAAATATCTTTTCACCGCATGTAACACATAAGGAATTGGGATTATAACGAAGTTTAATTCAATTGTTTTGCATAGGAATATAGCAAGATTAATCTGGATTAAATAGAAGGCAATTGATCACTTGGAAAAGGACTTTTGGCATTTGAGAATTCTTGTTAACAATTCAGTAGGCATAATAATTGGATAATTGATTTATAATTCATAATTGGGGATATTGAAGTCTTAATCTTTATTTATTTGAATTCATTCGTTAAAATCTTAGTTTTAATTAGTTAATTTAGTTTTCTTAATTAGAAAAAACACGATTTGAGATTGTTTAAATAAAATTAGTTTGGTTAAGAATTAGTACTTGGTGATTTTTATTAAATAATTCCTCGTGGGAACGATACTCTACTTTCACTTTATTACTTGTTGATAGTGTATACTTGCACGTATTCATTGATTCATGAAATCGATCAACAAGTTTTTGGCGCGCTTGAATTCTTGGAATTAATTTAATAATTAGTTTCCAATATTAATTTCAATCAAATTAGTCTTAATTTAAACATTTTTATTTTTATTTTTAATTCTCTTTCTATATTTCTCTCTTTTTAGGTACCATGGATGGCTTTGTGTATCAATGGTCATACACGAACATGACTCAACCAAGGGAGCAGAGATTGAAAGACTCGAGAAACTTTCGCATTGTCGGCCTGATTGAGACACTTTCGAGGATGTTTGAAGCTTTTGAAGCTCAAATCGTCAAAGTATGGCGGTTACTTGTGATTATTGTCTTTGGAAATCATACTGAGTCATCAATGCGCCATCGATTCGAAATGATGCAGATAGTGGTGATTACCCCAATAATTATGTCTATCCCAACAACTATCATCGAGTTGGGGTATCACCCGGATTTTCATGGAGTAACAATCAAGTCATGCGACTCAACCACCTAGACAACAAAACACATCCGGATTTCAAAATCCGACTCAACAACCAGAGGATATCAAGTTTGGAAGAAGCCTTGGAAAAATTCATTAGAGCTTCTGACAAAAAGAACGAGGAACAAGATAAGAAATTGAATCAAGTAGATCTTACTTTGCAATGCCATGGGGCATCGTTAAAGAATCTGGAAAATCAAGTGGAATGAGATAAGACATGCGTTTGAGCAGTAGTCCTCAATACACCTGGACCTATGACATGGATTCCGGAGACCGATGGGGGGAGCCGAGCCAAATCTACAACCGGATGAGCCACGAGATGAAAAAAGGAGGAGACAAGTGGGGATAATGACAACAAGGTCGGTGAAGAACTAATTATGAGAACCAATGATGATGAGCCAATGTTATTTATGCCTCAAGTGCCTTCTCCTCCACAGCTTCAAGAGTCCCAAGTTAGATTTGCAAAACCTTGTCCGATTGGTAGTCATGTCGTCGGCAATACTCTCTGTGATGTAAAAGCAAGTACACCTTCAAACCATGGTGCGATGAGTTTGGAGAAGATAGAAGAAGAAAGCTGTTGTCCGACAAGCTTCAATACCGTAATATATTCGCAGACAAATGGAGAAACCACCTAGATCTTTGGACGTTCTTGAATGTGATCTTATCTAAAGAAAGCATGCTAGGTGACTTTAATACAATGGCTATCGTAAATGGGAACCTACCAAATGCTATATTATTTCCGATGGATGGAGGGTTCCTCAACTTTCGTGAGGGGGAATTGGATAGAAATTGAAGAAGTCAAATGAGACTATAAAACAAGCGCTTATTGGGAGGCAACCCAAGTTTAATTTTTATTTTAGTTTTTATTAAGTTTTATATTAGTAGTTTTGAATTTGCATTTATTTAGGATTTAATAAAATTGCTTCTATCATGGTTTTACAGGTTATTCAAGTCAAATTCAAGTGTGGTGCCTAATTTGTTCCATGTGCTTAGCCTATTCTCCAAACTTAAGCGGCAAGGAGGAAGATTGCTATATTTTCAGGGAAGTCCTCTGCTTTAATTTTTTCTATTTCAGTCATTGAGGACAATGTCTAGTTTAAGTTTGGGGGCATTTTAGTGTCGTATTGCATATAGTTAGTTATTTACATTGTAGTTCGTTATGTTTTCGGGTTATTTACATTTAGTTGTTGCATTCGTTTTTTTTTTTGTTTAAAAAAAAATTTTAAAATCGCAAAAATAGTAGTTAGTTTACTATGTTTGTTGCAGTTAGTTTATATTTGCATGATTCCAACTGTTAGATAGTAAAAGTCTATTTTGGCCAATGATGAGACTGGAGTTAAGTAGATAAGTATAGTATTGAATATTCAGGCTTTGATGTGATTTCTTGTTATGAATTGAATCTTTTCCTGTTTTGAAATCGTATAATCAAGGTTAAGACGTTAATAATGACTATATTAACTCGATTAAGTTTAAATTGATACATAATGGATTTCTTAAGTATAATACTAGTGTGAATGAATGAAAGACATGAATAGGCGGAGATGGCTAAATTTTGATAAAAACTTAAGTTTGGGGGGAAATTTTGGGGTATATAAGCTTTAAAAAAAACATGTTGAGTCTTGTGGTGGGTTGAGGAGAAACACTCCCCATAAACACAAGCGTGAGATGGAGCGTAAAACGCACTCACCAACCATCTATAAAAAAAAAGAGAAAAAGAAAGAAAAAAAAAATTACCGTGGCTAGTTTTGTTTCGGGGCCTTTGTTACTTGAGTAAGTACGCCCGAAGGGGTATCTTAAAACCTAGCGCCCTAAGGTCTTATATGGTCTTATATGATTATAAGGATTATTATGATTTGTATTTTATTATATTAGTTAAGTTAATTATTTTAACTTAATTAATAATGGTATATATGATGGTTATGTTTTATATGGATTCAAAACCTAATCTTTGGACTTTGAATAAGGAATGAGAATATTAATGTAATATTGATTATATTTCAAAGAATATAAACATGCTTTATATGTGTGTAATGTTAATGTGTGGAACATTTTTAGTAAAGCAGTGCAAACCCTGTCATTACTGATAAATTATAGTATATAAGTCAATTACGACTATAAAAATTATTAAGTTATTGTGTAATGTAATTTATGGAAATTATTATATTTAATGTCAATTAGGTAAACCATTATTAATATCTAGAAACCCTAATTATTAAATTTGAACCCTAATTGCTAAGTTATAAACCATAGGTATTAATTTAGCAAGGTTGATAGTAATTAATATATTATAAAGCTTAATTTCTAAATCCTAGGTAATTAGTAAACCTAATTTAATTAGAGAACCCTAATTCACATCTATAGAAACTAAGATTCCCATTTTAGCCCTAATCTCAAAATCCTAGAACTTGGAATTTTGGAGCTCTAGGGTTAAACCCTAATGGGTGAGAGGAAATGTCAACATTGCCACTAAAAGTAAACACCAAATGACCAAACTACCCTTTTGATTATTTTAATAAGGTGGAGTGTAGATCTAGCCCTAGTAAGGAGTGGGTAACCAACTCTAGCTAGCCATGTGGTCTAGTACCAACCTTTAATCATTCAAATCTGATCAGCCATAACAATTCCACCATATTATATATAGATTGAGAGAGAGAAATGCTACTAACTTTGCTCATTTGTCACAAACATTCAACCAAGCTTCTCTCTATCCAACCCATGAAATTCTTGAGCATTTCAGTCCCTAATCAAGCCCCACAAACAACCACAACAAACTCAGTAGCCAACAATCAGAATTTGATCATAGAAAGGTAAAACCCAAAACCTAAATTTCGATTTTTGATTTCATGTTAGATGTTATGTTTAAATGTTTAAAGTTATGTTATAAGGTGCCATTTAGTGATCTGGGTTGTTATAACTCAGATCCATAATACTTAAATGCTCAAAATTGATGATTTTAGAAATCTGGAAATTTTATTTTCTTGTTGTCTGACAGTGAATGCCAGGCCTTGTAGATCCGTGTTCGTTTATTGTTTTGGTGATTTAAAGGTTTAAAGCTGTAGTCGAGTAAAAGGTCTACACAATAAAGTTTTTATCTCAACCAGAAAAAACATAGAAGCAAAGTTATACTTGGTCAAAGTAGCATTGACCAACTGTTCTTGACGAAATCTGGGAAAACCCAGAAACGTAAGAACAACGTCTGACAGATACTTTGACCAGTTCAAAACTTGAGGTGGTGATGTCGTCATGATAATCTAATGTTATGTAGTTGTACTCTGACATCACTACTACAAGTTTAAACCTTGATACCACATAAACCAGACCTAGACTGTAATCTATAAGGCTGCAAAGTAGTACCCTTCTGACTGCTTGAGTTTCTGGGCAACCCAGAAACTCAAGAACACGTCTGACAGTGTTTTGAATTGCTTGGATCTGTCAGGTTTGATGTTGGTTGTTGATATTGTTGTATCCAGATTGTAGCATGTAGTATTATCTCTATAACCATGCCTATACACCACTAAAACCATAAATTTACTGAGAGTAGTGGACGGTCAAAACAAGCAAGAAGTTCACGAGATGAGTTTTCTAGGTAACCTAGAAAACTTAAACCGTGACTTCGATATGGGTCAATTGGTTAGATCTCTCAATTGTATTGTTGTTATGATTATGTTATGTACTAGATTTGTACACCTACATGTGTTCTACACACTGCAAGCTTAATATCACAAAAACCTTACACGATAGAAAGTAAAGTGAGGCCCAAAGTAAGACCTCCAAGTCGTTTCTTCATTCTGGGTAACCCAGAAATGAAGATTAGTCTTTGACAGCCACTTTGCTGGCTTATATATCTCGGTTGTGTTATTGTTGGACCTTGTTAGTTTTTGTTAAATGTAGTGTTACACTAGTACTACAAGATCTAATTAATGCTTAGCCCGTAAGCACTATACACAATCGAATTAAACTTGTCAAACGTACCCCTCGTTAATCGCCTTGTCGATTGTTCTTGAGCTCAAGAACACCAACAATGACAGATGTGTGTCGCTATAGCCTATCGCGACGAGCTTATTATTTTTATTTTCTAATTTCCGAAAATGATTTAAACATAGAAATAAATTCTAAAAATCATTTAAAATAGTAAATAAATTTCAAAATTATAAAATCGGTTTTAAAATTATTTTAAGTCATAAACATTAACTTTTAATAATTTGGCATATTTTCCATAAATATTAGTATTTATTTGAATATTATTTATTTAGTAAATGCACTAAATAAATTAACTAAAAATGATTTTATTTTGTTAAAATCATTTTAAATGATAATAAGGTATTTAATAATATTTTAAGTTATAAAATATAACTTTAAATATTTTAAAGTAAATTTCATTAATTATTTAATATTAATGATATTAGATTTATTTAATAATTATATTAAATAAATAGATTAAAATGATTTTATTGATTTAAAAATTATTTGAAAAGGATATAAATGGTTTAAACATATTTTAAGTAATTATAAGTGACTTTTAATATTTAATGAATAATACCTTAATATTTAAATATTATTGGTAATTGTTTAAAAATGATTTTGAATGTTTTAAAAGTCATTTAAGGGTAATATTAATACTTTAAAATATTTTAAGTTATTAAAAATAACTTTGATATTTTAGGCAATGGTTGCATTAATATTTTAATATTAATGATAATAGGATGATCTAATATTTAAATCATTTAATAATGATTCTAGAGTTTGAAAATTCAAGATAAATTATAATAATTATTTAGAAATTATTATAAGTCATTTAAAAATAATATGACCGGTATTTAAAATATCCGGGATAATATTGAATCTGCATGAGAGAGTTTTAAACTCGATAATTACAAATAAAGTCGCTTCAGACACCAAAATGCTACCAAGAAATTGATCCTAAATCAGATAAGTATTTGTTTATGTCTTAATGATTAATATAACTATGAGACAATATAATTAGGATATGTGTTGACTGCAAATAACAGTACTATGTGTTATATGTTATTCTAATCAATAAAACAATCTTATAAATGATAGGTCGTTGAATTAAAGATATAATTAAGTTGTGTAACCAGCAGACCAGGCAAGTTTCTTAACTCTTACTCTTTTATTTGAGTAAGTATCTAAACTATCATTTACGTTGTGCAAGTATCCTAAACTCTTGTTTTACTTTATTCAACGGATATAGTAAGCAAGTATCCTTACATTTGCATTTTCTTTATGCAATGGACATGATTAAGAAAGTTTCAGATTTATATTATTATTGTACTAGATTATTAACCATATTGTCATATATATTATATCCGATCATTGTTTATCAACATGTTATTATATTATATAACTCATATGTATATTCTGTTTGTTAATTTCGAAATATGATTATACAAGTGTCCTCACTTGGATAATCATTATAGTTAAACTGTAGCGCCCCCAAATTCGGGTATCTTCCAACCCGACAGATGGTGCTATACTGTACAACATTTATACATTCATTCAATTGAAAAGTCTCAAAGAACGAACATAACTTCTATATATTTAAAGTAATATTTACATTTCCCAAGTTCTATACCCATTACAAAGGTTCTTTGTCATAATATCAGTTACATTACAACAATAGACCTATACTATTACAATACAGTTCAGTAATCTGCCTTAGCTTTTCCCTTATCCTTTTTCGATCCTTTGGAACGTTCAGTCTTAGCTGCATTCATATGGTTCAAGCAAGAGTGAGCATAACTAGTTCAGCAAGTATAACAATTTAATAACAACATGCTTGACACATACAAATCATATATCTTCAATAACTGAACAATAGTTATGAAGTACTATTGATAATTCAAAATAGCACTTCATCTTTTCTTTCAAAATGTTTTACAATAATAACAATATTTAGTAAAACATTCACTCCGGTCAAAGACCTCGAGTATTCATTCTTTATTGGAAAAGGATAACCCGGAAGCAAGTCCGTAAGCCCGATATTATTTACGAGCACTTCTAGGTGATCAGCCTATTGTACTCTATGTTGATCAACACTACATCCATTAAACGTATGCGTTTAAGCATTTAGCAACCTCGCGTGCTGCTGCTTTTACCGAAAAAAACATTTGTTTAACATTTCATTTTCTTTTGAAAACCATATCAAGTAGTTGACAAAAGATAGCAACATTTGATAATAAATGAATAGATTATCAATACATCAAGTCTAGCCAAAGGAATTGGCTTTAATTTCAACATACCTCAATTCATGCGAAAGAATACATGAACCTCAAAAACTTGTTCAGATTGAACTGAGACAAGAGTTAGAATACTTGCCTTTAGCGTCTGCTACGGAATATTAACTTTATATTCAAGTCTTTCAAGTCTCTACAATACATGATCTCATAATACCTTACATTAGGTCACATATAATCAAGTATGTATATGACTATATCATACTTTCATCTCAATCTAACTGTGTATTGGATTCAGTTACTATTTTTTCTGGTTTATCATTATTCTTACCTTTATATTCGACTAGGTTATCTCAACCTTTATACAACATCCTTAAGGTTTAACAAAGTTTAAACAATGTTACATTTCCTTCCTTAGGTTGTGTTTACTTTCAAATCAATTAGCTTTCCTTTCTTTATACTTAGAAACCTTCATTACCATCCTTGTTCTGAGACTGGCGTTGCGGCACGAGTCCTTAATTAATGGGTCATGTCATGCATTTCCACACTCCGTAAGATTTTTTAGATCTTGTACGTAGGCATTGCCGGCCACAAATTATACTATGGTTCATTGCATGACGAACTCTTGCGTGCAGTGTTTCGGACACCTTTTTACATGCACATGACTCATTTAGCCTAGGGTTGGTGTGACACCCCCAAATCCGGGTACTTCAATTCCACGGGATTTGGTGTTCACTGTACAAATATAATCTATCGATCTACCCATAATAAATGCAAACTATGCAATAGATAGAATAAAAATCTTCCCTTTAAGGGTTACAACATCCGAATAATAATAATGCAATCCCAGGTTAAACTAACCTTAAACATCTGTGTGGAATCATAAACAAATAAGTCTTAAACAACATCATTAACTCAAGTCTTAAACATAAATACATCATCTAATAAAAATATCAAGTCTTCATCACTTGTTAAATTTGCCCTTGCCTTTACTAGTGAAAGGTTCATCAGTTCTTTCGTTCTTAACTGCAATGTTATTATTAAGCAAGAGTGAGCACTATTGCCCACAAGTATAATAATGAAATAACAGTATAATAACATACGAATAAATCAAAGACATCTGAATAAAAGCTCAACTTTTGAATCAAGAATCAATAGCAAGAATCAAAAGAATTCCGAGGGTCATAAGACCTTGAACTATGTCCTAGGTTATCAAGGGTTATACTTGAAACCTTTAACAGTCATAAGACTATGGACCTTTCTACTCGTACTTAGGGGGATCAGCCCTTAGTACCATACTATGCACAATATCTTAACGCTAACTCATAAGTAAATCCCTTTGCAGGGTTGTTCATCTTAGTTTGACATTCGAGTCCGCACCAAAGGAAGTTTGGTTTGGATAATTCATCAAGGGTTCTGAAATTTAGAACGCTCATCAACTATGTACTAGTCGAATCAATAAGGGTTCGCTAGTCTAATAAGGTTCAATAATAATGATATTCAAATTGAATAATAATCTCGGGAAGTATACAATAGGACAATTATTGTATAACTAAATCATGCTTTGAAAAGATAATCAATCTTTAATATAACATTTGAACATGAATAATAGTAATGATAATTTACTCGAGGTAAATAATAAACTTGAACAATAATTATAAGTAGGGTTATGAAACTTGCCTCGTGCGTATATTACACTTTAACTAAGCACGTTCTTTGAATTTAAATCCTACATACCATTCACATTCACAATACCAGTTAATTATAACATAACTAATCATCATAAACTCATTCTCTTTGTCTACTTTGATTATTGACTATACTTAGTCAAATTACCACTTTGTCACAAAATATCACTTCATGAATAATAATTTAATTATGTATTCCATAACTCAATCTACATGTAATTATATCATTTACATGTTAAACATTTATTTTAATATCTCATTATACATCTAACATATGTCCATGTTCATTAGATTAAGTTACTAACACATTGCTAGACTTAATCATTTTACAAAAATCTCATTTCTGAACTTTCTGGAGAGTGGCGTTGCGGCGCCACTATTACACTTGGTCTTCTCATAATTTCACATAGTCATATAATTAATTTCTCATTAATAAATAATGTCAAATTATTAACTCTCTAAAAATTAATTAAAATAACATTATGCTTATTAAATATTTCATTTAATACAATAAGTTCACATAATGACATACTTGAATAATAATTATTCTCTACATTAATTTAATAAATGTAACACATATAATTAAATTAATCTACCACAATTGCATCAACTAATTATTAAATCTAATAATTAAATCATCGAAAAATATTTATTTAATTCAATAAATATTAAAATTAATTTACAAAAATCTCGTTCATCACATCTTTCCCCCCTTAAAAAGATTCTGTCCCCAGAATCATGACTCAATAAATTCGACCCGTTACATTCTCTCCCCTTACAAAGATTCTATCCCCAGAATCGTTGTACATAATTAAGTAACTAAATGAGGGTAATTCTTCATCATATTCTCTTCGAGTTCCCACGTAGCTTCTTCAGCGTTGTGGTTCCTCCAAATTACCTTAACAGAAGGTATAACTTTATTTCTGAGAACTTGTTCTTTTCGGTATACAATTTGGACAGGAATTTCTTCGTAAGATAAGTCTTTCTCAAAATGTAGGGGTTCGTATTCAATTACATGATTGTAATCAGCTTTGTAGGGTTGTAACACAGAAACATGGAAAACGTTGGGGATATTCTCGAGTGCTGGAGGTAAGGCTACCTCGTACGCAACTTCTCCGATTCTTCTCAGTACTTCAAAGGGTCCAATGAATCTTGGGCTCAATTTTCCTTTCTTTTCGAACATAACTACCTGATTCAAACTCGATATTTTTATGATGTGGATCAGCGTATTTCTTCTGTCGATCTTGAGCCGCTACCGATCGTGCTCGGATCACTTTGACTATTTATGCCGTCTCATCGTACAATTACGCCCTAGCAATTGTCTTTCAACAACTTCATCCCAGTAAAGCGGAGTTCTGCACTTTCTACCGTATAACGGCTCGTAAGGCGGCATGCCTATACTAGCATGGTAACTGTTGTTGTAGCCGAACTCTACTAACGTTAGGTGATCATCTAATTTTCCTTTGAAGTCCATCACACAGGCTCTTAGCATATCTTCTAACGTTTGACTTGTTTGTTCGCTCTGTCCGTCTGTTTGAGGGTGATAAGTTGTACTCATTCGCAATTGCGTACCCATGCATTCCTGAAGACGTTTCCAGAAATTTGATGTGAAGCGCAAATCCCTATATAAAACAATAGATACCGGAACTCCGTGCCTCAAAATAATCTCTTTTACGTATAGCCTCGCCAACTGATCTAAGTTGAATCTTATTTTTATCGGAAGGAAGTGTGCAAATTTCGTCTGTCGGTCAACGATAACCCATACTGTGTCGTTGCCTTTCTGAGTCGTCCGAAGGCCAACCACGAAGTCCATTGTAATATATTCCCATTTCCATTCTGGGATCTCTAACGGTTGTAGCAATCCACTTGGTCTCTGATGTTCCTCTTTCATTTTCTGATAGGTCAGACACTTGGCAACACATTCTGCAACATCACGCTTCAAATTCGGCCACCAGAAATGTTGTCTAAGATCTTGGTACATCTTGGTACTACCAGGGTGAATCGAATATCATGAACTATGAGCCTCGCTCAAAATATCTTCCTTAATCTCTGTGACTAGTGGTACCCAAATTCTACTCTCAAATCTCAGTATTTCTTCCTTATCCATCTTAAATCTCGGTTCGGTTCCTTCAGATATCTTCTTTGTCACCTTTTTGCATTCATCATCCTGAAGCTGAGCCTCCTTTACTTTATCTAGTAGAGTTATACCAGATTGTATCTGAAATAGCTTCTCATTGATCTCCATAGGATACTTCACTTCTAACTCCAGTTTCTCCATTTCTGTAATTAGCTCTTCCTGAGCAGTCAACATCGTTAATTTCTCCCGACCCTTTCTGCTTAAGGCGACGGCAACCACATTTGCCTTACCCGGATGGTATAAAATCTCACAGTCGTAATCCTTAATTAACTCCAACCACCTTCTTTGACGCATATTCAAGTCCTTCTGCGTGAAAATATATTTCAGACTCTTGTGGTCCGTATATATTTCACACTTCTCCCCATAGAGATAGTGCCTCCAAATTTTCAAAGCAAAGACAACTGCCGCTAACTCTAAGTCATGGGTCGGATATCCCTTCTCGTAATCTTTCAATTGTCGTGATGCATACGCAATGACTTTGCCGTTTTGCATCAGTACAAAACCAAGTCCTTTATGCGACGCATCACTATAAACAACAAAATTTCCTGTATCATCCGGAAGAGATAACACAGGGGCCGTACTCAACCTCTTCTTCAATTCTTGAAAACTTTCCTCACACTTATCCGTCCAAACAAATTTCACAGCTTTTCGAGTTAAATTCGTTAACGGAGTTGCGATCTTGGAAAAGTCTTGTATGAACCTTCTATAATATCCCGCCAATCCAAGAAAACTTCTTACTTCCGACGGCGTTCTCGGCTGATCCCAGTTAATCATGGCTTCTACTTTGGATGGATCTACCAAAATTCCATTTTTATCGATCACGTGACCAAGAAATTGTACTCGCTCGATCCAGAATTCCCATTTCAAAAATTTAGCGTACAACTTCTCCCTTCTCAATACTTCCAATGTTAACCTCAAATGTTCTTCGTGTTCTTCTTTGGTTTTGGAATATACCAAAATGTCATCTATAAATACCACTAAGAATTTGTCCAAAAATGGCTTGAACACACCATTCATTAGTCCCATAAATGCTGCAGGAGCATTCGTTAGACCAAACGACTTTACTAAAAATTCATAGTGACCGTATCGCGTTCTAAACGCTGTCTTCGGTACATCCTCTGGCCTCACCTTCAGTTGATGATAACCGCTTCTCAAGTCTATCTTGGAAAGGTATCTTCCTCCCTTCAACTAATCAAACAGATCATTGATCCTCGGTAATGGATATCTATTCTTAATCGTGACCTTATTCAGTTCTTTGTAGTCAATGCAGAGCCGAATCGATCCATCCTTTTTTTTCACAAACAACACCGGCGCTCCCCACGGCGATACGCTCGGTTGAATATACTTCTTGTCTAGCAATTCTTATAGTTGTACCATTAATTCCTTCATCTCTACTGGTGCCATTCGGTATGGTGCCTTTGATATTGGAGCAGTTCCTGGCGCCAAATCGATCACGAAATCTACCTCCCTATCTGGTGGAAGTCTTGGTAAATCGTCTGCAAATATGTCGACGAAATCCCTCACAATCGGTATCTCTTCTACCTTCGAATTCTCTTTTCGACTGTCGACTATGTAAGCTAAGTCTCCTACACAGCCTTGTCTTAATAACTTCCTGGCCTGCATCATCATCAGACAACTCTCTTGTCTAGGTGACTTGCAACCATAAAACACAACCTTTGACGGAGTCATAAGGTTAATACGCTTCTTTTGGCAATCAATTACAGCACCGTAATTGAATAACCAGTCCATTCCCAATATAACGTCAAATTCCCCAAGTCGAATAGGGATAAGATCTACGTTCATGATATTACCCTTAAAATCCACTCTACAGTTCTTATGTACGTACTTAATAGGAATTATTTCTCTATTCGCAATTTCTATGTTCATGGGGTAATCCAATTCATTCTTAGGCAAATCTAAATTCTTGGCAAAATCATCGGATATAAAGGAACAAGTAGCACCCGAATCAAATAAAACATAAGCATTAATTTTATGGATCGGAATGATACCTGACACCACATCACAGGATTGAACTGCATCTTGCACCGTCATGTTGAAAGTTCGGGTAGTCGGTCGGTTTGTTACGGTAGGTCCGGTGATGGTTAAGGCATTTCCACTATTATTTCCCCGGTTTCCTCCTGATCCTGACCCTCCCGATCCCTTCTTGGGATAGTCTCTTGCCAGATGGTCCTTCGAACCACAAGTAAAACAAGCACCCTTCCTTGGGTTTGGACAGTTTGGTGATATGTGGCTTTCCTGACCACAATTGTAGCACACTCTTTTTCCTTTCATACAAACTCCCAGATGGGCTTTCCCGCAAGTCGGGCATGCTTCGATTCTTTTCTTCTGATTACCTTGCTGATTCCCCGATGATAAGCTGTCCTTCCACCTTTTCTTCTGATTAAAATTTTCACCTCCTGTGCCACTTCCATTGGACTTGTTATTAATTTCACCTTCACTCTTCTTCTTCTTCTGATCTTAATTGTACTTGGTCACCGCATCGCTTCCACCTTCAGCGAGGATGTCCTTTTCCAATACTCCGGCAAATGTGTTTATCTGAAACATTAATACTTTACTGTACACCCAAGGCTTTAGTCCTTGTTCGAATCTTCTGGCCTTTCTCTCGTCAGTGTGTACTTGGTACGGGGTGAACCTTGCCAACTCGTTGAATTTAGCCGCGTAGTCAGCTACACTCATGTTTCCTTGCTTCAGTTCCAGAAATTGAACCTCCATCTGATTTTGCGAACTAGTTGGGAAATACATTTTGAAAAACATCTCTTTAAATCTTTCCCACGTAATTACACCTTCACCTCCTCGCACTTTGTTTACTTGCCACCAGTAGCTAGCCTCAGACTTCCGCATAAACATTGCAAAAGCGGTCTTTTGGTCTTCTCTAACCCTAGCAACGTCAAAAACCTTCTCCACTTCCATAACCCATGTTTGAGCTTCGATTGGGTTCATGGAACCTTTGAACTCTGGCGGTCCCACCGCCTTGAAGTCTTTAAACGTGGTGTTTAGTGGAGCTTGAGGTTGATTATTCATTGCTCCAGTCAATAAGTTAACTAACTGTTGAACGGGATTTGCGTTGGCATTATTTTTATTATTGGTTGACTCTTCCTTAGCCGGTTGATGCTGTTGTCTTCTCCTTGGCGGCATTTTTTTGTTAAATAAATGCTTATTAGAACTTTATTTATTTCTCTAAATAGTTAAGGCATTACTCAACAATTTAACATATCTCTTAACACATCATCTCAAACAACTTGATATATTTGTATTCAAATCAAAGTTTTAACATTAAACGATAGCATAACTGCTATTTATATCAACTATCCTGGAATAAAGAATCCACAGGATTTAAAACATTCAAATATTCTTTCGTTCATAAATACGTCAGAACTTACATCTAAAAAAAACTAATTAAGTTCTTCACATAATTAAATAAATCATATCACCGCTTGTCGGTTAAGTCTTGATTAGATTAGCCTCACACGCTCTCTTCTAAGATGTGATGCATCGTCTCTGCGATCCATCATGTACAATGGTAGTCCTTCGAATCGGATTGGGTTCCTCAAAACTTCGATCTTGGGTCTCATTCATTGCCTTGTTAAGTGTACAAGACGCTTTCCCCAATCTTCACTTTCTTTTGCGACTATCATCCTCTGCATTCAATCACCTCGACGCGATTCTCTTACCCAACCTTCCTCCTCTGCTATGTTCAGCCTTTCGGAGGTTTCCTTCAGTTCCTTCTTCAGCTTCTCTATCTCCTCGATCTTATCTTCAGTTTGACCCTTCTCATGGACCAAATCCCATTCTACATTTGCCAGGTCGAGAGTGAAGAGTCGAAATCTCCTCTCCTTCGCTTTCTGAGTAATATGTTGAATAACCGCCGCTCATCAAATCCTCGGACCTCGTCTCAGTAACTCCACGTTACGGTGCAGATAATGTGTCATACATCTCAAAGATCAACGGTGTACCGTGGTAACTCCTCTTCTACCTCTTCCTCTTCCTCAACAAATTCCTCCTCAGGATCCTCCTCATGATCAGTCTCAGGTTCATGCTCCTGACCAACAACAGTGATCAATGGAGATGATTCCTCTGCACCACCGCTCCCCTAATGACATGAATGTCTCGGGGCTCCACCTCCGCTTGCATTATAGGGGTACACGGGTTCCTCCTCAAGAGGGTACTATAGGTACCACGGTGTTCTTCCTCCCCAACTTGACTAGCTTCTCCAACATTCGACATCCTGACAACAAAATTTTAAGTTTTAGTTACTAAGTCGTATCATCTAACGCATATTTTAACACATAAACACATAAGGTCTTTTATTATCGTTAATGAATTATAGAAATTCATTTCTTATAACTCGATAAGAGTTTTCCATCACTCTCTTCTTTCTATAAGGCTACTACCTAAGGTTGTTCCCCCACCTAAGGTTCATAACCTACAACTTTGATACCAACTTGTGACACCCCCAAATCCGGGTACTTCAATTCCACGGGATTTGGTGTTCACTGTACAAATATAATCTATCGATCTACCCATAATAAATGCAAACTATGCAATAGATAGAATAAAAATCTTTCCTTTAAGGGTTACAACATCCGAATAATAATAATACAATCCCAGGTTAAACTAACCTTAAACATCTGTGTGGAATCATAAACAAATAAGTCTTAAACAACATCATTAACTCAAGTCTTAAACATAAATACATCATCTAATAAAAATATCAAGTCTTCATCACTTGTTAACTTTGCCCTTGCCTTTACTAGTGGAAGGTTCATCAGTTCTTTCGTTCTTAACTGCAATGTTATTATTAAGCAAGAGTGAGCACTATTGCCCACAAGTATAATAATGAAATAACAGTATAATAACATGCGAATAAATCAAAGACATCTGAATAAAAGCTCAACTTTTGAATCAAGAATGAATAGCAAGAATCAAAAGAATTACAAGGTCATAAGACCTTGAACTATGTCCTAGGTTATCAAGGGTTATACTTGAAACCTTTAATACCATAAGACTATGGACCTTTCTACTCGTACTTAGGGGATCAGCCCAAGTAGTACCATCACGCATGCACAATATCTTAACGCTAACGCATAAGTAAATCACTTTGCAGGGTTGTTCATCTCAGTTTGACATTCGAGTCCGCACCAAAGGAAGTTTGGTTTGGATAATTCATCAAGGGTTATGAAATTTAGAACGCTCATCAACTATGGACTAGTCGAATCAATAAGGGTTCGCTAGTCTAATAAGGTTCAATAATAATGATATTCAAATTGAATAATAATCTCGGGAAGTATACAATAGGACAATTATTGTATAACTAAATCATGCTTTGAAAAGATAATCAATCTTTAATATAACATTTGAACATGAATAATATTAATGATAATTTACTCGAGGTAAATAATAAACTTGAACAATAATGACAAGTAGGGTTAGGAAACTTGCCTCTTGCGTAGATTACACTTTAACTAAGTATGTTCTTTGAATTTAAATCCTACATACCATTCACATTCACAATACCAGTTAATTATAACTTAACTAATCATCATAAACTCATTCTCTTTGTCTACTTTGATTATTGACTATACTTAGTCAAATTACCACTTTGTCATATAATATCACTTCATAAATAATAATTTAATTATGTATTCCATAACTCAATCTACATGTAATTATACCATTTACATGTTAAACATTTATTTTAATATCTCATTATACTTCTAACATATGTCCATGTTCATTACATTAAGTTACTAACACATTGCTAGACTTAATCATTTTACAAAAATCTCATTTCTGAACTTTCTGGAGAGTGGTATTTGCTTTCATTTCTTCATACACTTGGTCTTTATAACATGACTTGAGACTTAGCGTTATACAGCGATGGTCTTCTGACGCAGAAATAGGTAAGCAAATGGCCATGTACATGCAAATACCAGATTCTGAAATTGCAGAAATGGCTCCCAATTTCTTATTTTCTACTCGAAATTAGACATACCCATATGATGTAATTCATGCATAATCATAACCCAACATTTATATAATGACTTTAACCAATTTAAACACATAATTACAGAATTTAAGCATGCAATTTCACTGACTTTGATGTTCTTGAAGGTTTTGAAAATAAAACATGAAAATTATCACTACGGATTCGTTATAACACCGAATCCGTTCGTTTAAAGTTTGGTCTCTTCGTATCAACATGCATACTAATATAAGGGTGTAAAATTTAGGGATAATATACGATCAATACATAAAATATCACGTATAAGGCCATAAGGCCAAAACCCATACTCTGTAATTTTGTAGAAATCATATACGATGTAATATTATGAAACTGATGATATGGAATCATGCAATATATATATAAAATACGATTCCATACATCTATACCCATAAATAACTCATACATATTACTCCTTTCTCAATCACAGAGGCTTTACAGAAACTTTGAAAGTCATAATCATGAAAACTTAAAAAGACGTGAAATAAGGATTTGGGTTTGGAGAAAATTACCCAGAGTATGAATGAGTAGAATGAAAACCCTCTCAATTAATCCTTTAATTCATACAACTTACACTCTCCTTCAAAAATTTCTAAATCTCTCTTTGTGATGTTATGTCAGACTTAACAAATGAAGAAAAGAAAAGACGTATGATAATAAAGGAGAAAACTGACGTGCGTTATGGAGATCAGTTACCCATCATGGGTTAACTGCTCCTAACTCCCATTAGGGCTCCGTTTGGCTAGCTAAAATAGATTCCAAAAGTCATTTAATTTAATAAACCTCTTATACTATAGTTTAAATCATGTCACACCCACTTGCATAATAATTCATATACCTTATTTAATATAAATAAAATATAATAACTTCTCATAATTTCACATAGTCATATAATTAATTTCTCATTAATAAATAATGTCAAATTATTAACTCTCTAATTAATAATTAAATTAATTAAAATAACATTATGCTTATTAAATATTTCATTTAATACAATAAGCTCACATAATGACATACTTGAATAATAATTATTCTCCATATTAATTTAATAAATGTAACACAAATTGCATCAACTAATTATTAAATCTAATAATTAAACCATCGTAAAATATTTATTTAATTCAATAAATATTAAAATTAATTTACAAAAATCTCATTATTCGTCACAAATTGGCCATGGCTTCCAACTCGCTGTACTGTAAAAATAATTTCAGTTTTTGAATTTTGTAAACTTCCCAGACGCATAACTTCTTCGTTATAAGTCTGAATTAGCTCGTTCAAAAGCCTACGGTTCACAAATTACATAATCTACATGTTCATGCAAGAATTTTATCTATTTGACTTCGTTTACTAAAAATTCACCTATTGGTTCATTTTTAACGAAAACGATAAACGTTCGTGAACGTTCAACGTTCGTTTCTTCGTTCTAAGTCGGAATCTGGTCATTTTCGAGTCCACAACTCTTAAATGCCAAATATAACTTGTCTCCATTGGAAAACAATGGTTCCGAGTTCAAACACAAAATTTGACTTCTATTCCGAGAATTTTACGAATTCGACGATTATCGTCCAATCGTACAATTTCCGGCAAATCTTCATTCTTATGATTTGTTCAACATTACAAATGAAATCCATTCATCATGTGAACATCTTAACATACTTATTACAACAACCTATATTTAATGTTGGATTTTAGACTTATTTCTTCACGAGCTTATAACTTGTCAAATTATAAACTACTCAAGATTTTATTATTCATGACTTATGACAATTAAAGTTTCTTAATCATCATACTTTGCATGTTCTTCACATATAACTTTACTTATGTATACATGATACATATGATCATATTAGTTCTTAATTCACTTCTCTTAATAAACTCATTACAAGTTCATAATTTTCATACTAACATTCAAGGTTAACTTATAATAAGTTTATAACTTTTATAAGTTCAAATGACTTATTGCCAACTTTTGTGGCTTAAGTTCATGACTTACACATTCTTCTTGCTTCTTATCATTCATGTTTCTTAATCCATCTTTTCTTATCAACCTATCATGGTAGAGATGGAAGATAATTTAGAGAAGAAGTCTTACTCTTGAATTCTTGGTAAGGTAGCTTTCTTCTTCTTACAAATGAAATGACTTATTTGTAGCTTATTCTCTCTAACACTTAAGCACTTTGCAAACTTTGGATTATTTGAACAACTAACAAATGGCTTGTAAGCCTTCTCTATTTATAGACTTTGCAAGGTTAGGGTAGTTTGGTCTTTAAATCATCCCACCTCCTTAAAGCCACCTCCTTACTATTCATTACTTGTTAATCACAACACTTATCCTATGCTTGGCCATTACTTCAAAGTCTTGGTCACCACATTAACTTGATCATTACACATTTAATTTGATTACCAAGTTAAACCATATTAACATGGGTTGCCCCATGGGTCAATTAATTCCTTGGACTCTAGCTTGGGCTTGGACCAACTAAATCTTTGGGCTTTTGCATTAATAAACCTTAACTTGTTTACTAATCAATAATTGGGCCTCACTCTTTAATTCACTTGGACTTATATTAATTCAATCAACCTTTGCAAGTCCATTAGCATTACTTAATACATATAGTTTATGTATTATTTTCATATTCTAATTCATATAGGATTTATATATGATATTTCATCCTTCATACAAACTCGTATAATACTTCGTATTATACTCATTTTTATTACTTTGTACAATACCAAGGTATCATACCATTATCACTTATTCATTACTACTTCGCCTTCCTTAACGTTTATAAATTAAGTCCGCAAGCGAAATATTACATTTTCCATAAATAGATTTTTATTACATAATCCATCTTACCTTGTTATTCCATCATTACGTATTTCTCGAAATTCAAAAATATATCCTTTGCAAATACCGATGAATAGTGTTTTTTTCTAAAATCTCTCGAAAAACTTTTATTTTCGCCTTTAGAAATTCAAACACTTTAATTCATCCACGTGGCTCAAATACTACGACATTCTAACATCAATAGGTTATACAATGACAACCATCTTGATAACACATAGAATAGAATTTTATTATTATTTAATTTAATAAAATCATTTTACAATAAGATCCAAATTTCTCGGTCGTTACATAAACACATGTTGATATATATATATAGTCGTCTAAGCTATTTGATCAGCTAGACACAGATTTAGAAATATCGTTGAATATGATAAAACCTTCTTGTATCCAATCAAATTATTTTGATTCAGAATCCCGAATAAGTATGAACATCCCTAATCGGGGAAAAACTTTTGTGCGCCTGAGGCGGATATGATGAACGAGAATATCGTTCTGGTATGTAGTATTGATCAATACAAGGCATAACGGGCTGATCACCCCCCCCCCCCACGTGCCTGTAAGTTATGACGGTTTGCAGATGAAGTTCTGTTTGACCTTTTTGAAAACTGAAAACTATGTTCATAGTCTATCGACTGCTCTCCATTTATAGTCAATACGTAGTTTTAAAATTGAAATAAGAATTGTTATGTTGTTTAGTGTTGCTTTAGTACTTCACAACTATTGCTTCGTTGTTGAAGAGTCGTTCAAAGAAAACATTTAACCCTTTCAACTAATGTTTATAATTGTTATTACTTGCTGGGCACTTAAATGCTCATTCTTGCTTTATTTAAATATTTTCAGCTATGTATGATCGACCTGAAGGTTCAGGCAAGAACAAAGGGAAAGGAAAGCTATCAGATTAAGTTTGCGTTATCTTATGTAATAGCTAGACTTAAATAAATTGACGATATTTATTATCTATCATGTAATGAAATGTTTTAAGGTCGCATAACTGGGATTTAGACAACTCTGATATGTAAATTAAGTTTGATATTTATGACATTATTATTATTATTCCGCTCAAAGAAACGGTATCATGAAGCACTGAGTTCGGGTTTCAAGTACCTGAATTTGGGGGCGTCACAAGAGTACTAAAAGAGTCATAGCCATTTTTCAATGTACTATGACCTACTTACATAGCATCCACAAGCGATAGACTCCATGTAATCATCAATATAACCAAAATCACTATATGTCTATGTGAAATTGCAACCATATTGAATTTAAGCACAAGCCCTTATTCTGACTCATACGGTGAAACAATATATGTCTATCTGATTCACGAAATACACAAGCCATACAAAATAGCCCCATATACATAAGCTATCATGATTATAATCCATACTTGAATGTTCATTGTCAATTCCATACAAGTACTAAAAGCGAATGGTGATCAAGCATTCATACATGCAAAACAACCATGATAGAAATCCCATTTGATATGTAAAACAGTCCAGCATTCAAGCATGCAACCAAACTACATATTAAAATCCGTTAGAATCCCATAATGGAATTTACTTCATGACTGAACCAAAAGCCATTATGGGATCATGGCTAATAAGCGAACAATTAAAAGATGAGGGATAGAAATGATCAACCTAATTGTTGATTATAATCCACTATAACATTCAAATCCTCATATAAATCCAGTAAAATACTAATAATTATCCACAGTGATAGAGAATCCCAAGAAGAATTAGAAAAGTTGGAGTTAAAGCTTCATTCTACGTTGGAATCTCTCTTAGAGTGTAAACCCTAGTTACCAATATAAAAAATACGTAACAATGTAATGAATGATACCTCTGCCACCAGTCAGAAATCGTTTTTAATTAATTACAACCCTTAAAATTAGTAAATAAAATAAATGCATTTCAACATCGATCATGTATCGCAGCCGCCCTCCCTTTTGCAATCCTCGCGCGCAGCGCACAACTTGCGATGTGCAATGTCATCGATTAACAGTACTTGTGCGGGCGCGTGTCCTCAAGCTTATTATGCCACGCGACCGCGCCACTTCTGCAACTTTGAATTTTGGTTCTGCTGCTGCACTGATCTGTTCTGCTGTTCATTCTTTTGTCCATTCATGCTTAGTCTCCTGCTCCAATTGATCCTCATGCCATTTACATCACCAAATCATGCCATATCCTGCACTTTTACACCAAAGGAGTTTTAAGTAAATACAATGCAAAATAACATGAAATGCAACTAAAAACACACTAAAATATACTTAAGATGGGCCTAGTTCGCATGAATTAATATCCAATAAGTAGGTGTAAAACCCACTTATCAGTATGCCCTGTATTGATCAACACTACATGCTAGAACGACGTATGCGTTCATCATAACCGCCTTTGGTGCATAAAAGTTTTCAAAATTTTGGGATGTTCATATTAAGTCTGGAGTCTGAACCAAAACAATCCAGTTGGATGACAATAATATTCAATCATGTTCAACGATACATGTAACACCCCCTTTCCAAAATAGAAAGAGAGGTTACTCAAACACAAAAAAAAACTAACGAATATATAACAAAACTCAAATCCACAAAATAATAATCGCATACTGATTAAATGTCTTAAGACAAACAATAATAAATGTCACACTGGCTCAAACCACAATCTGAAATAACTATTACAACTCTAAATAACTTAATGTATCATAGCCTAACAAAATATATCAAAACTATTGGATAGAAGGGAGCTCTCGTCACACTTGGCCTTGATCCCTCTTATTACCTGCCGGAAGAAAAACACAGCATGATCCAAATGCCCAGTACGGATATAGAATACAAATAATAAAATGGAATAACTAACTCAATTAAATGAAATGAAACGAAACGAACTAAAACAAAACGAATAAAACTAACACAATGAAATAATAGGCCGAATCAAATGGCTGGGTGTTATTTCATACCGAGCTCAGAATAAAATAGAAATATACCTTGCCACACATGCAAGTTAAATAATGCCACACATGCAAATCAAATAATAGCACACAGGTAAATCACACACGTTGGACCGTGAATCCAATGCATGTAAAATCGGAAGGCGTGTTTGGCACAAACATCACCAATCTACATAACAGAACAGAAAACTAGGGTCGACCCATATGCCTCCCACAACAAAACACCAAATGGCCAACTCCCAATGGAGCACAAAATGGAGACGTCGTGGACTGATCACACCGCCACGGAAGGTGTCATGCCTCGGTGCCAAGAGGACATGCCTGTGGTACCCCCACAGGTGGTTATAGCTCTGGTATACCCTACGATATTCTAACAAAATATAATGTCACAACACATGCAACACAACAAAGGGGTTATAACATGTACATGTTAAACTGAAACGAAATATCAACACAAAGTCTCCAAAAATATTAACATGTACTTTCTATAAATATCAAAATAAATATTAACCATGCCACACTAGACCAAAGAGTACAAAAACTAGTTTCAAATACTAATGCCAAAATGAAACATTCTCACGAATTTAAGAAGGAACAGTTATGAGAGACAAAACTAAATTTTGAAACGAATAACGAAACAAACAAATTAAAAATAAAAGAGTCTCGCTGAAAGAGTACGTAATCCGTATCTGAAATAAGTAATGTAATACCAAAAATTTATATTCCAAATTCGACTCGTTAGACTTCCTTCATTTAAACTAATCACCAAAATAATAATTAATATAAGTATGTTTGCAAAATTATTCTTTCCATCTTTAAATCTTTAATAAACTCATTTTATTATTATTATTATTATCGTTATTATGTTTTTGTAAATTTCAAATTTTAAAATCTCTGTTAGTCTTACATAATACCATATCACATATTTTTATAATTAATTACCGGAATAAGCCTAATTCAAAAATCTTGATTGCAAAAGTAATGTATGTGCAATTCTTTTATATATATACATGGATATTATACATCATTCAATGCTAACACAGTAGCTTCAAGTTAATGAATTCCTTATTTTATTAATAACAAATCAACAGTAAAGAGAAAAAATATAATACATATAATGTGACCTTTAATCTAATTTGACAATTTGCAACAAAAAGAATCATACATATAAACATATGTATTCCAATGATAAAACTTAATAGTTAATCATTATATACATAAAATAAAAGGGGAAAAAACAACAACTATTTTTGATTCTTTAGTATGATCTCATTCTAACTTTATTAATAGTACAAACATAATAGCAAAAGAACTTACTTGCTTCTTTCTTTCTTCAACCCACAATGAACTGCCTAAGTCTCATTCTCTCAATTTCTTTAACAAGTGCGGCGCTGCTTCTTTTTTTTCCCAGTGTGTATAGGTAATAAGAAAGTTTAGGTTTCAATTGTTATTTATTTATTAATATTTCTTATTAACTCTCAAATTTTTAATGGGATTTATTATTATCCACATTTAATTAAATTAAACCCAATTAATATTAAAGGCTCAAATTGTACTAAATTAATTTACCCATCTCATATTAATATTTATTAACCCAAACAAATTAAATAACTAGTTTGACCCAAATAAATGACAAAATCCAATTAGTATGTTTTAAGACAAAATAATTTTTATTATTTAATTTTTTTTTTTCCGGGTATTACATCATCTACCCCTTACAAAGGATTCCGTCCCTAGAATAAAAAGAATGAACGTACCTAATTTTCAAAGAGATGCGGATACTCCGCTCGAATAGACTCCTCCATTTCCCAAGTGGCTTCCCGCTCCGAATGATTTCTCCATAAAACCTTAACAAACGGAATAGTCTTCCTCCTCATAATCCGCTCTTGACGATCCAAAATCGCCTCGGCTTGCTCATCACAAGTAAGATCCTCCCGAATCTTATCGAATGGATATTTCACCACGTGCAACGGATTATAATGATAACTCCTTAACACTGACACATGGAATACATTGTGCATGTGAGCTAGCTGCGGAGGCAAAGATAACCGATACGCAACTTCACCAACCCTCTCCAATATCTCAAATGGGCCAATATAACGCAGACTAAGTTTCCCTTTCAACCCAAATCGTTGAATACCCTTCCAAGGAGAGACTTTTAGAAACACATGCTCACTAGGTTCAAACTCTAAAGTCCTCCTATGCTTATCAGCATAACACTTCTGCCGTGATCGAGCCGACTTCAATTTCTCCATAGCCACCACTACCTTCTCCGTAGTGATTTGAACTAACTCAGGCCCTTCTATGGCCCTTTTGTCAACCTCATCCCAACAAGTTAGTGCCCGACACTTCCTACCATACAATGCCTCAAAAGGTGCCATTCCAATACTTGCATGCCAGCTATTGTTATAAGCAAAGTCAACTAAGCTCAAGTAATCATCCCAATTATCCGACCACTCAAGTGCACAAGACCTCAACATGTCCTCCAACGTCTAAATAGTCATTTCGGAATGCCCATCAGTTTACGGATAGAAAGAAGTACTGAAGTTGAGCCGAGTGCCCCATGCTCGTTGAAACCCTTTCCAAAACCAAGAAGTGAATCGTGGATCCTGATCTGAAACAATAGACACCAGAGTACCATGAAGTCTAACAATCTCCTGCTAAAAGATATACGCCAACCTATCCACCGAGTAACCCTCATGGATAGCCAAAAAGTGTGCCGATTTGGTCAATCGATCCACCACTACCCAAATGGCATCATTCTTCCTAAAAGTCTTCGGCAAACCAGTCACAAAATCCATCGTGATATCCTCCTATTTCCACACTAGAATGTCTAACTATTGCAGCAAATCACTAGCTCGTTGATATTCTATCTTCACTTGTTGACAAGTAAGACACTTCCCAACATATTCAACCACGTCTCGTTTCATTCCATTCCACCAAAAATTCTTCTTCAAATCCCTATACATCTTTGTAGAACATGGATGAATAGAAAATGGTGAACTATGAGCCTCAACCAACACCGCCTCCCGAATGATTGGATCCGACGGTACACACAACCGCTCACCCAACCAAATCACACCATGGTCATCAATACGAAACTCAGACTGCTTTCCCTCCTCTAGATTTTGCGTCATACTCCATAACTCCCCAACTTCTTTTTGAGCTTCTTTGACCCGAAAGATAAGAGAGGGCTCCACTCTCATACCCGCCAAATTCCCATCTGAACCTCGTACATACAACTCCAACTCAAGCCGCTCCATATCCGAAGTAAGTTGAGGTTGTGTAATAAGGGCTGCTACACTCCCTGAAGTCTTTCGGCTAAGATCATCTGCAACCACATTTGCCTTCCCCGGGTGATACTGAATCCTCGCATCATAATCTTTTAGAAGCTCCAACCAACGCCTTTGCCTCATATTGAGCTCCTTCTGAGTGTAAATGTATTTAAGACTTTTATTATCGGTGAAGATATCACTAGTCTCTTCATACAAATAGTGCCTCCAAATCTTTAGGGCAAAGATCATCATCGCCAACTCCAAATCATGTGTGGGGTAATTCACCATGTAAGGTTTAAGCTGCCTAGAAGCATAAGCAATCACCTTACCGTGTTGCATCAAAACACACCCCAAGCCCTTCTTAGAAGCATCACTATAAATCTGGTAACCTCTCGTCCCTGACGGCAATGCAAGTATAGGAGCTGTCAAAAGTCGTTTCTTCAACTCCTCGAAACTCTTTTCACGCTCCTCATTCCATACAAACTTTGTGCCCTTCCTCATTAACTGAGTCAATGGTAAGGCAAACAAGGAAAACCCTTCCATAAACCGCCTATAATACCCTGCCAAACCCAAGAAACTCCTAATCTCTGTCACCGTAGTAGGTCTCGGCCATTTAGTGATAGCCTCAACCTTCGCATGATCCACCTTAATGCCCTCAGCAGAAACAACGTGGCCCAAAAATGCAACCTGCTCCAACCAGAACTCGCATTTAGAGAATTTTGTAATGCCCCGAAATCCGATCTACTTTCAGACCCGAACTCCGTGCGTCACGATCTCATCTACTTCCAAACACACATCATTATATAGTTAAATATAATAACATATTTTCTCAATTCCCAGGTTCTCGAAACCTTAGAACCTCTTTCATTACAAATAATGATCATTACATTATTCTTTACATCTTACACGAGTTAATAATCATTCTAGGTTATAGAACAATTAATGAACACATAGCACAAAATAGTATTAATAAAAATTCATTTTATTAATAACTAATTCTTTAAACTTAAATTCTTGACAATTCGATTTTCCGTGTTGTCACATTCTTCCCTCCTTAAAAAAATTTCGTCCTCGAAATTTCTTAAAACCAAAACCTTACCCAAGTTCTCACATTCTCCCCTTCTTCAAAGAATTTCGTCCTCGAAATTTTAGCTTACCCTTCTTCTCAACTTCTCTTCAAAGAAGTTATTATCTTTCAAACATTCCCTACCCTTCATAACTTATCAAGAATCATGAAGTGAAAGGAAGAAATAGGAATATAAAGATTCCTTTAAAACGTTTCATTCTTTTGCTGAGGGGTCAAATCGACCATGAACTCTTACTAGATTAAACAGCCTCTGCCATAAACCTTTATTACACGGTAAGTTTACAATCACAAAGATGGTAAACTACCTCTTCCATACGTAGGTGATCAGCCTATCGTATAACCCCATTTCAGGGTATGTTCACCTCAGACTTAGATTCCGCACCAAAACAATTTGGTTCGGCATAGCTCTTCAAAGAAAGCTCAATTTTCTTTTAATCATGACATACCATTCGTCTTAGCAAAATCAAGTAGCTTAGACCATATCAATAAATTGGATATCAACTTGAAACATTCGTCTAGTCAACTCACTTGAGATCAACTACTTCTTTAAATTCTTTTGCAATACATCAAAATGATTCATGACGTCATGATACCGCACTCTTCACAGTACGTTGAGGACTTCGTCAGTTTATGACTTCGATATTATACATCATACAATAGCAGGTTGTTGATCCTATGATCAAATTTCACACCATGTTTAATTGCATTAATAACTCAATCCTTTTACCATCCTTGCATCAAATGCACTGATGATATAAAATTCATTTTGATATTTCAAATCAATTTTTGTCTAGCCAAAACAATTAGCATAGACATACCAAGAATAGTTCTTTTAAAATCCATTGGTTCTAAAAGTCGAACCAATTCTTTCATTTTCCAAAATGCGCACATTAGCACGATTTCAAGAAATTTTGAAATCTAGAATAACTAGATGACTTGGAATATCTTATTCTCCATCTTCCGTTATTGTCTTACTACGATAATACTTAATCTTCTCTAGCACCTTCAATGCAAAGTCTACTGAAAATAACTCTTTTTCAGTCTATACCTTCCTATACCTTAAAGACAAACCCATCAACTTACCACACATTATGAGTTCAGAACTTTCCACAATAATATGAGTTTAAGAACTATCCTGCATGCACTATGTACGCCCATTCACGAGAAGTTCAAAATCATACCATATAATTATGAGTCACGAACTTGCCATAAATATGAGTTTCAAGAACTCGCACCTAATCTTATCATTCTCTACCTACCAAGTATATACATGAGAAAAGATTCACCTTCTCTTCATATATATCTTGATAACGCGACCAATTTCAATGATTATCACTGTAATTAACTAAGTGGTTGTTACTCCAAGCACAAACCTCTGCCCATACAAAGATTCATACAACTCAGCTATCACATGAGTCCTCAATTAAAAATTTACAACTTCTAACTCTCTCTTTACTTAATACGAATTTTCTTTAATTCGTATGTTATCCTTCACAACTCCATCTCGAGTTCTTTCTTCCCGCATTACTACTTAGAGTACCATTCATTCATAGCATTAGCTATAAATCATTCATCGCTTAATGTACTCATCTCACATTACGATTTACTATGATCACGTGGTGATCTTCTTATCCTTCTCTCTACGATTATAGTCTTAGGTACTCTTACCTAAGATTTATAACCTATCAGCTTTGATACCAACCTGTAATGCCCCGAAATCCGGTCTATTTTCACATCCGGATTTCGTACGTCACGATCCCATCTTCCTCCAAACATACATCATTATATAGCTAAATATAACGACATACATTCTCAAATCCCAGGTTCTATAACCATAAAACCTCTTTCATTACAAAGAATGATAATTACATTATTCTTTACATCTTGTACAAGTGACTTTTATCCGTCACCAAGGATACATAATTGTTCATTAAACTATTCTACAGTTTAATTCTACCATTCTATATTACAAGTCTTCGCTTGATCTTCACGCTCATTCATATAATGAATGGCACATTGTCTGGATACCGATCAGCTTGATCTTTACGGGATCCTTAAGTTCTTTCTAACATCGTTCGTTAAAAATGTTTTTATTTAAAGCAAGTGTGAGCATTTAATTTCCCAGCAAGTCATATAGTTGAACAAACAACTTTAAGGATTCAACCATTCTTTTAAGACCTCAATAACCGAACAAAGGTTATGAAGCAGCTTGAATAATAGGAATAGTCTTGATTCTTATCATCTTAAAACATCAGTTACATGCACTTTGAAATACATTCATTCTCTACTCTCTTTCATGCACATTCTGTCTGGCTAGAATAAATAGCACAGACTTATCAATAACGGTTCATGTATAAACAGAACATGCTCATATTAAACAGTTCAATCACAAAACAGTTCATATCATAGAAACACCGAAGTGTTCATATTTTGGCACAAGGCCTCATACATTCTACCACCTTGTACAAATATCATACATTTGCACATAGACATAACTTCTCAAGTTCAACATCTGAGAATTTTTAGAAACTAGCATTCATTTAAAATATGATTGAAGTTAGGAAACTTGCCTTAGGCACAACTACAGCTTATAGTTTACGCTGAACTGCTCATTCCAATTCCTCTGCAGCACATAAGGAAATAACACGTGTACCAATTAGTCATATATTTGACTTACATATTAGTTTACTTTACTTTACTTCTTAGGGTTCATGTTCTTATAAACTAAGTTTACGCGACCAACTTCCTTTATCTGTTAACGGCTTCTTAACATACAGAGATGTCTTACTCATTACGTTTATCATCTTTGATGATTTACATTCTTATCTTCTTCTTATAACTTTTTTAGGACTCAGCACACATCGCGTCTCTGCTAGTAGTCTATATGGTACTCTGAGTGGTTTCCCACAAACAACCAATAAACAAGTTCTCGTCTCATCTACACTGCCCACATAGTGATATAGATCGGTTGCCAGTTTTGTATATACCTTCGCTCTCTGAAGGAATTGTTTAGCCCAGCTCCCATATGTCAACCATCAAAGGGTACGATTGTACTACAACCTAACTTATCTTAACTTATCCGAACTATTAAACTATAATGTTCGTTAAGTCAAATTCATATTCCTTATGGCTTTCTGGCAACTAAATGACATACCTCAAGATTTATTCATCATCGTCTAGGTCATACAGTCTTTTTTATACTTAGAACAATTATTCCATATTGATTCTACGTATTTATAGCATTAAGCATTTTACGTTACCTTATTCTTATCTTACAACGTCCGGTTCATTTGACTCGGAGTGTCATTCAAGTTATAAACATTAACTCAACTTCTTTTACGTTATACATACCTTTTAATTCAGCTTCTTCCCCGTTCACAGGTTTAATCAATAGTCTTCGCTATCCTACGGTCAAACCATACACGGGGTGTAGGTTCTACCCGTTTAATATTTGCATACACTAAACCATCACGTCTATTAAAATGTTCAACGCTTACATTTCATTCTAACATTCTCATCCGACTCACAATCAACTTTCATTAATCTTTTTACCGTTCGCTACGGCTTTCTTGATAATTGTGACGCCCCCAAAATAGGTATACAACACCCATTCTGAGTCACCAACTACATGGTAGAGAAAGCAAACTACAACTTCAATAATACAATTGTCGTGCATAATACGACAACACATAATGTGAGTTTAAATACAAATATCATCTTCTAGACAATATCCACACTCAAATAAGTCCTCGTTATAATTATTCAAACACTATTTTACAGAAATAGTGAGGACTGCTAAAACATCTTTCTAGAACCATTACTCCATACCCCGACTAGATCCTGCTATGTTCTCACCTCCTGAGAAGAAAAATGGAACAAAAAGGAAAGGGTGAGCTCAACTAGCCCAGTAAAGAATATTATGACTAAGATAATATACAACAATTTATCATTAGTCTTCAACAGGGAGAAATCTGATAAAATATAATAGACAACAAGTTTTAGATCAACAACCGCAATGGAAATAAAGAATCCATTAGAAGAGCTGGTTAGAGAATGAGTTCTACTATCTTCTAAGATTTAAAAGTTCATCATCAATATTTTATCCCTCGTAAATAACAATCAATATAGATCTTTAATCAATATTCATCTTTGCACTACAAAAGCCAAAGATATTCATTTGTATCACCAAATAAGTCATGTTCATCTCAACACATGTTCATCTTCGCACTACGCGCCAAAGATATTCATCAAGAAATCATTCATCTCTCGCACTACAAAAGCCAAAGATATTCAAGAATATCATCATTTTGGACCGAGGATGATGGAAAATATTTTAAAGAAAACGAATCCAAAGGAGATGTAAAGACAAATAGTAGGAATTCAGTATAATAAAGCTTTATCCAAGATCAATAATACTCCATAATAACCAATTTTGAAGCAAAATTCAAGAATAAAGATCAAAACATGGATACAATCAAAGATAGTAACCATAATAGACATTTTGGACAAAAAGGAGAAAATTTCATTTTTCTATGAATAAGTACCGTATCGGTGAATAAGACCAGTATTCGTGAATAAGGCCGATACGTGAATAAAGTGATACGCGAATAAGAACTCCCGACATAAAAAGTTCCAAATTTGATAAAAACGCTCACCAATATTTTGGCATAATGATATTGAAGAAAATAATATCATTTAAGAAGAAAATAGCATCCCTTACCTCAAAATAACCGTACTTCTGACTGAATTTCGGATATAGTGCTGACAAAAACTTGTACTGAATAGAAACTCTCAAAGTATCTAAATACTCACAAAAATACACTCGATAATCTAGATAGAAAGAAAACTTGTTTTTGGTGTGATTTTCAATTCTAACCTAAGCGTCTATTTATAGAAAAATGCTAGAACGCCAAAGGAGACTAAAATAATAAAATATTATTATTCTTATTCAATCTTCTACGCACACCTAATTTGATCAATCAAGCTAGCCAATTCTGAAATTCCTAGCATGTTGTCAAACAAGAGTGGGTCCCACCCATAATTAAATAAAAATTATTTTATTTTCCGAAACTTCAGTAATTCATAGAAAATAGCCCGTTTATCAGAAAAATACGAATTTTATGTCCATTCTGCCTGAAATCGAATTCTCTACAACGTTGTAGCTTTGAGTTTTTCCAAATTCCAAACATAAAATATCCGAAATCCACAAACGGATGATTTTTAATACTTCCACACCGACAAAATACTGATAAAACACCTCAGCATTAATTCCTTCATTTTTATCCATATAAAAATAAATATATCCATCATTTATATCCACATAAAATAAATTTTTCCTTATCATATAAATCAATAATTAATTATTCACAAATAATTTTACAGAATCACAATAATGACAACCAGGCCGTTCCTAGGAAAGAGGGGGCTTTCTAATAAGAATTTCTCCTTACTGGCGTGCAATTAGGTGACCAAACCTCTCCTTAAAAGAAATTTCTAGACATTGTCAATAATACTATCTAATAATATTATTCAAATAATATGAATTATTGATCTTATAATGGGAAATATCAGTGTTGATAATTATCAAACAACAATAATATAAAATAACAATTCAAAGAATTATTGAATCAATAAAATAAAATACTTCCACAAAGAATTACTATAACAATTATCGAGTAGTGCCTTTCTTACGTTAGAATCAATAATTCAAAAATACCGTGCATCCACGCCAGACATCGATTTTAACCACCGGATATTCCAACAAAGGTTAATTCAGAATAACTACATCGTTAGTTATAAAAACTCAAACTTGTCGCTTTCTTCATCCGACAGCTATTCTCACATGGGGCCCACTAATGATCGCTCCGGTTGCATAAATATTCCCCGACAACAAGAATATTCCACGACCAAACGAGTATTCCCCGACAACAATGATTATTTTATAACCACTTGCTTATTTTGCAAAATTTGCACATTTCACCCATAACCAAAATATTATATCAATTTAACACCTTATTATTCATAATAATAATTAGAGGAAATTCGATTTTATTTACAACCTCCCCTCCTTATGAAATTTCATCCTCAAAATTGACGTACGTACCTGGTGTTTCAAAAAGGTGAGGATACCTCGTTTTCATTTCTGATTTCAACTCCCAGGTCATTTCTTCAATAGCATGGTTTCTCCACAAAACTTTAACTTGTGGTATAACCTTCGTGCGTAGGACATGCTCTTTCCTATCCAAGATCTTAATAGGTACTTCTTCGTACGTTAAATCTTCGGCTATCTCGTCTGGTTCTAAAGTAATAATATGGTTCGGGTCTTTCACATATTTACGAAGCATAGATATGTGAAAAATATTATGAACACGAGACATACTTGGGGTAATGCGAGTCTATAGGCCACATTTCCTATTCGGTCAAGAATCTCAAATGGACCAACAAATCTTGGATTGAGCTTTCCTCTCTTTCCAAATCTTGTAACTCCCTTCTATGGAGCAACACGTAACAGTACATGATCTCCAATATTAAACTCCACGTCCTTTCTATGAAGATCAGCATAACTCTTTTGTCGATCTTGTGAGGTTTGAATACATTGTCGAATCATTTGGATCTTTTCTGTAGTCATGCGTACTAATTCTGGTCTCAACATCGTTGCTTCTCCCACCTCATCCCAGCATACTAGGGAACGGCACTTTTGTCCATACAACGCCTCAAATGGAGCTATACCTATACTTGCTTGATAACTGTTGTTGTAGGAGAATTCTACCAATGGCAAGTACTTATCCCAACTCCCTTTGAAATCTAGGACACAAAGTCTTAATAGATCTTCAAGAGTTTGAATAGTCCTCTTTGATTGCCCGTCCGTTTGAGGATGATATGCTGAGCTGGATCATAAATCCGTGCCCATAGCTTTCTTCAAGCTAACCCAAAATCGTGAAGTGAATCTTGGGTCATGTTCCGAAACTATGGATACTGGCATGCCATGCAATCGCACAATCTCATTCACGTATATACGAGTAAGACGTTCAAGGGAATAAGTCTCACGTATCGGTAAGAAATGGGCAGACTTGGTTAATCTATCAATAATAACCCAAATCTCATCTATGCCTTGAGAAACTTTGGGAAGACCTGTAACGAAATCCATAGTAATGTGTTCCCACTTCTATTCCGGAATCTCAAGTGGTTGCAATGGACCCTTTGGCACTTGATGCTCCACCTTTACACATTGACAGGTTAAACACCTTGAGATAAACTCCGCAATCTCTCTCTTCATATTATTCCACCAAAATGTATGTTGAATATCACGATACAAGTTGATACTCCCAGGATGGATTGCAAACGGTGTGTTGTGTGCCTCCATCATGATTCTATGCTTCAAATTAGAGTCGTTAGGAACACAAAGTCTGGAGTTGAATCTAAGTATTCCTTGTTCATCGATTCTCGCTTCTGGAATAGCTCCTTCTTGCACTTTCTTCTTCATACATATCAGCTCTAGGTCCGTAGCTTGAGCAACTTTAACTTTATCGATTAAAGTCGGTTCTACTCGTGTATTCGCCATCATCTTGTGAGTCCTTGGAGTCTTTAATTCTACCTCCATCCTTTGCAAGTCATACAGAATGGGCCTTTGCATCGACAATATCGCACTCAGATCGTGATATGATCTTCTACTCAATGCGCCACCACTACGCTCGCTTTTTGAGGATGATATTGAATAGTGTGATCGTAATCTTTCAATAGTTTAAGCCAACGTCATTGTCGCATGTTGAGTTCTTTTTGGGTGAAGAAATATTTAAGGCTTTTATGGTCCGTATAAATCTCCACTTTCTCCACATACAAGTAATGTCTCCAAATTTTCAACGCGAATACGACTGCTGCCAACTCCAAATCATGAGTAGGATAATTCCTCTCATATTCTTTGAGTTGTCGTGAGGCATAGGCTATGACTTTCCCATGTTGCATGAGAACACATCCTAACCCTTTGCCTAAAGCATCGGCAGAGATAACAAATCCATCCGTATTAGATGGTATTACCGTAATGTGTGTCGAATGAGTCTCCTCTCGAGCTCTTGAAACTTTTCTCGATTCCTCGCCCCATACTTAATTTTGTATCTTTCCGAGTAAGTCGATTTAATCTGAGTAGCGAATCGAGAAAATCCTTCCACTTAATCTCGATAATAACCACCAAGTAAGCCCGTAAAGCTACGTGACTTTCTATTAACCGATTTCGCTTGTTCTAACTTTATATCGCTTCAATCTTCGCTCAATCAATGATACTCCATGTTTTGACACCACGCGCTCCAAGGTATGCTACTTCCTCGCCGTAACTCGATTTCTTCACCGCATAAAGCTTGTTTTCACGAAGCCTTTCAAATGGTGCTCATGATCTTCACGGCTTTTTGAATAGATGAGGATGTTATCAATAAAGACAACAACAAACCGATCCAAATATTCCTTGAATACTTGCCTTCATATCCATGAAAGCAACAGAGCATTAGTCAATCCAAAAGACATGACTAAGAATTCATAATGCCCGCATCGAAGTTCTAAAGGCGCCTTTGAATATCCTCAATTTTAATCTTCAAATTGATGATATCCAAAACGAAGGTCGATCTTTGAAAAGAATTGTGCTCCTTGAATCGGTCGAATATGTCATCAATGCGAGGTAACTGATACCTATTCTTGATGGTGACATGGTTCAATTCTCTAGAGTCAATACAAAGTCGATACTCCCGCCTTTTTCTTCTTTACAAATAAAATAGAGCACCCCAAGGAGATGTAATAGATTTAATGAAACCGATATCTAATAACTCCGTAGTTGGACTTTTAACTCCTGAAGTTCAATAGGAGCCATTCGATATGAGGTTTTAGAAATGGGTTTTGTACCCAATTCAAGGTCAATAAAGAATTCAACATCATGTTCAACAACAGAAATATTATTCTAATCTGACTTGTTTTTGTTCAAATCCATAACATGGGCTAAGAAAGCTTGACATCCGTTTTTCAATAAACGAATAGCTTTGTGGCTTGATATAACAATGACTCATTTTAGTGGTTTAGTAGTTTGAATTCGTATGACATGTTGGTTAGGAATATGAAAAGTAACAACCTTACGAAAACAATCAATTTTAGCATGATGAGTGGTTAACCAATCAATTCCTAAAATCACATCAAAAGCAAGTATCTTTAAAGAGATAAGATCAACAGGTAATGTGATAGTGCCAACTTAGATCATGTAAGATTTATAAACTGTAGATGTAACGAAGGTTTCACTCAAATGAGTTTCAATAGATAAGTCAAAGTCCAATTTCTTCGGAGTCAAGTTTAAACATTGAGCACAAGTAGGAGAGATAAAAGAATGAGCAGAACCGATATCTAGTAAGGTATAAACTTCGCAAGAGTTCAAGATTAGCTTACCCGTGATCACCTCGTTCGGGTTCCTCACGCTTTGGCCACCACGACAAACACTCTTCCAGAACCGATTTCTTTTATCCGGATGTACCTTTTGAGTCACCATCCTCGCTTGAACTTGGTTTTACTATGTAACAATCTCGAGCTATGTGGCCTTCCTTTCCACAAATTGTAACATACCTTGATTGTTGTGGATAGTTTGGGCTGATATGTCCCTCTTCTCGCATTTGTAACATCTAACCGGCTACGCTCTCCTCCCTAGAAATTGTTGTTGGTGTTGGTGCCACCGATGTCTTCCCGCTATCATTGTTGAATCTTCTTTATAAAATTTCAACTCGACTCACCTCTCCTATTATCATGGCCACGATGACCACCCGAGTGGTTACCACCTTTGTTCAGATTTTTCCTCCTCGTTGGTTATCATCGCCGATGATCATTGCCACACCAGATGACCTCAGGGTCCCCATTGAACATACTCACTATCTCGCCTAATAATTGAGCCTCATTGACAACATATATGAATACAGAGAAAATTTATAAGAGATAAGGAATTGATGAATCTTGGGTTTTAGACCTCTCAGAAACATCCTTGTCATTCGTTCCTCATTCTCTACCAAATGAGGTACAAACTCGATAACTCAAAGAACTTCGCCTCCCACCGGGACACCGCCATGTTGTTTTGTTCTAGTCTCGATAAACTCTACCTCCTTCATATGATGAATACTTTCAGTGAGTACTTGTCATTGAATAGTTTCAAAATGTTTCCCAAAACATGTTGAGTGCAAAGCAGTCGGGTACGCTTCATGCATCCCGCCAAGAGTCCGCATCACCGCGCGAACATAAAGGTGGTGAATGGAACCTTCGTTCTCCGCATCCCAAGACATCGAATATCTTGGTAATTTGTTTGACCCATGTTTCCGCCTTGATCGGATCCGCTTTTCAATAAATTATGGTGGTCCCAACTCCTTGAACCGCTGATTATGATGATGATCGTATGCATATCACTTCCACCAGTATTTTGTACACGAAGTCTCCTCGTCGATTTTTGCATGAACCGCAAAAAGCTCCTAAATATTCCATCATTCATCGCTTGTTTCAGAGTGTTGTTTATAGGAGGAATATTGCTTTCTGTTGCACGCTCTCCCGGTTTATAACTAAAGGTTGTTCCACAGCCTCATACACTCCATTATTAACGCTCTCAGCAGCCCATTCTTAAATATCGCTTATAAAACAAGGGTTAATTAAACAAATTAATATATCACATAATATCCCTATATTATGACCGACCAAAAAATAAGCTTAGATAGACACACTAGCAAAGGATTTACTCATCTCTCCTCCTAGTTCTATTCCCCATCTCCGCCACGCACTATATCCCCAAGCTTTGATACCAACCGTGACGCCCCAAAATAGGTATACAACACCCATTATGAGTCGCCAAATACATGGTACATAATCGCAAACTACAACTTCAATAATACATTGTCGTGCACAACAACATATACGTGAGTTTAAATATAAATATCGCCTTCTAGACAATATCCACACTCAAATAAGTCCTCATTATAATTATTCAAACACTATTTTACAGAAATTGTGAGGACTGCTAAATCATCTTTCTAGAACCATCACTCCATACCCCGACTAGATCCTGCTATGTTCTCACCTCCTGAGAAGAAAAATGGAACAAAAAGGAAAGGGTGAGCTCAACTAGCCCAGTAAAGAATATTATGATTAAGATAATATACAACAATTTATCATTAGTCTTCAACAGGGAGAAATCTGATAAAATATAATAGACAACAAGTTTTAGATCAACAACTATAGCGGAAACAGCAATCCATTAGAAGAGTCAAGTAGAGAATAAGTTCTACTATTTTCTAAGATTTAAAAGTCCATCATCAATATTTAATCCCACTAACAACAATCAATATACATCTTTAATCAATATTCATCTTTGCACTACGGGCCAAAGATATTCATTTGTCTCTCCAGTTGGTCATGTTCATCTCAACACCTGTTCATCTTTGCACTACGGGCCAAAGATATTCATCAGTAAATCATTCATCTTTGCACTACAGGCCAAAGATATTCAATAATATCATCATTTAGGACCGAGGATGATGAAAAATATTTTAAAGAAAACGAATCCAAAGGAGATGTAAGGACAAATAGTAGGAATTCAGATAACAAATTTATCCAAGATCAATAATACTCATAATAACCAATTTTGAAGCAAAATTCAAGAATAAAGATCAAAACATAGATACAATCAAAGATAGTAATCATAATAGACATCTTGACAAAAAGAGAAAATTTTATTTTTCTATGAATAGTGTCGATTCGTGAATAAAGGTCAGATACGTGAATAGTAAACCCAACACAAAAAGTTCCAAATTTGATAAAAACGCTCACCAATATTTCGGCATAATGATATTGAAGAAAATAATATCATTTAAGAAGAAAATAACATCCCTTACCTCAAAATAACCGTACTTCTGACTGAATTTCGGATATAGTGCTGATAGAAACTTGTACTGAATAGCAACTCTCAAAGTATCTAAATACTCAAAAAAATACGCTCGATAATCTAGAGAGAAAAAAAACTTGTTTCTGGTGTGATTTTCAATTCTAACCTAAGCGTCTATTTATAGGAAAATGCTAGAACGCCAAAGGAGACTAAAATAATAAAATATTATTATTCTTATTCAATCTTCTACGCACACCCAATTTGATCAATCAAGCCAGCCAATTCGGAAATTCCCAGCAGCCCACATGTTGTCAAACAAGAGTGGGTCTCACCCATAATTAAATAAAAATCATTTTATTTTCTGAAACTTCAGTAATTCATAGAAAATAGCCTATTTATCAGAAAAATACGAATTTTATGTCCATTCTGCCTGAAATCAAATTCTCTACAACTTTGTAGCTTTGAGTTTTTCTAAATTCCAAACATAAAATATCCGAAATCCACAAACGGATAATTTTTAATACTTTCACACCGCAAAATACTGATAAAACACCTCAACATTAATTCCTTCATTTTTATCCACATAAAAATAAATATATCCATCATTTATATCCACATAAAATAAATATTTCCTTATCATATAAATCAATAATTTATTATTCACAAATAATATTACAGAATCACAATTATGACAACCAAAGTGCGCTCCTGTGAAAGAGGGGGCTTTCCAATAAGAATTTCTCCTCATCGACGCCAAGCAATTAGGTGACCAAACCTCTCCTCGATGTAACTTTCTAGACATTGTCAATAATGCTATCTAATAATATTATTCAAATAATATGAATTATTGATCCGATAATCTAAATATCAGTAAAGGATAATTATCAAAACAACAATAATATAAAATATCAACGCAAAGATTATTAAATCAATAAAATAAAATATCAAATAAGAATTACTCGTAATAATTATCGAGTAAAGTGCCTTCACGTAAGAATCAATAATTCAAAAATATTGCATCCCACACGACATTACTATATTTTAACCACTTGGTATTCCAACAAAGGTTAAATTCGTAAATAACTACTCCATTATTTATAAAAACTCAAACTTGTCGCTTTCTTCATCCGACAGCTATTCTCATATATGGGGCCCACTAATGATCGCATATCATCGCATTTAATATTCCCCTAACAACAAGAATATTCCACCACCAAACTAATATTCCCCTACAACAATGATTATTTTATAACCACTTGCTTATTTTGTAAAATTTGCACATTTCACCCATAACCAAAATATTATATCAATTTAACACCTTATTATTCACAATAATAATTAGAGGAAATTCCATTTTATTTATAATAAGTTGGGGTCTTACATACCTCCTCGTACGTTAAATCTTCTTGCTATCTCATCCGGTTCTAACTCAATAATGTGGTCCGGGTTCTTCACATATTTACGGGCACGTATATGTGAAAAACGCGCATGAACACGAGACATGCTTGAGGTAATGCGAGTCTATATGCCACATTTCCTACTCTGCTCAAGAATCAAATGGACCAATAAATCGTGGATTGAGCTTTCCTCTCTCCCTAATCTTGTAACTCCCTTCCATGGAGCCACACGCAACAATACATGATCCCCAATACTAAATTCCACGCCCTTTCGATGAAGATCCGTGATAACTCTTTTGTCGATCCTCGTGCTGCTTTGTATACGTTGTCGAATCATTTGGATCTTTTCTGTAGTCATACGTACCAACTCGAGTCCCAACAATGTTGCTTCACCCACCTCATCCCAACATATTGGAGAGCGACACTTCCGTCTATACAATGCTTCGAACGGAGAAAAACCTATACTTGCCTGATAACTGTTGTTGTAGGAGAATTCCACCAGTGGTAAATACTTATCCCAAATCCCTTTGAAGTCTAGGACACAAAGTCTTAATAGATCTTCAAGAGTTTGAATAGTCCTCTTTGATTGTCCGTCCGTTTGAGGATGGTATGCCAGACTAAATCGTAAATCCGTCCCCATAGCTTTTTGCAAGCTAACCCAAAATCTTGAAGTGAATCTTGGGTCACGATTCAAAACTATTGATACTAGCATGCCATGCAATCTCACAATCTCATTTACATACATATGAGCAAGACATTCAAGGGAATAAGTCTCCCGTATTGGCAAGAAATGAGCATACTTGGTTAATCTACCAACAATAACCAAAATAGCATTTATGCCTTGAGAAACTGTGGGAAGACCCGTAATGAAATCCATGGTAATGTGTTCCCACTTCCATTTCAGAATCTCAAGTGGTTGCAATGGACCCTTAGGCACTTGATGCTCTGCCTTTACACGTTGACAAGTTAAACACCTCGAGATAAACTTTGCAATCTCTCTCTTCATATTGTTCCACCAAAATGTATGTCGAAGATCACGATACATTTTGGTACTTCCAGGATGGATTGCAAACGGTGTATTATGTGCCTCCATTATGATCTTGTACTTCAAATCAGAATCGTTAGGAACACAAAGTCTGGACTGGACTCGAAGTATTCATTCTTCATCGATTCTTACTTCTGGAATAGCACCTTCTTGCACTTTCTTCTTTATATGCATCAGCTCCGGGTCTGTGGCTTAAGCAACTTTAACTTTTTCGATTAAAGTTGGTTCTATACGCATACTTGACATCATTGCATGGGTCCCCGGAGTCTTGAATTCTATTTTTATCCTTTGTAAATCACATAAAATAGGCCTTTGTTTTAACAACATCGCAATCGTTCCTGTATTTGATCTTCTACTCAACGCGTCAGCTACCACGTTCGCTTTTCCATGATGGTATTGAATGGTGTGGTCGTAGTCTTTCAACAAATGAGCCAACGCCGCTGTCAGATGTTGAGTTCCTTTTGGGTGAAGAAATATTTGAGGCTTTTATGGTCCGAATATATCTCCACTTTCTCCCCATATAGATAGTTCCTCCGCATCTTTAGCGCTAAAATGATCGGGCCGCTAACTCTAGATCATGAGTAGGATAATTCCTCTCATATTCTTTAAGTTGTCGCGAGGCATAGGCTATGACTTTCCCACGCTGCATGAGAACACACCTTAACCCTTTGCCTCAAGCATCGTTGTAGAGATAACAAATCTATCTCAACCAGATGGTATTGTCAAACAAAAGTCAAATGAGTCTCCTCTTGAGATCTTGGAAACTCTTCTCGTATTCCTCGCCCATACGAATTTTGTATCTTCACGACTCACCAAATTAATCTGAGTAGCGATTCGAGAAAATCCTTCCACGAATCTTCGATAATAACCAAATAAGCCCGTAAAGCTACGCATTTCTGGCCACCGCCTTCTATTGTTCCAAACTTTGTATTGCTTCAATCTTCGCTGGGTCAACATACACTCCATGTTTTGACACCATGTGCCCAAGGAATGCTACTTCTCAAGCAAGAACTCGCATTTCTTCAAATTATATAGCTTGTTATCACGTAAGCCTTTGCAAGATCAGCCTAAATGGCGCCATGATCTTCACTATTTTTGAATAGATGAGGATGTCATCAATAAAGACAACAACGAATCGATCCAAATATTCCTTGAATACTTGGCTCATCATATCCATGAAAGCGCAGGAGCATTAGTCAATCCAAAAGACATGACTAAGAATTCATAATGCCCGCACTGAAGTTCTCGAAGCGCCTTTTGAATATCCTCGCTTTTAACCTTCACCGATGATATCCGTAACGAAGATCGATCCTTGAAAAGAATTGCGCCCTTGTAATCGGGTCAAACAGTCATCAATACGAGGTAGCGGATACCTATTCTTGATGGTGACATGGTTCAATTCTTGATAGTCAATACAAAGTAACATACTTCCGCCTTTTCTTCTTTACAAATAAAATAGGAGAACCCCAAGGAGATGTACTAGGACGAATGAAATAGATGTCCAACAACTCCTCGTAGTTGAACCTTTAACTCCCAAGTTCAATAGAGCCATTCGATATGGGGTTTTAGAAATGGGCTTTGTACCAGGTTCAAGATCAATAAAGAATTCAACTTCACGTTCCGGGGGTAGACCGGGAAGTTCTTCAGCAAATACGTCAGGAAAGTCAATAACAATAGGAATATTATTCAAATTTGACATGTATTTATTCAAATCCATAACATGGGATAAGAAAGCTTGACATCCATTTTTTAATAAACGAATGGCTTTATGGCTTGATATAACAGTGATTGATTTTAATGGTTTAGTTGCTTGAATTTGAACAACAGGTTGTTTAGGAATATGAAAACTAACAACCTTACGAAAACAATCAATTTTGGCATGATGAGTAGTTAACCAATCAATCCCTAAAATCACATCAAAAGCAAGTATCTTTAAAGAGATAAGGTTAACAGGTAATATGATGGAGCCAACTTGGATCAAACAAGATTTATAAATAGTGGATGTGATGAAAGTTTCTCCTAACGGAGTTTCCACAGATAGGTCAAAGTCTAATTTCTCCGTAGTCAAATTTAAACGTTGAGCACAAGTAGGAGATATAAATGAATGGGTAGAATTGGTATCTAATAAGGTATAAACTTCGCAAGAGTTTATGATTAGCTTACCCGTGATCACCTCGTTTGGGTTCCTTGCACTTTGACCAGTCACGAAAAATGCTCTTCCAGGAACCGCTGACTTTGACTTTTTTGGGGACAATGTTTTTGAGTCACCATCCTCGCCGGACTTGGTTTTGCTACAAAGATAATCTCGAGCGATATGTCCTTCCTTTCCACAATTATAGCATACCTTGAACTGCTGTGGATAGCTTAATGATATGTCCCTCTTTTCCACATTTATAGCATACGACCCAAGTGGTCGCTTCCTCCCTTAAAACCAAATACCATTGCAGCCGACGTCTCACATTGTCATTGTTGAATCTCTCTTTTAAAATCTCCCCGACTCGCTTCTTCTATTTTCATGGCCACGATTACCACCAGAGTGGTTACCGCTTTTGTCTCAATGTTTTCCTCCCTCACCGGTTTTCATTGCTTCGATGATCGCCGCCACCGGATTTACCTCGGTTGGGTTCCTCGTTGAACGATCGCTATTTCGCTTAATAATTGAGCCCCGCTGACAACATCTCCTAATATAAAGAAAATTTATGAGAGATAAGATATCGTCGTAATCTCGATTTTAAACCTCTCGTAAACATCCTCGCCATCCGCTCCTCATTCTCTACCAAATGAGGTGTAACCTCGATAACTCGCGAACTTCGCCGATTGGGGACACCATCATGTTGTTTTGTTCTAGTCTAATAAACTCTACCTCCTTCATATGGCGAATACTTTCGTGAAAGTATTTTTATTGAAAAGGTTCAAAATGTTTCCCAAGACATGCCGAGTACTAAGGTCAGTACGCTTTCACGCACTCCCACCAAGAGTCCGCCGCCACTTTAACATAAGGTGGCGAATGGAACCTTCGTTCTTCTCGCAGGCATCCCAAGACATCGAATATCTTGGTAATTTTTTTAACCCATATCTCTGCTCTTGATCGGATCCGGCTTTCCAATGAATTCTCGTGGTCCCAACTTTGAATCGCTTGGTCGTGATAAGTCAAGGTATTATCATTTCCACCAGTATTCAGCATACACGCTCTCCTCGCCTAGTTTTGCATGAATCGCAAAAAGCTCCTAAACATCCCGCCATTCATTGTTCATTCAATGGTGTTGTTTACAGAGGAATATTGCCTTCCTGTTGTAATGCCCCTCGGTGGTTATTAAAGGTGTTTCCACTTCCCTCATTAACTCCACCGCTAATATTCTCAGCTGCCATTCTTAAATACTGCCATAAAACAAGGGTTAATTAAACAATCTAACATATCACATATTAACCATATGCTTTGTGTGACGCCCCCAAAATTAGGTATACATCACCCATTCTGAGTCCCCAGATATATGGTACAAAATTCAAATACAACCTCATTTATACAACTGTTGAGCTGTCGTATAGAATATGACCACAGTTAACTGTGAGTTTTAATACAAATGTATGTAACTCTCATGGTGCTTCGACCACAACCTTACAATGGTACTTTACATAAAACTATAGTCAAAAATTATTTTAGAAATTAAAATCTTTTGGAAGTGCTCAAGGAAACCTTTGTACATGGGAGGCCATGTGTCTAGGTTATAATAGATATCATATGGCCACAAAATTATCCTTGGTTGACCCAATAGACCCCAAAGAAAAATGAGAAGATTACTATCATCTTTTTTCCAATGGTGAGTCTTCTCTTGACATATAACTATCTCCACTGTTTCCAAGTGAATATTATATTTTAAATCAACTCCAAGATCATATAGTAGCTACCTTAGCAGAGATATACTCAAAGAAGTGGATGCGCACAACCCTGTCTTATGATAACATGAGGTTGTATGTCATTAGACATCTTGTATGATAGACATCTTGTTTTATCCCTGTAACATCATTCAACAATTCTCGTCCACGATCATGTGAATAACTCATAATCACAACTATGATTCTAAATTCCTCTTCGTACCCAGGACGAAGATAATTTTCATTACCTGTCTTCACCTGAAATATCAAAAATTATGGTTATACCAAATCATAATTCCTGCTCGTAAACATTAAATCATCTTTGCACTATGGCCAAAGATATTCATTATTATCACATCCATGAATTAATATTTAATTGCTGATACTCAGCTTAATAAATAATCCACATCATCGAATCATCCTTGCACTACAGGCCAAGGATATTCTTTAGTATCACGACCATGAATTATCCATGCACTACGGGCCAAAGATAATCGTGTTTTCATCAACGGCCCCGATCATGCCATAAAACAATTCATCTTTGTACCCTTGGTCAAGAGAATCCATAGCCATAATCATACCAAAAATCGCCCATCAATGCACTACGCCCAATGAGGACTTTTTTCATTAGTATCACAACCACAAATTATCCATGCACTACTACCAAAGATAATCGTGTTTTATCAACGATCCCGATCATGCTATAAAATAATTCATCTTTTTCACCCTCAGTCAAGAGAATCCATAGCCATAATCATACCAAAAATTGTCCATCAATACACTACGAGACAATGAGGACTTTTTCCACATCATTTGCAACATTACGGTCATGATTATACCGAATAATCCTTGGTCATAATCATACCAAGTCCATCTATGCACTACAGGCCACAAATGACTTTCAACATAATATAAATATGAGGATGATGACAATATTATAAGCATTAATCAAACTAAATCAAGGATAAATATTAAAGACTTTAAATTTATCCGCATATTATCAATTACTTAATAAAATCATAATCTAATACCTCATTAATACTATAACAATATTTTAATAACTTCTTAAACTTATAAACAATTACATTTAATTATTTTACACTTTTCCAAATAATGCATTTAATCATTCAAAAATATCATACTCATAAGATTTCATCACCAATAATCAAATTACTCATCAAAAATCTGCATATACCTTATACAGGATTTCCAAGCCATAAAATCCTATTTACCAATTCTCCAACTCCACATAACATATTTAACTCATATGTTCGTAGCTAAACTATTTTCATGAAAAATACCAAATCAGTCCCAAAAATTATTCTTTTATGGGATTTAGCAGAATATAGTCCCATCTTGAACATATATTTTTTTCAAAATTTTTAAAATTCATTTACTAATTTTCATATGGCTAAAATTACCGAATATTTAGACATTTATCATAAATTGTAATTTTGTCCAAAAATTCTAAAATTTACAGAATATACTCATGTTATATACATGTACTCCCAATAAAAATTTCACCAATTTTGGAGTAAACCACAAAGAGTTATAAGGGTTTACTTTTAAAATAGTTTTTTCGCATAAAATCCATAACTCTTAATCTATACATCCAAAAATCGCCATTTTTGGACAAAATCTAGAAAATTCATCAAATTATCATTTCAAATTTTTTCAGAATTTTTGAGGGTCAGAAAAATTACTTAATCATTTCTCAGCGTAAACCCCTTTTAATGAAAAAATACTATTTGTTCGAGTACAAAGGATCATTCACCATGTATGTGGTAATCCATTACAGACAAGTTATTCCAATGTAATAATAAAGAATGGAATAATGTATGATTCACCATGCGCGATAGATCGCATCCATACATGTTATTCCCAATGTAATAATAAATAATGGAACCAGTCCCACAAAACGCACGCATGTGATATTCCCGATGTAATAATAAGTAATGGAACTCAGCCCGGCAGAACGCACGCATGTGATATTCTTCCACGTAATAATAAAGAACTAAATATTAGAAGAATTTCACCATGTATGCGATTTCACATAAACAAAGTTATTCCAACATAATAATAAAAAGAATGGAATAATGTAAGAATTTCACCAAGTATAGGTAGTCCGCACAGATACAAAGTTATTCCAATGTAATAATAAATAATAATAATATCATTTATGAGTACGACAATTATATCCCCAACCTTAAAAAGAAAATTATTCCAACCGGTAGTATGAATATACTTGAAGAAAACTTACACTACGCTCAAAGTTTTCTTAAACTCTAAAGAAATACGCCAAGATTATGAAGAAGAACTCTCTATAGTTTCTCTCTATAGTTTCAAATAATTCGTAAGAAAATAATGAAGGAATGAGCTTCATTTATGTAAGAATGGACCGCATAAGAACTAACTCATAAACTATCCGTATTGATTTACTTTAATCGACGTATCCATATTTAAAGCAAAATCTTTTAAATAAAATATAATATATTCTATTTATAATCTAATAAAACGAATAACTTTATAAAAATATTCTGCTTTATATAAAAGATTTTACTATGCAAAACACTATGCAGTACTTATGCAACACTATGCATAATAAAATATAATATATTCTATTTATGTAATAACTTTATAAAAGTATTATGTTTTATATAAAAAGTTTTTACTATGCAAACACTATTCAAGCTAATTATACAAATACTATGCATAATAAAATATAATATATTTTATTTATAGAATAACTTTATGAAAGTATTCTGTTTTATATAAAAAGTTTTTCTGTTTTATTACATTAATAATACCAATAAAATAAAACTGAGTGACTTATTATGTAAGCATCAATAATCAATACTGTGTGCTACTATACAACCACGCCAGACATCGTATTTTTGACACCGGTGTGTTTCAACAGCTAATCTGTGAAACTTCCGCCGTTATTTTCATAAAAATATTTTTGTCGTTTTCTCAATCCGACAATAATTCCGTTGTGGGGTCCACCAATGATTGTACCGTCGTACGAACATTCCCCGAGAAAAAGAATATTTTATATCAATTTGCTTACTTTGCAAAAATTTTCACATATTACCCTTAACTTTAAACTTTTATCAATTTAACTATTTACCAAAATAGAAAAAAATGTAATACTTTTATTTCATAAAATTCGGGGTCTCACACTTTGACCAACAAATAAGCTTAGGTATGACACACTAGCGAAGGATTACTGCCTCCCTCCTAGTACTATTCCCCAATCTCCGCCAAAGACCATATCCCTAAGCTCGAATTAATCAGTGACGCCCCAAAATAGGTATATAACACCCATTCTCGAAATCGCCAAATACATGGTACGTAAAAAAACTACAACTTTATTAATACAATTGTCGTGGCAAAATACGCACAACACTTAAACCATGAGTTTAAATACGATATTGTCATCTGATAATATCCACACTCAAATAAGTCCTCATTACAATTATAATACACTATTTTATGTAATAGTGAGGACTACTAGAACCACTTCTAGAACCATCATTCCACACCCCGACTAGTACTCGCTACATTCTCGCCTCCCGAGAAGAAAAATAGAACAACAAGGAAAAGGGTGAGCTCAACTAGCCCAAGAAGAAATATTATGACTAAGATAATATAAAACAAATTATCGTTAGTCTTTAACAGGGAAAAATCTAATAGAATACAATAGACAATAAGTTTTAAATCAATATTCGCAGCGGAAATAATAATTCATTAGAAGAGTTAAGTAGAAATAATTCATCGCAGCGGAAATCGCTATAGACAATAATTCGTAGCGGAAATCTACTATCTTTTATATATAAATTTAAAAGTTCATCGTCTATCTTTTATCCCTGTAAAATCAATCAATATATATCTGGAATCAAATATTCATCTTTGCACTACAGGCCAAAGATATTCATCAGTTGGTCATGTTCATCTAAACACTTGTTCATCTTTACACTACGAGCCAAAGATATTCATCAGAAATCATTCATCTTTGCACTACAGGCCAAAGATATTCAGTTATATCATCATTTAGGACTGAGGATGATGAAAAATATTTTAAAGAAAACAAATCCAGTGAAACAAAAGAACAAATATTAAGGATTCGTACTTTAAAGAATCCAAGTTCAAAAATACTTCATAAATAACCAGATTGGAGTAAAAATTCAAGATTTAAGACCAAAACATAGATCCAATCAAAGATAGGAATCATAACAGACAATCTTGGACATAGAAACAAAAATTTTATTTTTCTGTGAATAGTGTCGTATTCGTGAATAGTGCCGTATACGTGAATAGTGTCGTACACGTGAATAGTAACTCCGACACTAAAATTCTTCGTTCCTCCTCTTCCAATGCGGGATTTGGAACAACGACTTTCTTTCTCTTCACCACCGTGCATTCATTGGAAATAACATAGCCATTACATCACGGTACCTTTATAGGAGGTGGTGCGGACTCAGAGTTTGAAGGCGAAGATAAACGCCGCATGGTTGAAGCTGAAGGAATCTGCTGATGCTTATTAGGATTCTTGTGACTAGAAATGGCAGAATAGCCTAGTCCAGATGTTCCAGTTTTCCTGCCTAATTGAATTGGGTACTTAATACCCTGGCAATCTTTACCCAGCCCTTGTCCCGGTTTATGACCCAATGACATCATTTCTTGAGTAGCCAACATTACCTCGACAAAAATCTTGGGTTCGGGTAATGGCATCCCAATAGCATGGTATTGGGTATTGCTTACTTCCAAGGCATGAAAACTAATCGGTTCAACATCTGCATTAGCGTTGATAAACGGCATGTCCCCGTGTTGAGGATATTCTGGTTCAGCATTGACCGTGATCAGGCTATTGTTGATAATGTATTTCAATTGCTAATGAAGGGTGGAGGGGACTGCCCCTGCCATATGAATCCAAGGTCGTCCCAAGAGCAGTTTGTATCCCGAATCTATCTTGAGTACGTGGAAGGATACACATAATGTGTGGGGACCAATTTCAATTGGCAGCTCAATTACTCCGACAGAATTCCGGCATGCTCCATCAAAAGCTTTAATGACTAGATAGATACTCCGTAGCTCATTGAGATTGATATTCATCTTCACCAAGGTAGCATATGGATGATATTAAGAGATGAACCTCCATCTATCAAGACTCCACTTAAGCATGTATCCGGAGGACAATACCGCAATGTGCAACGGCACAGAATGACCCATTCCCCTAAGCAGAGTATGTCATCATCAAGAAACGATATCACATTGTTGTTGAAAATGTGATCAACCAGATAGTTAAAATTTTTCCAGATCAACTGACAGCCGTAGATAGGCTTCTTCCAAAACCTTCAACAAGACCTTCCGGTGATCCTCGGAAGTTAGGACCAAGTCCAAAATTGATATCCGCTGTTGAGCTTCTTTTGCTTAAACCACCTTGCTTCATATGGCCCATAGTGCGAGGAATTTTTCAATCTTCTCCATGGGTATTTTCCCCTTTGATTTGGTGGTAGACTTCATCACCCTTTGGGGAAGATACAGTGGATTTTCCTTAGACACTGCAGCAGTGGTATGTGAGGTGGATCCTTCACCTTCTCCATAATTCCACAGAACCTTGCGCAAGCTAATAATAGGGTATTGTGCTCTGTACGACAAGTTATTGGCTCGAGAGCGGCCACTTTCAAAGGATTATTTCTTCCCTTGAGTTGAATTGTTGGCATTGTGAGTGATTGATTAATCCCATCAGTTTTAGTGGATATGACTGCTACCACACTCTTCCACTTAGTAGGACCTTTATTCTCACTTGCACGTAACATAATATCGTCGTCTGCTAAGCGCAGGACACCACTGTCAATTAGATTTTGAATAAGGTGGCGGAGTGCCCAACATTCTTCTATGTTGTGACCGCGAGACTGGGAGTGATATTGACATACCCATCGAAGTTGTATCACTCTAACTGGGTTGATTGGAGGTAGAAGGGAACTGATCCTGTAACGCCCCTAAAATAGGTCCATTCTATCCAACCCATTCTGAGTCACCAAATACATGGTACAGGAAACACCTACAACTTTATTACAACAATTGTCGTGCAAAATACAACAACACATATTTTGTGAGTTTTGATACTAAAATATACCAACTGTGACTCGACACCAACTTGGATAAAGACGTCACCATGACACCTTACATAAAGGTATACCAAAAAATTGTTTTAAAAATTAAAACCTTTGGGAAGTGCTCAAGAAACCTTCGTATACATGGAGGCCATGCTATCTAGGTTATTATAGATATCATATGCCCATAGAATTATCCTTGTCACCCTAATAGACCCCAAAGAAAAACGAGAATATTACTATCATATTCTTCCCAATGGTGAGTCTTCTCTTGCCATATTATTATCTCCACTGTCTCTAATTGGGAATTAAACTACAAACAAACACCAAGATTATATAGGTAGTGCTTGTAAATATACCTAGCAAGTGAATGAGCACAACCATGTCTTATGATGACACGAGGTTGTATGTCATTAGACATCTTGTATGATAGTGGAAAACACCCTTCCAAGTTAAATTCACCTCACCTCAACATCTATAGACCACCGCTCTATTCCTTGTTATCCCCAATACGATTCAAATGCTACACTTTTATTACCCTCGAAAGGAATTGTGAAGCAAAAGGGTGAGCACAACTAGCTCAGTAAAGAATATCATGACTAAAGATAAATAAATTATCAATAGCTTTCAACAGTAATAAATCAGAGATTTAGAACATATGGTAGATGATAAAACTTTTCAACCATAGTTGCAAAATGAACGAGCAACCCATTAGAAGAGTCAAATAGACCATAAAATCTATTATCTTCTCCATGTTAAAAGTCCACCAACAATGTTTTATCCCTGTAACATCAATCAACAATTCATGTCCACAATAACGTGTATAACTCATAATCGTAATTGTAGTTCTAAATTCCTTTTCTTATCCAGGACAAAGATAATTTTCATCACCTAAAACATCAAAGATTATGGTTATACCAAATCACAGTTTATGTTCATAATCCTACTAATAAATTCAGATTTGCACTACGGGCCAAAGATATTCATCAACAAGTCATCTTTGCACTACAGGCCAAAGATATTCATTAACAAGTCATCTTTGCACTATAGGCCAAAGATATTCAACAACATGTCATCTTTACACTACAGGCCAAAGATATTCATCAGTTGGTCATGTTCATCTAAACACCCATTCATCTTTGCACTATGGCCAAAGATATTAATCACCATTATGTTCATCTCAACACTGCTCATCTTGCACTACTACTACCAAAGATATTCGCTTATATCATCATTTAGGACCGAGGATGATGAAAATATTTTTATAGAAAACAAATCCAAAGAAACAACAAATAATAAATATTAAGGATTCAGATTTCAACTATTCCATGTCCAAAAATACCTCATAAATAATCATAAAGGAGTAAAATTCAAGAATGATCAAAACATGGATACAATCAAAGCTAATATCCGTATTAGATATTTTGGACAAAAAGAAGAAAATTTCATTTTTCAATGAATAATGTCGATTCGTGAATAAGTGTCAGATACGTGAATAAAGGTCAGATACGTGAATAGTAACTCCGCCACTAAAAGATAGAAATTTCACAAAAAATCATCATGCTTCGTGAATAAGAACTCGTGAATAAGAACTCATGAATAAACTCGAAAATAAGAACTCGTGAATAGTAACTCGTGAATAAGAACTCATGAATAGTAACCCATATGAAAAAGTTCCAAATTTAATAAAAGTTCAAACCAATATTTCTAAGATAATGATATCAAGAAATAATATCATTTATGAAGAAAATAATCTCAATTACCTCATAAAGAATAGTATTCTGACTAGAATACTGGATGTAGTGCTAAAAGAACTTGCACCATATAGCAATACTCGAAGTACTAAAATACTCACAAAATACGCCGATATTATAGAGAGAGAAAGAGAGAAAATCTTTAGTTTCGTGTGATTTTCAATTCTAACCTAAGACCCTATTTATAAGAAAATGCTTAGAACACCAAAGCAGAAAATTTAATAAAATATTATTATTATTTAATAAATTTCCTACGCACACCCAAGACATCAGATTTCAGCAATTAACATGTGCAACCAACTTTTTAAAAACGTTTTTCTTAAAATAATTAATTAAAACTTCCAAAAAATAATTATTTCGGAACTTCAGAATTTCAATAATTCATAATAAATAGCCCTTTTATCAAAAAATTTTAATCTCGCGAATTGTTATAGAAAATGCAATTCTCTACAACTTTGCAGAAGAAAGTTTTTCCAAATTCCAAACAAAATCGAATCAAATCCATAAACGAGCGATTTTACAAAGCTATAATCAAATTTCACCAAGAAATGGGTCCACCAATATGTTTAACATGTTTTAAACAACTTTTAAACAAAATACTCTTCCTCCTCATATACTCATATATCCCACATTCATTGTAAAATATCATCATTATTGTATTATAATAATATAATAAAATATTATTTTATCGTAAAAGATAAAATATCGATTTTCAACAATTGTCACTTTAAAAATTTTCTCCATCTATATCCACATAAAAAATGAATATTTTCCTCATCATATAAATCATTAATTCAATTTTTCACAAATAATATTACGTAATCACAATGTTGACAACCAGTGCCTTGTGAAAGAGGGGCTTCTAATAAGGATTTCTTCATCATGCGCAATTAGGTGACCAAACCTCTCCTTAGATGTAACTTTCTAGACATTGCCAATAATGTTATCTAGTAATATTATTAAAATAATATGAACTATTAACTGATAATGGAAAATATCAGGTAGTGACAATTATCAAACAACAATAATATAAAATATCAACGCAAAGAATTATTGAATTAATAAAATAAAATACCTGAATAAGAATTATCAGAATAATTATCGAGTAGTTCCTTCACGTAAGAATCAATAATTCAAAAATATCGCGCAATAACATGCAATACCGTAAAGCATCAGCAACAACGCCAGATTACTTTACTTTACTCACCGGGTATTCCAATGAAGTTAATTCAGAACTACTACGCCGTTATTTATAAAAACTTTAATTTGTCTTTTTTTCATCCGATAGTTATGGGGCCCCACAAATGGTCGCTACCATTGCATTTAATATTCCCCAAATGTAAAGAATATTCCACCACCAAACGAATATTCCCCACAACAATGAATATTTTATAACCACTCATGCGATTTTTGAAAAAAATTTCATATATCACCCTTTTAACTTTAACTTTTATCAATTTAACCATTTACCAATTGTAATTATAAGAAAATTGAATACTTTTATTTCATAAAATTCGGTCTTATAGATCCTTCCTTCATCGATCGACATCCTGAAGGATTTCCTCCATAGGTCGGCCCGTATAGGTGAATTCCTTTTGTTGGCAAAATCCGACGGAGCTTGGCATTTGCTCTCTTTGTCACTTTGTCTTCCATCATTTCATTTTTTGAAAGTGACGAGGGAATATTCATGACAAGAGGTAGGAGACTGGCATGCTCCTGGCTGATTAATTGACGTGTCACTTGATGCTGATAAGTCACCAATTCTGCCAATTGTTCAATTTGTTTACCTAAAGATTTCATCTTTCGTTCCATTGTAAACTGGAACTTGGCATAATCCCATTTGTCATCACCGTCTTTGACGGTCTGGGAGGATTCACAATTCAAATTGGAATTTTGTCCATTGCTCTAATTGATCATGTTGAGCTCTTATTCTTTGTGTTGAGGAAGAGGGTTGTCTTGAATGTGAGGCTGATCTGGTTTGGTGACCACGATCTCACCGTTGTCTATCAGGTCTTGGATCTTATGTTTCAAGGCCCAATAACTCGAGTATCATGTCCAAGTGCCCTCAAGATGATAAGCACATTTCCGAAAGCAAAGATTGAAACCCCGCCCATTAGGGTAATTTGCCAAGGGTGGAAGAAGATGTGTAATTTTCTTCTATGTTGTCAGAAGATTGAGAATGTTCTCGAGTGTGTCTCCTAAGGGTGTGAACACTCGAGGGCGTTTGAGTTCTTCACCTTTTGGTATTGGAGGGTTCACAGACTGTGCTTGAAAGGGAGTGTAATTTCTCCTTTGAATAGGCATGTTCTGATTACCTTTTTGACCATGTAGTATAAGGGAAACATCTTCCTCTTTCTTTTTATGGACCCTCCGGTGGTTGTTTCCATAATTTCCAGATTGGATGTGATCAGCAACAGCTTTAAGGGCAGCTAAGTCTTCAATCTTTCTGGAATTCAAACCCATCTCAGCCATTTCCCAATGTTTGACAATTTCAGAAAATGGTTTGCCGATGCTGGCTAAAACTCTCTCATAGAACGGAGCTTCTTGTATGTCTATGAAAGTCATGACATACTCTCTCATGGTTTGCTGATTCTGTCATGGAAGGACTAACTTGGGCAGCCATGCGTCTCCACCTTTGAGCATACTCTCTGAAAGACTCGTTAGATTTTTTCTTGATCTTGGTAATTTGATACCGATCAAAAGCCATCTGAGATTGAAAGTTGTATTGAGTGAGGAAATCTTGTGTTAGCTCTTTCCAGCTATGGATCTTTGAGTTGTCTAATCTTGTGTACCACGAACCAGACTTCTCCGCCAGACTCTTTTGAACAATTGCATTCTCGAAGTTTTTGTCCTCCGTGATAAGATCCAAGTTCTCCAATAAACATCTTTAAATGTGTGTAAAGGATCTTCTAACCCGCGTCATTTTTTCAAAGTCGAGTTTTAAACTTTTCCAGATAATGAACACCGTGGAAAATGCAAAGATCAAGATATGAAACACTCTCGTGTTCCAATTCCTTTGATAAAGACGTAAGGGTCTCTTCCGTTTGAAGGACTTTCTTTTGATATCACCGCTTCGGATCTCCGTGGGATGGGCAAGATTATGAATTTTGTTGGTCATATCCAACCGCAGCTGTATTATAATGACCGGGTTCCCTCGTGTGGAGGATTCAAAGATGTATGGGTATTTTTGGACCTCGATTGACCGGTGTAGTTCTTTGAGTAGAATGTACCAAATCTATAATTTGTTTGCTTAATCCGCTGAATTCTTTACAGAAACCGGATTAAGTTCATTCGGCCTGGATGATGACATGATCGATCAGAAGCTCTGTAGCCTTTTTGGATTTTGACCGTAAGAGTAGCTCGATTGTTCCTCACGAAAGACTTGCATAGTTTAGTCTTTAGGGAATATGTGTATAATAACATGCTCATTATGTGTCCATTTTAGGAATTTTTATCCTGCAAATACTTAATGTCAGCTTGTTTGTAAAGATGTTAATTAAAATATGTATGTACACATTTCTTTATATTTCTCATTATATGGAGATATATATGGAATGTAATTACAAGTAATTTGAAATGAGAGAGCATGAAGAGACTTTCCTCCGTTTTGAGTTTATCAGAGGCTGACCTATCTTAGGTTACTCTCGCGGCTTTTGGGCATGAAGGTTCCTAAATCATCGCAATTTACTCAACGGGAAATTAATCCGGTCTTTCAACTAGAGCAAATTTGGGTGGTGCCTTTCCTGAGCCTCGGGGAATTAGTCTTCCCACGAGTCCAGTAATCAAACACCGACGGGATAGCCTCCTGGTGGAGGGACCACACAACATACATTCACATACATCACGTCTCACCGTATGAAAAAGATGACATGTGCGAAGCACTAATATCACAAGCAGATATGGTGACAAGAACTAATATCATAAGCAGTTATGGTGCGAAGCACTAAGTGCAACCAGGAAATGCATTCATACACATTCATCAAATGTAAATGCAACATCCACCAGTTTTGAAAAGATTGAAATAGCAGCTTAACTCCTCTTACTGGAGTCCCCTGCGGAGTCGCCACTTGTCGACGTCGGGATTTTTAAATGTCTCTTTCCGTTACTTGTTCTTTGGTGTTCTCATTTTAGGTGAGATTTGTTTAAAAAAATAAGTGAAAAGGTCTGACATGTATAATGTCGATGATGGACTGTTAAGAGTCGCCAGTTGGTTTTTTAAATGGTTGTACCAACACAACCGAGAAAAGGTTCGCACATTGACCCAGTGATGTGACACTGCCAAACGGGTCGGTGAAACCGAGATTCATTAGGCTCCGGGGACTTGGTTATGCGGAGGGAAGGTGTTACGCACTTCCAGACATCCGTGTTACCACTGCAGACCACCTCTTTCAAGAAACCATTATCCTAATGTGTGTGGGGTCAATGTCGTTATTTGGAAGTAGTGTAAAGGCCTCGTTCGCATCGAAATATACACGTGGTTTTAATTTATGTAAAAATTCAGTTTTTTAGCAAGATATAGCAGTGATATTTTATAAAAAAAGGTTTTTCAAACCCTAATGCTCAATAGTAATTGAGACCTTTTACACTCCCATTTTATTAAGTGTTCGGCTTGGTTGATTTTATTTTACAGATACGAGACATCCGTACGAAAATAATATATAAAATAATGCCGACTTCTTCATGGGTATGGAAATCATCTGAGGAAATTCAGACACCGCAGAATAATTTACAAGATGCTTACAGCTGAAAATGTCCATCACGGGAACCGAATCTAGATCTAATAGGCTGAATCTGTGATCACATGATTCCTAGGCGCACATGATACCGCAATTTGTATGAAAGTAGTAAGCAGGTATATATATAAAAGTTGTAACTATATATATACAGACATGATCACCAACCACGAAGCACCTCCATGGGGGATCAGAAATGTAAATAAAGTTGTAAAAGCTATAAACCGCCACGGAGGAAACTCTAGGCGGGACGAAACGTAAATAAAGTTGTACAAAGCAATCAACTACCACGAAGTGAACTCCAGGTAGGACGAAACGTAAAGAAAGCTGTAAAAGTGATCAACCACCACGAAGTGAATAAACGCACCGGATATAAAATCCAGGCTCATCGAACAGAGTTCGACAACAGTTCATATATATAAGTATATATATATATATAAAAGCGAGTAAACGCACCGAATGTAAAATCCAGGCTCATCGAAAAGAGTTTGACAATAGTCAGATATATATATATATATATATATATATATATATATATATAAGCCAAAGAACGTCATGATGTAAAATCTAGGCTCATCGAATGTCAGTCCCACATAGATAATATATATATATAAGCAAGTAAACGCCCTTGATGTAAAAATCTAGGCTCATCAATGCAGTCCCACACATAGATAATATATAAAAGCTCATATATATATATATATATATATATATATATATATATATATATATATTAAAGTAGTAAATGCTTCGCATCAAAGTCTAGGCTCATCGAATGTAGTTCTACACACGATTCATATATATATATATATATATATATATATATATATATATATAAGCAAATAAACGCTCCAAACCGAAGTTCAGGCTCAATCGAGGCATAACTCGATAATGTTAGTTAATAAATATATATATATATATATATATATATATATATATATATATATAAATCGAAATAAAACCATGGATCAAGTCCTAAAGCAAAATGCGCACAACACGAGTCTCAACGTGAAGAAGGGTGTGTGCAAAGATGAAGAGAAGAGCTTTAAAGTGTGTGAGAAGGCTTATAGTTGACTGCCAAAGAAGACTTCTATATCTTTAAAGTGGGTAAACAGTTGCTTTTTTAGGTACAAAGTAGCTATATATGAGCTCACAGGTGTTTAAAATGAGAAAGTACAATCGTATGGGGTGAGTACAGAGCAAATTAAGGTGGCTTGCTCATTGCTTTTCTTGCAAAATGGCCACCCCAAGCCCTATATTTATAGAGGTGGAGCCATAGGTGTACTGCTAACGAGTCAGCAGGTGTACAGAGGCAACCGGGTGGGCCCGGTTTCTGCCCAGGTCATCTCAATAGTACGTGTACTCGGGCACTATAATGTCCGCTCGAACTTTCAGAAGTGCAATACGGGCATCCGATTGAGGTATACATGACCTATTTCGGACCGCCGTTGTCGAGAGTTGTACAATGGCATAGGATTAGAGTTTGTACGAAGTCATTGAAGATGGGACGATTCCTTCCGGTCTTCAAGCTTCAAATTCCATCCGTTACCCCGTACAATAGTCACTCGGGATTGGTTATCTTTGATTCTTGTGGGAAATCGTTGTGTAAAGATGTGTATGAAATGTTGAGACGATGTGGCGTGGCATTGTGTTGGCGAGATGATTTATGTTGTTGCCACTGCAAGTTATTATCCTTCCGGTTTGGGATAAAGAAGACGTTGCTAAGGGCTTCGTTGAGATTGGACTGCTGCATTTGTTGAAGGTCCTTAGTGTCATCTTTGAGGTGTGCCCCGCCTCCTGCAGTTATATCCGGTTGGTACGGAGTATCTCGCCAGTGAGCATCGAGATTGAAGTCGGTTGCATTTGAAACAAGCATTTCGGGGTATCGTCAAACCGCGCATTCCTTAGGGTTATCACCAAGGTTGGTGGCTTTTCCCCTGATTGGGACTAAGACTGGATACCTCGAGGTTATTTCTAAGATTAATCGGTCTATTCGGTGTGTGTTCCGGTATTGGATCTGCACGCCTCGGGGTTATCTCCGAGGTTGGAATTGTTACTCCCAAGTGTGTTCCGGTTGATCTTTGAACTTCCAAAGAGTATTCTAAGATGGATATGGATTGTCTTTTAGGGTTCCCTCTTAAAAGACGAATTTGTCCTTCTGCAATGTTAGTGACATGAGTACAGAAAATTCCGAGTGTCTACAAGGAGATAATGTGCTTGTAGTCCAGTTTATACGGCCGCAATACTGACACAGGAAACACGTTGTGAATGTGCTCAAGTTCAAGAGGTAAGGCTACCTCGTACGCCACTTCACCGACTCAAAATCTCAAATGGTCCTATGAACCTAGGGCTCAACTTGCCCTGCTTCCCAAAATGAATCTTCCATTTCCAAGGAGAAACATTTAGAAATGCATAGCTCTCTACTTCAAAATCTCTCTTCTTGCGATGTAAGTCTGCGTACCTCTTCTGGCTATCTTGAGCTGCTACTAGTCGAGCTCTTATTACCCTGATGATTTCTACCGTCTGTTGTACCAACTCTGGCCCCAACAGTCGATGCTCTCCAACTTCGTCCCAGCATAAGGGTGTTCTACGCTTCCTCCAATACGGTTAGGCTTCGCCGTCTGGTGGCATTCCAATCATCATGCGTGATAACTATTGTTATATCGCTGAACTCTACTAATGGAAGGTGATCCTCCCAACTACCTCTTGAAGTCTATCACACAAGCTCTGAGCATGTCTTCAAGTGTTTGAATTGTTCTTCGCCTCACCCATCGGTTTCATGGATGATACGCCAGACTCATTCGTAGTTGTGTCCCCATTCTTTCTTGAATACTTTTCCAGAAGTCTGAGGTGAATCGCGGGTCTCTATCTGATACAATAGATACCGGCACCCCATGTCTCGAGATAATTTCCTTGACATACAATTTGGCTAACTGGTCCAAACTATACTTAATCTTAATCGGCAAAAAGTGAGCTGACTTAATAAGACGATCTACAATCACCCATATAGCGTCGTGCTTGCAACAACCCGATATTTTCTATATAAATAAATCAGAGATTTTGCGTATAAATTTTTTTTTATATTATTTTAAAGATGAGGATTTGTACATGATAATGTGTATATGTATTTATGTGGTAAATAAAAATATATTTATTACATGAATATTTAAAAATAATTTTATTTTAGAATTATTGATTATTATAAATTATATTCTTATAATAATTACTTTTATAGCGTAAATGATTTTATTAATTATTTTCATGAAAATATAATCATATATTATTTAAATAATATATGGAGTGATTTTTAGAAAATTAAAATAATTATTTTATTATATGAATTTTAGTACATATTATTAAGTTAATTATTTTACCTTAATTATTAAGGTTAAATATGGAAGAATAAATCGATATAGAATCCAAACCCTAATTTTGGATTTTTATCAAAGAATGAGAATAATAATATAATATTAATTATATTTTGATTTTTCAGTGCTATAAATAGGTACCGTAGGTATAGACTAACAATAGTTGGTCAATTATGGTGTATAATTATAAAACCCTATTTTTAAATTTAAATAGGAAATTCAAAAGTGTTATATAACTGTGTTATATGATTTATGTTGTGTATTAAGTGATTAATTAGGTAAACCCTAATTAAAATCTAGAAACCCTAATTAATCTTTAGAAAAACCCTAATTATAAAACCCTAATTTTTGAAATGGAAAACCCTAATTTGAAATCCTAAACTAGAGCTTATGATTAGTCAGAAATTGTGTTAATGTGATTAATATCAGGTATAGTAGGTTTTATTGCTAATTATGAAAAATCTAATTAGTATTTTAAAACCGTAATTAACATTTTGATATATTATTATTAAAAACCCTAATTTCTATATTAGGTAACCCTAATTAGTAATTATAAAATTTAATTACTAATTGTAAACCCTAATTGCTAAATTAGCAAGGTTAACGATAATTATTATATTTTAACCCTAATGTTCCTGTATAAAGTAATTTGAAAACTAATTTAATTAAGGAAACTCTAATTTCCATTTTAGAAACTAAAATTTATTTATTTTTATTTTTTTTGTGCAAACCCTAAATTGGAAATCCTCCAAATGATTTGTGTTAAACCTTAGGGTTAAACCCTAAGGGTTTGCAAGGATTACAAGATTGCCATTAAAATTCAAATACAATTGACCATATTGCCCTTTTGTGCATTAAAGAAGCTAGCATGTAGGTTTTGACATTAGATGGGAGTTGGTGACCTAATGAAACTACTCCATGTGACTTAAAATGCCAGCAAACCAAGCAACCTCAGCCAATTCATGCATCTAACATCATATATATATATATATATAGATTTGAGAGAGAAAATATCAAATGTTAACTTACTTTTTGCACAAACACTCAACTCATCTCTCTCAAGCTCTCACCTCTGAAATTTCTTAGCATTTCAGTTCATAAACCAAGCCCCACGATCACCTTTAACCAAATCAGAAGCTAGAATCAAAAAAATTTCAAAGTGAGGTATAAACCCTAACTAGAAATATGTCCATCGATCTGTTGTTAGATGTTGTTTTTTTGTGTTAAATATGTTGAATGTAGTGTATAAAGATGATCCGAGTTGCTAGATGTTAGATCCATAACATCCAGAGGCTCGGATTTGAAGATCTACAAAATCTAGAAAAAAATTGTTTTGTTGTCTGACAACGAATGTCAGGCCTTGTATCTCTATGATCTTTAATGAGTTTTGTGTTTTGAAAGTTTTTAGTTGTAGTCGGTTATGTTCTCTTTGATCTGGATCAAGAATCAAGTTCATATCATAAACAGATTGCAAGATAATCGAGGTCAAAGTTGGTTTACCAGCCATGACTGGGCATTTCTGGGTAACCCAGAAACTGCCCAGAAACGGTCTGACAAGACGTTTGACGCCTCAGATCTTGCATGATATTGTTGATTTATGTTTGTTGTTGCATCTATGTTGTAGTATGTTACTTATAATACCTTCTAATGCTTTAAGATCACTTATTTGGTAAACGGGTTGGATTTGGTGGCCGGTTAAACTAGCTAAGTCGAGCATGTTCTCTGTTTTCTGGGTAACCCAGAAAATATATGAACATGTCGACTGACATGGTTTAACCGGATTATAACTCTTGAGTCTGTTGATGTTTTGCTGATCTTTTGTGTTAGATCTCTTCATTTACATACTGACTACACACTGCAACTTATAGATCATAAAAATAATATACTGGTTGCAAGTTGTGGAAGCCAAAAGTAGGCCTCACGAACTGTTCTTTATTTTTGGGTATCCCAAAAATGAAGAACAGCTCTGAAAGCCACTTTAGAGGCTCAGATCTCTTTGGTTATGCATGTTATGATGATGTTTATTGTTGGATCGTGTAGTCTTGTATTTGTACTACATGATCTAATCAACAACATGTCCAGAAACACTTTGTGTAAAGAATGATTCTTGGTCAAACATGCTTGCTAGGTAACTGACTTGATTTTCTGGGTTTGCATGAAGAACACGAAGAACACCTATAGCGACGGTTCTGTCACTATAGGCAGTCTTTAGTGATAGTTTTATTAAAATTAATTATTTTAATTTCTAAAAATCATTTAAAAATAGAAATTAATTTCCAAAAATTACAAAAATTATTTTAAAAATTATTTTAAGTTATAAAAATTAACTTTTAATAATTTACAAGCAGCTTACAGCTGAAAATGTCAATCACGGGAACCGAATCTATATCCAATAGGCTGAATCTATGATCACATGATTCCTAGGCGCAAATGATAACGCAATTTGTATGAAAGCGATGGCGGTATATATATAAAAGTCAGAAATATATATATACGCATATGATCACCAACCACGAAGCACCTCCATGGGGGATCATAAATGTAAATAAAGTCAGAAAAAAGCTATCAACCGCCACGGAGGAAAATCCAAAGGGACAAAAGCGTAAATAAAGTTGTACAAAGCGTCAAACCACGAAGTGAACTCGAGGCGAGGAAAATGTAAAGAAAAGTCAGAAAAGCGATCAACCACCACGAAGTGAACTTGTGGGACAAAATATATATATATATATATATATATATATATATATATATATATATTAAAGCGATGAACGCTCCAAACCAAAGTCTAGGCTCATCGAACAAAGTTCATCACAGGATTCATATATATATATATATATATATATATATATATATATATATATATATATATATATTGTGACGCCTCTAAAAATTAGGTATACATCACCCATCTTGAGTCGCCAGATACATGGTACATAATTCAAATACAACTGTGGTGTACAATACGATAAAACATAAACTGTGAGTTTGAATACAAATATTGTCTACTAGAGAGTATACAAACTCAAAAGGAGTCCTCATTACAATTATTATCACACTATTTCACAGAATAGTGAGGACTACTAATGCACCATCTAGGACCATCACTCTGCTTCCCGACTAGTCCCAATTTACGTTCTCATTTCACGAAGAGAACAAAGGAAAGAAAGGGTGAGCTCAACTAGCCCAGTAAAAAATATTATGACTAATATAATGCAGAATAATTTATCGTTAGCCTTCAACAGTGTTAAACTGATAAAATATAATAACTATCAAGTTTAACTGCAGCGGAATAAGCAATCCATTAGAAGAGTCAAGTAGGGAATAAAATCTACTATCTTCTATGATTTAATAGGTTTTTCATCACTCTTATCGTTGAGACTCATCTTAATAAATAATCCACATCATCAAATCATCCATGCACTACAGGCCAAGGATATTCTTTAGTATCACGACCACGAATTATCCATGCACTACGGCTAAAGATAATCATGTTTTCATCAACGGTCCTGATCATGCCATAAAACAATTCATCTTTGCACTACGGCCAAAGAGAATCCATAGCCATAATCATACCAAAAACAGTCCATCAATGCACTACGGGCCAATGAGAACTTTTTCCACATCATTTGTAACATTACGGTTATGATTACACTGAATAATCCCCGTCATAATCATACCAAGTCCATCTATGCACCACAGGTGCCACGGATGACTTTCAAAAAAATATAAAAAATTAGATGATGACAATGATATAAGAATTCAATAAAACAAGTTCAAGAATTAATTTATTCAGAACTAATAACGTCCAAATTAATCAACATGATCTTCGCTTTGTAGAGTAAAATTCAAGAATGCTCGGAAGAATATTTCCATGAAAAGATCTTTGGATGAAGCGCAAATATCAAGGATATTCCACTAATTTCATGGAGTATAGAAGTCAAAGTTTTAACCAACTAAGTATAATAAAGAATGGAATAACAAAAGATATCACCATGCATGCGGTACTTAGCGAGACGAAGTTATTCCAACGAGAATAATTATTAACGGAACCAGTCGTGCAAAATTATGACCCGAAGCGGGATGTTCCAATAATAATAAAGAACGGAATAACAATGAAATCACCATGCATGCGGTACTTTGCGTATAGACAGAGTTATTCCAATGTAATACTAATAAGATGAGAATCGTCCTACGAAAACGCACAAACAGGATATTCCAACGTAATAATAATAAAGATGAAACCAGTCCAAGCGTAAAAAGCACAGACGAGATATTCCAACGTAATAATAAAGATGGAATCGAGTCCTAGTAAATGCATGGCGTGATATTCCAATGTAATAATAAAAACGAAATAATAGAAGAATGTCACCAAGTATAAGGTAGCCCGCATATACAGGTTATGCCAACAGAATAATAAAGAATGGAATAACATAAGTTCTCTTCATGAATACAAAAGAATAACACCCCTTACGAGTACAACAAATAATATTCCCTACAAGTACAACAAATAATATTCCCTATCTTAGAAAGAAGAATCTTTGGATATAGAAGTAGTGAAGTAGCGAACACTTTTCTTCTTTCTCTCTATAATTTCTCTCTCTAGAGTTTCAATTGAATTAAGTAAGAAATAATGAATGAATGAGCTTCTATTTATAGAAAATGGATTTGCATAGTAACTAAATCATGAATTATCTGTCCAGATTGATTTACTTTAATCTGACGGTCCATATTTAAAGCAAAATTTTTAAATAAAATATAATATATTCTATTTATAATCTAATAAAACGAATAACTTTATAAAAGATTTTACTATGCAAACACTATGCATAATAAAATATAATATATTCTAATTATTGTCTAATAAAACAAATAACTTTATAAAAGTATTTTGTTTTATATAAAAAATTTTACTATGCAAAACACTATGCAAACACTATACAACACTATGCATAATAAAATATAATATATTCTATTTATAGAATAACTTTATAAAAGTATTCTGTTTTATTACATTAATAATACTAATAAAACAAAACTGAGTGACTTATCACATAAGCATCAATAATCAATACCGTGTGCTACTATGCAACCACATGTATTACTGTACTTTTACTACTGAGTAGTTCAATAGTATTAATGGTAAAACTTCCGCAGTTATTTTTATAAAATATTTTTGTCATTTTCTCAATCCGATAATAATTCGGTTGCGGGGTCCACCAATGATTGTGTCATTGTACGAATATTCCCGACAAAAAGAATATTCCCCGACCAATCGAATATTATACAACTTGCATACTTTTCAAAATTTATAAATACTACTCACAACTATAACATTATCTCAAATCCACACCATAATATTAAAAAAAATATTTCGAGAAAATTAAATCTTTATTCATAAAATCTGGGGTCTCACAATCTCCCTTCCTTATGAAATTTCGCCCTCAAAATTTACGTACGTACCTGGTATGTCGAAGAGGTGAGGATACCTCGACTTCATTTCAAATTCTAACTCTTGAGGTATAACCTTTGAGTGTTGAATACGATTCTTCTTATCCAAGATTTTAACACGTATTTCCTCAAACGTTAAATCATCCGCTATCTCGTCCGGTTCTAACACGTCCACATATTTACATAACATCGATACGTTAAAAACGTTATGAACACACGATATACTTGGCGGTAAATAGAGTTTATAAGCCATAGTTCCTACTCGATCGAGACTTTTAAATGGGCCAATTAAATCGAGGGTTGAGATTTCATCTCTTCGTCGATTCTTGCTTCTAGAATAACGCCCTCTTGAACCTTCTTCTTCACATTTATCATTTCAAGTGTGTGTAGCTTGAGCGGCTTTAACTTTATCGATTAAAGTCGATTCTAATCATATATTCATTATCTTCACGTGGGTTCGTATTCGCACTTGTAACCGCATACAATCTTATACTCAACGCGTTAGCTACCACGTTCACACTTCCACGATGATATTGCATGGTACGATCGTAATCTTCAACAGCTCGAGCCAACGTCTTTGGCGCATGTTACGTTCATTTTAGTTGAAGAAATATTTAAGGGTTTTAGAAATGGGTTTAGTACTGCGGTCAATACAAAATTCGATTTCACGCTCTAGGGCTAGGCTAAGAAGTCTTCAAGAATACGTTAGGAAATTTATTAACAATATAAATATCACTCAAAACTGTGACCCTCATCCAAGACTTGGATAGTACATCACATTGATACCTATCAACTTACCATCGTCATTCATGACATCGCCTACAGAAAGTTTGGCTTCAGTGCATTCCACACAAGAAAGTCAACAACGAAAGGACCGAGGCTCTTTAGTTATGACTTGATATGACAATGATTGACTTTAGTGGTTTGGTTACTTAAATTCGTATAACAGGTTGGTTAGGAATATGAAAGCTAACAACCTTAGGAAAAGCATGATGAGTAGTTAACCAATCGATTCCTAAAATCGAATTAAAGGTAAGTATTTTCAAAGAGATAAGATTGACAGGTAACGTGAAAGTGTCAATTTGAATTAAGCAAGATTTATAAATAGTGGATGTAACGAAGGTTTCTACTAACGAAGTTTCAACCAATAAGTCAAAGCCTAACTTCTCCGGAGTTAAATTTAAACGTTGAGCGCAAGCAAGAGAGATAAAAGAATAGGTAGATCCGGTATCGAATAAGGTATACACTTCACAAGAATTTATAATTAACTAACCCGTGATAACTTCGTTCTATTTGTAATAACCCAATATTTTCAATATGAAATTTTGTGATTTAATTTATATATATATATATATATAAGGGTGGGAATATGTGCATGTAAAGTGTATGTATCTATGTGATAGATAAATTTGTTTATTAGATGTAAATAATTTCTTATTAAACTTAGTGATAGTTATAGATTATATTCTTATAATAAATTAATTTGTAATAAAAATATTTTTATTTATTTTCCATGAAAATATGGTATATATGATATGATTATTAGGATTCTATGATATGTATTTTATTATATTGGTTAGGTTAATTCATCATTAATTGATGATGATATGTATGAAGGTTATATCAGATATGAATTCAAAACCCTAAGTCCGGATTTTGAATAAGGGATGAGAATAATAATATAATGTTATTTTTTTCAAAGATATAGATATGCGATATGTGTGAAATATTAATTTATAGATCGCTTATAGTAGAAACGGTCAAACCCTAGCGTTCTTTGATAAACTATAAGATGAGAGTTAGTTATAATTGTAGGATTTGTTAAGTTATGGGTTATGTAATTTATGACCCTCATTATGTTTACTGTCAGTTAGGTAAACCCTACGTGATATCTAGAAACCCTAATTATTAAATTAGAACCCTAATTGCTAAGTTATAAACCCTAGGTATTAATTTAGCAAAGTTAGTAGTAATTAATATATTATTAAGGCTAATTTACAAACCCTAGGTGATTAAGAAACCTAGTGTAATTAGGGAACCCTAGTCAATATTTTAGAAACTAAGATTTCCCATTTTGCCTTTAATACACAATTTTAGATTTAGAGCTTATGAAACCCTAGGGTCAAACCCTAAGGGTTAAAACCTAATAGGTGTGAGAAGTTACCAAAGTACCATGCACTTTATGTGCCAAATGACCAAAATGCCCTCTATCCTTATTTAATAAGATAACTTGTAAAACTTGCCATAACTTTAGTTGGTGACCAACCTTTGCTAGACATGTGGTCTAAGTACTAACCTTTAATCAATCAACAACTCACATGATCATCCATTGCATATGATCACTATATAAATAGATCAAAGAGAGGAAAAGTTACAAAACCAAGCTCAATTACCTCATAACGCTCAACCATTTCCTCTCTACTCTCTAACCCACGAAAATTATAAGACAAACTAGCCCCAATACCAATTTCAACTTAACAACCTCATTAAAATCGGGAAGCTTAGAACCAAATGATCATTCATCAAAGGTATAAACCCTAGTTTGAATTTCTCATCCATAACTGTTGTTAGATTTTGTGTTTAAGTGTTAGAATATGTTTATTATAGTGTCTTATGATGATTTGGGTTGCTAGATGTTAGATCCATAACATCTAGAGGCTCGATTTGAGTTTTAAAGAAATCGGAAAAACTGTTTTTGAGGTCCCATAAATGAATGTCGAGCCTCTAGATCTTCTGTGTTATATATTTTGTATGTTTGATGTTTTAGACTTGTATTATACTATATGGACTTTGCTTCTAGACTTGAAATCGAAGTTAGACCATGACCGTAATTAAAAGTTATTCAAGGTCAAACTCAGTTGACCGAGCATGACCAAGAGTTTCTGGGCAGCCCCGAAACTCAAGAACAGTGTCTGACAACACTTCCCAAGGCCTATAACTGTCAGGTGTTAAATGTTTTGTTGATGTTGTTGTATCTAGCTTGTAGCCTGTTAGTTGTACTCCAGATCTATGCCTTTAAATCCCTTAAACAATCAATAGATTGTAAGTAGTGGATGGTCAAAGTAGGTCTCTCTAAGATTGACTTACACAGTTTACGGGTAACCCAGAATTTGTTCTTCAGCGTCTGACAAGATGTTCATGAACCCAGATCTTGCTTGTGTTTGTCAATTAGATTGTGTTGTTGTGGCAAAGTTATAGTATTGTAGATGGACTATAGAATGATGCCTTTCGATAACCTAGATAACAAACAGACTGAAAGATATTGGTAGTCAAACTAGCCTTCTTGATCACGGTAGCAGTTTTCTGGAAAACCCAGAAAACCGTATGAATGTTATTTCTGACATGCTTTGACCTATTGCTAGCAGATGATTTTGATGTTTTTTGACTTACCTGATGATTGATAATTGAACCTTATCATGTATACTACAATCTTGAGCCATTAGATCACATTAACACTAACCAGAACCGGTAGAAATTGGAGCATCAAAAGGGACCTAGAAGTTGTCTAGATTTACGGAAAACCCGAAAGTCCTCGACAACACTTTTTGAGGCTCGAGATCTCGCTAGTTATAAGTTATATGAACTTGTTTTTACATTGGATCTTGTTGTCATGCATTAGTACTACAATCATCACCAACAACTTTCCTAAAACACATCATACACTGTTATAATTTTGGTCAAAGTAGTCCACTCGTTAACTGCCATGAATTTCTAGGTTTGCATGATGAACGCGAAGAACACCTATAGCGACGGTTCTATCGCTATAGGCAGTCTTTAGCGACAGTTTATTCATAAAATTATTATTTTTATTTAATAATTAGTATTAAATAGTTTTTATTATTAAAATATAAAATAAATTCCTAAAAATTATTTTAAAATCCTAAAATTATATTTTAATTATTTTGAATATATTTCATAAATATTTAATATTTTGGAATATTAAAAGTATTTAATTTATTTAATTCTAATATAAAATAAATTATTTAAAAATGATTTTAATACATGGAAAATCATTTAAAATTATATTATAGTATAAGAAAATATTCTAAGTTATTTTCTATGACTTTTAATATTTTGTGTTGAATTTCATTAATTAATGATATTAAAGTTATTTAATATTTATATTAAATAATTTAGTTTAAAATGATTTTATTATTTTAAAAATCATTTTAAATGAAAATAAAGTGTGTAAAAATATTTTAAGTTATAAAACATAACTTTTAATATTTAAAGGATAATTTCATTAATAATTTAATATTAATGATAGTATTAATGATATTAAATTTATTTATTAAATAAATAGTTTAAAATGGTTTATTGATTTAAAAAGGATATAAATGAATTAAAAATACTTTAAGTTATAATTAGTGACTTTTAATAGTGGGTAAATAGTACATTAATATTTGAATATTAATAGTAATTATTTATAAATGATTTTAAATGTTTTAAAAAAAATCATTTAAGGGTAATATTAATACTTTAAAAATATTTTGAGTTATTGTAAATAACTTTGATATTTTGGCAATGATTTCATTAATGGTTTAATATGAATTAAATATTAATGATAATAAAACCTGCTTGATATTTAATAATGATTAGGTCTTTGAAATTCATGTTAAAGTATAATAAATGTTTAAAAATTATTATTAAGTCATAGGACTGACGTTTACAGATATTGAGTAATAGAATAAAGTCTTAGACTCGTTATTTACCCGATAGAGTCATTTGTGCTTATCGACATAGTTCGTAAATTGTTCTAGACTTGGATATTTTGACCAGCATTCTTCGTTGGTTTGCGATAATGATCACAGATATGTAAACAACGTGAGTAGGTTATGTCTTTGGCTGCGAGATGCAGATGACTATGTGTTATAGTATATTGTTCTAATCGAATTAATGATCCGATTAATGATAGGTGATTACATAAAAGATAAAACTAAGTTTCGTTTTTATGGCGATGCATCATCGTGCAAGTATCCTACCTTTGCATTTCCTTTATGCAATGGACATGAGTAAGAATGTTTCGAATTATATTATTACTTTCATCATGTATTATTAATCTATATTATATATGCCCATTGATTATCAACATGTTAGTATATGGTAATTCAGATATAGATTCTCTGTTCGTTAATTAATATAAATGGTTAATCAAGTGTCCCCACTTGGATAATCATTGCATTTAAACATATGTTGATACACCTTTGATATATACATATATGTTGAATTATAGATTATTGTTGGATCAGATAAAACCTTTTGTTTGGAACCACGACAAGTATGAACATCCCGAACATGGGAAAATTTTTATGCGCTACGGCGGACAAAGGATGAACGAAAATATAGTTCTAGCAATGTAGTATTGATCAATACAGGGTGTAAGACCCCGAAATTTTTTAAATAAAAAGGAATTTCCTTTATTATTTTGAAATAGTAAGGGTGGATTTGATTAATGTGGATAGTTATGGGTAAAATACGCAAATATTTCGAATAAGCAAGTGGTTATAAAATATTCATTGTTGTTGAGGAATATTCGTTTGGTCGTGGAATATTTTTACTGTCGGGGAATATTAGTATGGCCTTGCCATCTTTTTGTGGGCCCCATAACGAGCGATTGGATGAAGAAACGACAAAATATAAGTTGTTTATAAATAACATAGCTGATTATTGCAATTATCTTTGTTGGAATACCCATTGTTTAAAACACGTATAATGCCGTTGTTGCCTTGAAGATGTACACGGTATTGCATCAATTATTGATTCTTACGTAAGAAGGCATTCCTCAATAATTGTTACAAAGAATTACTATTCAATTATTTTATTTTATTGATTCAATAATTCTTTGCATTGATATTTTATATTACTTGTTGTTTCAATAATTGTCATTACACAATTTTTTCATTATCGAAGCAATAATTCATATTATCCTAATAATATTATTAGATAACATTATTGGCAATGTCTAGAAAGTTACATCTAAGGAGAGGTTTGGTCACCTAATTACAAGCATGATGAGAGAAATTCTTATTGAAAGCCCTTCTTTCCCAGAAGCCACTGGTTGTCAATATTGTGATTCTCGTAATATTATTTATGAATAATTAATTATTGATTCATATGATGAGGAAAATATTGATTTTATGTGGATATAGATGGAGAAAATTTTAATGTGACAATTGTTGAAAATTGAAATTTTATCTTTTACGATAAAATAATTCATTTAAATATATTATTATATTTTAATAATATAATAATGATGATATTTTTTACGATGAATGTGGGATATATGAGTATATGAGGAGAAAGAGTATATTTTGTTGCAATAAATATTAAAAGCAGATTTTTTGTGTGTCAGAAGACCATTTCTTAATTGAAATTTGATTATAGCACGTAAAATAAATCGCATTTGTGGATTTCTGGCCAATTTACATTTGGAATTTGGAAAAACTTTCTTCTGCAAGTTGTAGAGAATTGAATTTCCTATAAAAAATTACTTGAGATTCAATTTTCCGGCAAAAGAGCTATTTATTATGAATTATTGATGTTTTGGAGTTCCAAAATAATTGATTTTTGGAAGTTTTAATTATTTTAAATAATAAAACGTTTTTTGGTGAGTGTTCATATGTTATAAATGTGTCATGTTGTTTGAATTCAGATCTAGGAAGGTTGGCGTAGAAAACTTAATATATATATTATTAAATTATTAAATTTTACATTTTGGTGTTCTAAGCAATTTCTATAAATAGGGTGCTTAGGTTAGAATTGAAAATCACACGAAATTGAAGTTTTCTCTCTATATTATCAAGCGTATTCTTGTGAGTATTTTGAGTATACTTTGAGTATTGCTATACTTGTCTGCAAGTTCAAGTCATAGCCTATATCCTGTTTCAACTAAATCTTGTCTTTCGAGGTAAGGGATATTATTTTTTTTCGTAATGATATTATTTCTTCAATATCATTATCTTTGAAATATTGATCCGAAGTTTTATCAAATTTGGAACTTTTGGTATCGAGTTACTATTCACGATATGGCACTATTCACGATACTCGACACTATTCATGAATACGGACTATTCATCGAAAAAATGAAAATTTTCCTTTTTAAATCTAAAATATCTATTGTGGATACTAGCTTTGATTGTATCCATGTTTTGATCATTCTTGAATTTTACACCACTATGATTATTTTGAGGTATTTTTGGATATGGATAAAACAAAGTACGAATCCTTAATCCTTAATCCTTGTCATTTTGTTTCACTGGATTCGTTTATTTAAAAATATTTTTCATCATCCTCAGTCTTAAGTGATGATATTATTGAATATCTTTGGCCTGTAGTGCAAAAATGAATGATTTATGATGAATATCTTTGGCCTGTATTTGATGAATATCTTTGGCCTGTAGTGCAAAGATGAATGATTTATGATGAATATCTTTGGCCTGTAGTGCAAAGATGAATGATTTCTGATGAATATCTTTGGCCCGGAGTGCAAAGATGAACAAGTGTTTAGATGAACATGACCAATGATGAATATCTTTGGCACATGGTGCAAAGATGAATATTTGATTCGATATATATATTGATTGATGTTACTGAATAAAAGATGAGCGATGAACTTTAAAATTCATACATAGAAGATAGTAGTTTGCATTCTCTACTTAACTCTTCTAATGAATTATTATTTCCGCAGCGAATATTGATTTAAAACTTGTTGTCTATTGTATTCTATTAGATTTTTCCCTGTTGAAGACTAACGATAATTTTGTGTATATTATCTTAGTCATAATATTCTTTAATGGGCTAGTTGAGCTCACCCTTTTCCTTTTTATTCCATTTTTCTTCTCAGGAGACGAGAATGTAGCGATTACTAGTCGGGGTATGGAATGAAGGTTCTAGAGAGAGTTGTTTAGTAGTCCTCACCATTTTTGTAAAATAATGTATCAATAATTATGATGGGGATTTATTTGCTTGTGGATATTGTCTAGATGGCAATATCTGTATTTAAACTCACAGTTTATATGTTGTAATAATAAAGTTGTAGTTATTTTTGTACCATGTATTTGGCGACTCAGAATGGGTTGGATGGAATGGACCTATTTTGGGGGCGTCACTGTTGGTATCAGCTTAGGGATATGATCTCTGGCGGAGATCGGGAATAGAACTAGGAGGGAGGCGAGTAAATCCTTGCTAGTGTGTCCTACCTAAGCTTATTTGTTAGTTGGTTAGTATATAGGGATATTATGTGATATATTGATTTCCTTAATTAACCCTTGTTTTATGGCAAGTATTTGAGAATGTCATTGAGAAATATTAACGAAGGAGTAAATGAGACCGTGGAGATGCATGTACTTACCAACCAGGAGGAGAGCGTCTGACAGTGGCAATGTACCTCCCGTGAACAACACCACCGAAAGCGATGATGATGAGCGGGGGATGTTTAGAAGCTTTTGCAGTTCATACAAAATCGACGAGGAGACTCGTGTTCAAAATCTGAGGAGAAAATGATAGCAATTCACGGGTGGTCACAAACAAAACAGTTCAAAGAGTTGGGACCACGAATTTTGGGGAAAGCCGGATCCGATTAAGGCGGAGAAGTGGGTCAAACAAATTACCAAGATATTCGATGTCTTGGGATGCACGGAGGAATGTGAAAGTTCCATTCGCTACTTTTTATGTTCCGTAACGAGGCGATTCTCGGTGGAAATCATGCGGCGTACCCATCCAACCGCACTCAAGATGTCATGGGAGACGTTTGAGAATAGTTCAATGACAAGTACTTCCACAGAAAGTATTCGTCATATGAAGGAAGTGGAGTTTATTAGACTAGAAGCGTAATAACATGATGGTGTCCCAAAGACGATATGAAGTTCAGCGGAGTTATCCAGTTTGCACCTCATTTGGTGGAGAATGAGGAGCGATGACGCGGATGTTTACGAGAGGTTTGAAACCCTAGTACGCCAAGATCTCATTTCTCATAAATTTTCTCTATTCAGATGTTGTCAACGAGGCTCGGTTGTTAGAAGCGAGATAACGATTACGTTCAACCGAGGAACCATAACCGGGATCATACAAGAAGATAGCGATCATCGAATAATGATAACCATCGGAGAAAGAAGAATACTGGACAAAGGCGGTAACCACTCGGTGGTAATCGTGGGCCATGAAAATAGAAGAAGCGAGTCGGGAGGAGATTTTAAAAGAGGAGATTCAACAACGACCATGTGAAGACGTCGGCCAAAGAGTAACCGGGTTCCAAGGAGGAGAAAGACCATCGGTCGTATGTTACAAATCTTGGAAAGAGGAACATATCATTGAAACCGCCTACAACAGTTTAAGGTATGCTATAATTGTGGAAAAGAAGGATATATCGCTCGAGATTGTACGGTAGCGAAACCAAGTCCAGCGGGGATGGTGACTCAAAAGGATGTCCCAGAAAAGTCAAAGTCAACGGTTCCTGGAAGAGCGTTTGTCGTGACCGGTCAAAATACGAGGAACCCGAACGAAGTTAGCACGGGTTAGTTAATTATAAATTCTTGCGAAGTTTATACCTTAGTAGATACCGGTTCTACCCATTCTTTTATCTCTCTTGCTTGCACTCAACGTTTGAACTTGACTACGGAGAAATTAGACTTTGACCTATTTATGGAGACTCCGTTAGGAGAAACTTTCATTACATCCGTTGTTTAGAAATCTTGCATGATTCAGGTTGGCACTATCACATTACCTATTAACCTTATTTCTATAGAGATATTTGCTTTTAATGTGATTTTAAGGTTAACTACTCATCATGCCAAAATTGATTACTTTAAGGGTTGTTAGTTTTTATATTCCTAAGCAACTTTGTTATTCAATTCAAGCAATTAAACCATTGTAGTCAAACATTTTCATATCAAGCCATGAAGTCATTCGTTTATTACGGATGTCAAGTTTTCTTAGTCCATGTTATGGATTTGAATAAAGACACGTCAGATTTGAATAATATTCCTGTTGTTATTGATTTTTCCTGACGTATTTCCTGAAGAATTTCTTGGCTTACTCCCAAAGCCTGATATTAAATTTTGTATCGACTTTGAACCCGGTACAAAACTCATTTCTAAAATCTCATATCGAATGGCTCCTATTGAACTTCAGGAGTTAAAAATTCAACTATAGAATTTGGTACCTGAGCCTTTATCTGGTGACTTCCTTTGTGGAATACACCGAAGCCAGACTCTCCGTAGGGGACAATATTCGTGCGATAGTAAACTGATAGGTGTCATTATAACGTTCTATCCAAGGTTGGGATATGAGTCACAGTTGAGAACAACCTAAGTCGGTAATTGAAAAAACATAGCTTTCTAGGCTTAGTTGGTTATTATCGGAGATTCGTTGAAGGATATTCTCGAATCGCTATTCCATTAACGCAGCTGACTCGTAGAGATACAAAATTCAAATGGAGCAAGGAATGTTGGAAGAGCTTCGAAGAACTCAAGAGGAGACTCATTTCAGCACATGTTCTGACCATGCCATCCTGGAAAAGCGAACATGGTAGCTGACGTGTTGAGTAGAAGATCGTGTACAAGTACGAGTACGATATTGTCAAAGACTCATTTCGTATAATTTACAAATAATAGAGATGGAGATGAAAACTCTAGGTACCCACGTGATGATATAGTAATATAATCGACTTTAATCGATAAAGTTAAAGCTGTTCAAGCTACACACCGGAGCTAATGAATTTGAAGAAAAAGGTGCAAGAAGTTGTTATTTCAAAAGCGAGAATTGGTGAGGTGAGGAAAGCTCAAACCTTCGATTTATTAATCCATTTGAGATTCTCGATCGAATAGGAACTGTGGCCTATAGACTCGTTTTACCGCCAAGTATGACGCGTGTTCATAACGTTTTTCACGTATCGATGTTATGTAAATATGTGGACGACCCGAACCACGTCATTAAGTTAGAACCGGACGAGATATAGCCAAAGACTTAACGTCACGAGGAGGTACCTGTCAAGATCTTGGATAGGAAAGAACATGTCATATGTACCGAGGTTATACCACAAGTTAAAGTTTTATGGAGAAACCATGCTATTGATGAAACGACCTGGGAGTTGGAAATGGAAATGAAAGCGAGGTATTTTCATCTTTTCGAAACACCAGGTACGTACGTCAATTTCGAGGACGAAATTTCATAAGGAGGGGAGGTTGTAAGACCCCGAAATTTTTTAAATAAAAAGGAATTTCCTTTATTATTTTGAAATAGTAAGGGTGGATTTGATTAATGTGGATAGTTATGGGTAAAATACGCAAATATTTCGAATAAGCAAGTGGTTATAAAATATTCATTGTTGTTGAGGAATATTCGTTTGGTCGTGGAATATTTTTACTTGTTGGGAATATTCGTATGCACTGGCCAAGCAGCCTTTTGTGGGCCCATAACTGAAAGCGATTGGATGAAGAAAACGACAAATATAAGTTGTTTATAAATAACGGCCAGGTTATTACAATTAATCTTGTTGGAATACCCAAAGTTTAAAACACGATGAATAATGCCGTTGTTGCATACAAGAGTACACTTGTATTGCATCAATTATTGATTCTTACGTAAAGAAGGCATTCCTCAATAATTGTTACAAAGAATTATCGCTCAAATATTTTATTTTATTGATTCAATAATTGTTGCATTGATATTTTATATTATTGTTGTTTCAATAATTGTCATTACACAAGATTTTTATTATCGAAGCAATAATTCATATTATCTCAATAATATTATTAGATAACATTATTGGCAATGTCTAGAAAGTTCTCGTCTAAGGAGAGGTTTGGTCACCTAATTGCGGCGCCCGATGGAGAAATTCTTATTGAAAGCCCCCATTTCCTGAACCTTTGAGTTGTCAATATTGTGATTACATAATATTATTTGTGAATAATTAAATTATTGATTTATATGATGAGGAAAATATTCATTTTATGTGGATATAGATGGAGAAAATTTTTAAAGTGACAATTGTTGAAAATCGATATTTTATCTTTTCTGATAAAATAATATTTTATTATATTATTATAATACAATAATGATGATATTTTTACAATGAATGTGGGATATATGAGTATATGAGGAGGAAGAGTATTTTTGTTGCAAAAGTTGTTTAAAACATGTTATACATGTTGGTGGACCCATTTCTTGACTGAAATTTGATTATAGCCTGTAAAATCGCCCGTTTATGGATTTCGGTCAATTTTTGTTTGGAATTTAGAAAAATGTAGCGAGAATGAAGGTTACTAGTCGGGAGACGAGAATGTAGCGATTACTAGTCGGGGTATGGAATGAAGGTTCTAGAGAGAGTTGTTTAGTAGTCCTCACCATTTTATAAAATAATGTATCAATAATTATGATGGGGATTTATTTGCGTGTGGATATTGTCTAGATGGCAATATCTCAGTATTTAAACTCACAGCTTATATGTTGTAATAATAAAGTTGTAGTTATTTACGTACCATGTATTTGGCGACTTCGTAATGGGTTGGATGGAATTGACCTATTTTAGAGGCGTCATGACAGGTACAACTTTTGATCACCCTTCGTGCTCGTAAGTTATGACTGGTTTCTGAGATGAAGTTCTGCTTAACCTTTTGAAAATGAAAACAATGTTCATAGTATGTCCCCTAAAACTTATTTATAGTCGGTACGTAGTTTCAAAGATTTGAAAGAGAATTGTTATTATTATTGGTTCAGAATTTCTTCGCAACTATTGATCCGTTGTAAAAGGGTAGTATAAAAAAAGTATTTAAATTCTTTCAGCTTATATATATATATATAATTGCTATTACTTGCTGGGCACTCAAATGCTCATCCTTGCTTAATTTAAATATTTTCAGCTAAGTGTGAACCCTCCGAAGGCTCTGCTAGAAACAAGGGAAAAGGAAAGGTTGCTAAATGATGACAATGTATCTGTGTGATAGTTAATATTATTAAGACAATGTTATATATTTATGATCACGTGTTGTAAGGAATGATTTAAGGTTACGTACTTGGGAGTTAAACTTTGATATTATGTAAGTTAAGTTTAAATATTTATATTATTGGCATTATTATTAGTATTATTCCGGTTATAGAGATGGTATCGTGAAGCACTGAATTCGGGTTTCAAGTACCCGGATTTGGGGGCATCACAGGTTGGTATCAAAGCTTTAGGGTTAGAAACCTTAGGTGGGGGTAGACCTTAGGCTATAACCTTAGAGTAGAGGAAAACGTTGAAAGTACAAATAACTCACGTAGAGTTTAAAAGGAGATGAACCGAATAAATTCATCGTCAAACAAAAATAAAAGATAACTTATATAAAATTATTATTTGTTGTGTGTATATATTATATGATAATCAAGATAGTTTGTGTGTAGATGTCAGATAGAAAAGGATTAGGATACCCTCAGATCGTAAGGAAGGAGTTAACCTCCATAACTGAGCCAATATCAAAGCTAATAGCTGAAATAGAGGCTTACATCAAAAGCAACCCTGATGAGGTAATTATACTGGAAAAATGTAGTATCGGACCCAGAAACGATAGGTAGAGTATAGTTAAAGAATATAAGGATAAGCTCGAGTTCTTAAACTCATATGTCTGTGATGAGTTCTTAAACTCATAATATGTAGTAAAGTTTGACGAACTAGGTATAGTTATGTGTGAATGGATATTGAGGATAATGGTAATATATAGAATACTAAGCAATTGATCTTTAGTGAAAGCGTAAGAAATAAGTAGTAGTAGTAGTAGTAGTATTAGTGTTACTTGAATAGGTATGATTCTATGTGGTGTAAATGATAGGTATGTCCGTGTAAGGTAATATTTTGTATGTTATGACAGCGATTCCCGACTCTTGAGTCACAAAGGGATAGCGGATGTTTAAAGCAGAATGCGCTATGGTATGTCAAGTGCTACGAATATGGATCTATGTTAGATTAATGAAATAAGTTGGTATAAAGATAGTAGATAATTATCGGGGCACTGGTTAATTCAGTAAACCGAGTTTTTGAATATATGATTATTCGAGTAGAAAATTTCGCGTTATAGAAGGTAAGTCAATTAAAGATCAATTATGATCAGATAATGCCGCCAAGACGTAAATAAAACCAAAGGATAAAAGAACCTGTCAACAAAGCTGGAGGACAACCAGACTCGATGAAGAATTTTGGGAATGTGGTCACTCAAGATATGCGGAATGGAATGACAGCCACGGGAAATTAGCAGGACAATCGATTTGCGAATATTAAGGCCGTAAGATAGCCACAAATTAGAGCAACTGACCCTGTAGAAGTAGTTGTGATAGCTAGGGTAACAGAGGGGCACAAGACAGCTTTTGCCACCTATACGATGAAAGGAGGAGCGAATTTTTGGTGGGAGTCAAATCAAGCTAGAGTCGGAGAAGGGAGTAGTAGTAGTAGTAGGACTAGAAAAAGGAAAGGAGATAATTTTGGGAATACCGAAATTAGGCCAGGAGGGGGAAAGAATAAGGTTATGCAGTGTGGAAATTGCGGAAAGAATCACTCGGGAGAGTGTCTTAAAGGTAAGTTAGTGTGTTATAAGTGTGAGCGGAGGGACATATCTCTCCCAACCCGCCCCAATCCTTGGATGAATAGAGGGTGTTTCAAGTGTGGATCGATGGAGCATAAGGTGAAAGATTGTCCAGAAAAGGAGAAGGGATGCGGAAGTGTGATTACGAAGAAGAAAAGTAGCGGGGTCGTTGGCGACAACGGATCGACTTCAACAAACAACCCAAATGTAATCAACCGCAAGAGTCTTCACATGACCGCTCAAGATACCATGGCGGATGAGGATGCGACCCGGTATTATTCGAATCAAATTTTATTTTCTTATATATGATTTTCGAGATATATATATAGTAAATTAGTTTTGAAGGAGAAATTTGAGTTCATTAGAAATCGAATTTCCATAAGATTAGATAGACGAGCTTCATGATGAGTAGTTAAAGATCGATTCGATAAAATCGATCGAGATTACTTGAAAAGACTGTGTATGTTAATTGCCCTAGTGTATACATAGGTTTTAAAAGCGGTGATTCCGGGGACGGAATCCTTATAAGGGAGGTTGAATGTAATAACCCAATATTTTCAATAAGAAATTTTGTGATTTAATTTATATATATATATATATATATATATATATATATATATAAAGGGGGAATATATGCATGTAAAGTGTATGTATCTATGTGATAGATAAATTTGTTTATTAGATGTAAATAATTTCTTATTAAACTTAGTGATAGTTATAGATTATATTCTTATAATAAATTAATTTGTAATAAAAATATTTTTTATTTATTTTCCATGAAAATATGGTATATATGATATGATTATTAGGATTCTATGATATGTATTTTATTATATTGGTTAGGTTAATTATCATTAATTGATGACGGTATGTATGAAGGTTATGTGGAGATATGAATTCAAAACCCTAAGTCCGGATTTTGAATAAGGGATGAGAATAATAATATAATGTTATTTTTTCAATTGATATAGATATGCCCGATATGTGAAATATTAATTTATAGATCGGTTTATAGTAGAACGATTGTAAACCCTAGCGTTGTTGATAAACTATAATCATGAGTTAGTTATAAGCTGTAAGATTTGTTAAGTTGTGGGTTATGTAATTTATGACCCTCATTATGTTTACATCGATTAGGTAAACCCTACGTGATATCTAGAAACCCTAATTACTAAATTAGAACCCTAATTGCTAAGTTATAAACCACAGGTATTAATTTAGCAAAGTTAGTAGTAATTAATATATTATTAAGGCTAATTTACAAACCCTAGGTGATTAAGAAACCTAGTGTAATTAGGGAACCCTAGTCAATATTTTAGAAACTAAGATTTCCCATTTTGCCCTTAATACACAATTTTAGATTTAGAGCTTATGAAACCCTAGGGTCAAACCCTAAGGGTTAAAACCTAATAGGTGTGAGAAGTTACCAAAGTACCATGCACTTTATGCGCCAAATGACCAAAATGCCCTTTAGCCTTATTTAATAAGATAACTTGTAAAACTTGTCATAACTTTAGTTGGTGACCAACCTTTGCTAGACATGTGGTCTAAGTACTAGCCTTTAATCAATCAACAACTCACATGATCATCCATTGCATATGATCACTATATAAATAGATCAAAGAGAGGAAAAGTTACAAAACCAAGCTCAATTACCTCATAACACTCAACCATTTCCTCTCTACTCTCTAACCCATGAAATTATAAGACAAACTAGCCCCAATACCAGCCCCACGAACAACCTCATTAAAATCAGAAGCTTAGAATCAGAGATCGTTCATCAAAGGTATAAAACCCTAGTTTGAATTTCTGTCCATAATCTGTTGTTAGATTTTGTGTTTAAGTGTTAGAATATGTTTATTATAGTGTCTTATGACGATCTGGGTTGCTAGATGTTAGATCCATAACATCTAGAGGCTCAGATTTGAGTTTTAAAGAAATCTGAAAAAACTGTGTTTTGATCTTTCTGTGTTATGTATTTTGTATGTTTGATGTTTTAGACTTGTATTATACGATATGGACTTTGCTCTAGACTTGAAATCAGGCTTAGACCATGACCAGAACAAAAGTTATTCAAGGTCAAACTCAGTTGACCGAGCATGACCAAGAGTTTCTGGGCACCCCCGAAACTCAAGAACAGTGTCTGACAACACTTCCCAAGGCCTATAACTGTCAGGTGTTAAATGTTTTGTTGATGTTGTTGTATCTAGCTTGTAGCCTGTTAGTTGTACTCCAGATCTATGCCTTTAAATCCCTTAAACAATCAATAGATTGTAAGTAGTGGATGGTCAAAGTAGGTCTCTCGGCATTGACTTACAGTTTCTGGGTAACCCAGAATTTGTTCTTCAGCGTCTGACAAGATGTTCATGAACCCAGATCTTGCTTGTGTTTGTCAATTAGATTGTGTTGTTGTGGCAAAGTTATAGTATTGTAGATGGACTATAGAATGATGCCTTTCGATCACCTAGATAACAAACAAACTGAAAGATATTGGTAGTCAAACTAGCCTTCTTGATCACGGTAGCAGTTTTCTGGAAAACCCAGAAAATCGTATGAATGTTATTTCTGACATGCTTTGACCTATTGCTAGCAGATGATTTTGATATTTTTTTACTGACCTGATGATTGATAATTGAACCTTGTCATGTATACTACAATCTTGAGCCATTAGATCACATTAACACTAACTTAACCAGGAGAAATTGGAGCATCAAAGGACCTAGAAGGTATGCAGGATTTCGGAAAACCCGAAAAGTCCTCGACAACACTTTTGGAGGCTCGAGATCTCGTTGGTTATAAGTTATATGAACTTGTTTTCTGTTGGATCTTGTTGTCATGCATTAGTACTACAATCTGTGACCAACAACTTTCCTAGAAACACATCATACACTGTTATAATTTTGGTCAAAGTAGTCCACTCGTTAACTGCCATGAATTTCTGGGTTTGCATGATGAACGCGAAGAACACCTATAGCGACGGTTCTGTCGCTATAAAGCGATCTTTTAATGACAGTTTATTCATAAAATTATTATTTTTATTTAATAATTAGTATTAAATAGTTTTATTATTAAAATATAAAATAAATTCCTAAAAATTATTTTAAAGTCCAAAATTATATTTTAATTATTTTGAATATATTTCATAAATATTTAATATTTTTGGAATATTAGAAGTATTTAATTTATTTAATTATAATATTAAATAAATTATTTAAAAATGATTTTAATACATGGAAAATCATTTAAAATTATATTATGGTATAAGAAAATATTCTAAGTTATTTTCTATGACTTTTAATATTTTGTGTTGAATTTCATTAATTAATGATATTAAAGTTATTTAATATTTATATTAAATAATTTAGTTTAAAAAAATCATTTTAAATGAAAATAAAGTGTGTAAAAATATTTGAAGTTATAAAACATAACTTTTAATATTTAAAGGATAATTTCATTAATAATTTAATATTAATGATAGTATTAATGATATTAAATTTATTTATTAAATAAATAGTTTAAAATGGTTTATTGATTTAAAAATCATTTAAAAAGGATATAAATGAATTAAAAATACTTTAAGTTATAATTAATGACTTTTAATAGTGGGTAAATAGTACATTAATATTTGAATATTAATGGTAATTATTTATAAATGATTTTAAATGTTTTAAAAAAATCATTTAAGGGTAATATTAATACTTTAAAAATATTTTGAGTTATTGTAAATAACTTTGATATTTTAGCAATGATTTCATTAATGGTTTAATATGAATTAAATATTAATGATAATAAAACCTGTTTGATATTTAATAATGATTCCTGTTTGAAATTCATGTTAAAGTATAATAAATGTTTAAAATTATTATTAAGTCATAGACCGACGTTTACGAGATATTGAGTAATAGAATAAAGTCTTAGACTCGTTATTTACTCGATAGAGTTTGTTCAGACAATCCAAGCATAGTTCGTAAATTGTTCTGAGACTTAGATATTTTGACCGCATTCTCGTTGGTTTTGCGATGCGATAACGATCATTGTATATGTGTAACAACGTGAGTAGGTTATGTGCTGACTGCGAGATGCAGTACTATGTGTTATAGTATATTGTTCTAATCGAACGAATGATCTGATTAATGATAGGTGATTACATAAAAGATAAAACTAAGTTTCGTTTTGTAAGCAGCGCATCAGGCAAGTATCCTACCTTTGCATTTCCTTTATGCAATGGACATGAGTAAGAATGTTTCAGAATTATATTATTACTGTACAGATTATTAATCTATATTATATATGCCCATTGATTATCAACATGTTAGTATATGGTAATTCAGATATAGATTCTCTGTTCGTTAATTTCTATAAATGGTTAAACAAGTGTCCCCACTTGGATAATCATTACATTTAAACACATGTTGATACACCTTTGATATATACATATATGTTGAATTATAGATTATTGTTGGATCAGATAAAACCTTTTGTTTGGAACCCTGACAAGTATGAACATCCCGAACATGGGAAAATTTTTATGCGCTACGGCGGACAAAGGATGAACGAAAATATCGTTCTAGCAATGTAGTATTGATCAATACAGGTATAACAGGCTGATCACCCTCCGTGCCTGTAAGTTATGACGGTTTACAGATGAAGTTCTGTTTAACCTTTTTGAAAATGAAAACAATGTTCATAGTATGTCCCCTAAAACTTATTTATAGTCGGTACGTAGTTTCAAAGATTTGAAAGAGAATTGTTATTATTATTAATTCAGAATTTCTTCGCAACTATTGATCCGTTGTAGAAGGGTAGTATAAAGAAAGTATTTAAATTCTTTCAGCTTATATATATATAATTGTTATTACTTGCTGGGCACTCAAATGCTCATCCTTGCTTAATTTAAATATTTTCAGCTAAGTGTGAACCCTCCGAAGGCTCTGCTAGAAACAAGGGAAAAGGAAAGGTTGCTAAATGATGACAATGTATCTGTGTAATAGTTAATATTATTAAGACAATGTTATATATTTATGATCACGTGTTGTAAGGAATGATTTATGGTTACGTACTTGGGAGTTAAACTTTGATATTATATAAGTTAAGTTTAAATATTTATATTATTGGCATTATTATTAGACCGCTACCTTTGCGACTAGCTTGAGTGCAACTTTTAATTCCTCAATCACCACATGGATATCTCTAATCACATTAACCTGGTTGGTGATTAGAGGTGTCTCCACGGTCTCATTCACTCCATTATTATTCTCAACATTCTCGGATGTCATTTTCAAATACTGCCACAAAACAAGGGTTAATTAACATATCACATATTATCCATATACTCTGACTGACCAATTAAATATCAAATAAACTTAGGTAGGTCATACTAGCGAAGGAATTCCCCATCTCTGTCCCCTCCTAGTTCTATTCTCACATCCTAGCCAAGGATCATATCCCTAAGCTTTGATACCAACTATAACGCCCCCAAAATTAGGTATACATCACCCATCTTGAGTCGCCAGATACATGGTACAGAATTCAAATACAACTATCGTGTACAATATGATAAAACATAAATTGTGAGTTTGAATACAAATATTGTCTACTAGAGAGTATACAAACTCAAAAGGAGTCCTCATTACAATTATTATCAAACTATTTCACAGAATAGTGAGGACTACTAATGCACCATCTAGGACCATCACTCTGTTTCCCGATTAGTCCCAGCTACGTTCTCATTTCCTGAAGAGAACAGTGAAAGAAAGGGTGAGCTCAACTAGCCCAGTAAGAAATATTATGACTAAGATAATGCAGAATAATTTATCATTAGCCTTCAACAGTGTTAAACTGATAAAATATAATAACTATCAAGTTTAATCTGCAATGAACAAGCAATCCATTAGAAGAGTCAAGTAGGGAATAAAATCTACTATCTTCTATGATTTAAAAGGTTTTTCATCACTCTTATCGCTGAGACTCATCTTAATAAATAATCCACATCGTCAAATCATCCATGCACAACAGGCCAAGGATATTCTTTAGTATCATGTTTTCATCACAATTCATCTTTGCACTACGGCCAAAGAGAATCCATAGCCATAATCATACCAAAAACTGTCCATCAATGCACTACGGGCCAATGAGGACTTTTTCCACATCATTTGTAACATTACGGTTATGATTACAATCAATAATCCACGGTCATAATCATACCAAGTCCATCTATGCACCACAGAATACGATGACTTTCTTCAAAAAATATAAACATGAGAATGATGACAATGATATAAGAATTCAATAAAACAAGTTCAAGAATTAATTTATTCAGGGAACTAATAACGTCCAAATTGTCAACATGATCTTTGCTTTGTAGAGTAAAATTCAAGAATGCTCGGAAGAATATTTCCATGAAAAGATCTTTGGATGAAGCACAAATATCAAGGATATTCCACTAATTTCATGGAGTATAAAGTCAAAGTTTTAACCAATTTGAGTATAATAAAGAATGGAATAACAAAAGAAATCATCATGCATGCGGTGCTTGATGTGACAAAGTTATTCCAACAGAATAATAATTAATCGGAACCGGTCGGTGAAATTACAACCGAAGCGGATGTTCCAATAGAATAATAAAGAACGGAATAACAACGAAAATCACCATGTCTCGCAGTGCCCGCATGACAAAGTTATTCCAATGAGAATACTAATAAGGACAGATCAGTCCGGTACGTAAAAACGCATACGATAGGATATTCCAACGTAATAATAATAAAGATTTAAACCAGTCCGTAACGAAAACGCATGCAGATTACATTATATTCCAACGGTAATAATAAAGATTTTAATCAGTCCGACGTAAAACGCATGACGTGATATTCCAAATGTAATAATAAAAACGGAATAATAGAAGAATGTCACCAAGTATAAGGTAGCCCGCGTATACAGGTTATTCCAACAGAATAATAAAGAATGGAATAACATAAGTTCTCTTCATGAATACAAAAGAATAACACCCCTTACGAGTACAACAAATAATATTCCCTACAAGTACAACAAATAATATTCCCTACCTTAGAAAGAAGAGTACTGGATATAGAAGTAGTGAAGCAGCAGAATACTTTTCTTCTTTCTCTCTATAGTTTCTCTCACTAGAGTTTCAGTGAATTCGTAAGAAATAATGAATGAATGAGCTTCTATTTATAGAAAAATGTACTGCATAGTAACTAACTCATGAACGGTCCAGATTGATTTACTTTAATCTGACGGTCCATATTTAAAGCAAAATCTTTTAAATAAAATATAATATATTCTATTTATAATCTAATAAAACAAATAACTTTATAAAAGATTTTACTATGCAAACACTATGCATAATAAAATATAATATATTCTAATTATTGTCTAATAAAAATGATAACTTTATAAAAGTATTCATTTTATATAAAAAATTTACTATGTAAAACACTATGCAGAGACACTTATGCAAACACTATGCATAATAAAATATAATATATTTTAATTATTGTCTAATAAAACAAATAACTTTATAAAAGTATTTTGTTTTATATAAAAAGTACTATACAAAACACTATGCAAACACTATGCAATAGTATGCATAATAAAATATAATATATTCTATTTATAGAATAACTTTATAAAAAGTATTCTGCTTATTACATTAATAATACTAATAAAACAAAAGCGAGTGACTTATCACATAAGCATCAATAATCAATACCGTAGTGCTACTATGCAACCACACGTATTCATCATACTTTACTACCAAGTAGTTCAACAAGATAATTCGGTAAAACTTCCGCCGTTATTTTCATAAAATATTTTTTGTCGCTTTCTCAATCGACAATAATTACATTGCTATGGGTCCACCAATGATTATGTCATTGCACGAATATTCCCTGATAAAACAAATATTCGCCGACCAATCAAATATAATATGACAACTTGTAGATACAAAAGTAGCTATATATGAGCTCACATGTGTTTAAAATAAGAAAGTACACAAGTAGCTATATATGAGCTCACAGGTGTTTAAAATGAGAAAGTACATTGTGTGGGGTGAGTGCAGAGCAAATTGGGCAGGGCTTCATCGCCATTTTCTCTTGCAAAATGGCCACCCCAAGCCCTCTATTTATAGAGGGTGGAGCCGCAGGTGTACCAGAGGCAACCCGGGTGGGCCTGGGTTTCTCAGGTCGGGTCGTCTCGTAGTACGTGTACTCGGGCACTATAATGTCCGCTCTAACTTTCAGAAGTGCAATCCAGGCATCCGATTGAGGTATACATGACCTATTTCGGACCGCCGTTGTCGAGAGTTGTACAATGGCATAGGATTAGAGTTTGTACAAAGTCATTGAAGATGGGACGATGCCCTCCGGTCTTTAAGCTTCAAATTTCATCCGTTACCCTACACAATAGTCACTCGGGATTGGTTATCTTTGATTCTTGTGGGACATCGTTGTGTAGAGATGTGTATGAAATGTTGAGACGACGTGGCGTGGTATTGCGTTGGCGAGATGATGATGTTGCCCCTCACCGGTGTTATCACCGGTTTGGGCTTATAAAGCAGACGTTGCTTAGGGCTTCGCTGAGATTGGACTGCTGCATTTGTTGAAGGTCCTCAGTGTCATCTTTGAGGTGTGTCTGTCCACCCAGTGTTATATCCGGGTTGGTACGAAGTATCTCGTTGTGATCGTCGAGATTGAAGCTGGTTGCATTTGAAATAAGCATTTCCGGGGTTATCGCCGAAACTGCATTCCTTGGGGTTATCACCAAGGTTGGTGGTTATTCCCCTGATTAGGGACTGAGACTGGATACCTCGGGGTTGTCTCCGAGATTAATCGGTCTATTTCGGTTATGTTTTGTTATTGGATCTGCACACCTCGGGGTTATCTCCGAGGTTGGAATTGTTACTCCCAGTTTGTGTTCCGGGGTTGATGCTAAACTTCCAGTAGTATCCGGCATGGATATGGATTGTCTTTCAGGGTTCCCTCTTAAAAAATGAATTTGTCCTTCTGCAATGTTAGTGACAGGAGTATAGAAAATTTTGAGTGTCTAAAAGGAGATAATGTGCTTGTAGTCCGGTTTATACGGCCGCAATACTGACACAGGAAACACGTTGTGAATGTGCTAAAGTTCAGGAGGTAAGGCTACCTCCTACGCCACTTCACCGACTCGCCTCAAAATCTCATATGGTCCTATGAACCTAGGGCTCAACTTGCCCTTCTTCCCAAAATGAATCTTCCATTTCCAAGGAGAAACTTTTAGAAATGCATAGCTCTCTACTTCAAAATCTCTCTTCTTGCGATGTAAGTCCGCGTACTTCTTCTGGCAATCTTGAGCTGCTACTAGTCGAGCTCTTATTACCCTGATGATTTCTACAGTCTGTTGTACGCCCCAACAGTCGACACTCTCCAACTTCGTCCCATCATAAGGGTGTTCTACACTTCCTCCAATACAGTGCTTCGTACAGTGGCATTCTAATACTGGCGTGATAACTATTGTTATACGCGAACTCTACAAATGGAAGGTGATCCTCCCAACTACCCTTGAAGTCAATCACACAAGCTCGGAGCATGTCTTCAAGTGTTTGAATTGTTCTTTCGCTCTGCCCATCGATCTGCGGATGATACGCGGTACTCATTCGTAGTTGTGTCCCCATTCTTTTTTGAAGACTTTTCCAGAAGTTTGAGGTGAATCGCGGGTCTCTATCTGATACAATAGATACCGGCACCCCATGTCTCGAGATAATTTCCTTGACATACAATTTGGCTACCTGGTCCAAACTATACTTAATCTTAATCGGCAAAAAGTGAGCTGACTTAGTAAGACGATCTATAATCACCCATATAGCGTCGTGCCTGTAACAACCCAATATTTTCTATATAAATAAATCAAAAATTTTGCGTATAAATTTTTATTATTATTATTTTAAGGATGAGGATTTGTACAAGATAATGAGTATATGTATTTATGTGGTAAATAAAAATATATTTATTACATGAATATTTACAAATAATTTTATTTTAGAATTATTGATTATTAGAAATTATATTCTTATAATAATTACTTTTATAGCGAAATGATTTTATTAATTATTTTTTATGAAAATATAATCATATAATATTTAAATAATATATGGAGTGATTTTTATAATAATTATTTTATTATATGAATTTTAGTACGATTATTAAGTTAATTATTTTACCTTAATTATTAAGGTTAAATATGGAAGAATAAATCAGATATGGAATCCAAACCCTAATTTTGAATTTTTCTCAAGGAATGAGAATAATAATATAATATTAATTATATTTTGATTTTTCAGTGCTATAAATAGGTACTGTAGGTATGGACTAACAATAGTTGGTCAATTATGGTGTTTAAATGGGAAATTCAAGATTGTTATATAACTGTGTTATATGATTTATGTTGTGTATTAAATGATTAATTAGGTAAACCCCAATTAAAATCTAGAAACCCTAATTAATCTTTAGAAAAACCCTAATTATAAAACCCTAATTTTTGAAATGGAAAACCCTAATTTGAAATCCTAAACTAGAGCTTATGATTAGTCAGAAATTGTGTTAATGTGATTAATATCAGGTATAGTAGGTTTTATTGCTAATTATGAAAATTCTAATTAGTATTTTAAAACCCTAATTAACATTTTGATATATTATTATTAAGAAATCCTAATTTCTATAATAGGTAACCCTAATTAGTAATTATAAAATTTAATTACTAATTGTAAACCCTAATTGCTAAATTAGCGAGGTTAACGATAATTATTATATTTTAACCCTAATGTTCCTGTATAAAGTAATTAAAAAACTAATTTAATTAAGGAAACCCTAATTTCCATTTTAGAAACTAAAATTTATTTATTTTTATTTTTTTTTCTGCAAACCCTAAATTGGAAATCCACCAAATGATTTGTGTTAAACCTTAGGGCTAAATCCTAAGGGTCAAACCCTAAAGGTTTGCAAGGATTACAAGATTGCCATTAAAATTCCAATACAATTGACCATATTGCCCTTTTGTGCATTAAAGAAGCTAGCATGTAGGTTTTGACATTAGATGGAAGTTGGTGACCTAATGCAACTACTCCATGTGACTTAAAATTCCAGCAAACTAAGCAACCTCAGCCAATTCATGCATCTAACATCATATATACAGATTGGAGAGAGAAAATGTCAAATGTTAACTTACTTTTTGCACAAACACTCAACTCATCTCTCTCAAGCTCTCACCTTCGAAATTTCTTAGCATTTCAGTTCACAAACCAAGCCCCATGATCACCTTTAACCAAATCAGAAGCTAGAATCAAAAAAATTTCAAAGTGAGGTATAAACCCTAACTAGAAATATGTCCATCGATCTGTTGTTAGATGTTATTTTTTCGTGTTAAATATGTTGTATGTAGTGTAAAAAGATGATCTGGGTTGCTAGATGTTAGATCCATAACATCTAGAGGCTCGGATTTGAAGATCTACAAAATTTGGAAAAAAATTGTTTTGTTGTCTGACAACGAATGTAAGACCTTGTATCTATGTGATCTTTAATGAGTTTTGTATTTTGAAAGTTTTTAGTTGTAGTCGGTTATGTGCTCTCTGATCTGGATCAAGAATCAAGTTCATATCATAAATCGATTGCAAGATAATTGAGGTCAAAGTTCGTTGACCAGTCATGACTGGGGGTTTCTGGGTAACCCAGAAACGGTCTGACAAGACGTTTGACGCCTCGGATCTTGCATGATATTGTTTATTTATGTTTGTTGTTGCATCTATGTTGTAGTATGTTACTTATAATACCTTCTAATGCTTTAAGATCACTTATTTGGTAAACAGGTTGGATTTGGTGGCTGGTCAAACTAACTAAGTCGAGCATGTTCTCTGTTTTCTGGGTAACCAGAAAACATATGAACATGTCGACTGACATGGTTTAACCGGATTATAACTCTTGATTCTGTTGATGTTTTGCTAATGTTTTGTGTTAGATCTCTTCATTTACATACTGACTACACACTTCAGCTTATAGATCATAAAAATAATATACGGATTGCAAGTTGTGGAAGCCCAAAGTAGGCCTCACGAACTGTTCTTCATTTATGGGTAACCCAGAATGAAGAACAGCTCTGACAGCCACTTTAGAGGCTCAGATCGCTTTGGTTATGCATGTTATGATGATGTTTATTGTTGAATCGTGTAGTCTTGTATTTGTACTATATGATTTGATCAACAACATGTCGAGAAACACTTTGTGTGAAGAATGATTCTTGGTCAAACATGCTTGCTAGGTAACTGACTTGATTTTCTAGGTTTGCATTAAGAACACGAAGAACACCTATAGCGATGGTTCTGTCGCTATAGGCAGTCTTTAGTGACAGTTTTATTAAAATTAATTTTTTTAATTTCTAAAAATCATTTAAAAATTGAAATTAATTTCCTAAAATTACAAAAATTATTTTAAGTTATAAAATTAACTTTTAATAATTTGAAATATTTTCATAAATATTAGTATTTTTTAAATATTATTGATATTTAGTTTATTTATTAAATGCATTAAATAAATTAATTAAAAGCCGATTTTATTATATTAAAAATCATTTTAAATGATAATAAGGTATTTAATAATATTTTAATTTGTAAAATATAACTTTTAATATTTTAAAACAAATTTCATTAATTATTTAATATTAATGATATTAGACTTATTTGATAATTATATTAAATAAATTAGTTTAAAATGATTTTAATATTAGAAAAATCATTTTAAATGAAAATAAATGTTTTAAAAATATTTTATGTTATAAAATATAACTTTCAATATTTAAAGGTAAATTTTATTAATTAATTATTATTAATGATATTAAAGTTATTTAATAATTATATTAAAGAATTTAGTTTAAAAATGATTTTATTATTATAAAAATTATTTTAAATAAAAATAAAGTGTTTAAAGATATTTTAAGTTATAAACTATAACTTTTAATATTTAAAGGATAATTTCATTAATAAATTAATATTAATGATTATTAATTTATTATTAATAATATTAAATTTATTTAATAATTATAATAAATAAATAGTTTAAAAATGGTTTTATTAATTTAAAATCATTTAAAAGGATATAAATTAATTAAAAATATTTTAAGTAATAATTAATGACTTTTAATATTTTAATAAATAATATATTAATACATTAATATTAATGGTAATTATTTAAAATAATTTTAAATGTTTTAAAAATCATTTAATGGTAATATTAATACTTTAAAATATTTTTAGTTATTATAAATAACTTTAATATTTTGGAAATGATTTCATTAATAGTTTAATATTAATTAAATATTAATGATAATAGAATTGTTTAATATTTAAATCATTTAATAATGATTCCGATGTTTGAAAATTCATGATAAATTATAATAAATGTTTTAAAATTATTATAAGTCATTTAAAAATAATATGACTGATACTAAGCTACAGGATAGAGTCTTAGACTCGATAATTACCCGATAAAGTCGTCGGTACGCCGACATATTTCAGAAATTGATCTGGACTTAGATAAGTTGACTTGATAAGTGTTTATTTGTGATTCAATGGTTGTTAAACCTATGTGATAATGTGATTAAGATATGTGATGACTGCAATAAGCAGTATTATGTGTTGAGATATGTTATTCTAATCAGTAAAATGATCTTATTACTGATAGGTGATGTGATACCCCAGATTTTATGAATAAAGATTTAATTTTCTCGAAATAATTTTTTTTAATATTATGGTGTTGATTTGATGTAATGTTATAGTTGTGGGTAATATTTACAAATTTTGCAAAGTAAGCAAGTGGTTATATAATATTCGATTGGTTGGGGAATATTCTTTTTGTTGGGAAATATCCGCATGCGACAGTACAATCATTGGTGGACCCATAATGTAATTATTATTTGATTGAGAAAACGACAAAAATACTTTATGAAAATAACGGCGGAAGTTTTACCGTTAACTGTTGAAACACCCGGTGTTAAAAGTATAGTAATACGCGTAGTTGCACAGTAGCACACGATATTGATTATTGATGCTTACGTGAGAAGTCACTCAGTAATACTCAATTATTGCTACAATAATTGCTGCATCATATTTCTCATATTATTGATTCAATTATTGTTACAATATCATGTGCATAATATGATATATTATTAAATCAATGATTGAGATGGAAAAGTTATTCATATTATTATTTACTATGACGCCCCCAAAATAGGTATACATCACCCATCTTGAGTCACCAAATACATGGTACAAAATTCAAATACAACTTAATTATACAACAGTCGTGTAAAATATGACTAAACATATGTTGTGAGTTTTAATACAAATATTGTCATCTAGAGAGTATAAAAACTCAAAAGGAGTCCTCATTACAATTATTATCACACTATTTCACAGAATAGTGAGGACTACTAATGCAAACATCTGGACCGTCACTCTGTTCCCCGACTAGTCCCAACTACGTTCTCATTTCCTGATGAGAACAATGAAAGCAAAAAGGTGAGCTCAACTAGCCCAGTAAGTAATATTATGACTAAGATAAAGCAGAATATAATAAACATCAAGTTTAACTGCAGCGGAACAAGCAATCCATTAAAAGAGTCAAGTAGAAAATAAAATCTACTATCTTTTATGATTTAAAAGGTTTTTCATCACTTTTATCACGAGACACGCCTTAATAAATAATCCACATCATTGAATCACCCTCACTACTACTGACAAGGATATTCTTTAGTATCACGACCACAAATTATCCATGCACTACGGGCCAAGGATATTCGTGTATTCATTAATTGTCATGATCATGCCAACAACTGTCTATCAATGCACTACGGGCCAATGAAGACTTTTAACATTACGGTCATGATTACACCGAATAATCCGTGGTCATAATCATACCAAGTCCATCTATGCACTACAGGCCACAGATGACTGTCAAAAAATTATAAACATGAGGATGATGACAATGATATAAGAATGCAATATAACAAGTTCAAGAATTAAGTTATTCAGGAACTAATAATGTCCAAATTCTCAACATGATACTTCTTTGTAGAGTAAAATTCAAGAATGCTCAGAAGAATATCTCCATGAAAAGATACTGGATGAAGCGCAAATATCAAGGATATTCCACTAATTTCATGGAGTATAGAAGTCAAAACTTTAACCAACTGAGTATAATAAAGAATGGAATAACAAAAAAAATCACCAAGCATGCGATAGACCGCACATGCAGGTTATTCCAACAGAATAATAAATAATGGAACCAGGTCCGACGTAAAACGCACAGAGAGGATATTCCAACAGAATAATAAAGACGAAACTGTGTCAGGCGAAAAAACGCAGCATACATGATATTCAATGAATAATAAAGAATGGAATAACAATGAAATCACCATGCATGTGGTACTTCAGATAGACAGTTTATTCCAATGTATCACTAAATAACGAAACCAGTGTCAAAGCGTAATACACACCGTATGCGATATTCCAATGTAATAATAAAGACGAAACCAGGTCCGGTGTAAAAGGCACAGATAGGATATTCCAACAGAATAATAAAGAATAGAATAACAAGAGAATTTCACCAAGTATAAGGAAGTCCGCGTATACAGGTTATTCTAACAGAATAATAAAGAATGGAATAACAGAAGTTCTCTTCATGAATACAAAAGAAATAATACCCCCCACCTTAAGAAGAGGAGTACTGGATATATGAGTAGTGAAGTAGCAGAATACTTTTCTTTTTTTCTCTCTATAGTTTATCTCTCTAGAGTTTCAAAGAATTAAGTAAGAAATAATGAAGGAATCAAACTTCTATTTATAGAAAATGGACTGCATAGTAACTAACTCATGAACGGTCCGTATTGATTTACTTTAATCGACGGTCCATATTTTAAAGCAAAATCTTTTAAATAAAATATAATATATTCTATTTATAATCTAATAAAACGAATAACTTTATAAAAGATTTTACTATGCAAACACTATCGCAGGCACTATGCAAAACACTATGCATAATAAAATATAATATATTCTAATTATTGTTTAATAAAATAGATAACTTTATAAAAGTATTCTATTTTATATAAAAAGATTTTACTATTAGCCTAATAAAACGAATAACTTTATAAATGTATTCTGTTTTATATAAAAAGCTTTTCTGTTTTATTACATTATAATACCAATAAAACAAAACTGAGTGACTTATCACATAGGCATCAATAATCTATACTGTACTTTTACTACCGAGTAGTTCAACAATATTAACGATAAAACTTCCGCCGTTATTTTTATAAAATATTTTTGTCGTTTTCTCAATCCGACAATAATTATGTTGCGGGATCCACCAATGATTATGTCATTGTACGAATATTCCCCAACAAAAAGAATATTCCCCGACTAATCGAATATTATACAACAACTTGCATACTTTTCAAAATTTATAAATACTACTCACAACTATAACATTATCTCAAATCCACACCATAATATTAAAAAAAATATTTCGAGAAAATTAAATCTTTATTCATAAAATCTGGGGTCTCACAATCTCCCCTACTTATGAAATTTCGCCCTTTGAGCGTCGAATATGATCTTTCTTATCCAAGATATTAACACGTATCTCCTCATATGTTAAATCTTCTCCTATCTCGTCCGGTTCTAAATTAATAATGTGGTTCGGGTCGTCCACATATTTACGTAACATCGATACGTAAAAAAAACGTTCTGAACACGCAATATACTTGGCGGTTAAACGAGTCTATAAGCCACAGTTCCTACTTCATCAAGGATTTCAAATGGGCCAATTAATTCTAGGGTTGAGATTTCCTCTCTTCATCGATTCTTGCTTCTAGAATAACGCCCTCTTGAACCATCTTCTTCACATTCATCAGCTCTGAGTATGTAGCTTGAGCGGCTTTAACTTTATCGATTAAAGTCGATTTTAATTGTATATTCGTTATCTTCACGTGGGTTCGTATATTCGCACTTGTAACCGCATACGATCTTCTACTCAACGCGTCAGCTACCACGTTTGCACTTCTACCATGATATTGCATGGTACGATCATAATTTTCAACAACTCGAGCCAACGTCTTTGGCGCTTGTTACATTCGTTTTAAGTAAAGAAATATTTGAGGGTTTTAGAAATGGGTTTTGTACTGGGGTCGATACAAAATTCGATTTCACGCCCTAGGGGTAGGCTAAGAAGTCTTCAAGAATACGTCAGGAAATTTATTAACAATAAAAATATCATCCAAGACTTGGATAGTACATCAAATTGATACCTATCAACTTGCCATCGTCATTCACGACGTCGCCTACAGAAAGTCTGGCTTCGGTGAATTCCACACAAGGAAGTCAACAACGAAAAGACCGGGGCTCTTTACTTATGGCTTGATATGACAATGATTGACTTTAGTGGTTTGGTTTCTTGAATTCGCATAACATGTTGGTTAGGAATATGAAAGCTAACAACCTTACGAAAAGAATGATGAGTAGTTAACCAATCGATTCCTAAGGAAAGTATTTTCAAAGAGACAAGATTGACAGGTAACGTGAAAGTGTCAATTTGAATTAAACAAGATTTATAAATAGTGGATGTAACGAAGGTTTCTAATATCGAAGTTTCAACCAATAAGTCAAAGTCTAATTTCTCCGACGTCAAATTTAAACGTTGAGCGCAAGTAAGAGAGATAAAATAATGGGTAGAACCGGTATATAATAAGGCATAGACTCGCAATAATTTATAATTAACTAACCCGTGATAACTTCATTCATGTTCCTCGTCACAAAAAAAAACGTTCTCTTTTAAACTATCGATTTTGACTTGTTTGGGAAATTCTTTGGCGTCACCATCCCAGCTAGACTTAACTTTTCTATAGAGTACATTCCACCCTTAATTGCTTCATCACATTCCTGATCCATGATTTGAATCATTACTCCCCGATCCATATTGAATTGAGGTTGACCGCTCTGTACAGGGTAATTCCTAATTCGATGTTGGATTCTCCCAATTGTTGTCCAAAAAGCAAAATCCATTTCATCTATTTTGACTTTATTGGATCGGATGTCTTTTTCGACAATATCAACGCATCGTGCGGCTTTTACCCACGCATCATCTATTCTCCTTTGTTTAGTTATTTCTGCTTTCATCAGAACTTTGATCATAGCATTCTCAGATTCCATCTCTAATATTTTATACTCTGCCAAAGAGTGCTTCTGTTCAAGCATCGCACATCGGGTAACACAATTTAGAATGGTTGCATCTCTTTGCTCCACGACCGCCTGCGGTTCTTCAGCCTGCTCTTCTAACTCATGAATACGATTTTGTAATGCTAAATTTTGATCATAAAATTCTTCTAATAAATTCTCCTCAGGTTCCTCTTCTTCCACTTCTTCCTCACTCTCTCGCTTGCTACCTCAACTAGCTCTACAAAAGTGCAACTATTAGTTTTTCATGCACCACGTAGATATCTCTAATTTCTTCTTTGTCTGACATCACATTAACCTGGTTAGTGATTAAAGGTGTCTCAACGGTCTCATGTGCTTCATTACTTATCTCAACATTCTCGGATGTCATTTTTAGATACTGCCACAAAACAAAGGTTAATTATCATATAACATATTATCCCTATACTTTGACCGACCAATTAAATACCAAATAATCTTAGGTAGGTCATACTAGTGAAGGAATACCCCGTCTCTCCCCTCCTAGTTCTAGTCTCAAATCTTAGCCAGGGATCATATCCCTAAGCTTTGATACCAACTGTGACGCCCCCAAAATAAGTATACATCACCCATCATGAGTCGCCAAATACATGGTACAAAATTCAAATATAACTTAATTATACAACAGTCGTATAAAATACGACTAAACATATGCTGTGAGTTTTAATACAAATATTGTCATCTAGAGAGTATAAAAACTCAAAAGGAGTCCTCATTACAATTATTATCACAATATTTCACAGAATAGTGAGGACTACTAACACAAACATCTGGACCGTCACTCTGTTCCCCGACTAGTCCCAGCTACGTTCTCATTTCCTGAAGAGAACAATGAAAACAAAATGGTGAGCTCAACTAGCCCAGTAAGAAATATTATGACTAAGATAAAGCAGGATAAATTTATCGTTAGCCTTCAATGGTGTTATTCTGATAAAATATAATAAACATCAGGTTTAACTACAGCGGAACAAGAAATCCATTAAAAGAGTCAAGTAGAAAATAAAATCTACTATCTTTTATGATTTAAAAGGTTTTTCATCACTTTTATCACTAAGACTCAGCTTAATAAATAATCCGCATCATTGAATCATCCCTACACTACGGCCAAGGATATTCTTTAGTATCATGACCACAAATTATCCATGCACTACGGGCCAAGGATATTCTTGTATTCATTAATGGTCATGATCATGCCAACAACTCATCCATCAATGCACTCACGGGCCAATGAGGACTTTACCACATCATTTGTAACATTACTACCATGATTACAATCAATAATCCTGGTCATAATCATACCAAGTCCATCTATGCACTACAGGCCACAGATGACTTTCAAAAAAATATAAACATGAGGATGATGACAATGATATAAGAATTCAATAAAACAAGTTCAAGAATTAAGTTATTCAGGAACTAATAACGTCCAAATTGTCAACATGATACTTCTTTGTAGAGTAAAATTCAAGAATGCTCAGAAGAATATTTCCATGAAAAGATACTGGATAAAGCGCAAATATAAAGGATATTCCACTAATTTCATGGAGTATAGAAGTTAAAACTTTAACCAACTGAGTATAATAAAGAATGAAATAATAAAAGAAATCACCAAGCATGCGATAGACCACACAGGCAGGTTATTCCAACAGAATAATAAATAACGGAACCAGGTCCGGCATAAAATGTACAGACAGGATATTCCAATAGAATAATAAAGACGGAACCAGATCCGGCGTACAACGCACAGATAGGATATTCCAACAAAATAATAAAGAATGGAATAACAACAGAAATCACCATGCATGCGGTACTTAGATAGACAAAGTTATTCCAACGTAATACTAAATAACGGAACCCGTAAGGCGAATATCGACCGATGGGATATTCCAATGAATAATAAAGACGAACTAGGTCCCGTAAAAAACGACCGAGGATATTCCAATGAATAAAAAAGAATAGAATAATAGGAGAATTTCACCAAGTATAGGAAGTCCATGATATCTGAGGTTATTCCAATGTAATAATAAAGAATGGAATAAAAGAAGTTCTCTTCATGAATACAAAAGAAATAATACCCCCTACCTTAAGAAGAAGAAGAGTAATTGGATATATGAGTAGTGAAGTAGCAGAATACTTTTCTTCTTTCTCTCTATAGTTTATCTCTCTAGAGTTTCAAAGAATTGTAAGAAAATAATGAAGGAATAAGCTTCTATTTGTAGAAAAATGGACTGCATAGTAACTAACTTATGAACGGTCCAGATTGATTTACTTTAATCTGACGATCCATATTTAAAGAAAAATCTTTTAAATAAAATATAATATATTCTATTTATAATCTATTAAAACGAATAACTTTATAAAAGATTTTACTATGCAAACACTATGCAGGCACTATACAAACACTATGCAGGCACTATACAAACACTATGCATAATAAAATATAATATATTCTAATTATTGTCTAATAAAACAGATAACTTTATAAAAGTATTATGTTTTATATAAAAAGATTTTACTATTAGCCTAATAAAGCGAATAACTTTATAATAGTATTCTGTTTTATATAAAAAGTTTTTCTGTTTTATTACATTAATAATACCAATAAAACAAAACTGAGTGACTTATAACATAAGCATCAATAATCAATACCGTGTGCTACTATGAAACAACGTGTATTACTGTACTTTTACTACCGAGTAGTTCAACAGTATTAACGGTAAAACATCCGCCGTTATTTTTATAAAATATTTTTATCATTTTCTCAATCCGACAATAATTCCGTTGCGGGGTCCACCAATGATTGTGTCATTGTACGAATATTTCTCGACAAAAAGAATATTCCCCGACCTATCGAATATTATACAACAACTTGCATACTTTTCAAAATTTATAAATACTACTCACAACTATAACATTATCTCAAATCCACACCATAATATTAAAAAAAAATATTTCGAGAAAATTAAAACTTTATTCATAAAATCTAGGGTCTCACAATTGCAATATTGACAATGTCTAGAAGTTCTGTCAAGGAGAGGTTTGGTCACCTAATTGCGCGCCAATAAGGAGAAATCCTTATCGGAAAGTCCCTCTTTCACCCAGGAACGACACTCGTTGTTAAATATTGTGAATTATAATATTAATGATGAATAAGTTCGTGTTGATTAAAGATGAATTTTATAGTTCCATTGTGTTGGAATTATTTGTGTTAGTGGAAATCGACATTTGTTTCGATAATAATTGATGTCTGGAGGTTATATTGTTCAATCGGGTATTCGGGGCACTTTTCGTGTCGGAGTACTATTCACGAGTTACTATTCATGAGTTACTATTCACGAGTTACTATTCATGAGTTACTATTCACGAGTTACTATTCACGGGTACTATTGATCACCAGTAAAATATATTTTTCTTTTCGGTCCAAATCATTTTTGGGTACAATATTATTCCATGAGGAGATGTGCTAATTTTTCGTAGTTGGATGAAGTTATAATAGTAAATCAATATGGATCATTGGTGGAAAGTTATAATAGTGAATCAATATGGATCATTTGGTTTAAAGTTTTAATAGTAAATCAAGATGGACTGTTGCTTTAAGTTTTAATAGTAACCCAATATGGACCGTCCATTTTAAAAGTAAATCAATCTGACCGTTCATGAATTAGTTACTATTCACCCATTTTTTTCTATAAATAGAAGCTCATTCCTTCATTATTTCTTACTTAATTAACTCAAACTCTAGAAAGAGAAATTATAGAGAACTATGAAAAGTATTCTCGCTACTTCCCTACTCTTATATTCAGCTTCTTTTTACTAGTAAGGGTATATTATTTCTTTTGTATTCATGAAGAGAACTTCAGTTATTCCATTATTTATTATTCTGTTGGAATAACCTGTATACGCGGGCTACCCTATACTTGGTGAAATTCTTCTGTGATTTCATTATTTATTATTCTGTCGGAATATCCTCGTCTCTGCAAGGCGTTCTGCCGGGACTCGGGTTCCATTCTTTATTATTCTATTGGAATATCCTCGTTCTGCGTTTGCTACATTTTCTGGACCGGGTTCCATTCTTTATTATTCTCGTTGGAATATCCTGTCATATGTTTTACGGACCGGTTCCGTTATTTATTATTCTCATTGAATAACCTCGCATGTGCGTGCCTATCACATGCATGGTAATTTCTTTTGTTATTCCATTCTTTATTATACTCATTGGTTAAAACTTTTGACCGTGACGCCCCAAATCCGGGTCTCTTCCAACCCGGCAGGATGGTGCTTTACTGCACTCAAGACTACTATTCATTCATACATTCCATTGAATAGTCTCAAAAGGACTAATATAGCTTATATATATTCAAATAATATTACATTCCCTAGGTTCTTTGTAACCCTTTTCATTTGTTCTTGTCATAATATCAATATATTACAAATAGTCTTCCCATACTATTACATAAGTATGCTACTGTGTTCGTCTTCTTTGCTTTATCCTCTCCTTGCGAGACATTTGTATGCTTTCGATCTTAGCCGTGTTCATATGGTTCAAGCAAGAGTGAGCATGACTAGCTTTGAAAAGTACTACAATTCTAATAAACAACATGCTTGAAACATAGAACTCATATATCTTCAATAATCGAACAATAGTTACGAAGTACTATCGATAAATCAAAATAGCACTTCTTTTTTTTCAAAGCGCTTTTACAAAACCATACTTAATGGAATAATAATTATGGCTCAAGTATATGAGCATTCATAAGTTCTTTTGAAAAGGACAACCCGACACTAAGTCCGTAAGTCCGACATAGCTTACGAGTACTTCTGAGTGATCAGGTCATTGTACTCTATGTTGATCAACACTACATTCATTAAACGTGTATACGTTTAAGTTGTAACAACCTCACGTGCTGTGGTTTGACGACAAAACAATTTGAGCATACACAATCTACCTTTGAAAAACCACAACAATATTAGTTCGGTATATCCTTAACACCACTTGATAGAATAACATAGCATACGTCTAGCCGAAAGGATTGGCTTTGACATTCCTCAAATACTAACTCATGTGAAGAATACATGAATCACAAAGACTTGCCGGATCGAATCGGAACAAGGGTTAGAGTACTTTCCTTTACCGTCTGATTCTTCGGGTTAATACTGCAAATAAGATTTTCGGTCTTTATGATTCTACAATTCATAATCACTTACCACATTAAGTCATACACAATCAAGTATGATTACTATTATATCTTACCCTTCATCTCAATGTATTTCCTAATTTAGATTAGATTATTTAGGGTTTCCAGACTTTCGTTCGTCATTCTCATTCCGCTAATCTTCGATTGATTATTAACTCTTAATCAACATGCATTAGTGTCTTACAAGTACCTTACAATGTCTTAATCATGTCATGATTACATCTTAATACATTACTATTAAGTTCCTTTCCTTCCATATTTGAAATCTTTCTTCACTATCAACTTTGATGGGTACGCGGTAGGTATGCTGAGGATTTCTTTTGACTCTCATTTGCGGTGGCGAGTTAGCGATGGTACCATGGTTCGGCCTCGCATTGCAGAGCGGTCAATTAGGTTTAGAGTCGCGCCGCGGCGCGGACTTTGTGCCTTAGAAAATTTTGCAGTTTTGAAAATTTTTACGAACTTCCCGGACGCATAACTTCTTCGTTTTAAGTCTGAATTGGTCCGTTCAAAAGCCTACGGTTCACAAATTTCATAATCTACGTGTTCATGAAATTTTTTTATATATTTGACTTCCTTTATTCAAAATTCACCTATGAGTTCATTTTTAACGAAAACGATAAACGTTCGTGAACGTTCAACTCTCGTTTCTTTGTTTGAAGTCGGAATCCGGTCATTTTTGAGTCCGAAACTCTATAATGACTAAAATGAATTGTCTCCATCGAAAACCAACGTTTCCAACTTCGAACACAAAATACGACTTCCATTCCGAGAATTTCACGAATTCGACGGTAATCGTCCAATCGTACGAATTCCGGCAAATCTTCATTACTAAGCGTTCTTAATGGATTTTAATCAACATAAGATCATTACAAGTTATTTACTACTCCAATTTATAATCAAAGTAGGTTTTGACTTATTCTCATAAGTTATTAACTTATTTAACTTAAGAGTTAGAAATCTTCATGCTCATGACTTATTATTAACTTAAGTCCTTCAATCAAAGTTCTCATGCTATATTCCACATACTAAACACCATATCATAGGTTCTTCATGGTTCTAGCAACTTATTAATGTTCAAGTTGCTTTTTCAACTTATTTGACTTAAGTTCATTCTTTAGTAACTTATTACATTCTATCATCCAACCCTCCCCTTTCTCTATCAATCCAATTATAGAAGAGATGAAGAAATAAGAGAGGAGTCTTACCCTTGAAGACTTCTATTTGCTTTGGAAAACTATCAATGGTTGAAGTGGCTTATAAGTGCTTAAGTGACTTATTCTCCCTAACCAATAAGTAGCTTTATGTTTGAGAGAAAAGTTGGATGAAAATGATCAACCAACACAAGAAATGAGCTTTGTATTTATAGGCTTAGCAAAGTGAGGGCATTTTAGACATTAAACCTTCCACCTCCTCATTTCCACCTCCTTACTATTCCTTACTTAACCTTCAAGTCTTCTTGCTAGCTACATAAAGTTCTTGGGCATCACACAAAATCCTTGCCCATCACACTTACCCATTTCACACTTGGTTTGACCCATGGGTCAAGGCTTTACTTTGGGCTTGATAATTAACCTAGCTTTCTCTCTTAATATGCTTATGCTACAAATAGTTTGGGCTTATGATCAATCAAACACTTGGGCTTGATTAATACTTACATTGGACTTCTACCAATAACTAACAATCCTACAAGTCCATTAACTTAATCTTAACAACTTAACCATTATACCCCACGTATAATCTTCGTATACTAACTTGTATATTAGTTCATAATATACGTTATTTCATTCTTCATACATAATAGTACAATACGTAGTATTATTCTTTAATTCTTTACTTCATATAATGTATATACACTATATGATCACAACTTTCTTCCTTTAATGCTTAATAACCTAACGTTCCCAATTTAAGTCCGCATACGAAATATTACGTTTCCCATACTTAGATTATTATTACATAATCGATATCACCTCGATATTATAACATTACATATTTTTCTTTAATTCAAAAATAATTCCAGAGCGAAAATTGATGAATAGTGTTTTTCGGAAAATTTCTCGAAAAACTTTTATTTTCGTTTTTGAAATTCAAACACTTTAATTCTTCCACGTAGTTAAAATACTACGACGTTCCGACGTTTCTAGGTTATAGAACAACATTCATCTTCTCAATACACAATAATAATAAATAATATTATTTTATTCATTATTAAAAGTAATTACAAAATGTTCGATTTTCCGGGGCGTTACACTCTTTCCCCCTTATAAGGATTCTGTCCCCAGAATCTCGCTATATATAAAAAAAAATTACACAAATAAGTGCGGGTAATTATTTTTCATCATTTCTTCTAACTCCCACGTTGCTTCTTCTGCATCGTGGTTCTTCCATATCACCTTCACCGAAGGTATGACTTTATTCTGCAGAACTTGTTCTTTTCTATCGACAATTTGAACCGGCGTTTCCTCGTACGTTAAGTCCTTTTCGACATGAATAGGCTCATATTCTATCACGTGCTTATAATCCGGCTTATAAGGACGTAACACGGATACGTGAAGTACATTATGTATTCGTTCTAGGTCTGGAGGTAATGCTAACATGTAAGCTACCTCACCTACCCGTTTTAATACTTCGAAAGGTCCTATAAACCTCGGACTTAACTTTCCCTTCTTTCCAAAACGTATCTTTCCTTTCCAGGGAGATACTTTTAGAAATACATACGAACCTACTTCAAACTCTCGATTCTCTCTATGCGGATCCGTAAACTTCTTCTGTATGTCTTGAGCTGCTAGAAGACACATCTGAATCTTCTTAACAATATCCGCTGTCTGTTGTACCAATTCTGGTCCCAACATCTGGCGTTCTCCTACCTCATCCCAATACAGTGGTGTTCTTCATTTCCTCCCATACAAAGCTTCGTATGGCAGCATACCTATGCTTGTATGATAACTATTGTTATACGCAAACTCCACTAATGGTAGATGATCATCCCAACTACCCTTGAAATCCATGACGCAAGATCTTAGCATATCTTCTAACATCTGAATTGTCCTCTCACTGTCCATCCGTATGTGGATGATACGCTGTACTCAGCTTCAACTGCATTCCCAACTGCTCTTGTAAACTTCTCCAATAGCTCGACGTGAATCGTGGATCACGATCTGACATAATCGATACTGGCACTCCATGTCTAGAGATTATTTCCTTAATATAAAGTTTAGCTAACTGGTCTAAGTTATACTTAACCTTAATTGGCAAAAAGTGAGCCGACTTAGTCAATCAGTCCACTATTACCCAAATTGCATTATACCCCTTCTGTGCAGTCAGAAGTCCAACCACAAAATCCATCGTGATATTCTCCCACTTCCACTCTGGAATTTCTAATGACTGTAACAAGCCACTTGGTCGTTGATGTTCGGCCTTAACTCTCTAACAAGTCAAGCACCTAATAACGTACTCGACAATCTCTCTCTTCATGTTCGGCCACCAGAAACTCTGTCGAAGATCTTGACACATCTTAGTACTACCAGGATGAATCGAAAACCTAGAACTATGAGCCTCTTGTAGAACCTGCTCCTTTAATTCCGTCTCATTCGGAACCCAAATTCTTCCTTCAAATCTCAATAACCCCTCATTATCAAGACTGTACTTAATATATTTTTCATTGATCAGCCGCTCTCTTATCCGATTACACTCATCAGTTTTGAGTTGCACCTCCTTAACTCTCTCTACGATGGTAGATTGCATCTCCATCGCAAACAACATTTGTCCCGCTTCATTTGACAAATTCACTTCCAACTCCATTCTAGCCATCTCTGTTATTAACTTCGGCTTTGAGCCATTAACAAAGACAACTTTTCCGACCCTTCCTACTTAAGGCGTCAAGAACCAAATTGGCTTTTCCCGGTGATCTGATTTCACAACGTAATCCTTTATCAACTCCAAATGCATCTCCTCTGCCTCATATTTAACTCCTTCTGTGTGAAGATATATTTTAGACTTTTGTGGTCTGTGTATATCTCACACTTTTCCCCATAAAGATAATGTCGCCATATCTTTAGGGCAAACACCACCGCGGCCAGTTCCAGATCATGAGTAGGGTAAACTTTCTCATAATCCTTCAACTGCCTAGACGCATATGCAATGACCTTGCCATGCTGCATAAGCACGCAACCTAGTCCTTTATGCGAAGCATCGCTATAAACTACGAAATTTCCTGTGTCATCGGGTAATGACAAAACAGGCGCTTCACTCAACTTCTTCTTCAGTTCTTGAAAACAATCTTCGCATTTCTCAGTCCATACGTACTTCACCGTCTTCCTTGTCAAGTTAGTCAGCGGAGTAGCTATCTTGAAAAGTCTGAATGAATCTCCAATAGTAACCGTAACCCTAAGAAACTCGCACCTCGATTAAGGCATTTTCGGTTGTTCCCAATTGATCACGGCTTCCACCTTCACCGATCTCTTCGAATCCCCTCATGGTCAATAACATGACCTAAAAACTGAACCCTCTCTAACCAAAATTCACACTTAGTGAACTTCACATATAACTTCTCCTTTCTTAATGTCTCCAACACTATTCTTAGGTGTTCAACATGATCTTATGGCGTCTTAGAGTAGACTAGAATATCATCAATAAACACCACGATGAAATTGTCCAAATATTGTTTGAACACCCTGTTCATCATGTCCATAAATGCAGCAGGTGCATTAGTCAACCCAAATGACATCACCAAAAACTCGTAATGACCATAACGAGTCCTGAATGTTGTCTTTGGCACATCTTCATCCCTAACCTTCAGCTGATGATACCCCGTCCTTAAATCTATTTTGGAAAAATATTTTGCCCCCTTCAACTGATCAAAAAGATCATCGATCCTGGGCAATGGATACTTATTCTTTATCGTTAACTTGTTCAACTCTCGGTAGTCGATACAAAGTCTCAACGATCCATCCTTCTTCTTGACAAACAGCACCGGTGCTCCCCACAGCGAAACACTCAGTTGAATGTACTTCCTGTCAAACAATTCTTGTAGTTGTACCATCAACTCCTTCATCTCCACTGGCGTCATACGATACGATTTCTTCAAAACCGTGCCGCCTCGGCACAATATCTATTATGAACTCGGTCTCCCTATCCGGCGGAAGACCCGGTAACTCACTTGGAAATACATCCTCGAACTCACTCACTATAGGTATTTGTTCCATGGTTGCTACCACTCTCTGGGTATCAACAACATGGCACAGGTAACCTATGCATCCCTTCCTTAATAATTTCCTAGTTTGTGTCATGGTTAGACAACACGAACGTCCCGGCGATCTATTCCAATAAAATACTACCCGAGGTTGTTCTAACGTCTTAAAGTTCACACATTTCTTTTGAAAATCTATAATTGCCCCATGGTTTACCAACCAATCCATTCCGAGAATTACATCGAATTCTCCTAAATTTATTGGTAATAAATCTACCGATAATTTATAACCCCGAATATCTACACAACAACTCTTGTGAACATTGTCAACAGGAATAATCTCTTCGTTTGCTACCTTGATATTTAAAGGTATAGGCAACTTTTCAGGAAGTAATCCTAATCGTCTAGCAAAATCGCATGCTATAAACGAACAAGTAGCACCCGAATCAAACAGCACGTACGTATTGATATTGTTGATCAAAATAATACCTGCGACGACATCCCCTGATGCAACCGCATCTTGGGTATCATGTTAAAGATGCAGACCATCATCGGCTACCCATACTTACTGGACCCCAATAGTTAACCTACTACTAATGGCGCCCTTATTCCCGTTCGTCCCCTTCTTCGGACAGTTCTTTGCCATGTGGTCAATTGATCCACACACAAAGCATCCATGGTTCTTCTTTAGACTTGGAGAATTAGGCGCAATATGCCCCTCTTGTCCACAGTTGTAGCAGACGGCTTTCCCACGAGAGGACTCTAAATGAGTCTTCCCACGTGTCTTGAGGCCTCTATTCTTCTCTTCGGTCTCCTTGCTTCACTCGGTATTCCCAGCTAAATGCATTCCTCTTCCCGACCTCGCCACTTCCTTCGGCTCTCAATCTTGACTCTCCGTCAACCTTTCCCTTATTCTTCTTTTCTTTGTGGTATTGGCTCAATGCCTCACTACCACCTTCGGCAATTATTGCCTTCTCTAAAACGATTCCAAAAGAAGTACTTTGGAATACCGATATACGGTTATAGAGCCAGGGTTTCAAACCCTGCTAGAACCATCGCGCCTTCCTCACCTCAGTATCCACTTGGTGTGGAGCGAACCTCGCTAGTTCATTGAACTTGGCAGCATATTGGGGCACTGTCATATCCCCTTGTTTCAACTCCAAAAACCGCATCTCCATCCTTCCCTACATGCTCGTGGGAAAGTAGTTCTCAAAGAATATCTCCTTAAACCTATCCCACGTTAAATTCGCTATCCCAACCCTTGCCTGATTAGCTTCCCACCAGAAGTTGGCCTCTCCCTTCATCATATAGGTCGCAAAGGCAACCTTTTGGGCCTCATCGACATTTGCAATTACAAATGCCTTTTCTATCTCCTTAACCCACGTTTGGGCTTCGATAGGGTCCGTAGTTCCTTTGAACTCCGACGGACCCACACTCTTAAAGTCCTTAAATGTAGTAGCTCGTACTACACCAGGATTCACGGGGATATTAGCCCCAGTTTGGTTAAAGGCTACAGTTAAAAAGTTCAAAAATTCTTGCATGGGGTTAACCGGACCTCCCTCCGGTTGATTCGTGGTCGCACCTTGGGTACGTGGTACTCTTCTTGGCGGCATTTTACTGTCACAATAAACACATATTTCATTATTATGCATTTCTTGTCAGTTAGTTATTATTCCATAATTAAACAATAACTTAAACACTCCTTACTCAACATTTTTCAAAAATGAAAACTTATATTAATTCATCGTAGTATAATACTACATCGGTTACATAAAACAGCCTAAGCTGGATACATTACTTTCCCGCTATTGCTTTCCAAAAATTGGGATTTACAAAAGACTACCCTTAATTATACAAAAGAGGGCTTTACGTCACTACTAGATACACAAATATGTACATACCTAACTACTCTAATAACTACTCGATCATGTATGCCTTAAGGCATTCTCAAAATCTACCTTGGCAAGACCAGCAATGATATCACGGCTAATAGTATGCCATGTTTGCCCCACCTCCACCGGATATCCAGCTACCTGCTGCTGGAAATTCGTATGAGAACTCCTATGAATATAGGACATCCTCCCTATCTTCTGCACCTTAGTCTTTAGCTCCTCCTTGAGCTTAAAGACCTCGTGCTTCAAATCATGGACTTTGTCCTTAGCCAAAATCCTCTCGTCGTGTTCTTGCTCCCACATGGACTCGACATCAGTCTTGTCCTCTTTAAGCATTTGGAGTTCTGCTTTCAGCTCCTTGACCTCCTGACAGTAATGGATATTTCTATCCAATACTGACATGAACAGAGACATCATCGACCCCTGGGAGCTATCTCACCGCTATAGCCACCGGGTTAAAGGAGACCGTCTCTACCTCCTCCTCTATCATCCTCACAAATCTTCGACATGAAGTCGACTTCCTCTGAGTCTCTCGACTCAATGATCACTACGTCTGCTGCTCACTTTGCTATAGGGTTCGATATAACCTCTACTTGGTTCACCGACTCTTCACTAATGGCCTGGCCATCTACGAACATCTCATTTACTCCTGACGTCTACACAAAACAATTAAGTTGATTAGTACATGTCAGTAGAATAATAAAAACACATAACATAATCATAATGCATTTTTTTATAAGGTTATTTTCTTCTTGTACTTCTTTGACTTCTCTTAAGGTTATGACTTAAGGTTTTTAATTTCCCCCCTTAAGTTTTATAACCTAATGCTTTGATACGAACCTGTGACGCCCCCAAATCTGGGTCTCTTCCAACCCGACAGATAGTGCTACACGGTACTACTATTCATTCATACATTCCATTGAATAGTCTCAAAAGGACTAATATAGCTTATATATATATTCAAAATAATATTACATTCCCCAGGTTCTTTGTAACCCTTTCAGTTGTTCTTGTCATAATATCAATATATTACAAACAGTTTTCCCATACTATTACATAAATATGTTACGGGTTCGTCTTTGCCTTGCCTTTATCCTTGCCTGAGACTTCTGTACGCTCGATCTTAGCGGTATTCATATAGTTCAAGCAAGAGTGAGCATGACTAGCTTAGCAAGTACTACAATTCTAATAAACAACATGCTTGAAACATAGAACTCATATATCTTTAATAACTGAACAATAGTTACGAAGTACTATCGATAAATCAAAATAGCACTTCTTTTTCTTCAAAACGTTTTACACAACCATACTTAATGGAATAATAATTATGGCTCAAGTATATGAGCATTCATAAGTTCTTTTGAAAAGGACAACCCGACACTAAGTCCGTAAGTCCGACATAGCTTACGAGCACTTCTGAGTGATCAGCTCATAGTACTCTATGTTGATCAACACTACATTCATTAAACGTGTATACGTTTAAGTTGTGGCAACCTCACGTGCCTGTCGTTTGACGACAAAACAATTTGAGCATACACAATCTACCTTTGAAAAACCACAACAATATTAGTTCGGTAAATCCTTAACACCACTTGATAGAATAACATAGCATACGTCTAGCCGAAAGGATTGGCTTTGACATTCCTCAAATACTGACTCATGTGAAGAATACATGAATCACAAAGACTTGCCCAAATCGAACTGGAACAAGGGTTAGAGTACTTGCCTTTAGCGTCTGATTACTTGTTAATACTCGTACAGTACTTTCAGTTTTTATAATTCTACAATTCATAATCACTTACCACATTAAGTCATACAAAATCAAGTATAATTACTATTATATCTTACCCTTCATCTCAATGTAATTCCTAATTTAGATTTGTTATTTAGGGTTTCCGACTTTCATTACGTCATTCTCATTCCACTAATCTTCGATTGATTATTAACTCTTAATCAACATGAATTAGTGTCTTACAAGTACCTTACAATGTCTTAATCATGTCATGATTACATCATAATACATTACTATTAAGTTCCCTTTCCTTCCATATTTGAAATCTTTCTTCAGTATCAACTTCCTTGATCTGGCGGCCGGCGCGCTGAAGGATTACTGTGACTGACTTGCTTGCAAGGCTGAGTTAGCAATGTACCATGGTCCACCTCGTCTTTGCCACGGCATTGAGACTACATGCCTTAGAAAATTTTGCAGTTTTGAAAATTTTTACGAACTTCCCGGACGTATAACTTCTTCGTTTTAAGTCCGAATTGGTCCGTTCAAAAGCCTACGGTTCATAATTCGTTTGCTCAAAATTCACATATGAGTTCATTTTTAACGAAAATGATAAACGTTCGTGAACGTTCAATGCTCGTTTCTTCAGTTTAAGTCAGAATTCGGTCATTTTCGAGTCTGCAACTCTATAATGACTAAAATGACTTTTCTTCGTCGAAAACCAACGTTTCCGACTTCGAACACAAAATACGACTTCCATTCCGAGAATTTCACGAATTCGACGGTAATCGTCCAATCGTACGAATTCCGGCAAATCTTCATTACTAAGCGTTCTTAATGGATTTTAATCAACATAAGATCATTACAAGTTATTTACTACTCCAATTTATAATCAAAGTAGGTTTTGACTTATTCTCATAAGTTATTAACTTATTTAACTTAAGAGTTAGAAATCTTCATGCTCATGACTTATTATTAACTTAAGTCCTTCAATCAAAATTCTCATGCTATATTCCACATACTAAACACCATATCATAGGTTCTTCATGGTTCTAGCAACTTATTAATGTTCAAGTTGCTTTTTCAACTTATTTGACTTAAGTTCATTCTTTAGTAACTTATTACATTCTATCATCCAACCCTCCCCTTTCTCTATCAATCCAATTATAGAAGAGATGAAGAAATAAGAGAGGAGTCTTACCCTTGAAGACTTCTATTTGCTTTGGAAAACTATCAATGGTTGAAGTGGCTTATAAGTGCTTAAGTGACTTATTCTCCCTAACTAATAAGTAGCTTTATGTTTGAGAGAAAATTTGATTGAAAATGATCAACCAACACAAGAAATGAGCTTTATATTTATAGGCTTGGCAAAGTGAGGGCATTTTAGACATTAAACCTCCCACCTCCTCATTTCCACCTCCTTACTATTCCTTACTTAACATTCAAGTCTTCTTGCTAGATACATAAAGTTCTTGGGCATCACACAAAATCCTTGCCCATCACACTTTCCCATTTCACACTTGGTTTGACCCATGGGTCAAGGCTTTACTTTGGGCTTGATAATTAACCTAGCTTTCTCTCTTAATAGGCTTATGCTACAAATAATTTGGGCTTATTATCAATCAAAGACTTGGGCTTGATTAATACTTACATTGGACTTCTACCAATAACTAACAATCCTACAAGTCCATTAACTTAATCTTAACAACTTAACCATTATACCCCACGTATAATCTTCGTATACTAACTCGTATATTAGTTCATAATATACGTTATTTCATTCTTCATACATAATAGTACAACACGTAGTATTATTCTTTTATTTTTTACTTCATATAATGTATACACATTATATGATCACAACTTTCTTCCTTTAATGCTTAATAACCTAACGTTCCCAATTTAAGTCCGCATACGAAATATTACGTTTCCCATACTTAGATTATTATTACATAATCTATATCACCTCGATATTATAACATTACATATTTCTCGGAAATTCAAAAATAATTCCCAAGCGGAAATCGATGAATAGTGTTTTTCGGAAAATTTCTCGAAAAACTTTTATTTTCGTTTTAGAAATTTAAACACTTTAATTCTTCCACGTAGTTAAATTTCTACGACATTTCGACGTTTCTAGGTTATAGAACAACATTCATCTTCTCAATACACAATAATAATAAATAATATTATTTTATTCATTATTAAAAGTAATTACAAAATGTTCGATTTTTCGGGGCGTTACACTGACTTCTATACTCCATGAAATTAGTGGAATATCCTTGATATTTGTGCTTCATCCAGTATCTTTTCATAAAAATATTCTTCTGACCATTCTTGAATTTTACTCTACAAAGAAGTATCATGTTGACAATGTGAACGTTATTAGTTCCTGGATAAATTAATTCTTGAACTTGTTTTATTGAATTCTTATATCATTGTCATCATCCTAATTTTTATATTTTTGAAAAAGTCATCTGTATTCATAGTGCATAGATGGACTTGGTATGATTATGACAAGGGATTATTCGGTATAATCATAACCGTAATGTTACAAATGATGTGGAAAAAAGTCCTCATTGGCGTGTGGTGCATTGATGGACGCTTTTTGGTATGATTATGACTATGGATTCTCTTTGGCCGTAGTGCAAAGATGAATTATTTTATGGCATGATCAGGATCGTTGATGAAAACATGATTATCTTTAGCTGTAATGCATGGATAATTCGTGGTCGTGATACTAAAGAATATCCTTGGCCGTAGTTCAGGGGTGATTCGATGATGTGGATTATTTATTAAGCTGAGTCCCAGCGATAAAAGTGATGAAAAACCTTTTAAATCATAGAAGATAGTAGATTTTATTCCCTACTTGACTCTTCTAATGGATTGCTTATTCCGCTGCAGTTAAACTTGATAGCTATTATATTTTATCAGTTTAACACTGTTGAAGGCTAACGATAAATTATTCTGCATTATCTTAGTCATAATATTTCTTACTAGGCTAGTTGAGCTCACCCTTTCTTTTACTATTCTCTTCAGGAAATGAGAACGTAGTTGGGACTAGTCGGGGAACAGAGTGATGGTCCTAGATGTTTGCATTAGTAGTCCTCACTATTCTGTGAAATAGTGTGATAATAATTTTAATGAGGACTCCTTTTGAGTTTTTATACTCTCTAGTAGATAATATTTGTATTCAAACTCACAGTTTATGTTTTGTCGTATTGTACACGACAATTGTATTATTAAGTTGTATTTGAATTCTATACCATGTATCTGGCGACTCAAGATGGGTGATGTATACCTAATTTTGGGGGCGTCACGAGTGATTACATAAAAGATAAAACTAAGTTGCAAATTGTAAGCAGCGCATCAGGCAAGTATCTTACCTTTACATTTTCTTTATGCAATGGACATGGGTAAGAATGTTTCTGAATTATATTATTACTGTACAAATTATTAACCCTATATTATATACGCTCATTGATTATCAACATGTTAGTATATGGTAATTCAGATATATATATTCTGTTCATTAATTTCTATAAATGGTTATACAAGTGTCCCCACTTGGATAATCATTGTATTTAATCACATGTTGATACACCTTGTTAATTACCCGTATATATATATATATATATATATATATATATATTGTGTGTGTGTGTGTGTGTGTGTGTGTGTTGAATTATAGATTATTGTTGAACAAGATAAAACTTTACTATTATCCAACTAAATTGCTTTGGTTTGGAACCCAGACAAGTATGCACATCCCTTACATAGGGAAAACTTTTTATGCACCCAAGGTGGACAGAGTGAACGATACCCTCGTTCTTGCATGTAGTGTTGATCAATACAGGGTACAACAGGCTGATCACCCCCGTGCCCGTAAGTTATGACGGTTTACAGATGAAGTTCTGTTTAACCTTTTCGAAAATGAAAACAATGTTCATAGTATGTCACCTTAACCTTAGTTATAGTCAATATGTAGCTTCAAAAATTTGAAAGAGAGTTGTTATGTTATTATTATCGGTTCAGATTACTTCACAACTGTTGATTTGTTGTAGAAGGGTAGTATAAAGAAAACATTTAAATTCTTTCAGCATATATATAATTGCTATTACTTGCTGGGCACTAAAATGATCATCCTTGCTTAATTTAAATGTTTTCAGCTAAGTGTGAACAACCAGAGAGCTCTGCTAAGAACAAGGGAAATGGAAAGGTTGCTGAATGAACGTAATGCTATTTTATGTAATAGTTAACTTTATTAAGACAAGAATGATATATATTATTTATCATCGGTTGTAATGAATGTTTAAAGGTTACGTACTTGGGATTTAGACTCTAATGATATATAAATTAAGTTGATCTTTATATTATTGTTATTATTATTAGTATTATTTTGCTCATAGAAATGGTATCGTGAAGCACCAAGTTTGGGTTTCAAGTACCCGGATTTGGGGGCTTTACAGTGCCCTTTCTGCGTTGCCGAAAGTCCCACACGAAGTCCATTGTGATGTGCTCCCATTTCCATTCTGGAATCTCTAATGGTTGTAATAACCCGCTTGGTCGTTGGTGCTCTGCCTTGACCCTTTGACAAGTTAGAGATCTACTTACGAATTTTGCAACCTCTCTCTTTATGTTTGGCCACTAGAAGTGGTGACGCAAATCTTGGTACATCTTCGTGCTTCTTGGGTGTATCTAATATCTCGTACTGTGCGCTTCTTGCAAAATCTCTTCTCTCAGTTCTGATACTAACGGTACCCAAATTCTTCCTTCAAATCTTAGCAGTCCAGTGCTATCAACCTTAAATTTCAATTCATCACCTTTAGTCAATCGCTCCTTGATGTTATTGCAATCTTCATCGTTTTCTTGTGCCTCTTTCACCTTATTTAATAAAGTCGGGCTCGCTGTCACTGTAAATAATTGCTCGTCAATCTCCATCGAAAACCTAATTTCCAAATCTAGTCGTTCGAAATCTTTCACTAATTCTTCTTGAATGGTCAACTTTAATAACTTCTCTCTGCCTTTTCTGCTCAAGGCATCTGCCACTACATTTGTTTTGCCTGGATGGTACATAATTTCACAATCATAATCTTTGATCAATTCTAACCATCGGCGCTGCCTCATGTTTAACTCACTCCGCGTGAAGATATACTTCAGACTCCTATGATCCGTATATATCTCACACTTCTCGCCATATAGATAATGCCTCCAGATCTTCAAGGCAAAAACTACTGCTGCTAACTCCAGGTCATGAGTCGGATATCCCTTCTCATAATCTTTCAACGGACGTGAAGCGTACACAATGACCCTGCCGTGTTGCATCAGTACACAGCCAAGACCCTTGTGTGACGCATCACTATACACTATAAACCCTCCCATGTTGTCTGGTAAGGCCAACACAGGTGCTTGATTAAGTCTCTTCTTCAATTCTAGGAAACTTTCCTCCCACTTCTCCGTCCAAACGAACTTAACTGTCTTTCTGGTAAGATTGGTCAACGGCGATGCTAATTTCAGAAAATCCCGAATAAATCTTCGATAGTATCCCGCCAATCCTAAGAAACTATGGATTTCCATCGGCGTCTTCGGCTGCTCCCAATTGATAACCGATTCTACCTTCGTTGGATCCACTGAAACACCATTTTTGTCGATAACATGCCCTAAAAACTACACTCTCTGCAACCAAAACTCACACTTGGAGAATTTTGCTTAAAACTTCTCCCTCCTTAATGTCTCCAACACTATCCCAAGATGCTCGGCGTGTTCTTCCTCCGTCTCTGAATACACTAGGATGCCATCTATGAATACGACAACAAACTTATCCAAATACTGTTTAAATACTTTGTTCATCAAATCCATAAATGTTTCTGGCGCATTCGTCAATCCAAATGACATTACCAAAAACTCAAAGTGTACATACAGAGTTCAGAATGTCGTCTTTGGAATATCCTCCAGCCTCACTTTTAGCTGGTTATAACCGGTCCTCAAGTCAATCTTTGAAAATTACTTTGCCCCCTTCAACTGATCAAACAAATCGTCTATCCTGGGCAACGGGTACTTATTCTTAATGCTGACCTTGTTCAACTCTCGGTAGTCGATACAAAGTCTTAGTAACCCATCTTTCTTCTTTACGAATAAGACTGGTGCTCCCCACGGTGATACGCTCGGTCGAATGTTTCCCTTATCTAACAACTCTTGTAATTGAGCCATCAGTTCTTTCATCTCTACCCTCTACCGGTGCCATACGATACGGCGCTTTGTATACCGGCGCTATCCCTGGTGCCAAATCTATGATAAACTCAATCTCTCTATCCGGTGGCAATCCCAGAATCTCATCTGGGAAGACATCAACGAAATCCCTTACAATAGGTATCTGACTCAGTTCACCCTCGACTCGTTGAGTATCGATTATGTGAGCCAAATAACCTATACAACCCTTCCTAAGCAATATCTGAGCTTGCACTATCGTCAGACAATGAGATTGTCTCGGTGATTTACTACCATAAAATACCACCTTCGACTTATTCAAAGTCTTAAGGTGTACATACTTCTTCTTATAATCTATAACTGCTCCGTGAACTGATAACCTATGACGCCCACAAATCCGGGTATCTTCAAACCCGACAGATGGTGCTACACGGTGCTACAGTTCACATAAACATTCAATTGAAATGCCTCAAAAGAACGGATATGTCTTATATATATATATCAAAAGAATATTTACATTCCCCAGGTTCTTTACAACCAATGTAGTGTCTTTGTCATAATATCAATATTATTTAATACAAAACCTATACTATTACATAAGCAAACTACGGCTTCGCCTTTGCCTTCCTTTTATCCTTTTTGGATCCATCGGTTCGTTCTGTCTTAGCTGCATTCATATGGTTCAAGCAAGAATGAGCCTAACTAGCTCAGCAAGTACAACAATTCTAGTAAAATAGCATGCTTGAAACATAGGAATCGTATATCTTCAATAACTGAACAATAGTTACGAAGTACTATTGATAATTCAAAATAGCACTTCTTTTCATTCAAAACGTTTTACAACAACAATATTCAGTAAAACATCAATTTCGGTTCAAAATCGTAAGCATTTCATAAGTACTTTGAAAAGGACATCCCGACAATAAGTCCGTAAGTCCGGTATAGCTTACGAGCATGTCTAGGTGATCAGCCTATAGTACTCTATGTTGATCAACACTACATTCATTAAACGTGTATACGTTTAAGTTATGGCAACCTCACGTGCCTGTCGTTTGACGACAAAACATTTTAGCATACTAAATCTACTTTTGAAAACCACAACAATATTAGTTTGGTAAATCTTTATCAACACTTAATAGAATAACATAGCATACGTCTAGCCGAAAGAATTGGCTTTGACATTCCTCAGATACTAACTCATGCGAAGAATACATGAATCACAAAGACTTACCCAGATCGAACTGGAACAAGGGTTAGAGTACTTGCCTTTAGCGTCTGCTACAATTTATAACACGTGCACTTTACGTCTTTAAGGTCTCTACATTAGATGATAGCATAACATAGAACATTAGGTCGTGAATGATCACACATGGTTCCTAAAGAATCTTACCCTACTTCTCAATCTAATTACATATTAGATTTGTTATTAAACGTTCCAGCTTTCCATTACATCATTCTTACATTCATAAGTAATTGATTTAGTCTTAACCTTAAGTGTGCATACTTCAGTTCTAATATGTCTTAACAATGTTTCATTAAGATCTTCATTTAATTGTTTATCAATTACTAACCATGCTCTATATATAAACATTCATTATTGTCTTGGTCTTAAGGTTGGCTGATTGCTACCAAACTTTTACACTTGGTCTTGCGACCTTGGCGTCACCTATCTTCGCTTAGAACACGGACTTCGTATTGCATGCACATGAGTCTTAAGCGTTAATAGTCGCGCTTCTGGCATCACTCTCGAAGGTTATGGCTTTGCTTTCGGCCCAGGTTGGCACATTTACTGGCCAAGCGAAATGGTTTAGGGCTAAGCCACAACTTAACTCTCACGTGCACCGAAGAAAATTTTTGAGACTTCAAATTTTGTGAGATTCCCGGACTCGTAACTTCTTGTTATAAGTCTGAATTGGCTCGTTCAAGAGCCTACGATTCATAAATCATGTACTCTATGTATTTATTCAAGAATTTGATCTATTCGACTTTGTTTGCTAAAATTCCGCCTATTAGTCCATTTTTAACGAAAACGATAAACGTTCGTGAACGTTCAACGCTCGTTTCTTCGTTCTAAGTCAGAATCCGGCCATTTTTGAGTCCCCAACTCTATAATGCCAAATATGACTTGCCTCCATCGAAAACCCACGTTTCCATTGTCAAACACAAAATACGACTTTCATTCCGAGAATTTCACGAATTCAACGATTATCGTCCAATCGTGCAATTCTGGGGAAACCTCAATACTAATCATTCTAAGTGGATTTTAATCAACATGTAGACATTACAAGTTTACTTATTACACCAACTTAATATAAGGTAGGTTTTGACTTATTCTCATAAGCCAATGACTTATTTCACTTATTAAGTACAATTCTAATGCTTATAACAACAAATGGAAATTCTTCATAAGTTCATCAACTTATTAGGTTCAAGTTGCTTATTCAACTTATTCAGCTTAAGTTCATTCATCAATGACCTATTACATGCTATGATCAAACCTTATCACATCTCTATCAATCCTATTATGATAGAGATGGAAGAGACAAGATAATTTACCTTTGATGATTACTTAAATTGCTTTAGAAATCTACTAAGGAAAGGTTAAGCTCAAAGTGCTTATTGACTCTAACAACTAGGTTGTTTATCTTGAGAGGAGTTGGATGAAATTTAAACAACCAACTTAAGAAATAAAGCTTGGTATTTATAGGCAACCCAAAGTGAGGACACTATGGACATTTAGGCCATCCCACCTCCTTAGTTAACCTCCTCAACTTCCACCTCCTTACTATTCATAACCTAGAAACCAAGTAACTTGCTAGCCACAACACTTGCTCATCACATAAAGTAATTCGTTACCACATCACCCATGGGTTGCCCCATGGATCCTACTTTACCCATTGGATCATCCTTTGGTCTTAATGCTTAATTCAATTAACTTATCTTTGGGCTTATTTTACTCTACCAAGGGCTTTATGTTATTACTACTTGGGCTTTAGAAAAATAATCCCACATAGGTTTACATCTTATACATATTGGACTTGCTCTTTATACAATATCCATCATTCCATTTCATTAGATTATTAATACTTACATTCTCAATTTAAGTCCGCATGCGAATTATTGTGTTTTCCATACTTAGATTATTATTACATAATCCATCACGTCTTGATATTCTAACGTTATGTATTTCTCAAAAGTTCAAAAATAATTCCCGAGCGGTAATCGGTGAATAGTGTTTTTCGTAAACTTTCTCGGAAAATATTTATTTTCGTCTTGGAAATTTAAGCATTTTAATTCATTCACATGGTTTAAATACTTCGATCTTCTGACGTTTCTAGGTTATAGAATGCCATACATCTTATCAACATATATAATAACAAGTAATATTATTTTATTCATTATTTAATTCTTTCAAATGTTTTTACAAAGGATCCAAATTTCTCGGTCGTTACATAACCAATCCATTCCAAGGATTACATCAAACTCCCCCAAACGAATCGGTATCAAATCCACTCTGAGCTTAAATCCTCGTAAGTCGGCATAACAATTCCTAAGAATGTATTCTACATGAATAATTTCCTTGTTCGCTACTTCTACGTTCATAGGTTGTTCTAATCTCTCACGGGGTAAGTCTAACTGTTTAGCAAATTCTTCGAAAACAAAAAAGCAGGTAGCACCCGAATCAAGTAACACGTATGCATCTATATCATTGATCGGAATGAAACCTGACACCACGTCCTTAGATTCCACCGCATCATGTACGGTCATGTTGAACGTTCGTGTCGTTGGTCTGTTGGCTTGACTAGTTGGCCCTCCAATGTTTAGCCCATTGTTGTTGTTGTTGTGATTTCCGCTAGCTGCATCGCCTTTTTTCTTCGGGCAGTCCTTGATTTAATGGTTTGTGGCTCCACACGAGAAAAATCCTCCCTTCTGCTTATTCGGACACTGAGGAGCCATGTGCCCCAGTTGTCCACAAGAATAACAAACACTATTTCCCTTCATACACTCCCCCGAGTGACTCATCCCACAGTTGTTGCACTTCATACTTTTCTTGGCCTCCCCTCCGAACTTATTACCTCCAGAGGATTGACTCTCCGTCCATTTACTATTGTTGGGGTTGCTGCCTCCGCTGCTTCTCCCTTTCTGACCGTCCTGACCGGTCTTCTTCTCTTATTTGAATCATGCGATGGCTTCATTACCTCCTTCAGCAATGATAGCCCTTTCCAAAAGATCAGAGTAAGTCTAAATCTTTAATACAGCAACTGCTTTCTTCACCCATGGTTTCAGTATTAATTCGAACCTCCTTGCCTTCCTGGCCTCTATGTCAATTTGATGTGACGCGAATCGGGCCAACTCATTAAATCTTGCCGCGTAATCTGTGACAGTCATACTACCTTGCTTCAGTTCCAGAAACTTAACTTCTGTGAGGGCCCCGAATACGAGGTCCTGAATCACCGTAGATCCGGTTCGATCATTCTATACAACTATTACTTATTTGCGGAAGATATAAACATAAATTGTTTATACATTAAACTTACACACTTTTCCCCAAGGTCAAGTAACCTTAACTTAATACACAAATCATAACTTATTTAACACATAACATTATTATTATACAACTATTACAAATCTAATCGCATTACATTAACTTTAAGCTGAAACGTCTTTAACCTTTCCTCAGATCTCGTAGCGTTAAATAATCTCAAATGTTTATCATGATATAGCAAGGTGAGCATAAGAATTGCCCAAAGAAGTTTAAGTTCAATAATTTAACGATATATCATGATTGAAAGAGTCTGAATAATAAGCTGGCTATAATTCAACAATATAATTGTGAACTAGCAGGAACAAACTTTTGACTAAACAAGTATATAACATGAACAAATATATCTGGACCGAAGGGTAATGAAGGTGATCATCCTTTCATACATGAATTATACATGCAATATGTACAGAGTACAATTCTACAATGGCAATCAACAATGATTAACCACAAGCATATCTGAATGAAATAACTCTTAGTAGAGTTAAGTAAAAACAAACTTGCCTGAACCGTTGATTACCGCTACACAATTTATAACGCTTTATCTGAAGACCTAATGTTAGTAATATAGATCTCCAATATTAGAATAATATCATCACAATATAATACTATTATATATATAGACATACATAGAATAACCTAAACACATAACACATAACACATAACCCTATCAGTCTATAACACACATAAGACTCAGTATCAGGTCAAACTATTTCAGTCTGACTTGAGTTCGACAAAGTTCTAACGTCCCGACGGTCTAGTCGGACAATTCACGAATTGAAGTTCAATTAAACTCTGCCTAAACAATTAACTTAAATAGTTTTAATATCAGTCGAAATATTTTTCGTAAGCTCGTAAAAATTTTTAAATAATTATTATCATCTATCTTGATTTTTTAATCATTAAAAACGTATTTATATGAATTAAATACCACATACTTCTATTATCATTAATGTCGACGTCGGGATTTTTGGATGTCCCTTTCCGTTACTTGTTCTTTGGTGTTCTCATTTTAAGTGAGATTTGTTTGAAAAAAACAAGTGAAAAAGGTCCGACATATATAATGTCGACGATGGACTATTAAGAGTCGCCAGTTGGTTTTTTAAATGGTTGTACCAACACAACCGAGAAAAGGTTTGCACATTAACCCAGTGATGTGACATTGCTAAACGGGTCGGTTAAACCGAGATTAATTAGGGTCCGGGGACTTGATTATGCGGGGGGGAGGTGTTAGGCACCCCCTGACATCCGTGTTACCATAGTGACCGCCTCTTTTCAAGAGACTATTATCTGAGTGTGTGTGTGTGGGTCAATGTGCTGTTATATGGAAGTTGTGTGAGGCCTCGTTTGAACCTATATACACAGGGATTGAATTTATATAAAAATTCAATTTTTAGCAAGATATGGCAGTGATGTTTTATAAAAGAGGTTTTTCAAACCCTGATGCTGAATAGGAATTGAGACGTTTTACACTCCCACTTTATTCAGTGATCGGCTTGATTGATTTTATTTGACGAATGCGAGGCATCCGTACGAAAATAATATACAAAAATAATGCCGACTTCCTAATGGGTATGGAAACCATCTGAGGAAATTCAGACAACACAATAATTTACAAGCTGCTTACAGCTGAAAAATGTCCATCACGGGAACCGAATCTAGATCCAATGGGATGAATCTGTGATCACATGATTCCTAGGCGCCTGCAATCTTTGTAATTTGTATGAAAGCGATGGCAGGTATATATATATATATAAAAAGTCAGAAATATATATATATACAGACATGATCACCAACCATGAAGCACCTCCATGGGGGATCAAAAATGTAAATAAAGTCATAAGAGCGATCAACTGCCACAAAGGAAACTCCAGGCAGGACAAAAATAAATATATATATGTATATATATAAGCAATAAACGCACCAGATGTAAAATCCAGGCTCGTCGAACAGAGTTCAACCACGTTCATATATATATGTATAAATATATATATAAAAGCGAGTAAATGCACCGGGATATAAAACCGGTGCTCATCGAGCGTAGTCCCACCACGATTCATATATATATATAAATATATATATATATATATATATATATATAAAAGCGAGTAAACGCACTGGAATCAAGTCTAGGCTCAATCGAGGCATAACTCAATAATGTTAGTCAATATATATGTAATATATATATATATATATATATATATATATAATATATATATATATCTGATGAAATGAAACCATGATCAAGTCCGCAAAAGCAAGCAACACGACTCTCAACGTGTAGAAGGGTGTGTACAAAGATGAAGAGAAAGACTCTAAAGTGTGTGAGAAGGCTAACAGCTGACTGATAAAGAAGGCTTCTATATCTTTAGAATGGGTAAACACTGGCTTTTGTGGGTACAAAAGAGGCTATATATGAGCTCACAGGTGTTTAAAAGGGGAAAATACACTGTATGGGTGAGTGCAGAGCGAAATTGTGCAGGGTTTCCCCGTCTTTTTCTCTTCTAAAATCAGCACCCCAAGCCCTCTATTTATAGGCATATTAGCCGCAGGTGTACCTGCGGCTGAGCCGCAGGTGTACCAAAGGCAACCCGGGTTGGCCCGAGTTTTTCGGGTCGGGTCGTCTCGAGTACGTGCACTCAGGCATTGTAATGTCCACTCAAACTTTCAGAAGTTCAATCCGGGCATCCGTTTGAGGTATACAGGACCTATTTCGGACCGCCGTTGTCTAGAGTTGTACGATGGCATGGGATTAGAGTTTGTGTGAAGTCATTGAAGATGGGACGATGCCCTCCGGTCTTCAAGCTTCAACTTTCATCCGTTACACCACACAATAGTCACTCGGGATTGGTTAGTCTTGTGGGACATTGTTGCGTAGAGACGTGACGTGGCATCGTGTTGATGAGATGACGATGTTGCCCCTCACCGGTGTTATCGCCGGATTGGGCTGATAAGGCAGACGTTGCTCAGACTTCGCTGAGATTGGACTGCTGCAATTGTTGAAGGTCCTCATTGTCATCTTTGAAGTGTGCCTGTCTTCCCGATGTTATCGTCAGGTTGGTACAGTGCATCTCGTTGTGAGCGCCGAGATTGAAGCTGGTCGCATTTGAAACAAGCATTTCCGGGGTTATCTCTGAAATTGCATTCCTTGGGGTCATCACCGAGATTAATCGGTCTTCTCCGGTGTGACGCCCCCAAAATAGGTCCAATCCACCCAACCTATTCTGAGTCGCCAAATACATGGTACAGAAACAACTACAACTTTATTAATATATTTGTCGTGCAAAATACGACAACATATATACTGTGGGTTTAAATACAAACATTGTCTTCTAGACAATATCTACACCCAAATAAAGTCCTCATTACAATTATTGATACACTATTTTACAGAATAGTGGGGACTACTAAAACAGCTATCTTGAACCATCACTCCACACCCCGACTAGTTCCTGCTATAATCTCGCTTCCTGAGAAGAAAAATGGAACAAAAGGAAAGGGTGAGCTCAACTATCCCAATAAAGAATATTATGACTAAGATAATGTACAACAAATTATCCTTAGTCTTCAACAGGGAAAAATCTGATAGAATACAATAGACAACAAGTTTTAGATCAACAATTGCAGCGGAAACAATAATTCATTAGAGGAGTTAAGTAGAGAATGAAATCTACTAACATCTATGAATTTAAAAGTCCATCATCAATATTTTATCCCTGTAACATCAATCAATATATATCTCAAATCAAATATTCATCTTTGCACTACAGGCCAAAGATATTCATTAGTCGGTCATGTTCATCTCAACATCTGTTCATCTTTGCACTACGGGCCAAAGATATTCATCAATTGGTCATGTTTATCTCAACACCTGTTCATCTTTGCACTACGGGCCAAAGATATTCATAAGAAAATCGACCATCTTTGAACTACAGGCCAAAGATATTCAGTAATGTCATCATTTAGGACTGAGGATGATGAAAAATGTTTTAAAGAAAACGAATCCAGTGAACAAAAGAACAAATATTAAGGATTCGTACTTTAATCAATCCGAGTTCAAAAATACTTTTTTAATAATCATAGTGAAGTAAAATTCAAGAATGATCAAAACATGGATACAATCAAAGCTAGTATCCATAATAGATATCTTGGACACATAAAAGAAAATTTAATTTTTCTGTGAATAGTGTTGTATTCGTGAATAGTGTCATATACGTAAATAGTGTCGTATACGTGAATAGTAACCCCGACACTAAAAGATAAGAATTTCACAAGAAAAATTATCATGCTTCGTGAATAGTACTCATGAATAGTAACTCGTGAATAGTAACTCATGAATAGTAACTCTGACGTGAAAAGATCAGAATTTCACAAGAAAAATCTTACCAATAATCTGGCATAATGATATTGAAAGAAATAATATCATTTTAAAAAAATAACATCCCTTACCTCGAAAAGAATAGTACTCCTGGCTGGAATACTAGGTATAGTGCTGAAAGAAACTTACACCGTATAGCAACACTCAAAATATTAAAATACTCACAAGAATACGCTCAATATATCGAGAGAGAAAGAGAGAGAAAACTTCAGTTTCTGGTGTGATTTTCAATTCTAACCTAAGCACCCTATTTATAGGAAAATACTTAGAACACCAAAGCAAAAAATTTAATAAATTAATAATATAATATATAAATTTTCAAGCCCACCTTTGAAATCAGATCTTAGCATTTCCCACATGCCAATCTTCTAGGAAAAAGGTAAGAAAAACGTTTTTCATAAATAAAATATTTAAAACTTCCAAAAATCAATTATTCTGGAACTTCGAAACTTCAATAATTCATAATAAATAGCCCTTTTATCAAAAAATTCGAATCTCACAAATTTTTATAGGAAATTCAATTCTCTACAACTTTGCAGAAGAAGGTTTTTCCAAATTCCAAACAGAAATTGACCGAAATCCATAAACGAACGATTTTACAAGCTATAATCAAATTTTAGTCAAGAAATGGGGCCCACCGACACACAAAACATGTGTTAATCATTTAATGCAACAAAAATACTCTTCCTCCTCATATACTCATATATCACACATTCATTATAAAAATATCATCATTATTATATTATAATAATATAATAAAATATTATTTTATCAGAAAGATAAAATATCAATTTTCAACAATTGTCACTTTAAAAATTTCTCTATCTATATCCACATAAAATCAATATTTTCCTCATCATATAAATCAATAATTAATTATTCACAAATAATATTACAGAATCACAATATTGACAACCAGGCAGTTCCCAGGAAAGAGGGGGCTTTCCAATAAGAATTTCTCCTTCTTGGCGCCTTGTAATTAGGTGACCAAACCTCTCCTTAGACGCAGAACTTTCTAGACATTGCCAATAATATTATCTAATAATATTATTCAGATAATATGAATTATTGTCTGATAATGGAAAATAATCGTAGTGACAATTATTGAAACAACGAAGAATATAAAATATCAACGCAACAATTATTGAATCAATAAAATAAAATATTAAATAAAGAATTAACATAACAATTATTAGTAGTGTCTTCTTACGTAAGAATCAATAATTGGTGCAATACTGTGCTACTCTTGACAACAACGCCGTGTATTCACGTGTTTTAACCACCGGTATTCCAACAAAGATTAACTTGAATAACTACGCCCATTATTTATAAACAACTTATACTTGTCGCTTTTCTTCATCCAATCGCTTTCCGTTATGGGGCCCGAGATAAGGTCAGGCTGCATTGCGCATCGTCACGAATATTCCCTGACAAAGAAAGAATATTCTACGACCAAACGAATATTCTCCGACAACAATGAGTATTTTATAACCACTTGCTTATTTAAAATATTTATGCGCATTTTACCCATAACTAACCACATTAATCAAATCAACCCTTACTATTTCAAAATAATAATTACGAAATTAAATCTTTATTTATAAAAAGTTGGGGTCTTACAACCTCCCCTCCTTATGAAATTTCGTCCTCGAAATTGACGTGCGTAGGACATGCTCCTTCTCATCCAAGATCTTGACTGGTACCTCCTCACATGTTAAATCTTCTGCTATCTCGTCTGGTTCTAACTCAATAATGTGGTTCGGGTCGTCCAAATATTTACGTACCATCGATACGCGAAAAATGTTATAAACACGCATCATACTTGGCTGTAAAGCGATTCTATAGGCCATAGTTCCTATTCAATCGAGGATTTCAAATGGACTAATAAATCAAAGGTTGAGATTTCTTCTCTTCATCAACTCTTACTTCTAGAATAACGCCTACTTGCACCTTCTTCTTTATATTCATCAACTCCATGTCTATAGCTTGAGCAACTTTAAATTTATCAATTAAAGTCGATTCTAATCGTATATTCGTTATCTTCACACAGGTTCTTTGAATCTTTAACTCTATCTCCATCTTCTGTAAGTCGTACGAAATGGGTCTTTGTGTTAACGATATCGTACTCATAAACGCATACGATCTTTTACACAACGCGTCAGCTACCACGTTCGTTTTTCCTACGATGGTATTGAATGGTATAATCGTAATCTTCAACAGCTCGAGCCAACGTCTTTGGCGCGTGATACTATCGTTTTATGCGAAGAAATATTTAAGGGTTGAAGAAATGGGTTTTTGTACTGGGGTCAATACAAAATTCGATTTCACGTTCTAGGGGTAGGGTAAGAAGTCTTCAAGAATACGTCAGGAAATTTATTAACAATAGAAATGTCATTCAAAACTGTGACTCTCATCTAAGACTTTGATAGCACATATAATGAAGGTTTCTCCTAACAGAGTTTCAACCGATAAGTCAAAGTCTAATCTCTCCGGAGTCAAATTTAAACGTTGAGCGCAAACAAGAGAGATAAAAGAATGGGTAGAATCGATATCGAGTAAGGTATAAACTTCACAAAAATTTATAATTAACTAACCCGTGATAACTTCGTTCGATTCCTCGTCAGGGTAATTCAAAACTCGATGTTGGATTCTCCCAATTGCTGTCAAAAAAGAGAAATACATATCATCTATTTTAGCTTTCTTAGACCGGACTTCTCTTTCCATAATATCAACGCGTCGTGCGACTTTTACCCATGCATCTTTCATTCTCACTCGTTTAGTTATTTCTTCTTTCAGTTGCTCCTTGACATTTGAATTCTCAAATTCCAGCTTTAATATCGTATACTCTGCCAAAGAGTGCTTCTGTTCAACCATCGCACATCGGGCAATACAATTTTGAATTGTTGCATCCCTTTGTTCCACGACCACCTGCCGTTCTTCAGCCTACTCTTCTAACTCATGAATACGATTTTGCAATTCTACATTTTGATCAATAAGTTCTTCTAATAAATCATCCTCAGTTTCCTCTTCTTCCTCACTCTCAGTTACTACCTTTGCGACTAACTTGAGTGAAACTGTTAATTCCTCAATCACCACATGGATATCTCTAATCACATTAACCTAGTTGATGATTAGAGGTGTCTCCGCGGTCTCATTCACTCCACCGTTAACATTCTCAGTCGACATTCTCAAATACTGCCATAAAACAAGGGTTAATTTATCAAATTAACAAATCACATAATACCCCTATATTATGACCGACCAACAAATAAGCTTAGGGAGGACACACTAGCGAAGAATTTACTCATCTCTCCCCTCCTAGTTCTTTTCCCCGATCTCCGCCAGAGATCATATCCCTAAGCTCTGATACCAACTGTGACGCCCCCAAAATAGGTCCAATCCACCCAACCTATTCTGAGTCGCCAAATACATGGTACAGACACAACTACAACTTTATTAATACATTTGTCGTGCAAAATACGATAACATATATACTGTCTGTTTAAATACAAATATTGTCTTCTAGACAATATCTACACCCAAATAAAGTCCTCATTACAATTATTGATACACTATTTTATAGAATAGTGGGGACTACTAAAATAGCTATCTTAAACCATCACTCCACACCCCGACTAGTTCCTGCTATAATCTCACTTCCTGAGAAGAAAAATGGAACAAAAGGAAAGGGTGAGCTCAACTAGCCCAATAAAGAATATTATGACTAAGATAATGTACAACAAATTATCCGTAGTCTTCAACAGGGAAAAATCTGATAGAATACAACAGACAACAAGTTTTAGATCAACAATCTATGGTGAAACAATAATTCATTAGAGGAGTTAAGTAGAGAATGAAATCTACTAACATCTATGAATTTAAAATCCATCATCAATATTTTATCCCCAGTAACATCAATCAATATATATCTCAAATCAAATATTCATCTTTTACACTACAGCCAAAAGATATTCATTAGTCATTCATGTTCATCTCAACACATGTTCATCTTTGCACTACGGGCCAAAGATATTCATCAATTGGTCATGTTTATCTCAACACCTGTTCATCTTTGCACTACGGGCCAAAGATATTCATAATAAAATCAACCATCTTTGAACTACAGGCCAAAGATATTCAGTAATGTCATCATTTAGGACTGAGGATGATGAAAAATATTTTAAAGAAAACGAATCCAGTGAACAAAAGAACAAATATTAAGGATTCGTACTTTAATCAATCCGAGTTCAAAAATACTTCTTTAATAATCATAGTGAAGTAAAATTCAAGAATGATCAAAACATGGATACAATCAAAGCTAGTATCCATAATAGATATCTTGGACACAGAAAAGAAAATTTAATTTTTCTATGAATAGTGTCGTATACGTGAATAGTGCTGTATACGTGAATAGTAACCCCGACACTAAAAGACAAGAATTTCACAAGAAAAATTATCATGCTTCGTGAATAGTACTCATAAATAGTAACTCGTGAATAGTAACTCATGAATAGTAACTCATGAATAGTAACTCATGAATAGTAACTAGTGAATAGTAACTCTGACGTGAAAAGATCAGAATTTCACAAGAAAAATCTTACCAATAATCTGGCATAATGATATTAAAAGAAATAATATCATTGGGCCAGTAATTTAAGCATTGACAAATCTTTATTTACTGGTATATGGGCATAAGCTACTTGCCATTCTTTGAATGTTGTTTGAACGGGATTCGGTAGGGTTTCAAGAGTGATTCCAAATTTGAGTGATTCCAAATTTATCCCACCAAACGAAAAACCAGTTGGGAATTTCATTTTTAAGAACATCAGGACAGATACGAATAAACCAACTATGATTATGAATTGGATTCTGATAATAAAATACATGTGTAAAGGAATCAATATAATCCCAATAGCTGTATCTGGTTTCTGCTGTGTGACTAGATTCAATGGTTTGGGTAGTATGGGGATTAATACCCCAATTAGCAAGAGGCATGATGCTCTTGACGATTGTTTTACTGTATTAGATTGGACTAGCTGATTTTGATGGATCATGAAGCATGTGCTTAATGTCCATGGATGCTGTTTCAAGGATAATTTGCTCATAAATATAGCGATACTGATTGAAACGGGGAGGAGACTGTTGAGTCGTTAAATAACGTCTCTTTATCTCCCATGGATCTTTCATCCATTTCTCATCATTCTGTTCAATGATTAATACTGTTTCTTCCATATTTTTGTTTGGAATATACTGTTCGGGTAATAGGAGAACATCCTTTACTGTTGGTTGGCTAGAAGAAGCCGAAGAAATACTGGATTGAGTATTTAAAGAAGGGAATTCTGTATAGTACAAATTAGCTCTGCCTCGGCCTCGCTGACCGCGGCCATGGCTTCTACTGGTCATTCCTGCAAACTTATATGTTTAATATTTAGAGAGAGAGGGAGAGAGGGAGAATACAGAGAAAACGTAAAAGAAAATCTGCCTCAACAATGGGTGAGGACATCCCCTTTTATACAAGAAAGAAGATGAGAAAGGATCTGGCGTGTCCTTGGTAGTGGAGTCGATCAGTAATCCTTATCTTTTCTTCTTTAACTCACAGCCATAGGAAGTGGAAGGCGTGAGACAGGTTGTCGGCTAAGTGGAGTATTATTCTTTGCGGTGGTCATCGTTTTTACGATAATTGAAGTCAAACTGGTGGCCATGTCCTTTTTGCTGGTGGAGGTACTGTGGTCCTTTTCTGATTATTGATGCTGTAGTGGAGAATAGCTTTATTCTTTTCCTTTTCCTTTTTTGTCTTGTTCCATTTTCTCGGAAATCATGGAAGTGAGAGAATCCCAAAATTCTCCCATGGTGGGTTCTAGTTCTTGACTTTCTCCGGCTAAGACGTTGAATTGATTGTCATCCTGTTCAGATTCATCATCACTAACTGTTTTCATAGAAACATCATCTTGGACTAGAGACTGCAGGAATTGTGTTTTCATATAATCCATAGTCTTGACTATAAGTTCAGTTTCAGTTAGATTCGGAAACTTCTGTTTTAAGTTTGCTTGGATTTTGACAAAAGGATTAACTGGTGTTGGTGCTGGAAGGCTTTGAGGTATAACATCTAAACAAGCCTGAGTATGATTTTCTATGGATTTGAGAAGTTCTGGTAAAGTGGGATTAAGTCCTTTATCCCACCATTTGGTAAAAAACTAAAATAAAAGACATTTTACCCTTGTCTAAACAGAATAATTATACAAATTTATTCCTTCAAACCAGAGGAAAAGCAGTTAACTGTGATAGAAGAACAAATTCATCATATTAATGATAATTGTCAAGTTACTCCTCAGAAGCTAGATCTTCAACCCGTAACCGTTAAACCACCCTTAGAAGTTAGTAATTTTAAAATGAAATCTTCTAAATCCGATAATGAGTTCATTGATAATCTTTTAAATAAAATGAAAGATTTAAACCTCACTTTTGCCTCCACGTCCCAGATCAATATGATGTCTGGACAGCCCTCTTCACAAACCAGTAATGCTAATACTGATAATGAAGAAGATTCCGATTCCTTTTCTCCTACTCATATTTTGGAAATCCAAAAAAAATTTCAGGGAATGCAAAATATTAATAAAACTACTTACAGTAAAAAACCCATAACTCGTATGGCTTTATCTAGACCTAGTAGGTATTATTACCCTAGACCTACTCCTCAGGATATTCTGTATGAAGAAGACTTTCTTCATTCTCAAAAGTCTTACCATGGAAAAACCATTTATGAATGGAATATTGATGGCAAGACTGAATATCAAATATTCAAAACCATCCATCATATCATGATGTATGCCACTGTCTGTAAACAGAATGATAATACTGATCACCAGATCTACCGTTTCTTAGTTAATGGCTTCACCGGCATCCTTAAAGGATGGTGGGATAATATGTTGTATCTTGGGAAAGATTCGGGTAAAAATCTCGAATATAATTAAGGCTTCCCAAAAATCTTTGCAGGTTGTTAATACCTTTAATTTCGTCTGGAAATTTAGATGCAAATTCGATACATCTATCAATTGGAATTATAGTTCCATTGAAAATATTATGTCCAAGAAATCTGATTTTAGTTTGGAAAAGTTTCATTTTAGGGGCAGAAACTACCAAACCATTTTTTATGATAACATTTTTGAAAATATTTAAATGTTTAATATGCTGGTCTATGGATGAAGAGAAAATTAAAACATCATCAATATAACAGATAATAAATTCAGTAAAGGGATTAAAAATATCATTCATGATATGTTGAAATTCTGAAGGTCCATTTTTGACACCAAATGGAAGAACATTCCATTCATAATGACCAAAGGGTACTGTAAAAGAAGTTTTATAAGTGTCCTGTTCTCTAATTTGTATTTGCCAAAATCCTGATTTCATGTCAAATTTAGAGAAAATAGTGGCATCATGAAGTCTGTCAAGAAGGTCCTTTTTATTCGAGATTGGATATCTAATCCATTGAAGGGCTTCATTAAGCGGTTTATAATTAATAACGAGTCTAGGAGTTCCTCGTTCAATTTCTGAATTTTTATTGACATAAAAAGCTGTGCAACTCCAGGGAGAAGTACTAGGTTTTATCAATTTTTTCTATTTAAGGGACTCAATTTCAGTTTTGCAAAGAAGTAAATATTCCTTTTTCATTTGACTAGGTCGAGACTTAGTAGGAATATTTTTCTCATTGTAATTAGGGACATAAGGAAGAGAAATAATGTGCTTCTTCCATTCGCTCCGAAAGCATTTGGGACATCACTACAGATTTCAGTTTGAAGAGTCTTGTAGATCAATTTTATCTTGTCCAGTAAAGAAGGTTGTAAAATTCTCTGTTCTATAGTAAGAAATTTTATTTCTTTTTAAATAAAATTAATCTGCTTTTCTTTAGAATAAATCATGTGTTTAACTTGATTTAATTCTTTTGTATAAGGTTCTGTTATGAATTCAAAAACAATATGTCTGTTGTTAAGGGTAGTATGAATTCCTAAAGTATCAATTTTTGAAATAGGCATTAAAAGACACAAGAAAGGGGTGCCTAATATGATACTTTGATTCATATTACTGATAAGGACAAAAGAAGTAGGTAAACATAAACCTTGATTACAGATTAAGGCTTCAGGCTTCAGGTATCTTGTATTTAATATTCATAGTGTTTCCACTTGCACTGGTTAAAGATTAAGTGGTTTTCTGGAAGTATTTAGTCAGAATTAACCCTTCTTGGATACAATTCATGTCAGCACCACTATCTACAAGGGCAATGGCATCTTTAATAATAAAATCTGGTTTAATAACAAAAGTAATTCTGATATACCATTTTTGAAAGACTATTTGATTCATAAGCATTAAATATTGTTCAGAAGATTCTAGTTTATCAGAAGATTCAGTCTTAGAGGATTCTATATTATTATCCTGCTTATGAATTAATTATTCTTTAATATTTTTTAAGTCTTGGAAAATAATAACATTAGTATTCTGTAATTGTTTTATTTCAGATTTCAGAATATTAATACTGTATTGGATTGGACTAGCTGATTTTGATGGATCATGAAGCGTGTGCTTAATGTCCATGGATGCTTTTTCAAGGATAATTTGCTCATAAACATAGCGATACTGATTGAAACGGGGAGGAGACTGTTGAGTCGTTAAATAACGTCTCTTTATCTCCCATGGATCTTTCATCCATTTCTCATCATTACATTCAATGATTAATCTTTGTTTCTTCCATATTTTTGTTTGGAATATCTTGTTACGGGTAATAGGAGAACATCCTTTCTCGTTGGTTGGCTAGAAGAAGTCAAGAAATCTTTGGATTGAGTATTTAAAGAAGGAATTACATATAGTACAAATTAGCTCTCACTTTCGACCTCATTGGCATGACCACGGCTTCTATTGGTCATTCCTGCAAATATTCTTAGGTTAGAAAATCTGGTAAAGAATTCTGTTTTCCTTTGATATATTCAATATCAAAGTCAAATACGGATAAAGAAAGGAGGGAGGATCGGAGAAAGATATTAATAAAGCACGTCTGTTAATGATTTACAGAGGATAAAAGCCACAACGCCATAAACGGCAAAAGGCAAAGTCCTAAAACACGACTTGGGTGACGTTCCACTTAATTAGATATCAATCTTAATCTATCTCATCTAGTAAGATGGCATGAATGTTTAAAGTCATATTAAATATATATTAGCAGATAAATTATGACATATATGATCTCATAAAGTTACTGTTGATTTGGGGGTCTTCCCAAAACTATAAGCCGATAGGTTTCTTCCTGTATAGCGTTTTTAGTTAAAACGATAAATTGTTCAGATTTGTTGAATTGTTCTAAAAAATAAGAACGATTATGGCTATTAGATGCAGTTTGATATGCTGTTTTATAACGATTACTGTTTTCAATATGATAATCTAAAAGCTCTAGTAAAGAGACATAATAATTAACAGAAGCAATAGTAGGCTTTTCAGTAGTAGAAACATTTTGAACACGTTTCATGACTTCTCTCATGCAATATTGTTCTATGGGAAGAATTTCTTCTATTTTTTGGTTTTTATAACAGGCTTCCAAAAACTTTAATTTAATTTCTGGATCTTTAATCTGATCTGCTAAGTCGAGAAGGGACTTTTGGGTTTCTGTTAGGACATTGATATTGGGTCCTCCAATATCTAAACCATTCATTTCAACGATGGCTTTCCAATAGTCAGCTTCAGTAGTCGTATTATAGTTATTTTTAATAGTACAAGCTTGACATTGATCCTTAACAGAATTATCATCAGATTCAGAATAGATTTCTGCCAAGTCTTCTTTTGCATTTGATTCTGAATCACTACTGGATAAACAATTAAGAATTTTTTGTTGAATGTCCTCTTCAAGGGACATTTCATTCAGTTTCTGTTTCAATTTTGATTTACATTTATTAGCAAAATGTACTGGTTTACCACATTTATAACACTGGACTTTAGATTTATCTTTTTTACTATTGTTCCTTCTTTTCTTAGTGGTTTTTTCAGGGGTTTTGTTCTTAGATTTCTTAGAAGATCGTCTTCAGTAAGGTCTAGAGTGCTTTGAACTCTGCTGTTTTTTAGCCTTATTGGGATACTGTAATTTTGTATCATAAGACAATTGATCACAAAATTCTCCTATCTCATGTCAGTGAAAATATCTTTGAATATTTTCTTATACCATAATATTATTTTTCATGAATTAAAATCATTTTTAAATAATTTATTTAATATTATAATTAAATAAATTAAATACCATTTATATTTCAAAAATATTAAATATTTATGAAATATACTCAAATTAATTAAAAACTATTTTTCAGACTTTAAAATAATTTTTAGGAATTTATTTAGTATTTTTAATAATTAAAAACCATTTTTATCTATTTTTAAATAATTTCTGGAAAAATTAGAAATTAAATATAATTAAACCGTCGCTATAGGCCTTTAGCGACACTTTCTATCGTCTTAGGTGTTCTTGGCCTCAAGAACACTGACAGTCAATATTTCAAGGAGTCACGTTTGACTGCCTATAATTCTTGATCCAAACATGTTCTGGGATATCTCAAGCATGGAAAATGTAGTACTAATGTAATACAACAATTACCAAATAAGTGCATGGCCATACGACATGAAATCAGAGAGATCAAAGCCTCTCAATCTTCTGACAACGCTGTTCTTGAGTTTCTGGGTTGCCCAGAAACTCAAGCAGTGTTAAGGGTCCATCTATTCAGCCTTCAATATTTGATTTCCATGACATGTTTATGTGATGTAAAGGTCCACTAATGTAGTATTAATGTCCGTGTACAATCTTATAACATTAAAGCATCATAACAACATCAAATACGAGCAATCTAGACCGGTCAAACTAGGGGTCAAGAACTGTTCTTCAGAAATCTGGGTTTTCCAGATTTCTTTATCCGACTGGTGGTCAACGGTGGTTTGACATGCTACAACTTGGATCCAGTGCATGATCTGGAAGTAATAAAGGCATGTATGGGTAGCCTACATGTCATTCTACATACATATAACAACAACATGGCCAGATCACTTCACAGAAAGAAGATCGAAGACCACCAAAAGGTTGTCAGACGCTTCTGGAATTCTGGGCTGCCCAGAATTCGCTTTTTCGTGAACAATCAATGACCTTTGACTGCCTATAACTTTCAATCTACACGTGATCTGGGCTTGATTCAAGTTCCAGATCACAGTTCTTACAACATACCACAAGTTTTTAACTTAAAACACAACAACCAATTAACACACAGAGATCTAAAAGCCCTGACATGTGACTGTCAAACAACCTTTTTCAACATTTCCCAGATTTTGAAAATGCTAATTTCGTGCATCTAAGTGTTATGGATCCATGATCCAACAACCCAGATCATTAAAAGACAACCTATTACACAACTTTAAACAACAACTAACATCAAACAACATAAGATCACTGATTTCTAAATTTTTAGGGTTTATACCTTTCTAGCTTGGATTTTGATTTCTGATCCTTGTGATCTGATCTTGGAATGCTAAAACCTGATCATGGCTTATCTTATCACTCTTTCTCTTTCTAAATCCCGAATTTTAGAGAGAGGATGGGTTTTCAGAAAATGAAATTCAAAGTGGACTTTTTCTCTCTCTCAATCTATATATGTTGATGTGTGTAATGTAATTGGCTGGCAAGAGGGGCTGATATCAGTCACAAGGAGTTGTTGGAGTTGTTGAGCAACCAAAGATATGGCAAGATTGCAAGTTACCCTCAATTATTCAATAAGGGTATTATGGACATTTTGATTTTTATTTTAATGGCATTTTTGTCAATTGGCCAAACCCTTAGGGTTTAGGTTTGGGTTTGGGTTTATGGTTTGAACCCTTTAGGGTTTAAGGTTTAAAACCCTTAGGTTTTAGCAAAATTTGATTTTCTAAAATTTTCAATTTAGGTTTTAAAAATAGAAAATTAAAATTTCTAAATTATAATTAGAATTTTCTAATTATATTAAAATTTCTTAATCATAATTTAAATCCTGCTAATTAGGATTAATATATCTTAATTAAAATTGCTAATTAAGCAATTAGGGTCAAAATGGTCATTAGGATTTACAACCCAAAAATTAGGGTTTCTAAATAAAAATAGTTTTTCTAAATTAGAAATTAGGTTTCCTAATTAGATTAGGGTTTCCTAATTACTTAACTTGAATATTAGGATTAGGGTTTCCTAATTAACATTACAATTACTAAATTAACACTTATGTTTTCCCCAATTATAATTTAGGGTTTTAAATCCATAAATTAGGGTTTAAAAATTTGAAATTAGGATTTGCTAAATAATTAAGCTTTACCCTAATTAATATTATAATTAATTGCACTTGAGCATTATAATTCTCCTTTAAGTTCCCAGATTAGGGTTTTAACTTCTGAATTAGGGTTTCAGATTCCCGGAACTGAAATTAGGATTTCTAGAACCGATTTTTAGGGTTTCTTATAATTCGCTAGGGTTTTCTAACCGAACGTTAACGTTCTTAATATATACTTAGGGTTTGTTACAGATATCATTTATCTGGTCAACCCTTGACCATAACCACATCTTGTACATATATATACACCATACCACGAGAACATATTCACGTATTCCCTTAATCCTAAATAATTCGCCTAAATCCTTCACAGAATTTTGAAATCCTCAAAATTCCTTCTTAAAAATATCAAACGCATACACTTAATTTATGTCTAGGTTCTAATATTGAACCTTAAATTAATTAATTAAAAATTTAAAAAATTTCTAAATTCTCAGGTTGTCACATTCACCTCTTCTTCTAAAAATATCGTCCCCAAAATTTACCTTACACCTTACACCTTACACCATACCTTCTCATCATCACATGTTACCCAATACACCTCTCACAAGAGTAAAAAATTTGAAATTATGATGAGGGGTTTTACAGACTATTGTCTGTCATTTTCGCAAAGGTTATATGGAAATTCATCCGCTAACCGTCTTTACTTACGGACATAGTGGGTAATTAGCCCGATATGCCCTGTACTTATAAATTACTTATGGTCTGATCTGTTTCTCGTATCCGCCTTGGGCGCATAAACTTTTACCTCAGTCTTTATCAGAATCTGCACCAAAATAATTTGGTTCGGGAAATTTCTTTCAATGAACACTTAGAGTTTTCATAAACATTAGTCTAGCTAAATCGAATAGCATAGACTCATATCAATAATTCAATTCAATCGAATTATTTAGGTGTAGCCAAACCCCGTTGGTAAATTAAAATTTTTGAAAATATTTTTGGAGAATGACGTCATGATGTCGTACTATATTAACAGTCTGTTTGAGGATGCCGTCATCGTATGATTTTGTCATAACACATCATACAAAAGTGGAACAATGATTTTCAGATCGAATTCGCACTAAGTATTCCTGCATTTTTAACTCTATCAACTTTTATCATCTCTGCACCAGGTTACATGGTACATAAGTGATAAATAAAATAAAGTTTGATATTTCAAATCATTTGCGTCTAGCTGAAATAAGTAACATAGACTATACTTTAAACCGTTTCAAAAATGATTACGAGTCTACATTTTTTTTTTCAAAAGCACATAGTGCGTATTTAGCTTGATGTCAAAATTTTAAAGTCTAGCATAGCAAGGAGTTTTGAAAAACTTATGTCTCCACTAATAATCATTTGCTTAACAATCTATTTATTCCTATTATCCTCAATATTCCGTTTACACACAACTATACCCAGTTCGTCAAACCACACTTATGAGTTCATTTACTTGCCACAATCATATGAGTTTTTGAACTTGTCATAGTCAGACCTTTGGCGACCATTCGCTGAGGGGTTCATAAACATTTAATATAACTATGAGTCAAGAATGTCACATAAGTATGAGTTTTAAGAACTCGTACTTAACCTTATATTCTCTACTTATAACATATCTATCTGTTCTACACATGAGAAAGGAATCACCCTCTTAACATGCATATAGCAAATAGCGCGACACAAACATTTCAATGATTATCATTGCCATAACTAAGTAATTTTTACACCAAGTACAATTCCCCACCCACACAAAGAATCATACAACTCAGTTGCTGACACGAGTCCTCAATTGAAATCTCCACCTAATCTTAACTCCCTTCTCAATACGAATTTCATTCAAATCGTATTCATAATCCTTTCCTGAATCTGTACCAATTCATAGTACAACTGACACCCAGTAATCTTGCTGTAAACTTTTCAATCCTTCGCTTGATCCTTCTCCTTACTATAACCTTATTCGATCACGAAGTGATCTCATCGTATATATTAGGATTCATTTCTATATCTTGATCGTTTTATTTTACGATCTCCTATCACTGTACTTTTAGTCTTTTAAACTCTATCTATTCACCATTAAAGTTCAACTTTATTATCAGAGTTAGGGAACTCTATATCTTTTATAACCCGCTGAGATTCATCTTTGAATCTTACCAACCCAACTAACTCTATGTGAGTTAGACCTTATCCTAATCACTGCGGTTATTAGTCTCAGGTATTCCTACCTAAGGTTCATAACCTACAGCTTTGATACCAGCTGTGAGGGCCCCGAATCCGAGGTCCCGAATAACCGCGGATCCGGTTTGATCATTCTATACAACTATTACTTATTTGCGGAAGATATAAACATAAATTGTTTATACATTAAACTTACACACTTTTCCCTAAGATCGAGTAACCTTAACTTAATACACAAATCATAACTTATTTAACACATAACATTATTATTATACAACTATTACAAATCTAATCGCACACATTAACTTTAAGCTAGAACGTCTTTAACCTTTCCTTGTATATGACGCGTTCGTCTTAATCTGCAATGTTTATCATGATATAGCAAGGGTGAGCATAAGAATTGCCCAGCAAGTTTAAGTTCAATAATGTAACGATATATCATGATTGAAAGAGTCTGTATAATAAGCTGGCTATAATTCAACAATATAATTGTGAACTAGCAGGAACAAACTTTTGGCTGAACAAGTATATAACATGAACAAATATATCTGGACCGAAGGGTAATGAAGGTGATCAGCCTTTCATACCTGACTTATACATGCAATATGTACAGAGTACAATTCTACAATGGCAATCAGCAATGATTAACCATAAGCATATCTGAATAAAACAACTCTTAGTAGAGTAACGTAAAAACAAACTTGCCTGAACCGTTGATTACCGCTACGCAATTTATAACGCTTTATCCGAAGACCTAATATTAGTAATATAGATCTACAATAATAGAATAATATCATCACAATATAATACTATTATATATATAGACATACATAGAATAACCTAAACACATAACCCTATCAGTCTATAACACACATAAGACTCGATGTCGAATTCAAACTATTTCGATCTAACTTGAGTTAGACAAAGTTCTAACATACAAAGCCAGTACAATCGGACAATTCACGAGTTTAAGTTCAATTAAACTATGCCTAAACACTTAACAATTAACTTAAATAGTTTTAATATCAGTCGAAATATTTTTCGTAAGCTTGTAATAATTTTTAAATAATTATTATCATCTATCTTGATTTTTCAATCATTAAAAACTTATTTATATGAATTAAATACCACATACTTCAATTATCATTAATATCTATTTATTATCAAATATTAATGAAATACATGTTATAATATTATAATATATTTATAATATATCAAAGTATTTTTAAATACCTTAAAATCACCTTTATACTATTTTTAAATAATTAAATTCATTATCCGATAATTGCTATTAATATTAAAATATTAATATTTTCATGAAAAAATATCAAAAGTTATATTTTATAACTTAAAATATTTTATAATACTTAAATCATTTTTATATGATTTTTAAATCATTAATTCTATTTTTCTATAATTTGTTTAATATATTTATTAAATAAACTAATTACCATTAATATTAATTAATTAATAAAATTCATAACAAAATATTAAAAGTCATTTGAAAATATCTTTAAATATTTTCTTATATCATAATATTATTTTTCATGATTTTTCATTAATTAAAATCATTTTTAAATAATTTATTTAATATTATAATTAAATAAATTAAATACCATTTATATTCCAAAAATATGAAATAATTATGAAATATATTCAAAATAATTAAAAACTATTTTTTAGACTTTAAAATAATTTTTAGGAATTTATTTAGTATTTTTAATAACTAAAAACCATTTTAATCTATTTTTAAATAATTTCCGAAAAAATCAGAAATTAAATATAATTAAACCGTCGTTATAGGCCTTTAGCGACACTTTCTATCGTCTTGGGTGTTCTTGGCCTCAAGAACACTTACAGTCAATATTTCAAGGAGTCACGTTTGACTGCCTATAATTCTCGATCCAAACATGTTCTGGGATATCTTAAGCATGGAAAATGTATTACTAATGTAATACAACAATTACCAACTAAGTGCATGGCCATACGACACGAAATCAGAGAGATCAAAGCCTCTCAATCTTACGACATTGTATTCTTGAGTTTACGGGTTGCCCGAAACTTTCGAAAATGTTAAGGGTCCTGCACGACCTTCATATTTGATTTCCATGACATGTTTATGTGATATAAAGGTCCACTAATGTAGTAGTTATGTCTGTGTACAATCTTATAACATCAAAGCATCATAACAACATCAAATACGAGCGATCTAGACCGGTCAAACTAGGGGTCAAGAACTGTTCTTCAGAAATCTAGGTTTTCCAGATTTCTTTATCCGACTGGTGGTCAACGGTTGTTTCACATGCTACAACTTGGATCCAGTGCATGATCTAGAAGTAATAAAGGCATGTATGGGTAGCCTACATGTCATTCTACATACATATAACAACATGTCCAGATCGCTTCACAGAAAGAAGATCGAAGACCACCAAAAGGTTGTCAAACGCTTACGGAATTTTAAAGTGCCCGAAATTTGCTTTTAAAATGAGCAGTCAAGCGACCTTTGGCGCCTATAACTTTCAATCTACATGTGATCTGGGCTTGATTCAAGTTCCAGATCACAGCCCTTACAACATACTACAAGTTTATAACTTAAAACACAACAACCAATTAACACACAAAGATCTAAAAGCCCTGGCATGTGACTGTCAAACAACCTTTTTCAACCTTTCCCGGATTTTTGAAAATGCTAATTTTGGGCATCTAAGTGTTATGGATCCATGATCCAATAACCCAGATCATTAAAAGACACCCTTTTACACAACTTTAAACAACAACTAACATCAAACAACATACGATCACTGATTTCTAAATTTTTAGGGTTTATACCTTTCTAGCTTGGATTTTGATTTCTAATCCTTGGGATCTGATCTTGGAATGCTAAAACCTGATCATGTCTTATCTCATCACTCTTTATCTTTCTAAATCCCGAATTTTAGATAGAGGATGGGTTTTGAGAAAATGAAATTTAAAGTGGACTTTTTCTCTCTCTCAATCTATATATGTTGATGTGTGTAATGTAATTGGCTGGCAAGAGGGGCTGATATCAGTCATAAGGAGTTGTTGGAGTTGTTGAGCAACCAAAAATATGACAAGATTGCAAGTTACCCTCAATTATTCAATAGGGGTATTATGGACATTTTGATTTTTATTTTAATGGCATTTTTGTCAATTGGCTAAACCCTTAGGGTTTAGGGTTTGGGTTAGGGTTTAGGGTTTGAACCATTCAGGGTTTAGTGTTTAAAACCCTTAGGTTTTAGCAACATTTGATTTTCTAAAATTTCCAATTTAGGTTTTTAAAAATAGAAAATTAAAATTTCTAAATTATAATTAGAATTTTCTAATTATATTAAAATTTCTTAATCATAATTTAAATCTTTCTAATTAGGATTAATATATCCTAATTAAAATTTCTAATTAAGCAATTAGGGTCAAAATGGTCATTAGGGTTTACAACCCAAAAATTAGGGTTTCTAAATAAAAATAGTTTTTCTAAATTAGAAATTAGGTGTCCTAATTACTTAACTTGAAAATTAGGATTAGGGTTTCCTAATTAACATTACAATTATTAAATTAACACTTAGGTTTTTTCCAATTATAAATTAGGGTTTCAAATCCATAAATTAGGGTTTCAAATTTTGAAATTAGGGTTTGCTAAATAATTAAGCTTTACACTTATTAATATTATAATTAATTGCACTTGAGCATTATAATTCTCCTTTAAGTTCCCAGATTAGGTTTTCAACTTCCTAATTAGGGTTTCGAATTCCCGAAACTAAAATTAGGGTTTCTAAAACCGGTTTCTAGAGTTTCTTATAATTCGCTAGGGTTTTCTAACCGAACGTTGACGTTCTTAATATATACTTAAAGTTTGTTACAGATATCATTTATCTGGTCAACCCTTGACCCTTAACCACATACTATACACATATACAACCATGTACACGTATTCCCTTAATCCTGAATAATTCACCTAAATCCTTTACAGAATTTTGAAATCCTCAAAATTCCTTCTTAAAAATATCAAACGCATACACTTATTTTATGTCTAGGTTCTAATATTGAACCTTAAATCAATTAATTAAAAATTTAAAAACTTTCTAAATTCTCGGGTTGTCACAACCTCCATATCCTGTTGCGTATTCTCTGAGAAGTAATTCTAAAGGAATAGCTCCTTAAATCTCTCCCAAGGAATAACTCCTTTGTCTGCTCGGCCCCTATTGGCTTTCCACCAATAGTTAGCTTCGCCCTTCATCATGAAAGTGGCAAAACTCGTCTTATGTGCTTCGGCCACTCGTGCGACCTCAAACACTTTCTCCATTTATTCTATCCATGTCTGGGCTTCAATTGGATCCAAGGTTCCCCGTAACTCCGGTGGTCCTACCAATTTAAAGTCCAAAAAGCTAGCCAATCTTTGTCTGGTACGCCGCCTCTACTGCTAGTGAAGTGCATTTTCATTGCCTCAGTTAACAGGTTAATGAATTTTTGCATTGGATTAACATTTTCCCCTCCACCATTGTTAACAGATCCTTCCTCCTCTCGATTATTTGAATTCTCTGGCGTGCATGATCTGAGGAAAGGAAGAAACAATTAGGCTTTATGTGATATGCTATTCATGTTAGCATTAAGAAGTTTAACACGTCTATCAATCATTTTTGATTTAAATAAACCACTTCAATATCACAATAAAACTCGATGGATTTCCCCAACCCATCACTTACATACTCTACTTGAGTTTTCTACTAAGGTTATAACCTCGGTTTCGCATTCCTAACATTTATAACCTAGGATTTGATACCAACCTGTGACACCCCCGAATCCGGGTCCTCTGACCCCAGTTCGATCATCACGATAAAATACAAACATCCACCTCTAAACAACATACGATAACTAAAATGCAGAATATAATTAATGTACGTCGTTCATTCGAAAGGTGTTAATAGTCCCAAGATTCGATAACCTTAAAATATTCTCTTACAAACATACCCTAAAATAATAATTAGGGTTCACATTACATAACCGTAATTTAAACTAGGCATATAGTAAAGTCTGCTCCTGGCGACTATCCTACATCTTTCCTTTACCCTTGTCCTTTCCTGAGGTCTCGGGCTTAGCTGCAATATAATTCATCATATAGCAAGGATGAGCAACAAGTTTAAATACAACAATAAGGATATATCATGATGAAAGGAAAATATCTGACAAAGAATTCAACAGTATGAATATCTGAAGGATTCAACAATATGAATATCGCAAGCAAAGATAATGTTTTCTTTTAGAATAACTGTTAGTCGAATAGACTTTGAACTATAACACTCCAATGGAATCAATAATTAATTGACCCTTTGGTTACTGGCTACAGAATAAGTACTTGAGGGGATCAGCCTCGCGTACACCATGTATATGCATAACATTTAAATATGTTCTTTGTATCTTATATTAGATACCTAGGGTACTCCCCTATCATAGAAGGGGCGTTCTTTCAGTCTAAGAACCCTTACTATTAATCGGTTTGGATATTTTTATAAAACTTCATATACTTGTCTGACCAAACAAAGGTTCAGACTCTATCTGACACAGTTCAAGAATTATAGAACTTTAAATGAAGTACAAGTCCAAGACTGTACGAATTCAAGTGCATTAAGTGTGAATGTCAATAATATCGATGTGGAATAATTGTAAGGTAATTAAACCACTTAATAACATGCTTGGAAATAAAGTTCAAGCTTAAACGAATAACTTTCAATTCAACAATAACCTGCTCAATACGATATGAGAAGGATATGAAAGTTTCACAATCAAGAGTGAAGTTCAAGGAAACTTGTCTGTTTGCTCGGCTACAATTTATTTCTAGCTTTAACTAATCTTGTGTTGAAACGACCTAACATTAACAAGTCGGTCTTTCTAATTAGTATGTGTAAACTAATATAAGTCCACACTTACAAGAATCAAATCATCACCTATCATGCTTCTATACATGTGTCATTACATTACACGATTAGTTTCTAACAAACTATGTCATAGTTGAAACCACTATTGACTTTAAAGTTTTAAACATCAATTCATCGTAGAATATTTCACTAACATGCTTATTAACACATGACTACTATACTGGACATGTATTACAGATTAGAGTAACCGTATAAGCATGCATCAATTCTCAATTAATTAACAAAACTCAGACCACACTGCAGACAAGCGCGGCCGCGCTTGGTTTATACTAAGGAGTGGCGCGGCCGCGCTGCTCCTGGTGCAAACCAAGACAGGGATGCTTCTGCAGTAAGCCAGTGCGTACACGACTTACACGTAAATGAACAATCATGCATAACACACATGTTACCATATGAATAACTAATTTTAACCCTTCATCAAACATATCATAGGTCATTATTAGTTTTTTTTTATTTACTTAAGACTTCAAATGTTAAGCTAACAAAGTCGATCATGTCTAGTCATTATACACATGCTTCATTGTCCTTTGGACTAAACTATACATTCATATGCTAGATATCAAAAGCATACTTACAAGTTCTCAATTTATAGTTTATCAAGTTCATTTTCAAAACTTTAAGTCTCTATTAGTAAAACTTCTTCAAGCATACAAAAATAAGTTTGCATAGTCTAAATCATGCTTTCATAATCACATAATAGATCACATGAACGTATCTTTAAGTTCAAATCTTAGCATATACATAGTTCGTTTATACATAGCCAATTCTCTTTTCAATCATGCTTGAATATCTCATATTACCTTTAACCATATAACCAATTATATTGTCATATGTCAAGATATATATCAGAACGTAATACATTTGCATCAAAGGCTAGAACTTGTTTTCCAAAAAGGTTTATCAAAACTATTTTCCAACTCTTTAAGTCCTCTTTGAATAATCAAATTAACATTAACTATAATGGCTTACTATATATACAACTACCTTAGTCCACATGTTCAGGTCATTTATATGCATATTATAATCAAAGTAACATGCTCAAAATATTTTAACCAGCTAACATGAGAAACTGTGATCTGCTTGCAAGTGCGGTGAAAAGGCGTGGAAAGTGGCCTTGTGCATATACGACCGAAAAAAAAAAATGTCCTCTGCTTCTGCAAAGGCTAAACTCCAACATTGCCAAACATTTAATTTCAGCAACTCAACTACTTCTAATACTTCTAAGCATGCATACCAAATAAAACAACACCACCTTAAACTAATTCATACCAAATTACAAAGAATTCATGAGAATTACAAGAATTTGCCAAAACCCAACTCAAGAACACAAATAAAGATTTTATACCTCTTGAAGTAATTAGGCAGCAATACACTCACTCCTTACAAGCTCCTTAGCCAATAATTCTCAGCAATTGCAACAAGGAAGGATGAAGATCTCATTTATAGGAGAATGGTTATCTAGAGAATGGGATTACCTCCCAAATCAAACCAAAGGATTTCAAGAATGCATAAGGGTTAAGAGAGTGTTGGTGATTCACTCATGAATCCCACTCCCCATCCACTTATTGCTCTAGTTTGATGAATTTGAGAGGAAGATAGGCTAGACTTGCTAGCTTTTCACGTGGGAAATGAATTGGGCTCTTATTATGGGACAAGAGAACAATTCTCAGCATTTGCACATAATGAAATGCAACAATAGGCTAATACATAATATATACTTTGGTTATAAATTATTTATGCACAATTCATTTCACATAACATAGGTTATAATGATTTAAAAGGGCATACAATGTATTTCCCAATTACAAGATATCAAGTAGTGCGCATACATATAATTCATGTACATTTTCAATTACCATGACTGTTATTATCATAATAACTCAATGAAATCATTATTAATTTAACAATTGATATTATTATATGTCAATAAGGTATACATGAATGTTTACCCACATACTTCATATCATCTAACAATATTATTATGCAACTCACATGAATGCAAATAACTCTTACAATATAGTCCATATATATATATATATATATATATATATATATATATATATATATATATATATATATATATATAGACATATTAATGTGTCACCTTGTACTATATAAAATATATTACCATATACTAAAGGTTTACTATCTTGCACAAATTAATCAAGTAAACATATAATCATTTTATAAATTATTAATCTTTTACACATTAATTATTATTTATTCATAATAATTATTACTTAACACATTATCAATTAATTACTCATAATTGAAATTAATCAATATGTTCAACTCTTGCTACCATATTCAAATAAATTGAATATTTAATTATTAATAATCCAATCAATTCTTTGATATCAACCTCTTAGGCTTAGTCCACTAATTTAAATAACTATTAGTGACTCTCTTTAATCATTTCATAAATTCACATAACCACATAAGGTTTAAATAAACTCACAAAACTAACTCACAAAAAAATGAAATCACATATTTAAATTAAATAAGGAGTTTCAAATTCGTGGACGTTACATTTTTAGCCAGAAAACGTTGTGGAATCATACCTTCTACAACATTTTCAAGCATCTGCTAATTTATGAAAAACAAATCTAAAATATTTTTTTCTTAAAAAACGTTGTATAATGTGTCTAACTACAACGTTTTAAAAATGTTGTGTAAGAGTGTCAAATAGATGATACCCTTAACCACGACGTTTTTCTGATTGAAACCACAACGTTTTTTCCACGTTACCTAATTACTGTTTTGTAGTAGTGATTTCAGTCTGAGTTGAGTTTGGTACTATTTCGACATCCCGATTGCCTAATCGGATAATTATCGAGCCTATTATCAATAAGATTCTACTTAAACGCTTTAATATTATCTTAGATAATTTATTATTTAGTCAAAATATTTTTCACAAGCTCATAATAATTTTCAAATAATTATATCATTTATAATGATTTTTCAATCATTAATATCATTTTAATTAATTTAAATACCATAATATTCTATTATCATTAATATTTAATTAATTTTAAATATTAATGAAATATATGACATAATATTATAAGTTATTTATAATATCTCACAATATTTTAATACCTTAATATCTCATTTAAATGATTTTAAAATATTTAATACAATTTTTAAATAACTACCATTAATATTAAAATATTAATATATTTCATGATAAAATATTAAAATTTATGTTTTATAACTTAAAAAACATTTTAATAACCTTTAAATCATTAAAACTATTTTTCCATAGTTTATTTAATATAATTATTAAATAAATTAATTATCATTAATATCAAATTATGAATGAAATTCAATCCAAAATATTAAAAGTCATTCAAAATAACTTCAAATATTTTCAAACACTTTAATATAATTTCAAATGATTTTTAAAGTATTAAAATAATTTTAAGTAATTTATTTAATATAATAATTAAATAAATTAAATATCATTAATATTTAAAATATTAAAATATTAATGAAATATATCACAAATTATTAAAAATCCATTTTAGGCTTTAAAATAAATTTTTCAAATTAATTAGGAAATTTATATAATTATGATTCAATTTATTCTAATTATTTAATCAAAATAATTAATTTAAATAAAAATTATTGCTAAAGGGTGCTATAGCTACCAAACTGTCGCTATAGGTGTTCTTGAACATTTAAGAGCATTCATACACAGTTGTCCGGGTGCCATGTGAAAGTAGTATGCACACAAGCCAATCATGTTTGATTATAAAGCATATACTTTATAGCAATCTTATTCATTTATTAATAAAAAGTATTAATTTATTAAAGGCTTTTAATTCTCTACATAAAGCTGTTTTATAATATGTGATAAACCCATATTTTTAAGCAATGCTTTTAGAATAATGGTAATGATCATTATAATGAGATCTAAATTCTTAGAAAGCTTAAAACTAAAATAGTTTCCAATCGTTGGATTACTAAATTGGGGATTAGTGAATCCGGATAGATTGATACAAACTTTGCTTACTCATTGGATGATGATGATTGATCTCATGATCATTTGTGTGGATACACTAAAGCAAGTATGTAGGTGCTTATTAGAGAATAAATCCACTTTGAGCATTGGCTCATTAAGGAATACCTAATGGAGTTTTACTTGTGCGCCATAGGAATTCTGTAGTGATAATAATCTAGTGATCTTTAGACTTGAGATCATCATAGTATCTTGTGTATAATGAATTATACTTTGACTTATTCCTTAAGACCCTTAGGGTATATCAAAAGGTATGCTTGGGTATAATAAGTTGTACATGGAGATAATGAATGATTAATAAAGAATCTATCGCTTCTGTGACACATGGCCCCCAAATCCAGGTTCTCTAACCTCGATTCATTGCTCACGATCCTATCATCATCATAAGCATTCTATAACTATTTGAAATAATAAACATACATTGTTCATTATACAAAAGTCTCAAAACATGGTCCCAAGGTCTCTAAACCTTAACTTTAAATACACCATTTATAATACAAACAGGTTTACTCAAGAAACTCCATTAGATAATAACTAATTTAACATTCATTCTAAAATTACTCCTGGATCTTGCCCTTGCCCTTGTCCTTCGCATTAGATCCTTGAATAATCGAAAATAGAGGTCATGATATAGCAAGAGTAAGCAACTAATTTGCTTCACAAGTTTAAAAAGACAAAGGAGATATATCATGACTTAGAAAGAAATATTGCCTTGATGTTCAACAATAATATAAGATTGTGAAGGAACATGAATTAATAATCAACAATTAAATATTCGATAATTGAATAACATGAACTCGAGTGGTTTTGAATAACCATGAACATTTGTCAAGGTGCTCGATGATTTAAATCGGACCTTTTAATAAGTTTTGGTATTCAAGGATCGGCCTTTTCATACCCGTGATTTATGCATAAACACTTAATAATCAAACATTGATATCATGCCTTAATCAAATTTGTTCATTTCTCGACCAAGAGTTCTTACCATATCAATTAATAAGACGAAATCATTTAAAATCCATTTGATTTAACAAATTTAGACATGCTTGATCTAGGCGATACAATTAGCATAGATCTATCCCATAAACAGTTCATAAATGAAGAACTTTAATTTAATTCACGTTTCAATGGCGGTAGAAGCGGAATTCAATTGCACAAAGTCACAATTTCAATAATCAATAAAGGCGTGAATAATCATCATCAATAATTATTCACTAATATGCTTTGAAAATAATAACTCAAGTTGAGTTAGGAAACTTGCCTCGATCGTGGAGGTTACTGACTACGAAATAAATTTCTATCCACTATGTAGTTAAATTATCTTCCTTTGAGAGACCTATAATTAGCCTTTCAATTAGTCATTTGCATAACATCGATTATGTAATCACATAGATATCATACATTACAATAAGTTCTTATAAACATTATCATGTCTAGATAGTGTTATTAATCGACTACCTTTAATTCACATAATATTATTAACTTAGATAATATTAATTCACCTTCTAGTATTATTGGTTCACTAATAATACTTTAAATCATTACCAACATTTTATTCACTTACTAATATTATTAATCATTTAATAATATTTTATCCCTTTACTAATATTATTAATCATTTAATAATATTTTATTCACTTACTAATATTATTAATCATTTAATAATATTTTATTTAATCTCGAATATTATTATTTAATAATAATACTCTAATCTAATATTTTTATTTACATAACAACATCATATTATAATATTATTAGTATTATAATAATATTCCAATGATTTATTAAATTAATAAACAATTTGTTCTAATTGTTCATCCTTTAATAACCTCTTATTTAATATCCATAAAAGGTCATAAGTAATATTTATTATTATAAATTACCAAAATGCCCTAAGATAGTCATGATATAATATATTATGAGCATTCAAGCATAAAAATCATATTTTTCTCATTAAAGGCATCATTTAACTATTTATTTCCTTTTATTCATAACCTAATCATTTTTAGGAAAAATAGCAAACTGATTCCAAAAATTTTCAGCTTCTGGATTTTAACAGAATATGAACCAACAATGATCCTCTAATTTTTCTAGAATTTTAGAAAATGATTTACTATTTTTAAAGTGCTCAAAACACTCAGATCTTGCTCTATTTTTAAAAAATTGAGTTTTGCTCAGAAAAATCTGAAATTTTCAGGGTATGCTCTCTTAACGTATATGAAGCTACTGTAAAAATTTTGGAATTTTCCAGTGTATACACAGTGAGATATTCGTAGGATAATATTTATGGAGTCCTTTACGGAAATAGTCATTACGCACAATATATAACTCAAAACGTGTCCGTTCTTTTCCTACGCCGTAGATAACTTCATAAGGTACCTCTGTAATATTTTTCCAGATTTTTACAAGACAAGGAACTAGCCGAAACAGCCTCATGAAAAACAAGTCAGTAGCTGATTTTGGATTTCAAAGCTTTAGCATATAAAGTGGACTGTTTTGGGAAAAATAATCTTAAAGGTTCCAAAACATGCTAGATTTGTGATCTACCACTTGGGTTTACTAGATAACTCATGTATCTAGCACCCCCCCTTCGACGGATCATAATTCCAAGTTGTAGAACTTGAGTTACACAAGATTTAGTGGAAGAAAAACAAGAGTTTTCACCCTTGGAGAACATATGCTCATTTTCTTCCTCTAAGCCTTAGATCCAACACTCAAGATACTTAGTTCCATGCATGATGGTATGTATAACTAGTGTATCTTGAGTAGTTATACATAACCCCATCAAAACTCAAGCTATCAAAACAAGGTAAGAGAAGAAGATGAAGGTACATTATACCTTGACTTAGTGGCTACCTTCCTTGATTTTCCAAAGTAACTAATAAACTTAGGGGCATAAACCACTAGAACTCCTATAATTCTTCTTCCTATGGCTGAAATTCTCTCTTTCTTTTCTCTTTTGAAGTTGGCTAGCTTGGGAGCAAGAGGTAGAAGAAGAAGATGAAGAAGATGGAGAGAAAATGAGATGTTGGAAGAATGAATTGTGTTTACAAAATGAAATGGCCAATTCATTAATAATTCTCCCACAATTATTTTGTTGCCCATTAGGTAAAAACTTTGTATTATTACTTACCTTAGGTTAAACATGATTAAATGTGCATAATGGAGTGGCAACCAATGGGAGCCTTACTACATTGTCCTTATGTTTATTCATGTCTACTAATGGACAAGCTAGATTAATTATTCCACTTAGGATCCTCATAATATCCACCATTTAGCTTTTATTTTAAATGTCCAATTTTGATTAATCAAATGTCTAGAATACCCCCAATCAAGTGGGCTAAGTATTGGATTACACTTTATTTTCCTTGGGCTTCTCTTTTAATTGATTTAGGCTAGATAAAAACATAGTCCAACAATTTTAATAATGTTACCCAATTTGATAATTTAGGGCTTTCATCTCCAATCATATGAAGTTTAATTACTTATACATATGATTTTATCTCATAACCTAATTAGATTTACAAGAATTAGGTTTAAAATTATTAGTCACTTGAAATACTAAGTTTACCCACTTAAGTTAGTATACGTATAAAATACTAACTTTTTCGTGTTACCATAACCCTTAGGTTATTTAATATCCTTACCTAATGTATAATTAGGTCACAAGGCTTTCATTTTTAATGAAATCCATAAATGTATGTATCCATATATAATACAAAGTTTAAAAAAAAATGTACATACATACATGGTGACTTAAGATTCACGGTTATTACAGCTTCTAGTAAAAGAAGTGAAATGTCATATGTGAGATAAATGACAACCCAGTTGTCCTTGGCCAAGGCAGAATAAAATTAGAAAGGAGTTTCTAATTTGCATTATTTGGTGTTGTGCATTTAAGAATCGAAAAATATATAATTAAATAAAATAAGACTTGACAGTAATTTCATATCTTATATTTAATTGGGACATTGTATGGTGCAATGATTGAATTGTACGGTAACTATTTATTCAAAGGTTCTTTTATGATTAATGTTGAAATCTATATTATCTGGAAAGTCGTTGATCGCTAGGGAGACTTATCTCTATTTAGAATAAATATTATTTATTTAAATAAATTAATAGTTTAATTTATTTATTTAAATAAGATTAGAATTGTTCTAATTGATTTATTCACAACCGGTTTAATATGGAGAACCTACACTACAAAAAAATGGGGCTTCAGCAACAACCAATTTTCATTGGTAAAGGTGCCAAATTTTGTTGCTAAAGTTTTTAAATTTAATTTCTTTGTCGTTAAGGTCTTTCGTTGCCTGATAAGCGTTGCTAATTGTTCATGACGAACGTATTTTTTCGTTGCCAAAAGTAATACAATTTACCTTGACGAAATTTGGCTTTCGACAAATACATCGATCATTTAGCAACAAAATGTATTATTCTGACGAATAATTAAAATTTCGTTGCTAAAAACCCCATTTCGTTGCAAAAGCACCTTAATTGCCAACGAAATGAACTTTTTTTTTTTACCGACCGTGCATTTTAGATTGCAATTGATAATTATTTTGCAAACGACATTTTTCGTTATAAGATAAATTATGAAAATTGTTGCCTAAGCTTGCTTTCGTTGCGGAATGTTAACTTTTTAGCAACGATTTTTCGTTCTTGATTATATTATTTGGCAACGACACATTATCTTTGAATCGTGACGAAAATATTTGTTGGTGGTTATTTTTCAATAGCAACGAAAGTCATCGATTAGCAATGACATTATATGTTGTCGTTTCTTTATATATGCAACGAAAGTTGATATGATTTGCAACGATAAAAAATGTTGCCTTTTATTTTAGTATTAGCAACAATATATCTCAGTTGTAGGTTAATTTTTCGTTGCCAAATATTATATTTTTAATGTCATTAACAACGAAAATTTGTTGCTAAATGTATAAAAAATTGTTGCTATATTAAAACTTGTTCAATGCTTTGGTAACGAATTATATTGTTGCCAAATCAAAATTTGACATTCTTTTTGTGTACCTGGCTGGCTCAATGTCCCCATAACAAATAATGACAAAAATACAAAAAACTAAACTATTATTAACTTAATAAAATCATCCACTACATAATCATTCATTATCTTTACAATTAACCATCTAAAGCTACCACCTATATCATGGTAATGTATATACGCCCATGCCAGGTGTGCAAAATTTTAAAGTCGTCAAGACCACTGATGTCATTTCATATTTAGGTGCTCCGAGAATGAAATCTTCTTCCTTCATGAACCAGAATCGTAACAGATTATACAAAAACAATGACTATCAAGACATATTATAGGGTGGAAAAAACGTACAGATAAGAAATAACATTGTCACATTATCTGTGCCTGTCAAAAACTAGCATATATTACAGTTTATATGATAGAATAAATATTCACCCCAAGATGTGTTTAGATCCTCGAAGTCGGGTAGGTTTTGTTGTTCTTACTTTAAACATTATGTTGTAATTGACAAAAATTAAAAAAAAGACTCAAATTTAAAGAGAATGAGCTATAAAATTTTCAGGATCAAGGCAAAATGAACATGTGTTGGGTTGGCTTTCTTTTCTGAACATGCAAACAAAATAGTATCCACTCACAGTAAATTTAAATTCTTTTGTCACTAAATGTGTATTGGGGGGAATTGGGCGAAAAGTGTAGTGGAGGGGATATTCAAGGAATTTAAAAAATGCATATGAGCATATTCAAGGAATCCTTTATGTTTCAAATGCCAAAAGGACCTAAAGATGAGGCAGATAACTACATTATATTTCACATGTATGAATGGATGCAAAATGAATCGTAAACAAAAGAGGAATTAATGCATGCAAAATAAAAGGCAAAAAACCAAGCTCATTTGTAAGAAAGAAATCAAATAGGAATTATATAATGCTTGCTTTGCCAAGTTTGGCTATATAAATCAAATAGGAATTGAGATTATTAACCTCAGCAGCAGCGAATCTCATCCTGGCTTCATCTAGCTCTTTCTGAGATCCCCTAGAAGATACCCAGATAGACTACAAAAGGGTAAAAAGGAAATGTAAATGTGAACTACTAGTCAGCTTGACATGTGCACTTTCTTGCACAACTCAAAATACTTATAGAATTCAGGAAAATCTACATTACTAATACATAAATACATTTAAGAACTAATCTCAAAGTTATTCCAACAACCTGATCCAATCTTAAGAATTAAGAGAAAATAATGATACAGGGCGGAAGAATATTCACCTGTATGGAAAGAATAGCAGCAATTGTTAAGATCTTTTCAGAACATCCAAGTTCATTTGAAGCTAAGATCATTTTTGAGATCATTGGATCCTAAATAAAATTGGAGTTCCGATTACTAATCGGTATTCTTTCTGTTTCAATAAATATTAAGATTGATTTGTAAAAGAAGATAACATAAGGCATATTAATTTATAACTACCCCTACTAAAAATAAAATGAGGCATTGCCTACACACAAACTACAAAAGCACAAATGGAGTACCCAAATACACTGACCAGTGACTTGCCAATGATACACCAATACGTCGATAGAAAATGAATATTACAAAGAGAAAGCTTGTCTGTGGTAAAAGGATTTACCATAAGTGCAGCCATCCCAACATCGAGAACTGAAAGCCAAAAGATTGTATGGCCTGGCTCAATAAAGTCATGGATACGGTTGATGGTGCCAAAAGCCATGATCCTATAATAATAAGTGGATAGTAATCAGTGATTTAAAGCCTGTGAAAGGAAAGAAATGAAGAAAGGATAAAATTAAGAGGGACTATAAGTTTTTTTTTGCTTTTATCTTTTTCTGCAACACTATTTCTTCAAAGAGGATAGGCAAAAATGTTGTGTAATCAACGTACAAAACAACTAAGGAAAAACTACGAAAAAAGTATACAGCAAGTATGACAAGATTTTTTTTAATCTTCTAATGGTTTGCAGCACCATATAAAAGATGCAACTAACAGCAGGACATAGAAGAAATATTATTTTATATTTTTTTAACTTCAACATGTAATCTAAATAGGCAACTCAAATTTGAGAGTAAATCCGAAAAATGCATTGGAAATTTATTTACCATCCTAGAAAAGTTGTAGGTATAATCTCAATGGAAATGCAATTTAAAGAGACAATTAACATTTGAGAGCAAATACCAGAACAATGCATGATAAAGTTGTTACTATCCTAGGAAAGCTGAAGTTATTAATCTTACGCTGCAACAAGGTAGAAGAAATGGAAAATAAGATTCACAAGACGATATCTTTTTAAATTTAAAGGTAAAGCGTCCATCAAAATCTTCCACAAGAATAACTGCACCTTCGGTGGAATGTCAAAAGATACCATTACGTTTGTTAATTTCCTAATGATCTCTCCCAATTACCATATATCATATCTGAATTTTGAATAAATGGGTTTTCTTTACACTTGTATTCACTGCAAGGCTGGATGACTTGCCCTCGATAATATGCACATAACAAAACTTTCCAAGAGGCCAAAAGCACATATTGGAAAAGTAGCTACAAATAAATATGGTCTATCAATGTTGGACTGGGTAAAAATTTATATACGATATTCAACAGAATTATTCAGATTCATTACAATAATACTACACCACCGCTAGAACAACAGAACCTAAAGCAATTCTAAATCTGAGCTACTACGCTATTACAGCCAAAAACAAAATGGGAAAAAATTGTGCTTTTGTAGTTCTAAATCTGAACTACTCAGCTCTGAACCTAAAGCAATTCTAAATCTGAGCTACTACGCTACGCTATTACAGCAAACAGAATTGTGCTTTTGTAGTTTGTGTGCAGACATACGTACTAAATAGAGAGAGAGAAGAGAGGAAAAAATAAGCATAAAGCAACATACTAACGGAATTTCGGCAATTTGAAATCCAGTAGGTGAAGTAAGCTTGGCATCGTCATCAATCACTCCAAGAGAATAAAGTACTTCAAATGCTCTGATCATTGCTTCAGGCGATGGAGATGCTGGCCAATCAAATCCTAAGATGTTATCAATGCCCAAAGCTTTTAACTGAAATCAAAGCACAATTGCACACAAGAACGTAAAAACATCTCAGAAAGGAAAAAGGGAAACAAAAATAAAGGCCTAGTACCTACTTTTCTTTATAGTGTGTGGAAAAACTGAGTACATGAGATCAAATTTGGCATACAAGGTTTCGTACAAAGAAATGTATGTAAAAAAGGAAGAACATTGGTACACAAGATTTAGTACCAAGTACTAAAAGGAGCATTTATAGGATTCTTTCATGCAAGACACATAAAGCAATAAGGGATTACTCGCAATGTTCTTCCAGGTGTAAGATGGAAATTTCCAGACATCTCCCTATTGGCTAAAGAACTTTTTTTTTTCATTTCTTTATTTACACACACAAACTGATGGAATGGAGAACACAATGACAACAAATAAAGAAACTAAATTCATTGAACCTAGCTCAAGTGGTTCCACGCAGATCTTGGGTTTGTAAGATATCTTTTTATTAGGCCAGATAATAGTAATCATATGATTTAGTTCTGCAAACTTCTCCAAATACAAAATAAAGAGTAAATGTTAAGAATGAAGACCATACAAAGGCAATACCCTGCAGTTGCTTCAATTCTATGTTCCACATGGATTTGGGGCAAGCTTGAATTTGTAAACAGGAAATGTCAATACAACCCCAAGATGATGAGAACCCAACAATCGGAAGGGGCTTGTAAGAACTACTTTCCCAGTAGTCCTAGCCCTCAATATGTTTTCACAGTCCTCCTGCATCAAATAGAGAACACATAAAAGTTGAAATGAAATACCCATTAAATCTAATCTTGAGAATTGAGAACTTCACAAATAAAACTAAGAAAATAGAAAAAATGAATGACTTAGCAAAAGATTATATTGAAAAAATGAACCTAATTACCTCTCCTGACATCATATCAAGTGATTCAATGTAGGAAAAGAGAAAATCACAGGGGCATACTCATCCCTAAAAGGTGAAGGCTCTCTCTCTATTGTTCTTATTGTCCAACCATTTTTCTTTTCAAATTCTTCTCTTTCTCCGTTCACAACCCGTTGTGCATATGCCACCCCACTCAACAGTGGCCTCTCAAAAGCTGTCTTGGCTGTGTACTCGGCAAAAGTTTCCTACATTGCCAAAAGTGAGCAGAGAAAACAAAAGAACAGTCAATACAAAGAAAAAAATACCACCGAAAATAGAAACCCTAAAAGATTATATAAGCCCAAACCTGATCAATTACTGATGGGATCTTGTAATAATGAAAAGTGGAGACCAAAACTGCACCGGAGTGACTGTTGAGGGGTGGGAAGCGGTGGAGGGCAGTGGCGGAGTCGTCATGATGGAAACAAACATAAAAACGGCGACGAAATATTTAAATAAACACGCAATTTAAAACATAACATAAAAAAATGTTGTATTAATTAAAAATAAATAAAACTCACTTATTATTCAGAAGATTTTTCACAGCCACAACAGAGCAATCCTGTAAAACTCCTCTGTAAACAATTCTATACACTCCTTCACCAATACCATTCTCCTCCGCGAACCCATACGTCGTTGTTTCAAGTTCCTTCAAGTTATACCCCACCCAATGTTCATCCCCTCGGCGGACACCGTCGTCGAGGCCTCCTATTGTGGATTAGCTTCCGATTGTGGCTTCATCCAAAACTTTGGATCAAGATCAAGATCTAGATCCAGATATCTTTTTTCGAGTTTATAGCAAAAAGATAAAGGTTATATAATTGTAAGTCTTTTAACCCGAATAAAAAAATAATAAAATTTAAAATAAAATTTATTAATAAATTAATATTAAATTTATTATTTTTAATAAATATAATGATTAATGTTTTAAATTATAATTTGAATAAGATTTTTATTATTTTTGAAATATTAAATTTTAAAATGAATACTTTAATTACAACTATAGTTAGAATAAAAAAATGAGTTTTGAAGTATAGTATTAATGAATAAATTTTAATTTATTTATTTTTAATAAATACAATAATCAATAATCTAAATTACAATTCAAATGACTTTTCATCATTTTTGAAATTCTAAATTTTAATTTTAAAATGAATGCTCTAATTACAATTATAAATACAATAAGAAAAAAATAATAAAATTTAAAGTATAGTTCATTAATTCTAAATTAATTCAACTAACACATTTTAATAATAAAATTATCTTATCCATTGTTATTGCCTCATGTTATCGCAAGTAAATTTTGAAAGTACAAAATTTGTAACAAGCTAATACCTATATATATATATATATATATATATATATATATATATATATATATATATATATATAAATTAAATACTTATCCCTATGAAATATTTCAAATTGTAGTTAGAGTGGGAAGATTTTTGGGATAATATTTCATTTTTCGTGTTTAATTTTTTATTGCAAGTATTTTATTCACCTTTGTATTGAATTTTACTTTTTTTATGAGATAATTGATTAATTCTCTTTGTGATATAGTTTAATTTATGAGATCTTAATTTCTATATTCTAAACATTCTTTTTTTGGTTGGAATAACTTGTGTTGATTGTTATTAGATTTTTTTCATATTCCGGTGTGGGATAATTATAGCAGTTGAAAATTTTTGTTATGTTTTTTATACAGTTTGACTTCATTAAAAATAATTAATTAATACCCTTTTTACAATATACCCAAGGATCCCATCAGAGGATATATATATTTACACTTATAAAGTCATCATTTGTCAAGCATTCATATATAAAATGAGCAAAATACAGATCAATGAAAATGTAATCAAGTTTGGTAAGTAATTAATTTGATATCGCAATTAAGTTTTTTGAGTCAAAAAATTATAACAAGTTAATAATTATAGTTTGGTAAGTTAATATATAGAGCAATATGGTCATACACAGCTGTGTATAATTTATTTGTACATAGTCTGTCAAAATTATGTCGTTTTGGCAGATTTTTTTTTATTTATTAAAAAAACAGTTTCGCTCCTCCCAAATCAGAAATCAAAAACAAATATGCCAAAACGACGCAGTTTTGAAAGACTGTGCACAAATAGAATATACACTATATATATATATATATATATATATATATATATATATATATATATATATATATATATATAGGCCCCCATTTTTGGCATTCTTTATTGTCATGGGTACTATTTCAACAACCATAATCTATACCGCTGATCGCAACATTGGATGACATAGATTGAAATGGATTTCTCCCTCTGCTACATGTATGTAACGACATAAGAAATTACTCATTTGCCCCTCATTTGCTCATGTGTTACACTGTCTACAACTACAAGGTTTGGCGGTAGTTTAGTTAACTAATAAATTAGAATGACTCAGTGGTAGCTTAATGGCCCAATAACCCATAGGTCTTAGGTTTGAATCCTAGCTTTGATAATTTTACTTTTTATGTTATATTTTTTGTGTATTAGATAAATTCTATTACCATATATATATATATATATATATATATATATATGTATGTATATATATAAATATTTATAAACAAATATTTATTTATAAATTTATAAATATTTCATCTAAAATTTAGATATGAATATTTTATAAATATTTATATGAATATTTAGATATATATATATATATATATATATATATATATACTTTAATATTGAGATTTGTTTAGTATTTTATTTAGTTTGATAAGAAATAATTAGTTTAATAATAATAATAATAATAATAATAATAATATATTTTATGATATGATGTAAATATGTTATGATTTTAGTATTTTAATGATGTAATTTGAATTTTTTTTCTTTTGATTAATTAACAAAATATTTTAAATTTTAGTATTTTTTTGGATTTTAGTATTTTTTAATTTAATTTTTTTAGTATTTTTTAATTAGTATTTTTAGTATTTGATGTAAATATGTAATTAGTATTTTAGTGTCGGGTAAAGTGACTTTTAGTATTTTGATATGTTATACAACTATGGTAAAATTTTAGTATTTTGATATGTTATACAACTATGGTGTAAAATTTTAGTATTTGAGTAAAATTTTAGTATTTGAATTTTAGTATTTTGATTAAATGATGTAAATATGTAAATATGATAATATGTTATGTTATGATGTAAATATGTTATGATTTTAGTATTTTAATGACGTAATTTGAATTTTTGTTCTTTTGATTAATTAACAAAATAATTTGAATTTTAGTATTTTTTGAATATTAGTATTTTTTTAATTTGATTTTTTAATTAGTATTTTTAGTATTTGATGTAAATATGTAATTAGTATTTTTAGTAGTATTTTGTGTTCATAACCGACTTTTATAATAAAAAATCCATATAGTTTAGTTGGTTTGAGCATTTGTTTAAGGGGAGTTGGAGGTCTAGAGTTCAATTCTCAAGGAGGACATTATTTTATTTTATTTTTTAAAAAGCCCACGGGTCGGACCAGACTTTTTTATTATTAGTACTATTATAATTATTGTAATAATTATAATAATAATAATAATAATAGGAATAATAATAGTAATTATAATAATGATTAATAATAATAACAATAATAATAGTAACAATAATAATTATTATAATAATAGTAACAATAATAATAAAAATAATAATAATAACAACAACAACAACAACAATAATAATAATAATAATAGAAATTATAATAATAGTAATAATTATAATTATTATAATAATAAAATAATAATTATAAGATTAGTAATAATTATTGTAATAATAATAAAAATTAATAATAATAGTAATAATAATAATAGTAAATATAATAAAATTATAATAACAATAATAGTAATAATAATAAAAAATATAGCACATGAAGCATGAAAAAACTAAATGATATAAATATTAATCCATGCAAGATATTAACAAATAACTTGTGTTGCTCCAGCGGTCAAATTACCAAAGTTCCAAATGATAGGTCGCAGGTTTGAATATGTTTCACACCTGGATATAATTTTTAAATACTAAATATGAATATTTTTTCACAATTCTCCGAATACCGAATATGGTCTTACAAAAATATGCTTATTGGGATTATCTTAATTTAAGGAAACATTTTAATAGTCGTTGCAAAAACTTTTATAAGATATGCAACGAAAATAAAAATTGTTGCCAATGAATGTGGTCCATATTAAGTGAATCGAAATATAGCAACAAAAATTTTTTTCGTTGCTTACGATGAGGAGAAAATCAAGTGGTTAGAAATTTTGCAACTAATTTCTAACAAATTTTGTTTCCAAATTTTGCAACGACTTATGAATTTCGTACAAAAACCGAAAGTCCTAATAACTGCAACGAAGGACAAGTTTCGTTGCTAAACATACACTTTTAAGCAACGACTTATAAAGTCGTTGCTTGAAAAATCGCTTCTTAAAGCCCCATTTTAGCAACAAAAAACTTTCGTTGCCCACGATGACGGGAAATCAAGTGGCCTAAAATTTTGCAACGAATTTCTAACGAAATTTTTTCCTGCCAATGAATTAGCAACGAAATTTTGCAACGACTTATGAATTTCGTTGCAAAAAGTGAAAGCCTGACACAATCTGCAACGAAGGATAAATTTTGTTGCTAAACATATACTTTTAGCAACGACTTATAAAGTCGTTGCCCAAAAAATCGTTGCTAAAGGCCCATTTTTTTGTAGTGCTAAAGGGTCACACCATAAAACGAAAAATAATTGTTTAAGAAGTTAATGGCATAATCGTAATAATAAGTTAAGTATATTAAATTTAATCTATAGTGATAGAATAAATTAAAGTGCTTAATATTTATTATTTAATATTTTGAAAATATTAAATATAAATTAATAAGAGGAGTCTTATTATTATTATTACTATTATTATTATTATTTAATTCGTAAAGGAGTTTGTGAATTAATTAATAAAAGTACCCTCATATGTCCTAATAAGATTAGGAGGCTAATTTATTAAAAGAGTTTAATTAATTATTCCTAATAAGATTGGGAGCCTAATTAACTAAATAAAAATAAAACTCAATTCCTTAATTGTTAAGGAGGGTTGCCCACATCTATAAATAAGAGTAGTCTTATTATGGATGAGGTTGGTTGACACTTTCACAAAACACGTGAATACGTAATTTCAATAGTTGGGAGAGTACACCCTTTTCTATGAGAGATAGAAAAACTAGGGTTTTGCCAAATACTCATCTTCTTGAATCTTTTTTCTTCCTTGGTGGATCACCTCTATAGGCCAAACACATGAGTGGCTAATGTTGATCAAAGAAAGGAACCAAACCCGATAGATTCAAGTTGAATGCGAAAAGAATTTGGAGGTGAACTTGTACCTGAGGAAGCTCGAATCTTCAAGGGTATAATTCGTGTTCTTTATCTTTTCGTTTTATTAATAATTGTGGATAAAGGATGATCCGGGTATATGGTTTGTAAATTTTTAAAACTCTGATTTTTTATTCTTCCGCTTAATTTGTGCAATTTGATTGCGTTCTTGAATATTATAAACCTAACAGTGGTATCAAAGCCAAACCTTTATGCAAATTATTAATTGTTTGCGATAATTTTTATATTTCAAATATTTTCAGGTATACATCGAAAGATACTTGGTGTAAGCTGTAAAGAATACGAAGTTGTTTCTCTATTTTTTGCATGTATTTATTTTTTGTGTTCCGTCTTTTGTAAAGTTAACTAATTATACATTGTTATGATGATTTTGGGTATGGAATAATGGTTGTTTTGGTGGTTTGGATATTTATTGATGATTGTAATTTTTGTAGACAAGTTTAGATTTTTCTGGATGTCTATTTTTAAAGGAAATTCTGCCGAAATTTCTTGAAATTAGTAGTGACTGGATTGATGTTTTGGTGGTTGGATATGTGTTGATGATTGAGTATGTATTAATTATTTTGGTGGTGTGGTGAATTATGATAATAGTTATGTCTGATTGTAAGTTATTTTAGGTTGCAAAGAGTTTTTAGATAATGTAGTATTTTTTTGAATTTTAATCTAATTTTTCGTTTTGCCGTGCCTTCAGGCACGGGTTATCGCTAGTATACTTATATAGTATATTATAATATACACCTGTTATAAAAGGTGATTTGTTACCTCCGTTTATATGATATATATGGTAGTAATATGATTATTATATATATACTCTAATATGTTCCTGTTTGTTTCATGAACTTAGTACATATGCTACAGGCGAAATCTTGTGGTTAATATTATATATATAATAATTATATATATATATATATATATATATATAATCATGTTAAGGACCTTTTCATTTTTTGTTCATATTATATATATATATATATATATATCTTAATAATTTTATTATTAAAATACGAGTTTATTTTAATTTTAAAATTAGATTTCATTTTAACTAATTAGAGTTGAAATTGGATTCAATGATAACTAATTAGAATTGAAAAATGATTCCATATTTCCTTAAATAAAAGAGTTTATTTAGATATGAAATAAGATTTCATATTATTTAAAATAAAGGAGTTTATTTGTGAATAGGAAAGTGAATCCATGTTTTCTTAAATAAAGGAGGGTTTATTTATATATGTAATAAGATTTCATATTATTCAAAATAAAAGAGTTTATTTGCGAATGAGAAAGAGAATCCGTATTTCCTTTAAATAAAGGAGTTTTTTTTAACTCGGAATTGGATTTCATAATTAATTAAAATAAAGGAGTTTATTTTGATTAAAGAATTTGATTAAAATAAAATAGTTTCTTTTATTCAAAATTGGATAAATTAAAATAAAAGAGTTTATTTTGATTAAAAAAAAGGAGTTTATTTTGATTCAAAATTAGATTTTATACTAACTAAATTTGCACATTAAACGATATCAATATATATATTGAATGTTTATTATTCATGAGATGAATATTATTTATCGATGCATATGGTGATGTGTATGATAACAAATAGGATTGATTATGGACTATTGACCAACGTGATTGGATTTTATTTTAGTTGGATGCATGAATGTATGAGTTTTATTAAATAGGGTCTGCGTACCTCGTCTTCTCTATTTTTTTCTTAATGTAAATTTTATCTCCCTCCTATGTATTTCCCCTTGACTGTTGATCAATGATTCTATTTATTTTAAATATTTTTGTAATAGGAATAGTTAGAATTATTTTGAAAAATTAGAGATCAAGGAGCAAGGAGCGCTTAAAGACCCGTTTGTAATGGAGCCCGGGTTTAAATGTAATAGTTATATTTAAATATTAATTCTTGCACCCCTAGGGTTTAACCTTTTGATTCACTTGGTGGCTATAGTGAACCAAACTAGAATAAAGTCCATAATCAATCCTGGTAGAATATAGTATTCTATATGTGCATGCTTATACTATATATATATGTATATATATATATATTATATTATGCAAACATGCTTCGCATGTTAATTAATATGACACATATTTTATATATATATATATATATATATATATATGTGTGTGTGTGTGTGTGTGTGTGTGTGTGTGTGTGTGTGTGTGTGCATGCTAAACAAGATGAGACAAATTAATAACAAAACCCTCAAATAAATTATATTAAGTTGTAACATTCAAAGATATTTGGAATATCGAACGTCGCCTTCTAGCATGGTAAAATAATAGAGTATTAAATATTTAATATGAGTTTATTGTGCACACACAAGGCAAATATTAAATATTTAAGATGTTGTTCTATCACAGTTAATGCTTATAAATAAACTGAACAATGCTGTTTTGTTGTGCACACACAAGAACAGTGTTTTTCTTTTGAATATATGGAGTGCTAGGTATGACTTAACTTAGATCATTTTACTTCGGATGCGCACACACTTGACCATTATGATCTAAGAGGCAAAATTTAAGGAATTGCATAGTTGATGTAATTGACAAGAGTTGTCTAACTATTTATTTATATATAGTTTGTTGTGCACACACAAGGCTATATACATTTGAAATGAGATCCTTATTCTCACTAGCATATCTTTAATTAGATATCGTCGAACTATATAAATTGAGGGTAATATAGTTTGATGAAATTAGTGGGAGATACCAATTTAAAACAAGACCTAAATTATTTTGGTAATTAATAAAAGAATGTATGCTAAAATGTTGTTAAGAACAAATTTATTTACAGAATTTTACAAAGTCTAAATTACTATCACTGCGAAATATATTAGATGTTAATTAACCGGACCGAATTACTCGGATTGGTGAAGGAATTTGAGAATAGTTCTCATGACTGAAAAGTTATCTTATGTCCTTAATATGCCTATCCCTGCAATGGTTATAGACAATGCCTTTATGGAAGAGATTTCTACTTTTAGAAAGTAGCAATATGATGCACAGTTGGCTCAATGCATCATGCTCGCATCCATGAGTAACAAGCTTCAACGTCAAGTAGTTGATGGTGAGGAAAGTGGGACAAATAGATATCAGATATCTAAGGAGCTCTTCCGATCTAGAATGACCAACGACACTACAGTACAGACACATGTCCTAAACCTGATCAATTTGATTGAACAATTAGGACAACAAGTTTTGTCATGGATGGAGAGTTGAGCCAAGATTTGATCTTGCAGTTACTCCCGGACTCCTTCTCATAATTGTTGTAAAATTTTCATATGAACAAGCTAGATATTAGCCTCGCTGATTTGCTTAGCATGTTGAAACATGTTGAGAGTCACTTTCCAACTAAGAAAGACCAAGTCTTATTAGTAGGGGCCAAAGGTTCTTCTAAAAAGAAGAACGATTCTAAGAAGGTAAATAGAAAAGGCAAAAACAAAGGATAATAAGAATAAAACTTATACAGATAGCAAAGGAGTTTGCTTCCACTGCAATAAGCCTGGACACTGGAAAAGAAACTACGAGAAGCATCTTGCAGAGGCTAACCAGAAGAAGCTTAGTGAAGCTTCAGTTACAAATATAGTTTTTTTCATGAATGAAATAAATTTTTCTTTAAGTCAAGGTTCTACTTGGGTATTGGATATCGACTTTGGTTATCATAAATATAGATTTATGAAGGGACCAACTAGAAGTAGAAAGCTAAACAAGAGATAAGTAATCTTATGTGTGGAAATGAAGCAAAGGTTGTTGCATTAGTCATAAGAACTTATTGTTTAGAATTGCCTACGGGAAAGTCTATTAAGTAAATAAGTTATTATTGTATTTGAGTTCTCGTTAGAAACATTATTTCAATTTTATTGTTGGACAATGAAATCTTTGATTTTATATTTAAGAACAATTGTTGTTCTATTTATAATAATAATGTTTTTATAGAACTAGAATATTACTTGATGGATTTTGTGTACTTAACTTACATAAAAAATTATTTTACAAATTGAACAAACTGGTATAAGAAAAGGAGATGATCATTCAAAGAGTTGAATGTGTGTATTTGCTGAAATACAAGTGTGAATTATTTGAAAGGTTCAAAGAATTCAGAAGTGAAACAAATTGGCAAAGTATTAGGATTCTTTGATCGGATCAAAGAAGGAATACTTGTGCAATGAGTTTCTAGATCATCTCAAATGGTTTTCTCACAATGGACGCTTCCTGATACGCAATAATTGTTTGATGTATCTGAAAGGAAAAATTGTACCTTGTTGGACATTGTGCGGTCTATAATGATTTTATCGACATTCCAGTATCCTTCTGGGGTAATACTCTAGAAATGGTTGCATATCTACAAAAGTTAACCTCAAAATCTGACCCGAGACTCTATAAAAGTTATGGACATGGAAGATTCCTAATCTTAAGTATGTTAAGATAAGGGGTTGTCCAACTTATGTGAAAAGGTTTCAAATGATAATCTTGGGACAAGATTTGACAAGTACATATTTGTGGGACATCCTAAAGTAAGTTTAGGGTATATATTCTACAATCCTACTTAGCAAAAGGTGTTTGTTGCGAAACACGCTACCTTCTAAGATAAAGATGTTTATCATTGAAGGGACTAGTGGGAGGATAATAGAATCTTGAAGAGTTCAAGAACCCCAAAATACTATAAGTCAAATAAGAGGAACTTGTAGATAGAACTATTAATTAGGTAAATTATAATATAACCGAATAATTCAAGATACCGGAGGTATGGATTCATCATGGATGATGATGATGAGGTACGTATTATAGAAGATGATGATCCAATTACATACGATGAGGTAAGAGTTGTAAACACTCAAAGAAATGGGTTGAAGTAAGCTTCTCAAAAATGGAACATTCGTTTTGATGAAACAAATCAAAAGAGTTTGATTTTATCACAAATAAGAATGAACCTAGTGTGTACAAAAAGGTCAGTGGGAGCGCCATGACATTCCTAATTTTATATGTGTCGACGTCGGGATTTTTGGGTGTCCCTTTCCATTACTTGTTCTTTGATGTTCTCATTTTAGGTGAGATTTGTTTGAAAAAACAAGTGAAAAAGGTCTGACATATGTATAATGTCGATTTATGGGATGTTAAGAGTCGCCAGTTGGTTTTTTAAATGGTTGTACCAACACAACCGAGAAAAGGTTTGCACATTGACCCAGTGATGTGACACTGATAGACGGGTCGGCGAAACCGAGATTCATTTAGGGTCCGGGGACTTGGTTATGCGGGGGGAAGGTGTTAGGCACCCCCCGACATCCGTGTTACCACGGTGACCTCCTCTTTTCAAGAAACTATTATATGAGTGTGTGTGTGTGTGTGGGTCAATGTGCTGTTATATGAAAGTTGTGCGAGGCCTCGTTCGAACCTATATACACAGGGTTTGAATTTATGTAAAAATTTAGTTTTTAGCAAGATATGGCAATGATGTTTTATAAAAGAGGTTTTTTAAACCCTGATGCTCAATAGGAATTGAGACCTTTTACACCTCCATTTTTATTTAGTGAGCGGCTGGATTGATTTTATTTGACGGATGCGAGGCATCCGTATGAAAAATAATACATCCAAAAATAATGCCGACTTCCTCGTGGGTATGAAAACCATCTGAGGAAATACAGACATCGCAGAATAATTTACAAGCTGCTTATAGCTGAAAATGTCCATCACGGGAACCGAATCTAGATCCAATGGGATGAATCTATGATCACATGATTCCTAGGCGCACAGAATATTGCAATTTGTATAAAAGCAATAAGCAGGTATATACATAAAAGTGGTAATATATATATACAGACAGGATCACCAACCACGAAGCACCTCCATGGGGGATCATAAATGTAAATAAAGTTGTAAATATGGTCAACCGCCACGAAGGAAACTCCAAAGGATGTAATGTAAATAAAAAATTTAAATCACGGTCCATCGCCGCAAGTAAACTCCAGGCAGGACTAAATGTAAAGAAAGCTATAAAAGCGATCAACTGCCACGAAGGGAACTCTAGGAAGGACAAAAAATATATATATATATATATATATATATATATATATATATATATATATATATATATATATAATAATAAATGCACCGGATGTAAAATCTGTGCTCATCGAACATAGTTCGACCACGCTTCATATATATAAGTATATATATATATAAAAGCGATAAACGCACTGCATAGAAAAGTTCAGGCTCATCGAACAACGTCCCCACACATTGATATATGATATATATATATATATATATATATATATATATATATATATATATATATATATATATATATATATATATATAATGATAAACGCACTTGCATCAAGTTCTAGGCTCATCGAACAAAGTCCGACACACAAATGATATATATAAGTATATATATATATCAAAGCTTAATAAACGCACTGCATCAAAGTTCAGGCTCATCGAACAAAGTCCGCCAGATGCATTTAATATATATATATATATATATATATATATATATATATATATATATATATATATATATATATATATATTAAGCAAGAACGCCTCCGCATCAAAGTCTAGGCTCAATCGAGGCATAACTCGATAATGTAAGTCAATATATATATATATATATATATATATATATATAAAACTAGAATGAAACCACGGACTGAAGTCCGGACAAAAGCAAGCAACACGACTCTCAACGTGTAGAAGGGTGTGTGCAAAGATGAAGAGAAAGACTCTAAAGTGTGTGAGGAGGCTTACAGCTGACTGATAAAAGGGCTTCTATATCTTTAGAGTGGGTAAACACTGGGCTTTTGTGGGTACAAAAGAGGCTATATATGAGCTCACAGTGTGTTTGAAAGTGAGAAAATACATTTATGTATGGCAAGTCTTGAGCAAATTGTGCGAGGTTTCCCGATCTTTTTCTCTTAAAAATCAGCACCCCAAGCCTTTTATTTGTAGGCAAAAGGTTCCGCAGGTGTACCAGAGGCGGGTCGGTTCAGCCCAGTTCGGTCGGGTTGGGTCATCTCGAAGTACGTGCATCCAGGCACTATAATGTCCACTCGGATTTTGAGAAGTGCAATCCGGGCATCCGTTTGGAGGTATTCAGGACCTATTTCGGACCGCCGTTGTCGAGAGTTGTACGATGGCATGGGATTAGAGTTTGTCTGAAGTCTTTGAAGATGGGACGATGCCCTCCGGTCTTTCAAGCTTCAACTTTCATCCGCTACCCGCATTAATAGTCACTCGGGATTGGTTAGCCTTGTGGGACATTGTTGCGTAGAGGCAGACGTGGCATCGCTTTGGACGAGATGGCGATGTTGCCCTCACCGGTTATTCTTCTGGGATTGGGCCGATAAGCGACGCGTTCTTAGACTTCGCCGAGATTGATCACGCATTTGTTGAAGGTCCTCATTGTCATCTTTGAGGTGTGCCTGCCTTCCGATGTTATTGCCGTGTTGGTACAGCCAGTATTTTATTGTGAGTGCCGAGATTGAAGCTGATGGCATTTGAAACAAGCATTTCTGGGGTTGTCTCCGAAACTGCATTCCTTGGGGTTATCACTAAGGTTGGTGGCTATTCCCATGGTTGGGACTGAGACTGGATACCTCGGGGTTATCTATGAGATTAATTGGTCTTCTCCGGTGTGCGTTCCGGTATTGTATCTGCAGGTCTCGGGGTTAGATCCAAGGTTGAAACTGTTACTCCCAGATTGCGATCCGGGTTGATGCTGAACTTTCGGTAGTATCCGGTATGGATTTGGATTGTCTTTCAGGGTTCTCTCTTAAAAGACGAATCTGTCTTCCTGCAATGTTAGTAACAGTAGTATAGAAAATTTCGAGTGTCTATAGATGCCCCTCTTTATCATACTCATGCATGGCGATGCATGGGTAGGATAAAGAATCCTAGACACTTGAAACGCAACAAGATAAACACGGTACTATGGATAACAACATGATGCAAATGTATGATGCATGTGTACGGGGTTATGGCCCAACTTGCTGGGGATGATTACTGGCTCCCTGTTGCTTCAACTGGGGATTGGCAATACTAACCAGATCTGATGTGCAAGCCAAATCTGTTAGGATATTGGAGTTGGAGTTATCACCAAATTCTGTGTTCTTGATAACGACTTGATCTTTGAGCAATTATCTCTTATGTAAAGAGATCCGTGGGGATAAAGCTTGATTTGTTTGAGGATGTGTATAACATATTCCATCATCTATTCTCTTGGATAATGTTGACCTCTCCTGGTTAGTATCGCCAGAATATGTCATGGATTACATTGGATTTATCGCCAACATCAAATCTTTGTCGGGGATGCCTCGACCTTCGTTGACGATGTGAATCAATTTACAAACATCCCGTGGGATATCTTTGTCAAGGTTGCGTGACCTTCGCTGACGTGTGAATCAATGGCTGAAACTCTGTGAGGAGATCGTCAAGGTTGCTTGACCTTTGCTGATGTGTAGATCAACGGAGCATTGCGTTGTGACCCTCGCCGGGGATCCGCTGGGGAATATGAGCAGCTGGGTATGAGAACCTTGAACAGCTCTATAGCTCTGACAGGTTTAAATGCTATCGGCTAAAATGATGTCAAGGTTGCTTGACCTTCGTTGACGGACATGGCAACGGATGAACGTGTTGTAACCCCCGTCGGGGAACCACGTAGGGTAATGACCTGGAGTCGGCGACATTGGACCTGTATAAGGTATTACCGTATGTGATTTGTGACAACTGAGGTCATCGGCAGAGTATACCTTGTGTTCAGGCGACTACCAATGAGTGATGTGCAGATACTATGTGTACTGTCATACGTGTACATGCCGTGGTACATGGATGAGATAGATATAAGCGTTATCATGGCGGTGAGAGCTCTCAGGGAGGGTCGTACCATTGTACCTATGATCGTGGCAGAGATCTTGCGATTAGCGTCCTACTGCCGTATTTACCCGTCAGGTGTATTTACTGGGAGTTCGATCATGCTGTATGTGTGGTTTATGTCACACTTATGACCGGTTGGTACCCTTAGACGGCATGGGTATTGATTCTTCTATGAGGTGGCTATGTCGTATTCCTTTCAGCCATCGGAGTGTGTAGATGCTCAATCGATCTGATCCGCATTTTTTGCGGAATGTCAAGAGATCCATTTAGCATATTCTTGTGCTCGGGGCTTTGCTCACCATACTGACTTCATTACTCATGCTTCGGGCATGGATTTCCTCCTTCGTCGGCTTGAGGGGCGGACGACTTATCATCCATCGGCCGTGATGTCGCAGATTTGACCGGTTCCGGATTTTCATCCTTTTGAGGGGCGGCAAGTCGGCCTTCGACTTCTCGATACCTTCTCGAGGCGAGGACCGATCTCGTGTATACGCTTGCTGGGATCAGCGTGAGCTAGCTACTTTTCCTGCCAGTCGTCCCGGTTATTCCGCAGAGTACTCCGCATGGATGGAGACGGAGGTTTTATCGGCTGCAGTAGTATTTGCAGTACCGGAGATTGAGTTAGACGATGTAGAGCCTATAGAGGACATTGATACCTACATCGAGGAGGATACCGCTGTTGGGTTGCCAGCATTTCTTCCGGATTCTCCTAGTACCAGTACTTTTGTGATCCAGCACTCGACACAGTATTTAGAGCAGAGTCTTCATCTGATGACCTTTGAGAGAGACCAGATTCGATCTATGATGTCGACTGCTCTTGATGTGAGGGACGCCGCCCTATTAGAGAGAGACGAGGCATTAGCTCGTAGAGATGCCGCTGTTGTTGAGCGGGATGAGGCCGGTCGAGCCAGAGACGCAGTTGATAGTTGGCGGGGATAGTGCTATATCCGCCGGGGATGTGGTATCACGAGATAATCTCGCAATGAGGTCCCTTACCACCGGTATGATCATAGAGATGAACGCTTATATCAATGAGCATATGGTCATCATGCAGATGGCTACAGATCTGTTGGGTCGTGCGGATATTCTTATCCAGGAGACTACAACTTTACCTCCTTCATCTGAGAGGGATGCCATGTTGGTTTTGCTAGCTCGCATGTACCACGATTCAGTATATATGAGCTTGTATTTACTGCATAGACTAGCTTAGCCATTTTATCATCATATGCAGTTCACATTGTATATATATCAAACAACATTATATATGATAGGGAAATATATTTTTGGATCACTTCCCTTTTAGATATGCCTTGCTATTTGCTTGATATTTTGCCTGCTGCTTTAGGGCTTGTGATCTTGATGAATTCTGAATTCTTCCTTGGTGGATGGACATTGAGTTGTCTCTGAATAATTTAGAGTGGATCATCGACCTATGTATGTCCCTACCATTTTTGGTGTCTTGGGACTTGTTTCTGAATGGAAATGTGGAGAGGAGTGTGGCTTTCCTCTCTGAGATTGACCGCACCATAGATGGTCGCTAGTACTTCTATTTAGGAGAAGCCCAGTTAATTCCACCTCTTATGGTTTAGTATTGCTCTTCGAGGTATGACCGCATCTTAGATGGTCGCCGAATCTCCTATTTGGGAGGAGTTCAGGTAATTCCATCCCTTTGGTCAGAAGCCGAATGACATATAATGGATTGAAAGGGAATCCCAACACCCGTTGACAATGGTTTGTGTTTTGGTAGAGGGTGAGACCACACCATGAATGGTCGCCACGTACTCTATTGAAGAGGAGATCGGTCTGCGTGAGTTCGAACACAGTGTAAGAGGTTCAACGTTGTATATATGGCCGATATGGTGTATGAATGTTTTTGGTTGTTTTTGTTTTTTGTGCGGAGAAGAGGGTAGAAATGTTTTGTTGTTTTGTTTTATTGTGGCCAAGACCATATGAAATGGTTGCCTCGTACTCCTATTGAAGAGGAGATCGGTCGACGTAGTTAAGCCCCTCGTGGTGAGAAGAAAAGCGTAATCCCATGTGCGGTCAGTGCGGGGAGGAGAAAGTTTAATCCTAGGTTGAGGATAAACTGCAGGCATGAGAAGTTTGATCCCATGTATGGGTAGCCAAACTGCGAATGCAAGAGGTTCAATCCGTGGTGGGATGACCTAAGTTGTATGAGCACAAAGGAGAAAGCCAGGCTGCTGGCTTGAAGAGTATGTTTCCCTGAGGGGCAAAGTGTAGATAAGTTGTAGGTGGTAAAGGGTTAAAGAACCGGAATGATTGGTGACCTGATGATGATGCACCAGGGTGTTTGCTGGTTACTTCAGACATAATACCGTTTCACGATGTCTGAGTTGATGAGTTGTGGAAATTCATCGCCGTCCATTTCTTGTAATCTGAGAGCGCCTCCTGTCAATACCTCTTTGACAATAAACGGGCCTTCCCAGTTAGGAGCGAATTTTCCTTTGGCCTGATCTTGATTGTCAAGAATCTTCTTCAGAACCAAGTCATGTTGTTTAAATTGCCGTAGCCGGACTTTTTTGTTGTAGGATCTGGCGATCCTTTGCTGATATAGCTGACCATAGAAGCAGAGACAATTGGTGATACCTGTCTTGTACCCATTAGTTTTCATCCAGCTGAGCGTTGATCAACACTCTGAGAGATTCCATCTCAACTTCTATGGGAAGCACTGCTTCCATCCCATAGGTTAAAGCGTAGGGGGTTGCCCCAGTTAAAGTACGCATTGAAGTTCTGTAGGCTAACAGAGTAAGATGCAACAGGTTAGGACAATCTTTGTGGTTGGCTGACATCTTTTGCATAATCTTCTTGATATTTTTGTTAGCCGCTTCAACAGCACCGTTCATCTTTGGGTGATAGATGACAGAGTTAAGATGTTTGATGTGGAGTCTACTGCATAATTCCTCCATCATTTTGTTGTTGAGGTTTTTGGCATTGTCTGACACAATCACCTCTAGTTGTCTATATCGACAAACGACATTGTTTCTGATGAAAGCAATGATGACTTCTTTAGTGACCACAGGGAAGAAGGTCGCTTCACCACTTGGTGAAGTAGTCGATCATGGTGAAGATAAATCAGTGACCATTACTGGCTTTAGGCTCAATGGGCCCAATAACATCCATTCCCCACATTGAGAAGGGCCAAAGCGAACTCATATTGTGGAGCTCCCGTGGAGGGGCGTGTATAACATTCCCATGAATCGCAATAGATATCTTCGGCGTGGTCGTTGTAATCGACTTTGAAAGGCGACAAGAATGTCCCGTCCCGAGGACTTTCTTGATAAGGAGGGGGCAATCATGTGGGGACCCACAGACTCATATGGATTTCATCCATAATCCTTTGGGCTTGATCTTTGTCTAGACACCTGAGGAGACCTAGTCCTGCATCTCTTTTATAGAGCGCATCTCCACTTAGGTAGAACTTCATAGCAAGTCGATGGATCCGCCTTTTCTCAGTCATGCTCGCCTCAATGGGTGTATATCCATCTCGTAGATATTCCTTGATATGCTGATACCAAGGAGGTTGGATGGGAGGTAGCTCATCCGATACTTCTCCAACGTAATTCCCATAGGTTGGGGCCTTGTGCAGGGAAATTGTGACGCTTGGCAAGTGTTCCTTGTCTGATATGCGAATCAAGGAGGCCAAAGTTGCTAATGCGTCCGTGAAATCATTCCTATTACGAGGAATGTGTAGAAAGGAGATTCCTTGAACTCCAAAGCCATCTCCAAAACTCGCCATGGTAGTGGTAAAGAAATGTAGTTCCTTGGTTTGATAGACTCGGGTGGATTTTCGATTACCAACTCCGAATCTCCAAGGACGATTAACAAAACGATGCCCATTGAGCGGGCAAGTTTTAGCCCCATGAGACAACCTTCATACTCAACCGTATTGTTGGTGCCGATAAATTATAATTTGATTAACAACGGATATCTGCTCCCCGTGTCGAGATACTAGAATTGCTCCACTCGTAACCTTCCATGTTAATAGCTCCATCAAAATACATCCTCAATGATTGAGTGCGTATCGTCTTGATGGTGTTCTTTGTCTTCGTCATTACTCCTTCATCGGGAAATATGTTTCCAAGGGTTTGAAATCCCACGAAGGTGCGGCGACGATTGATCTGCGATTCCTTAACCTTTGATGGACTTTTGAGTCACATATCGATGTCAAATTGTTGTAGGATCAATCGCCATCTGGACGGTAAACAATTCAACATGGGTTTGTTGAACACATACTTGAGAGGATCCACGCGGGATATGAGGTGGGTTGTGTGACCATGGAGGTAATCAGTAACCTCATGGAAGCCCATGCTAAAGCACAACACGTCTTTTTCGATCGAGTGTACTTGTGTTCACTTCTTCTTTGAACCTTTTCTTTGAGGTAATAGATAGCTCATTCTTGGCCTCTATCGTCTTTACCGTCTCCTAGCATCTGACCCATGGCATTGTCACTTACTTAACATATACATGAATAGGGAGACATCATCCCCGGTGGTACCAAGGCAGGGGCTTTGACTAGCTGTTTCTTGATTGTAAGGAAGGCATTCTGGCACTCATCATTCCATTTCATGGAGGAGTTCTTCCTTAATAACTTGAAGATTGGCTCATAGGTTGTTGTGAGTTGGGAGATAAACCTGCTGATGAAGTTGATCCTTCCCAAAAATCCCCGTATTTCCTTCTCTATCTGAGGAATGGGCATTTTTGTGATGGCTTGGATTTTGGTAGGATCCAGCTCAATCCCTTTGTGGCTGACTAGAAATCCTAGCAACTTCCTGATTTAACGCCAAAGGCACACTTAGCTGGATTCAACTTTAAGTTGTACTTACGCAACTTGTTGACACAACTTTTTGAGATGGTCTAGATGGTCATCCTCCTTCCGGGACTTGACAATGATGTCATCCACGTAGATCTCAATCTCTTTATGCATTAAGTCGTGGAAAGGAGCCATCATAGCTCGTTGATAAGTAGCTCCGGCATTGATGAGGCCGAATGACAACCGTCTATAGCAAAAAGTTCCCCAAGGAGTGATGAAAGAAGTCTTCTCACGATCTTCCTCGGCAACCATGATCTGATGGTACCCATAAAGCAATCGAAAAAAGGAGTACATGTAAATCGTCTTTGTGCGAGTATTGTCAATGAGAATGTGGATGAATGGCACATGAAAGCTGTCTTTTAAGCAAGCTTTATTCAAGTACCGGTAATCCACGCAAACTCGCACCTTCCCTCCAAGTTTAGGCACGGGTACAATGTTGGATATCCACTCAGGATATGTAGACACCATGATGATGCCGGCTTAAAATTGTTTCACAATTTTTTCTTTCACCTTTAAACTCCATTCAGGTTTCAATCGCTTGAGCTTTTGCTTAACTGGCTTAAAGCCCTCTTTAATAGGAAGGCGATGAAGGATAATGTCAGTGGATAAACCTACCATGTCTTCATGAGACCATGCAAACACATCCTGGAATTGGGTTAATAGCGTAACCATGTCATTCCGTTGGTTTGGGGTAAGGTCTGAACCAATCTGGATTAACTTAGGGCTTTTTAAGGTTCCGAGATTGAAAGAAGTGGTTTGATCAAGGTTAGGTTTGGGTTTGTCTTTGACCCATTCTTGAATTTCTGGAGGCACCTCAATGTCATCCTGGAGATCCATCAAGGCTGAATTCATCTCCACATCAAAGGTACAATCCTTGCGTAGGAGAGGCATCGTATCCGCAAATACAGGCACATCTAAATTTAGAGTCCTGAAACAAAATATGCTTTCACTTAGTATATATGAAATGTGTTGATCATACACAGTGTTAGCATATACTGGCAAAATAAACTGCTAATACTGTACAAAAAAGTAAGCAGTTATTGTATCTATAGGCGTAAAAAAATTTACACTGCTTTACTTTGTCGACCAAAGCAAGGAATGCTGTTCCAATTGGTAAGGGTAAAGTCCGGGTGGACCGCAGTGATGGAGGGATTGTCATCATCTTCCTTGTCCCGAATGATGGCCATTACGTTAGGGCAATCGTCATCTGGGGTGTATCTGTTGGTATGTTCATCATGGATGATGATGCACATGCCCGACATTATTCGGACAACATTTTCCTTGATTCTCCGCTCCTTTTCTTCAATTGCGGGATCTGGAATAACGATTTTCTTTTCCTCCACCGGTTTCGGCTTAAGAAATAACATGGCCATGACATTGGCTGGCACCTTTACTGGAGGTTGTGCGGGCTCGGAGTTTGAAGGCGAAGCCGAATGCCACATAGTTGAAGCTAAAGGAATCTGTTGATGCTTATGAGGATTCCTATGACTATAGCTGGCAGAATAGCCTAGTCCAACTCTTCCAACTTGCTTGGTTAATCGAATGGGGTACTGGATACCCTGGCCATCTTTACCAAACCCTTGTCTTGGCTTATAACCCAACGACATCATTTCTTGAGTGGCTGACATCACCTCAACAGAAATATGGGGTTCAGGTAGTAGTGCTCCAATAGCGTGGTATTGGGTGTTGCTTATTTCCAAAGCATAAAAACTGACTGGTTCTACGTCTGCATTGGCATTGATGAACGGAATGTCCCCGTGCGGAGGAATCTCTGGTTCAGCGTTAACTGTGACCAGGCTATTGTTGATAATGTACTTCAATTGTTGGTGAAGGGTGGAGGGGACTGCCCCTGCCATGTGGATCCATGGTCGTCCCAAGAGTAGGTTGTATCCCGAATCTATCTTGAGCACATGGAAGGATACGTAGAATGTATGAGGGCCAATTTCGATTGGCAGCTCAATTACTCCAACCGAGTTACGGCGGGCTCCATCAAAAGCTTTAATGATAGTATGGCTACTCCGAATTCGGTTGAGATTGATATTCATCTTCACCAAAGTGGCATATGGGCAGATATTCAGAGAGGAACCTCCATCTATTAATACTCCAGCCACCATATATCCGGAGGATAAGACCACAATGTGAAACGGTTTGCAATGACCGGTCCCTTCGGATGGTATGTCATCATCAATGAAGGATATCACATTGTGTTGAAAATGTGATCAACCATGTGTTAAAACTTTTCCGTATCCACTGATGTCGGGAGATAGGCTTCTTCTAGAACCTTTAACAAGACCTTCCGATGATTCTCAGAGGTTAGGACCAAGTCCAAAATTGATATTTGTAGTGGAGCTTCCTTCAAGCTTAAAACCACCGAGGCTTCGTTATGACCCACATCGCGGAGGAATTTTTCAATCTTCTCCATGGGTATTTTCCCCTTTGATTTGGTGGTGGGGTTCATCACCCGATGGGGAAGATACAGTGGATTTTTCTTCGACACTGTAGTAGTGGTATGTGAGGTGGATCCTTCACCTTCTCCATAATTCCATGGAACCTTGCGCAAGCTAACAATAGGATATTGTGCTTTGCATGGCAAGTTGATTGGCTCGGGAGCGGCCACTTTCAAAGGATTGTTTCCTCCTTTGAGCTGAATTATCGGTGTTATGAGCAAAGTATTAATCCCTCCAGCTTCAGTGGATAGAACTGCTACCACACTTTTCCACTTAGTAGGGCCTGCATTCTCACTTGCACGTAACACAGTGTCGTTATCTGCCAAGCGCAGTACACCACTGTCGATTAGATTTTGAATAAGGTGGCGGAGTGCCCAACATTCTTCTGTGCTGTGACCGCGAGACTGGGAGTGGTATTGACATACTCCATCAGAGTTGTACCGTCCCGAACGGGGGTTGATTGGAGGTAGAAGGGAACTGATCCTTCCTTCATTGATTAACATGTGAAGGATTTCCTCCATGGGTTGGCCCAAATAGGTGAATTCCCGTTTGTTGGCGAAATCCGTGCGCTTTTTGGCATTTGCTCTCTTCGTCACTTTGTCTTCCGACATTTCATTTTACGAAAGGACGAGGAATATTCATGACGATTGGTAGGAGACTGGCATGCTCTGGGCGATTAATTCTTAGAAGTCACTTGATCTTTGATAAGTCACCGGTTTAGCCAATTACTTTCAATTTGTTTGCGAGAGAGCTTTCATCTTTCGTTCCATTGTGAATCGGAACTTAGCATAATCCCATCTGTCATCATCGTCTTTGATGGTGCAGGGGAATCACAATGAAGTTGGAACTACGCCTTGCTCCAATTAATCATGTTGACCTCTTCTTCTTTGTGTTGAGGAAGAGGGTTGTCTTATCACGTGAGGTGATCGGGTTTGGTGACTCTGATCTCTCCATTATCTATTAGGTCCTAGATCTTGTGTTTCAAGGCCCAACAATCCTGAGTATCATGTCCAGGTGCCCCGGCATGATAAGCACATTTCCTAACAGCATTGAAACCCCGTCTATTAGGGCTGGCTGGTGGAAGAAGATTCATAATTTTCTTCTGTGTTGTCAGAAGATTAAAAATATTCTCGAGGGTATCCCCTAAGGGTGTAAACACTCGATGGCATTTGACTTCTCCACCTTTTTGAGTGCGGAGGGTTTGCAGATTTGTCTTTGGAAAGGGAGTGTAGTTCTCCTTTGAATGGGCATACTTTGATTGCCTTTTTGCCCCTGTAGTATCAGGGAAACATCTTCCTCTTTCTTTTTATGGACCCTCTGGGGGTTGTTCCCATAATTTCCAGATTGGATGTGATCAGCAACAGCTTTGAGTGCGGCTAGGTCTTGAATATTTCCTGAACCCCATTTCAGCCATCTCCCCATGCTTAACCATTTCAGAAAATGGTTTGCCGATGCCGGCTAAAACTCTCTCATAGAAGGTAACTTCTTGTATGTCTATGAATGTCATGACCATTTCTGATTCTGACATGGCAGGACTAACTTGGGCAGCCAGGCATCTCCACCTTTGAGCATACTCTCACGAAGATTTGTTAGATTGTTTCTTGATCTTGGTAATCCCATCTGGAGTCGAGGAGCCATTTGAGTTTGAAAACTATATTGAGTGAGGAAGGCATGTGCTAGCTCTTCCCAGCTGTGGATTTTGGAGTTATCTAATCTTGTGTACCACGAACAGGCTTCTCCAGTTAGACTTTTTTGGAATAATTGCATTCTGAGTTTTTCATCCTCTGCATAGGATCCCAGTTCTCCAATAAAGACTTTTAAATGGGTATATGGATCCCCTAACCCGTCATATTTTTCAAAGTCAGGAGTTTTAAATTTTTCTGGATAGTGAACACCAGGAAAAATACATAAATCAGCATATGAAACACTCCCTTGTGTTCCAATTCCTTTGATAGCGCGAAGGGTCTCTTCCATTTGGAGGACATTCTTTTTGATGTCACCATTGTCTGGACCTCCAGTGGAATGGGTAGCATCCTGCATTTTGTTGGTCGTTTCTAGCTGTGGCTCTGGTATAGTAATGACCGGAATTCCTCCTTGTTTGGAGGGCTCAGTATGTACGGGTATTTTCTGACCCTATGTAGACTGGTGTAATTCTTTTAATAGAAACGACCAAATCAGAATCTGTTTGCTAACCCATCCAATTCTTTGCGAAACTGGATTAAGTTCGATCGATCGGATGATGACATGATTATTTGTAGGCTGTTGCCTTTTTGGACTTTAATAGGGTAGTAGGTCCGATTGATTCCTATGAAAAAGCGGTATAGTTTAGTCCTTAGGGAAGGTGTATAATGACATGCTATGTGATGTGTCCATTTTAGGAATTTTATCCTGCAAAATGGGTGTCAGCTGTTTGTAGCATGTATGTGGACATATTGCTTCATATTTCTCATTACATGGAGATAGATATGGAATGAAATTACAAGTAATTGTGTTTTACAAGTAATTGAAATGAGAGCATGAAGAGAGTTTCCTTCGTTTTGGGTTTATCAGAGGCTGACCTATCTTAGGTTACTCTCGCGGCTTTTTGGCATGAATGTTCCCAAATCATCGCAATCTACTAGACGGGAAGTTAATCCGGTCTTTCAACTGGAGCGAATTTGGGTGGTGCCTTTCCTGAGCCTCGAAGAATTAGTCTTCTCACGAGTCCGATAATCAAACAAGCGAGGATAGCCTCCTGGTGGAGGGACCACACAACATACATTCACATACATCGTGTCTCACCGTATGAAATGATGACATGTGCGAAGCACTAATATCATAAGCAGTTTATAGTGCGAAGCACTAACATCACACGTAGATATGATGCGAAGCACTAAGCTCAAACAAGACATGCATTCGTACACATTTATCCAATGTAAATGCAACATCCACACACAAGCATATAATCAATTTTGAAAAGATTGTAGTAGCGGCTTAAGTCCTCTTATGGAGTTCCCAGCAGAGTCGCCACCTGTCGACGTCGGGATTTTTGGGTGTCCCTTTCCGTTACTTGTTCTTTGATGTTCTCATTTTAGGTGAGATTTGTTTAAAAAAACAAGTGAAAAAGGTCCGACATGTATAATGTTGACGATGGAATTTGTAGAGTCGAGTCGCCATTGGTTTTAAATGGTTGTACCAACACAATCGAGAAAAGGTTTGCACATTGACCCGTGATGTGACAGCGATAGATTGAATTGATGAAACAAGAGATTCATTTAGGGTCCGGGGACTTGGTTATGCGGGGGGAAGGTGTTAGGCACCCCCCGACATCCGTGTTACCACGGTGACCGCCTCTTTTCAAGAAACTATTATATGAGTGTGTGTGTGTGTGTGGGTCAATGTGCTGTTATATGAAAGTTGTGCGAAGCCTCGTTCGAACCTATATACACAGGGTTTGAATTTATGTAAAAATTCAGTTTTTAGCAAGATATGGCAATGATTTTTTATAAAAGAGGTTTTTTAAACCCTGATGCTCAATAGGAATTGAGACCTTTTACACCTCCATTTTTATTTAGTGAGCGACTGGATTGATTTTATTTGACGGATGCGAGGCATCCGTATGAAAAATAATACATCCAAAAATAATGCCGACTTCCTCGTGGGTATGGAAACCATCCGAGGAAATATGGACATTCTTGAGAATAATTTACAAGTCACATACGGTGAAAATGTCCATCATGGGACCGAATCTAGATCCAATGGGATGAATCTGTGATCACATGATTTCTAGGCGCACAGAATATTGTAATTTGTATAAAAGCAATAAGCAGGTATATATATAAAAGCGGTAAATATATATATACAGACAGGATCACCTACCACGAAGCACCTCCATGGGGGATCGAAATGTAAATAAAGTTGTAATACGGCCAACCGCCACGAAGGAAGCTCCGCGGACAAAATCTAAATAAAGTCAGAAATGCGGTCAACTGCCACGAAGTAAACTCCAGGCAGGACTAAATGTAAAGAAAGCTATAAAAGCGATCAACTGCCACGAAGGGAACTCCAGGCAGGACAAAATAAATATATATGTATATGTATATATATATATATATATAAGCAATAAACGCACCGGATGTAAAATCCAGGCTCATCGAACATAGTTCGATCACAGTTCATATATATAAGTATATATATCTAAAAGCGAGTAAATGCACCAGACCGAAGTCTAGGCTCATCGAACAACGTCCCAGGCACACAGTTTATATATATATAAGTATATATATATATATATATATATATATATATATATATATATATATATATATATATATAGATCTATAAAAGCGAGTAAACGCACTGCATCAAGTCAGGCTCATCGAACAAAGTCCAGACACACGAGTTGATATATATAAGTATATATATATATAAAAGCGAATAAACGCACTTTGCATCAAGTCTAGGCTCATCGAACAAAGTCCAGGCAGACAGTTAATATATATAAGTATATATATATATATATATATATATATATATATATATATTAAAAGCGATAAACGCTCGGGCATCAAGTTCAGGCTCAATCGAGGCATAACTCGATAATGTAAGTCAATATATATATATATATATATATATATATATCTGAGACTAGAATGAAACCACAGAGATAGAAGTCCGCAAAAGCAAGCAACACGACTCTCAACGTGTAGAAGGGTGTGTGCAAAGATGAAGAGAAAGACTCTAAAGTGTGTGTGAGGCTTACACCGTGTTGATGATAAAGGGCTTCTATATCTTTAGAGTGGGTAAACACTTTGGGCTTTGTGGGTACAAAGAGAGGCTATATATGAGCTCACAGTGTTTGAAAGTGAGAAAATACAATTTGTATGGCAAGTCTTGAGAGCAAATTGTGCGTGGTTTTCCCATCTTGTTTCTCTTAAAATCAGCACCCCAAGCCTCTTATTTATAGGCAAAAGGTGCCGCAGGTACTGCAGGCGGGTCGGGTTGGCCTTTACCTCTTGCCCAGTCGTCTCGGAAATCGTGCACTCGAACCTTTGTAATGTCCATTCGGATTTTGAGAAGTGCAATCCGGGCATCCGTTTGGAGGTATTCAGGACCTATTTTGATCATGGTTGTTGCGAGAGTTAGACGATGGCATGGGATTAGAGTTTGTACGAAATCTTTGAAGATGGGACGATGCCCTCCGGTCTTCAAGATTCAACTTTCATCCGTTACCCCACACAATAGTCACTCACGATTGGTTAACCTTGTGGGACATTGTTGCGTAGAGACGAGGCGTAGCATTGTGTTCCGGACGAGATGGCGATGTTGCCCCTCACCGGTGTTATTCTTTTGGATTGGGCGATAAGCGACGTTACTCGAGACTTTCTTTGAGATTGAATTGCTTGCATTTGTTGAAGGTCCTCATTATGCGTCTTTGAGGTGTGCTGTCTTCCCGATGTTATTGCTGTGTTGCACGGTGTATTTTATTGTGAGTGCCGATTGAAGGCGATGGCATTTGAAACAAGCATTTCCGGGTTATCTCCGAAATCGCATTCCTTGGGGGTTATCACCAAGGTTGGTGGCTATTCCATGGTTGGGACCGAGACCGGATACCTCGGGGTTATCTCCAGAGATTAATCGGTCTTCTCGTGTGTGCGTTACGGTATTGTATCTGCAGTCTCGGGGTTAGATCCGGGTTGAAACTGATTACTCAGTTGTGATCCGGGGTTGATCTTTGAACTTAGGTAGTATCCGGTATGGATTTGGATTGTCTTTCGGGGTTCCTTTGAAAAGACGAATCATCTTCTGCGCATGTTAATAACGATGAAATACTGAGAAAATTTTGAGTGTCTACAATATGTTGATATACTATGGATAAGGAATGACATACTAATGCTACAATCAGTAAAGATAAAGTTGTCTAAACATTCCTCCATAAATGATTTGGGAAGAGTATCTTAATTGGGGATACAAATCTATATAGATAGATTCAAGAGGATGCTAGACTTAACCCAAGGAACGTATATTCATTTGATGCTAAAGTCATTTAGCATGGAAAAATCCAAGAGTTATCTCATGTTGATGAGCCATGGAGTGTATCTCTCTTAATAGTCCCCGTAGACTCATAAAAGAGAGATCGCATGAGTAACTATCGTGTATGCAATGAAATGTACGAGACCTGATGATGATCAGTCATATTCTGGAGAAGTTCACTGTGAGTCAGTGAAAACATCTTAAAGTACTTAATCGGCACTAAGGATGTGATCATATTCATGGTGGGTCAGAATTAAAACTAGAGGGCTTAACATACTCAAGTTTTTTTTAGACAGGCCAAGACGATAACAAATCCACTTTAGGGTAAGGTGTTACCTTCAACGGTGGTGCAGTGAATTGGAAAGGTTCCAAATAGCAAAGAGTTGCTGGTTTAGTGATAAAGACAAAGTATATAGCTGTAAATGAAGCTGCAAGTTGATTGTTTGGATGAAAAGTTTATTACAGAATTAGGAATAGTTCTTAAGTCTCATCTTGGATCTAAACATGTGTTGTGGCACTTTCATTTGATTAGAAGAATCATTGAAAGATGGGAAATCACTATAGAAATAGTGGACTCTCAAGAACAACATTACATATCCATTAACTAAAGCTTATCCAACAGCAGGATAATCGTCACTTAGAGAAGAGGGTATGGGATACCATGGCGATTGGCTTTAGTGCAAGTGGGAGATTGAAAGTAGTATGTGTGACGCCCCCAAAACAGGTATACATCACCCATCTTGAGTCGCCAGATACAAGGTACTAAATTCAAATACAACTTAATAATACAACTGTCGTGTACAATACGACAAAACATAAACTGTGAATTTGAATACAAATATTGTCATCTAGACAATATCCACACTCAATGGAGTCCTCATTACATTTATTATTACACTATTTCACAGAATAGTGAGGACTACTAATGCACCATCTAGGACCATCACTCTGTTCCCCGACTAGTCCCAGCTACGTTCTCATTTCCTAAAGAGAACAGTGAAAGAAAGGGTGAGCTCAACTAGCCCAGTAAGAAATATTATGACTAAGATAATGCAGAATAAATTATCAATAGCCTTCAACAGTATAACAACCGATAGAATATAATACACAACAAGTTTTAGATCAAAAACTGCAGTTGAATAAGCAATCCATTAGAAGAGTCAAGTAAAGTATAAAATCTACTGTCTTCTATGATTTAAAAAGTTTTTCATCAACTTTATCGTTGAGACTCAGCTTAATAAATAAAATCGAATTATCCCCGCTCCACGGCCAAGGATATTCATGTAATCATCATATGGTCATGACTATACCAAATAATCTCTCTCGGTCATAATCATACCAACAATCATGTCCACCAATGAACTACTGAAGCCAAAGAGGACTTTTACCACATCATTACGTCACATTACGGTCATGATTATAGCGAATAATCCTCGGTCATACTCATACCAAGTCCATCTATGCCGCGTAAGCCAAAGATGACTTTCAACATAATATAAGCATGAGAATGATGACAATTCAATAAAAGCGTTCAAGAATAAATTTTAAAGATTTATAAATTAATTTATCCCGAACTCAATAACGTCCAAATTGTCAACTTGATCTTCGCTTCGTGAAGTAAAATTCGAGAATGCTCGGAAGAATATTTCCATGAAAAGATCTTCGGATGAAGCACAAATATCAAGGATATTCCACTAATTTCATGGAGTATAGAAGCCAAAGCTTTAACCAATTTGAGTATAATAGAATATATGAAATCGAAATGGATTTTAAAGCTCATGCGGTAATCCACGTGAGATGATCATTTCCACAATTTAATAAGGAATGAATACGAATGATCATTCACCATGCATGTGGTAATCCACATAGACAGGTTATTCCAACATAATAATAAAGAGTAGAATAACAGAAGGATTCACCATGCGTGTGATAAGTAGGATTTTTACCTACTTATGGAGTACCAATTCATACGAACTATGCCCATCTCAAGTACATTTTAGTCTGTTTTAGCTGCATTTTATGTTTAATTGCATTTCGCATACTTAAAACTCCTTTTGGTGAATAAGTGCAGGAATTAGCTTAATTTGGTGGTGATATCGGGCACGAGGCTAATGAAAGCGTAAGGCGAAGCAAAAGATAGGATGTGTATAGGAGTGAGTGGAGCATGGATGGACAAGTATGGATAAACATAGGACATGTCAGTAGCAGCAGCAACATTGCAGAACCAAGCTAAGGAGCTGAATCAAAAGACAGTAATTGCAAGTCACGCGACCGCGTGACAAAGATAACAAGCCTTGCGCGAGGGTCCCAACAAAACCAGGATAACTCTCATCGCAAGTTAATGCATTGCATGGAAGGACAAGCCTAGGATAACCTACTGCAAGTCTCGTGGCCGTGAGAGTATCAAGTTGGAAGAACGCGGCCGCGCGCGAAGCCTGAAGCTGCTTGATTTGTTTTATTTTATTTCCAAATTTTAAAGGTTGTATTTGATTTAAAACGATTAATGACTGGTGTCAGGGGTATCACTTGACATTTTATTAGTTTTTACGTATCTTTACATGGTAATTAGGGTTTTACTCTGTAGAGAGGATTCCAACGTAGAAGGAGGCCATAACTCTACTTTTCTACTCCTTCTTGGGATTTCTCTACGAGAGTGGATTATTAGTATTAGTTTTTGCTAGAATCTTATGAGGATTGAATATTGATGCGTATTTAGCAATTGGGTTTGATAGTTTCATCTTTCATCTTTCAATTGTCGTTTATTGATCATGTTTAGATTTGATCCCAAAATGGCTTTTGGTTCAGTCATGAACTAAACTCCATTATGGGATTCTAACGAATTTTATTATGTAGTTTGATTGCACGCTTAAATGCTGGGTTGTTTTTCATATCATATGGGATGTCTATTATGATTATTTTGCATACATGAATGCTTGATCACCATTCGTTTCGGTATTTGTATGGAATTGACAATGAACATGCAAATATGGATTGTAATCATGATAGTATACGTATTTAGGACTGTGTTATATGGCTTATGTATTTAGTGTGAACAGAATGGATATATCTTTGTTTCACCGTATAAGTTAGAATAAGAGCTTGAACTTAAAATTAATATAGTTGCAATTTCACATAGACATATAGTGATGTTGGTTATATTGATGATTACATAGAGTCTATCATCTGTGGATGATGTGTAAGTAGGTCTTAGTGCATTGAAAAATGGCTAATACTCTTTTAGTGCTCTTGGCTACTTTCCTGTGATATGTGAACAAGTCATGCATGATGGTGGCGATTGAATGAAATATTAAATGAAGTTAGGATCCCATTAGTTCCAATATCATTTATTCTATCGTTATTATTGTTTTAGTTGTTATTTGCAATTTGAGAACAAACTAAGTTTAATCATTAGTTTGAGCATATAAATATAGTGAGTTAATTAATGGATAGTAGTTTAAGTTAAACAATTTTCTCTATGGGATCGATACTTTACTTGCTTTATATTACTTGTTGACGCATGTATGCTTGCATGAGTTAGAGCTCTTTTGCTAGTCGTAAAAAAGAGGCAACAAGTTTTTAGCACCGTTGCCGGGGAAAGGCTTTTAATTTAGTATTATTATCATTAGTTTTAAGCTATATTGTATGACTTAGACAATTCTAGTCTTATCTCATTTCAGTTTTTGTTTTTGTTTCAGGAATTTGGATAAATTTTTATGCGCACACGGTCAACCAACCCCGAGTTAACACCTTTTCAGGATAATATAAATGCTAGAGGTTGGAAGCGGGTGTACGTAGAAATTTACAAGAACAATTGGAAAACACGAAAGCTAACATGGCAGCCGAGGCACAAGGAGAAGAGCAACGAGAGGAGCATAGGGCTCTGAAGGAGTATTCCATGCCCAATATTAACGGACTTTAGTCTAGCATAGTCAGACCAGCGATAGAAGCAAACACATTCGAGATAAAAACTGGCACTATTCAAATAGTGCAGAACATAGTTCAGTTTGGGGGTGCTGCTACAGATGATCTGAATGAACATCTATTGAGTTTCATTGAAATTTGTGATACATTCAGATACAACGGTGTGACGGAGGATGCTATTAGACTAAGGTTGTTCCCATTTTCATTAAGGGATAAAGCGAAAAATTGGCTTCATTCTCTGCCAGCAGGATCTATAACTACATGGGAGGATTTAGCACAAAAATTCTTAGCTAAGTTCTTCCCAATGGCAAAAACTGCCAAGATGAGGATAACTATCTCTCAGTTTGAGCAACAACAGGGCGAGTCGTTATATAAAGCATGGGAGAGATAAAAGAAATCTTTGAGAAAGTGCCCACATCACGGTATGCAGTTGGATGGTAATCAACACGTTTTATAATGGATTGGGATGGCGATCGAGGCCAGATTGTAGATGCAAATTATGGGAGGGGGGCATTATGGGCAAAGAACTATGAGGAAGCCTATGATCTTATCGAGACAATGGCATCGAATGATTTTCGAATCCTATATCCCGAATGCCACAAACCAAAGTTACGGTGTATTGGAGGTTGATCACGATTACTCATTTATCGGCCTGAGATGGCAACCATGGCCAAGAAGATAGATACTTTGGTTGAAGGAAAGGTAAAGACGGTTTTGCTACGTATGTGAGATTTGTCTTGAGGTCACACTTTCGATGGACCAATGTGCTATCTCATTTCGAATCGGTCACGATATGTGAGCAACTCTGAGAAAAAGACCAAGGCCAATTTGAACACATACCACCCCAACAACGAAATCATCCAAATTTTAGTTGGTCGAATAATCAAGGGAATCAGCAGACTCAGTTTCAACCAAACAATCAATTTCAGGCGCAGCCAGTGCAACCACATTTTAATCCTAGACCACCCTTTCCACCAGGATTTTCGCAACACCAACAACAACATCATACTCCAGCTGCACCTTAGCAAGAAAAGAAATCAAAAGTGGAGGAGATGATGATGAAATACATGGCAAACACGAAGTTATGATCAAGAGCCAGCGGTGGCTATAAAGAATCTGAAACTCAAATGGGGGCGGATGGCGAACATGCTTACTAACAGCCCTGTGGTTCATTGCCAAGTGTCTGGAGACAAATCCAAGAAGAGAAGGAAGGAACAGGTGTCAAGCAATCACATTGAGATCTGGGAAAGATTTGTCATTATTACTGAAGTCGCATACGCAGCAGAGATGCAACCGAGAAGGCGCGCCGCGATGTGCGAGAGGAACCAAACCAATGAGCGAGGAAAATTTGGAGAAATCGAGGATCGTGAGAAGAAAGAGAAAAAAAGCGAGGCTCGGAGGAGATGGTTAAGAGTCCGATACCACCAATGCACATTCAAGTTTCAGATCCGGAAGATTAAATAAGAAAGGGAAGATAAGCAGTTCAATAAATTCTTGGAGGTATTCAAAAAAGCTGAGATCAACATACCATTCATGAGGCATTGGAACAAATGCCAAGCTACATAAATTTATGAAGGTATATTGTCAAGGAAGAGGAGATTAGATGAGTTTGAGACAAGTAGCTTTGACAGAGGAATGCGATGGAGTGCTTAAAGAAAATTACCTCCAAAGTCAAGGATCGAAGCGGTTTCACAATTCCATGTACCATAGGAAAGTTGAACTTGATGAAGTGTTTATGTGATCTTGGGGCAAACATAAATTTGATGCCCTTATGCATGTTTAATCTATTGGGATTCTTAGGATCCAAAGTCGAATAAACATTGCATTGCGATTAAGCGGATAGATCCATCACATATCCACGGGGACTTGTTGAAGATGTGTTGGTTAAGGTAGACAAGTTTATTTTTCTAGCTGACTTCATCATTCTAGACTACGAGGAGGACAAAAGCATACCAATAATACTGGGGAGACCATTCTTAGCCACATGCAGAACGTCAATAGATGTGCAGAAAGGTGAACTCACTATGCGTGTCCAGGATCAAAAGATCACTTTTAATGTCTTTAAAGAAATCGGTCTACCAACGGATGAAGAAGAGTGCTTCCTAGTTGATGTGGTGGATTGGTGCCTACAGGATGAAGTGTGACAACCCGAGAATTTAGACAATTTATTAAAATCTTAAATGATTGATTTAAGGTCAAATATTAGACCTAGACAGAAAATAAGTGTATGCGTTTGATGTTATTAGGATGGAATTACGAGGATTTCAAAATTACATGAAGGATTTAGGTGAATTATTCGTAATTAAGTTTATATGTGTTTATGTTACATTTATATGATTTTATATGTGTTCGTAATGTGGTTAAAGGGTCAAGGTTGACGGATAAATTATATCTCGTGTCAAACCCTAAGTATATATTAAAACAACAACGTTCACTAGAAAACCCTAACGTCGATAAGAAAACCTAGAAATCATTCTAGAAACCCTAGTTTCAGCTTTGAGTCAAAGAAACCCTAATTCGGATATTAAAACCCTAGATTGGGAATGCAATGCTATACATAAGGTTTAACGTTATTAATTATAAATTAATTAGGAAAAACCCTAATGAATTCTTTGGAAACCCTATTTGAGTATTAGAAAACCCTAATACCATATACGAAAATCCAAATTTGATTTGAATATTTGAAACCCTAATGCAGGGAATATAACGGAGAATTATAATGCTCAAGTGATTTAAATTATAAGCTTAATAGGGTAAAGCTTAATTATTTAGCAAACCCTAATTTTTAAAATTTAAACCCTAATTATTCTGTCTGAAACCCTAAATCGGGATATTAAAACCCTAAATGAGAAGTTTGAAGATAAGTATAGAGTTTCTATGTTATTAATTGTAAGTATAATTAGGGATAACCCTAATTGATTTATTTGAAAAGCCCTAATTTCTAATATAGAAAACCCTGACATGCAATTAGAGAAAACCTAATTATTAACTTATAGAGTTTAATGTGCTCTGACAACGGATGTCAGAGGCTGTAGATCTCCGCCTGTTAAGTTTTTTTGATGTTTAAAGATTGTAACATGTAGTACATTATATGGTCTTTACCTTTGGAATTAGAATCAAGCCTAGTTGATGTCTAGATCAAAAGATATGAAGCGATCGAACATGGTTGACCAAATCATTTTAACGAATCAGGCAAACCAGTTTTCGGATCGCTTTGACAAGCCTTTTAGCGATCCCGATCTTGCTCTTTGTTAATGTTACTTACCATGTTAGTGTTAGATCTTGATAGTATGACATGTGATCTACACATCAAAGTTCTTATGTCCACGAGATCATGATCGGGGATCGATAATATTCTTTGGTCGAATAGCATTGGCCGTCAGTAGGAAGAAAATCTGAAAACCAGTTGTTCATCACCGTTATTTTTTGTCGGACTTTGACCAACTTTTATATCTCAATTAAGATGTTGTTATGTTGATGTAGAGTAATAAAGTTGTACCTATCGTCATATGGGCTACGATGATGAAACCTTTATATTGCCTGAAAGAGAACCTGAAAACACAAGTTATAAGAACCCAAAGTAGGTAGCTTGATTACAAAACCGGAATCCTAAAAAAACAGTCTCGACAAGGATTTGTGAGGCTTATATCTCACCGATACGTGTGTTTGTATAGCCATGAACTTAGTATGATATTGTAGAATTACATTTCCACTACCTGATCAATGTCTTGGATGCCCGAAACCTTGTGATTTATGAATTATACTTGGTCGAACTTATCACCCAAATGTTGTCGAAATTTACGGGTTTGGGCTCAAGAACACCTATAGCGATACGTACGCTATAGGGCCCTTAGCATGACGCTTATTTTAGGAAAATAGATTATTTTAATAAATAAATAGAAATAAATGATTTTTAAATTATTAAAAATATATATTAAATTACGAAAAATTATTCTAAAGCTGAAAAATAGTTTTTAATTATTTGGAGTATATTTCCAAAATATTTAATATTTTTGGAATATAAATGGTAGTTATTTATTTATTTGATTATAATATTAGATAAATTATTTAAAAATGGTTTTAATTCATGAAAATTCATGAAAAATTATATTATGGTGTTAGAAAATATTTTAAGTTATTTTTGATGACTTTTGATATTTTGTGATAAATTTCATTAATATTTATTATTAATGGTAATTAGTTTATTTAATAAATATATTAGATAAATTATGGAAAAATAGAATTAATGCTTTAAAAATCATATAAAAATGGTTTAAGTGTTATAAAAATATTTTGAGTTATAAAATATAACTTTTGATATTTTGTCATGAAAATATTAATATTTTAATATTTATAGCAATTATCGGATAATGAATTTGATTGTTTAAAAATCATTGAAATATGATTTTAAGGTATTAAAATACTTTGTGATGTTATAATTATATTATAATATTATGTTATGATTTTCATTGATATTTGGTATTAAATTAATATTAATGATCAAGGAATAATGTGGTATTTATATTAATATCGATTATTGATTTATGTTTTTAATTACTTTAAAAACATTTAAAAGGAAATAATAAAGCATTGAAAATACTTTGAGATATTATAAATATGATATAATATTATGGCATGTAATTCATTAATGTTTAGCAATAAATAAATATTAATGACTAAGGAATTATGTGGTATTTAATTCATTTAAATGCGGTATAAGTGATTGAAAAATTATGATAATGATATTAATTATCCGAAAATTATTACAAGTTTATGAAAATGTTTTGTTGATTATATAATTATCTAACATTATTGTTAATTGTTTAAAGTGTAATTGAACTTAAACTTGATATTTATTGTCAATTTAGGCCGTCGGGATGATTGAATTGTGTCGGTTTCAACTCAGACTTAAATAGTCTGATTTGATGTTAAGTCTTATGTGTTGTATAGACTGATAGGATTATGTGATAATGTGTTTAGGTTATTTTATACTATGATGATATTATTCTAATATTTGGAGATCTGTATTATCTATATTAGGTCTTGGGATAAAGCTAAGTTATATTTAAATGAACGATAATCAATGGTGCGTATGCAAGTTTATTTTCTTAACTCTACTAAGAGTGTTTCATTCGAGATATACTTATGGTTAATCGTTCTTGATTACCATGTAGAATTGTACTCTTGTACATCTTGTATGTATAAATCGGTATGAAAGGTTTGATCACCTTCATTACTAGTTGGTCCGGATATATATTGTTCATATTTAATACTTGTTTAGTCAAAGGTTTGTTCATGCTAATTCACAACTACATTTGTGAATTATAGCCAACTTATTATTGAGACTCTTTCGATCATGATATATCCTTAAATTGTATTTAAACTTGATGGGCAACTTTCATGCTCACCTTGCTATATCATGATAAAACATTGCGAGATAAAGACGCGAATGCTTGGATATGAGAAAAGTTAAAGACAGGTTCGACTTAGAGTTAATATGCACGATTAGATTTGTAATAGTCTTGTATGATGATAATATCATGTGTCAGATAAGTTATGAAATGTGTATAAGTTATGGTTACTCGAACTTGGGGATAGTGTATAATGTTTAATGTATAAACAATTTATGTTTATATCTTCTGCAATAGTAGTAGAATGATTGAACCGGATCCGCGGTGATTTGGGGCCTAGATTCGGGGCTCTCACATGAAGTACATAAATCGAGGGATTATGGACCATTGATATTTGCAACGGGTGAAAATTTAGATTTGAAGGAACGACCATTGACGAAAGATGAGGTCATGAAATTTCAGGGTGTAGAGGACACGAAGGAAAGCACCGAAATTCGATCGGTAACATGAAGCTCAGAGACAGTCAAGCTAATTGACTATAACTTAACGCTAGATGGGAGGCAACCCATTATTATTATTCTCTCCATTAATTTATTTTTAGTATTTCATTTTGAGTTATTTAAGTAGTTATATCGAACTCCTTTTTAATTGTATACTTGATGTTCATGCTTAAGAATGTAACAAGAATTGTTGTGCGAATCATTACAAAATGTTAGTGTTATGAGACCACTACGTCATGCCTTAACACGATACATTAATATCTATCTTGCAGAACCATCATTGGGCGACTGGTTGGCGAGCGAGAACCAAGTTTAGCATTGTAGATATCAAATTATGCTGCCGCCGCGACATAATCGTCAAGACAAAAATCGCGCCTAATCTGCAGCGTCGAAAAAAAACCACCAAACATTCTCGCAGAGTCTCGCGCCTTGGCGCCTTAACTTAGTAAAAAGCGAGCGCGCGATCATGCATGCGACAAGGAGTTAAGACAGTGTTAATAGTTTAAAAACAAAGTTGTGGACCATTTGGACTCTCATTTGGGATATCAACAGAAGCGAAATTCTCTCACTCTCCATAACTCACGTCGCTATCTCTTCATCAGTTACAATTTGTGCCATGCATCTCTCAATCAATTAGCCACGATTCTCTCCTCATTCAAAAACCATATCTCCTCAACTTCTCCAAGAGTGCTATAAAGCTAGGGTTCCTATGTGGGAGTGCAGAAACAAGTGTGAGAGCTATCAATTCTTCAAGCTTTTCTTCTTTCCCCAGTCATATAATCTGTGCAAGTACTAGCAAATACAAATGGGGCCTAAGCGAACAAGATCTATAACTTCATCTTCTTCTTCCTCTTTGGGCAGTCAAGAGGCTGACATTGTGGATCACACCAAATTCCTCAATTTGGAAGCTCAACAAGAATACTACCGCATTGTGGCAAAGACATTACGTCAAAGAAGCGAGGATTCAATAGGAGGGACATGATGGCGGGTTAATAGCCATGATTCGAGAGAGGTGAGGTGGGGTGGCGGCTACTCCAATACCTGTTCCTATGAGCGTACTCCGTGAATTCTATGCCAATGCCAAGGTCACTATGAGCGGGATATCTCTAGTTCGTGTTATCAAGGTCGATTACAAACCCCGTGACATTTGACTAATTTTCAAAATTCTTGATGCCTTGCGGTGAAAAAATTGCTAATTGGATAACAAGCGCTCATTTAGAGACCAGACATGGAGCTAATCATTGCGAGTTATGTGTCTGCGAAAATGCGAAATGGGCGTATAAAGTTGGCACAACAATGGCCATGAGTTATTCCGATTGGCGACCCTAAATCGCTATCAAAAGCGTGGAATTTGTTCATATGTACCAAGCTCATGCCTTCCGCCCACCAGCATGAAATATCAGCGGAGAGAGCACGTCTTCTGTAGGGCATAATCACCGGAAGTACATCGACATTGGTCATCTCATTCACGAGAATATGCTGTGCTATTTACGGGGAGTAACGATTGGGAGCATTCCACACGCATCCGTGGTAGCCATGCTTTGTGCTAATCGAGGGATGGCAAGGGAAATGAGCGCGGATCTGATACCCAAGCGGGACATTACTCATGCAACGATCAAAAAGTTCAAAGACTAGGCAGGTGGTGTACCGCATCCACACGGACTAGGATTCATCCTTCAGCCTATATTTCCAGAACCACAACAACAACCCCCGCAAATAGACCAGGCGGGCCCGTCCACGCATGCACGTGCCACCAATGGCTATCGCCAGCTTCGAAGGTTGGAGCGCAAGGTCGATGCCATGTATGACAATTTGGGCACATTTGCGATGGAACTCACAAGGGCTTTAGCTGAAGCGTTTGCGCAACAAGGAACAACACAATAATGACCTCATTTTGGAACCGTAGCACCTTATCCACCACCAGATTCACCACCCGAGGAGGGTGGCACCACCGATAATTAGGGAAGTTTTCGTACCTTTTACCTTCATTCAATTGGGACATTGAATATTTTAAGTTTGGGGGTATTAGGTAGTAGTTAGTATTTGTTAGTTTTGCATATAGTTTTGCATGATTCATATAGTTTTTCATGATTAGTTTAATTTTTATGTGCATGTTTAGATTACATTTTAGCATATAGTTGCATGTTGTATACCTCACAGTTCTTACCGTGTAGAAAAATTTTGTCTAGCCAATGATGAGAGTGAAGTTTTTAAATGATTTCTGAATATTTTGGATAACATGAGCTGAGATATAACATTTTATACAATGAAATTCATAATGCTATTTACATGTTCTCAGTTTGCACAAATGCGTTCACAAGCACTTGTAGGTATAAGAAGTACGTTGTGCATTGCTCGATAGAAAATGTAGTGTTAAAAAGAGAAATATGTGTAAAGTGATTTTTAGGGCTTATAAAACATCAATTTTTAAACTGTGGGAACACATGGGTAGCTGTGTATAAAAAAAAAGAAAAAGAAAGAAAAGTAGAAATAACATGGCTAATCTTATTTGGGAATACAGTTTCTTGAGTAAAGTACGCATGGATGGGATTGTCTCTACACTAGCGCCCTAAGGTCTTTCATGGTGCAGGAGTCGTTGGTGAAAGCTTGCTAAGGGGTAGCGAGTGTGCCTAATGGAGTAAGACATTGCACAGTCATGAAGAAAAAGAAAAGAAAAGAAAAATAGCAATAAACACCGCGAGAAAGTGCTAAATTCACCCTCGTGAGTAGAATAAAACAGTTAAGTCCATTGTTGAACCTTAGTTTATTTTAAGATGTTGAAATAGTCCGAGTCGCATATATATACATAAGTCTTGATTTAAACTATAATTTTTTTGGTTTGAGCAAGATAGCATGAGCATTCTACACCGAAATCAAGTAATGGGCGAACACAACACACACACACAACATCTGTATAGCATTTGTGAATTATACGAGTATATGACTTTATGCCTGCAGTTTGGTTGGAATTTGTATTCTCGAATCTAGAAAAATTATTTGAGGCAAATTAGGCGAATTTTTATGATGGTTGGGACAATGTGAGAATTAGTTGCATAATAATATAGTTGCATTTTTATTGCTCATTAGTATGCATTGCTTGAGGGCAAGCAATGGTTAAGGTTTGGGGGTATTTGATAAGTAGGATTTTTACCTACTTATGGAGTACCAATTCATGCGAACTATGCCCATCTCAAGTACATTTTAGTCTGTTTTAGCTGCATTTTATGTTAAATTGCATTTCGCATACTTAAAACTCCTTTTGGTGAATAAATGCAGGAATTAGCTTAATTTGGTGGTGATATCGGGCACGAGGCTAACGAAAGCGTAAGGCGAAGCAAAAGATAGGATGTACATAGGAGTGAGTGGAGCATGGATGGACAAGCATGGATAAACATAGGACATGTTAGTAGCAACAGCAACATTGCAGAACCAAGCTAAGGCCCAGAATCGAATCAAGAGCAACAATTGCAAGGCCGTGCGACAAAGATAGCTTAAGCGGCAGCCTTGTTGGGTCCCAACAAAACCGGGATAACCTCTCGCCAGGATTCTTGTGGGTATGAGATGGACAAGCCTAGGGAGGCCTTGGCCCATGAGGGCTAACTAAACATACTGAACCTCTTCGCAAGTCTCATGCTACCGCCGAGAGTATCAAGTGGAAGAAGCCTTGTGACCCGCCCTTGAAAGCCTAAAAAAGCTGACTGATTTGTTTTATTTTATTTCCAAATTTTAAAGGTTATATTTGATTTAAAATGATTCCTGACTGGTGTCAGGGGTATCACTTGACATTTTATTAGTTTTTACGTATCTTTACACGGTAATTAGGGTTTTATTCTCTGGAGAGGATTCCAACGTAGAAGGAGGCCATAACTCTACTTTTGTACTCCTATCTTCTTGGGATTTCTCTACGAGAAAGGATTATTAGTATTAGTTTTTGCTGGAATCTTATGAGGATTGAATATTGATGCGTATTCAATAATTGGGTTTGATAGTTTCATCTTTCATCTTTCATCTTTCAATTGTCATTTATTGATCATGTTTAGATTTGATCCCATAATGGCTTTTAGTTCAGTCATGAACTAAATTCCATTATGGGATTCTAACGAATTTTATTATGTAGTTTGATTGCACGCTTAAATGCTGGGTTGTTTTGCATATCATATGGGATGTCTGTCATCATTGTTTTGCATACATGAATGCTTGATCACCATTCATTTCAGTATTTGTATGGAATTGACAATGAACATGCAAATATGGATTGTAATCATGATAGTATACGTATATAGGGCTGTGTTATATGGCTTATGTATTTCGTGAACGGATAGACATATCTTTGTTTCACCGTATAAGTTAGAATAAGAGCTTGAACTTAAAATTAATATAGTTTCAATTTCACATAGACATATAGTGATGTTGGTTATATTGATGATTACATAGAGTCTATCATCTATGGATGCTGTGTAAGTAGGTCTTAGTGCATTGAAAAATGGCTAATACTCTTTTAGTGCTCTTGGCTATTTCTTGTGATATGTGAACAAGTCATGCATGATAGTGGCGATTGAATGAAATATTAAATGAAATTAGGATCCCATTAGTTCCAATATCATTTATTCTATCGTTATTATTGTTTTAGTTGTTATTTGCAATTTGAGAACAAACCAAATTTAATCATTAGTTTGAGCATATAAATATAGTGAGTTAATTAATTGATAGTAGTTTAAGTTAAACAATTTTCTCTGTGGGATCGATACTTTACTTGCTCTGTATTACTTGTTGACGCATGTATGCTTGCATGAGTTAGAGCTCTTTTGTTAGTCGTAAAAAAGAGGCAACAACGTCGATAGGCGCATTTATCTGAGTTATTTCCAACGAATAATAAATAATGGAACTAGGTCCGGCGTAAGCGTCTGCATGCATGGATATTAAATTCCGAATAATAAATAATGGAACCAGTCCTAGCATAAGCGCATGACGAGATATTTTGATGAATAATAAATAATGGAACCGGGTCCCACAGTAAGCATTGCATGACGGGATATTCCAATGAGAATAATAAAGAACGAAATATTAGAAGAATTTCACCATGTATGCGGATACTTGCCATAAGCAGTTATTCAAACGAGAATAATAAGAATGGAATAACAACGAATTCACCATGCATGCGATAGATCATATACGACGAGTTATTCCAATGAATAATAAAGAATGGAATAACTGAAGAATTTCACCATGTATGCGGTACTTCGCATAAACATGTTATTCCAACATAATAATAAAGAATGGAATAACAGAAGTTCCCTTCATGAATACGAAAGAAATAATACCCCTTACGAGTACAACAAATAATATCCCCTACCTTAGAAAAACTGAATACTGGAGTAGTGAAGTAGCAGAATACTTTTCTTCTTTCTCTCTATAGTTTCTCTCTCTAGAGTTTCAGTGAATTCATAAGAAATAATGAAGGAATGAGCTTCTATTTATAGGAGAATGGACGAAATAGTAACTAATTCATGAACGGTCCAGATTGATTTACTTTTAAACAGATGGTCCATATTGATTTACTATTAAAACTTAAAGCAACGGTCCATACTGATTTACTATTAAAACTTTAAACCAATGATCCATATTGATTTACTATTATAACTTTCCACCAGCGGTCTATATTGATTTACTATTATATCTTCAACCAACGGTCTGAAAAATTAGCACATCTCCTCATGGAATAATATTGTACCCAAAAATGATTTGGACCAAAAAGAAATATATCTTACCGGTGAATAGTACCCCGTGAATAGTAACTCGTGAATAGTAACTCATGAATAGTAACTCGTGAATAGTAACTCGTGAATAGTACTCTGACACAAAAAGTGCCCCAAATACTCGAGTGAACAATACTATAGTGAATAGTAACTGGGTATTTTATGACAACTTGTCTACTTTGAAAAATTTTCACTTATCACCCTTAACTTTAAACTTTTATCAATTTAACTATTTACCAAAATAGAAAAATTGAATACTTTTATTTCATAAAATTTGGGGTCTCACAGTATGTACACAAGCCAATCATGTTTGATGATAAAACATATACTTTGTAACAATCTTATTCATTTATTAATAAAAAGTATTAATTTATTAAAGGCTTTTAATTATCTACATGATGCTATTTTATAATATGTGATAAACCCATAGTTTTAAGCAATGCTTTTAGAATAATGATGATGATCATTCTAATGAGATCTAAATTCTTAGAAAGCTTAAAACTAAAATTGTTCCCAATCGTTGGATTATTAATTTGGGGCTAAGTGAATCCAGATAGATTGATACATACGTTACTTGCTCATTGGATGAGTGTTGATCGATTTCGCAATCAATGAAAACATGCAAGTATACGCGGTCAACAAGTAATAAAGTGATAAGTTGAGTATCGTTCCCACAGGGAATTCTAATTAATAAATCCCAACTACTAATACTATATCAATTCCATTTTATTCAAACAATGAGAAATTATGATTTTATGAATTATTAACTCAAAATTAAACACTTAAAAGATATTGTACTAAGATAAGCAAATAACTAAGCTAATACTTGAGTGAATGACTTCCGATAGGTAAATATTAAGACTTCAATATCCCCAATTATGAACTATAAATCAATTATCTAATCATCCCAATTATTATGTCTACTGAATTGTTAACAGGAATTCTCAAATGCCAAAAGCCCTTTTTCAAGTGATCAATTGACTTTCTATTTAATCCAGATTAATCTTGCTATATTCCTATGCAAAACAATTGAATTAAACTCTTTCCAATCCCAATTCCTTATATGTTACATGCGGTGAAACGATATTTCCATTCAGTTCACAAACCTAATTATTCTGATGCAAATAACTAAGTCACATGTTATCATGTCCGGTTCTAACCTAGAATTCCTTTCCCAATTCCTTCAGAAGTAACACGGTAATTATTGGCCAAATAATTAAACAATAGAATTAAAACATGATAAACAATCCACTTCAACATAAATAATTAGAATGAGTGAATAACTAATTTATAGTCATAAAAGTTCAATTGAAATCTTAATTAAAGAATTAGTTCATCACGGAAATAAAACCCATAATTGTTGACAAATCATCCTTAAAAATTACAAATTGAAAATAAGGAGAAAAGAAGAAACTCAGTAGCCAATCCTTAATCTCCAAGTAATTTTGTGTAGCCTTGATGGAAGAACTTCGTTGAATCCTTTTTAGAATAATCAAAATCTCTCCCTTTTATTTGACAGACTTAGTTTCTTTTTATAGCCTCCCAATCAATCCTCATCCAATTAGGTTTTACATTAGCTCCCAATAGCCAAGTCGAGTCCACGAGAAGTCAAAGCGCTAATCCGATCGAGGTCGGTAGAGGCTCGGTAGCCCGTGACTGTAGATAGTGTAATTTCCGGTACCACGATCTTTGGACTTCTCTAAATTACAGTTTGCCATTAAATGCTTGAATTTCCCATAATTGCCCCTCCGAAACTTCAAATCATAAAACAAGATATAAACACAATAAAAATGCTACTAAATAACTTAAGAATGCAATAATTTAAGTCTAAATATATCCAATTTATGGGTATATTACCCATTCATCAATGAGGATGATTGATCTCATGATCATTTGTATGGAGACACTAAAGCAAGTATTTAGGTGCTTATTAGAGAATAAGTTCACTGAACATGGCTCGCTAAGGAGTAACTAATGGAGTTTTACTTGCATGTCAATAGGAATTCCTGTAGTGATAGTAGTATAAGTGATCCTTAGACTTGAGATCATCATAGTATCTTGTGTATGATGAATTATACTTTGACTTATTCCTTAAGACCCTTAGGGTATATCAAAGGGTATGCTTGGGTATAATAAGTTATACATGGAGGTAATGTATGATCAATAAAGAATCTACCGCTTCTAGTAAAAGAAGAGAAATGTCCTATGTGATTCGATAAAGTACAACTCAGTAGTCCTTGGCCAAGACAGAATGAAATTAGAAAGGAGTTTCTAATTTGCATTATTTGGTGTTGTGCATTTAAAAATTGAAAAACATATAATTAAATAAAATAAGAATTGATAGTAATTCCATGTCTTATATTTAATTGAGACACTGTATGGTGGAAGGATTGAATTGTACGGTAACTCTTTACTGAAATGTTCTTTTATGATTAATGTTGAAATCTATATTATATAGAAAGTCATTGATCGCTGGGGAGACTTATGCTTATTGTAGAATAAATATTATTTATTTAAATAAATTAATAGTTTAATTTATTTATTTAAATAATATTAGAATTGTTCTAATTAATTTATTCACAATCGGTTTAATTTGGAGAACCTAAATGGTCACACCATAAAAGGTAGAATAATTATTTAAGGAGTTAATGACATAATTGTAATAATAAGTTAAGTATATTTAATTTAATCTATGTTGATAGAATAAATAAAATAGCTTAATATTTATTATTTAATATTTTGGAAATATTAATATAAATTAATAAGAGGAGTCTTATTATTATTATTATTATTTAATTCCTAAAAGAGTTTGAGAATTAATTAATAAAACTACTCTCATATGTCTTAATAAGATTAGGAGACTAATTATTAAAAGAGTGTAATTAATTATTCCTAATAAGATTGGGAGCCTAATTAATTAAATAAAAATAAAACTCAATTCCTTAATTGTTAAGGAGGGTTGCCCACATCTATAAATAAGAGGAGTCTTATTATGGATGAGGTTGGTTGACACTTTCACAAAACACGGGAATACGTAATTCTAATAATTGGGAGAGTACACCCTTTTCTATGAGAGATAGAAAATCTAGGGTTTTACCAAATACCCATCTTTTTAAATCTTTTTTCTTCCTCGGTGGATCACCTCTAGAGGCCAAACACATGGGTGGCTAACGTTGATCAAAGAAAGGAACCAAACCCGGTGGATTCAAGTTGAATGCGAAAAAGATTTGGAGGTGAACTTGTACTTAAGGAAGCTCGAATCTTCAAGGGTATAATTCTTGTTCTTTATCTTTTTATTTTATTAATAATTATGCATAAAGGATGATCTGGGTATATGGTTTGTAAATTTTTAAAATTCTGATTTTCCATGCTTTCGCTTAATTTGTGCTATTTGATTGCGTTCTTGAATATTACAAACCTAACACAATGTTTGACCAAATGTAGATCCTTGATTTTAATGTTTCTGGGCTTGCAAAAGTGTTAAGGATGTAATATTGATGTAATACTACAACCCCAATTAAGTTTCATGGACAAAACACATCACAACTAGAAGTTATAAGTAATCAAATAGCTTGTCAGTCCTTTTCTTCATTATTTGGGTTACCCAGAAATGAAGAATAGTTAAATGGTCTTACTTTGGAGCTTTAGATCTTGGATTCTGGGCTTACTTAGTGTGTTTAAGAAATTTAATCTTGTAGTAGAGATGTCAATGTACAAAAGTAACACACTCTTGTAGCTTAAGAAACAGCACAACAGAAAGATCTAGGCCGGTCAAACTGTTGTCATAAAACTGTTCTTGAAGGTTTCTGGGTTTTAAAGAAAATTCATCTGGCATTTGGTCAACCCTACTGTGACCATCAACAACTTTGATCATGTTCATGATCTAGTTGTTCTAATAGTATGGTTATGTAGTCTATATATCAGTCTACAAAACCCATATACTAACATGGCCTAACTACTTAACACATGAAAGATCATAGGCCTTAAAAAGCTTGTTAGAAATTCTGGGTTTTTTGGGTTTTCCAGAAATCAACTTTGTGTTTGGTCAACCATGTTTGACCACTAATATCTTGAGATCTAGACATGTTATGGACTTTATTCCATTTCTAGTCTACTCTCCTCATGGCAGAGAACAACTCTATAACACCAATCCATCCTAACAATTAACATAAACAAATCTATGTGCACTGACATATGGCTGTCAGACCATATTTTTACGGTTCTAGATCAGTTCTTAAAATCCCATTTTCTTGCATCTAGATGTTATGGGATCATAGATCACCAAATAACATATTTTAACACATATCTAAACAACAAATAACATCATTAACATAAATATTAAAGATCTACAAAAATTAGGGGTTATACCTCTTTCATGCTTAACACTTGAATATGATCTTTGATTCTGTTCTTGGGGTGCTAAGGACTATACTAGGGACTGATTCACTTATCAAATTCGTAGCCTTAAGGGTGACATAGTTTGGCTAAGTGTTGGTTTTCAAATGAGGCTAACCTTAGACTTTTCTCTCTCTTTAATCTATCTAATTTGATTCATTATATTTAGATGTTGCAAGGTGGAAATGGATGACTTATTCAAAATATATATAGCACATGGAATATCTTAAGTTGGTGAACCACCAATATTATGGCAAGATTTTCACACTTTCATATTAAAGAATGCTAAAAAGGGCACTTTGGTCATTTTGCCCACAATTTTAATGGCATACTTGTAATTGACCCAACCCTTAGGTTTTTGCAAATTAAATTTTAGGATTTTTTAATTAGGATTTAAAATAAAAAATTAAGCTTTCTAAATTAGAAATTAGGAGTTCTTAATTATATTAGGGTTTCCTAAATATATTAAGGCTTGCAAATTAGGATTATGGTTTCCTAATTAACATTAAAATTTCTAAATTACCAATTAGGTTTTCCCTAATTAACATTAAGGTTTCCAATTTAGGTTTACAATCAATAACACTTATTCTTAATCACATACCGTACACACATATAAGTTTTTACACATAATCATATACACTCATAAAGTCATAATCAATATTCACATAACCCTATTCCTCGCCATCAGATACTCACTTACAGTTTGTAAGTTATACAAATCCTTCACAAAAATTTTAAATTCATTCCTATTTTCCAGTCTAGGTTTTATTATTCAACCTTAATTTGATCAATTAAGATTTTAATAAATCGAGTTGTCACATTATCTTTCAAACATTCCCTAACCTTTATAACTTATCAAGAATTATGAAGTAGAAGGAACAAATAGGAATATAAAGATTATTTTAATACATTTCACTTTGCTGAGGGGTCATATGGACCATGAACTCTTACTAGGTTTAACAGCATTTCACCATAATCCATTCTATCACGGCCAATTTATAATCACAAAGAAAGTAAACTACCTAGCTCTTCCATACGTAGGTGATCAGCCTATCGTGTAACCCCATTACTTGGTGTGTTCACCTCAGACTTAATCATTAGATTCTACACCAAAACAATTTGGTTTGGCATAACTTCTCAAAGAAAGCTCAATTTTCTTTTAAACATGACATACCCTTTATCATAGCCAAGTCAAATAGCTTATGCAAGACCCCAAATTTTATAAAATGAAAGTATTCAATTTTCTTATAATTATTATTTTATTTCGTAAATGGTTAAATTGATAAAAGGTTAAAGTTAAGGGTGATATGTGAATTTTTTGCAAAGTAAGCAAGTTATAAAATATTCGTTTGGTCGGAGAATATTCTTTTTGTCGGGAATATCCGTACGATGGCACAATCATTGGTGGACCCCACAATGGAAGTATTATTAAGTAGTTAAAAAACGACAGAATTATCTTTTATAAAAATAATGGCGAAAGTATTACTGTTAAAAAGCGTAGAACTACCCGGTAGTAAAAGTAATGCGATGTCTACACATTAGTTGCGTAGTAGCACCGGTATTGATTATTGATGTTTACGTGAAAGTCACTCGATTATACTCAATTTTTGCTCACGATGGTTGATGCATCATATCTCTCATATTATTGATTCAATTATTGTCACAATATCAATATTTTATATTATTAAATCAATAATTGAAACGACAAAGTTATTCATATTATTATTTGCAATATTGATGATGTCTGAGAAGTTACATCGAGGAGAGGTTTAGTCACCTAATTGTGCGCCAATAAGGAGATATCCTTATCGGAAAACCCCCTCTTTCTTAGGAACGACCTGATTGTTAAATATTGTGAGTTATAATATTGATGATGAATAAGTTCTTGTTGATTAAAGATGAAATTGATAGTTCCATTGTGTGGGAATTATTAGTGTTAGTGGAAATCAACATTTATTTCGATAATAATTGATGTGGAGAGTTATATTGACCAATCGATGATGTTAATCCATAAATGAAACAATTAATTGCTATTAATTCACATGCTTATAACTATGTGTTCACATGTGTGTACTATTGATTCACATGATTTACTATTAGGAGAATTGGTGCAAGATTGATAATACTTGCATGATTAAATTAAAAATGGAGGTATAGTTGAAGGTACTATACTGTGATTAGTATTTTCACATGATTATACTATTGAGTCACATGAATGAACTATTAGGGGAGGTGGTGCAAGTTTGATAATACTTGCAGGACTAAATTAAAAAAAAAGAGAAAGATATTATACTGTAATATTTTGAGCCTCAAAACGTGCAATTATCGAAACTATATTTTCCTATAATTAGAAGCTCATTCTTCCTTCATTCTCACCAATTCACTAAGTCTCACAAGAGCAATTATAGAGATAGAAGCTATAGAGAGAAAGAAGAAGCAAAGTCTACTACTTCACTACTCCAGTATCCAGTCTTCTTCTGAGGTAAGGGGTATTATTTATTTCATATTCTGAAGAGATATTATTTTTCGTATTCGTATGAATATTATTTCGTTCAATATTCATAAAGGATATTATCTTCGTTAAATATTCGTTGGAATATTATTTCTATTCAAGGGATGTTATTTTAGTTTAATATTTGCTTGAAATAATATTTTCTTCCATACTCTGTAGTATGTAAGTAATATTATTTTGTTTCAGATTCTGAATTCTATACTCATTTTGTTGAAGTTTTGGCTTCCATACTCCATGAAATTAGTAGAATATCCTTGACATTTCTGCTTCATCCGGTATCTTTTCATGGGAATATTATTATGATCTTTGTTGATAATTATTGATCTTTTTATAACGGAATACTATTCATGAGTTACTATTCACCCGGTTACTATTCACTCAAATATTATTCACTCGGGTATTCGGGGCACTTTTTATGTCGGAGAACTATTCATGAGTTACTATTCATGGGTTACTATTCACCCAATATTATTCACTCGGGTATTTGGGGTACTTTTCATGTCGGGGTACTATTCACGAAGTACTATTCCCGAAGTACTATTCACATGGTACTATTCACGGGGTACTATTTACCCGAAAAATACATTTCTTTTCTGTCCAAATTATTTTTGGTACATGAATATTATTCTTGAATTTTACTCCACAAAGCAGTATCATGTTGACAATTTGAACGTTATTGAATTCTGGATAAATTAAATTATAAATCTTTAAAATTTATCCTTGAACTTGTTTTATTGAATTGTTATGTCATGGTCAACATCCTCATGCTTATATTGTGATGAAAGTCGTCTTTGGCTTACGTGCATAGATGGACATGGTATGATTATGAACATGGATTATTCGGTATAATCATAACCGTAATGTAACGAATGATGTGGTAAAAGTCCTCATTGGCATGTAGTTCATTGATGGACAATTGTTGGTATGATTATGACCAGGGATTATGCGGTATAATCATGTCCATTGATGATTACATGAATATCCTTGGTCGTGGTGCAAGGATGATTTGATTTTATTTATTAAGCTGAGTCTCAGCGATAAAGTTGATGAAAAACTTTTTAAATCATAGAAGATAGTAGATTTTATGCTCTACTTGACACTTCTAATGGATTGCTTATTCCGCTGCAATTGTTGATCTAAAACTTGTTGTCTATTGTATTCTATCAATTGTTATACTGTTGAAGGCTAAGGATAATTTATTCTGCATTATCTTAGTCATAATATTTCTTACTGGGCTAGTTGAGCCCACCCTTTGCTTTCATTGTTCTCTTCAGCAAATGAGAATATAGATAGGACTAGTCGGGGAACGGAGTGACGGTCTAGATGATAGCATTAGTAGTCCTCACTATTCTGTTAAATAGTGTGAAAATAAATGTAATAATGACCCCATTGAGTGTGGATATTGTTTAGAAGGCAATATTCTTATTTAAACTCTCAGTTACGTTTTGTCGTATATTACCCGACAGTTGTAAAATTAAGTTTGTATTTGATTTAGGTACCATGTATTTGGCGACTCAAGATGGGTGATGTATACCTATTTTGGGGACATCACAGTTGGTATCAAAGCTTAGTGATATGATCCCTGGCTGAGATGTGAGACAAGAACTAGGAGGGGAGAGACGGGGAATTCCTTTGCTTCACTAGTATGACCTACCTAAGTTTATTTGGTATTTAATTGGTCGGTCAGAGTATAGGGATAATATGTGATATGTCAATTAACCCTTGTTTTGTGACAGTGTTTGAGAATGACATCTAAAAATTTTGAGATCAGCAATGACGCACATGAGACCATTGAGTCACCAACGATCAATACCAAGGATAATGTGCAACAGGAAGATAATAATCCTCAGGTAAACAACAACACCGATCAGATGATGAACGATGGGATGATCAGAGGCTTTATGCAATTCATGCAACATCAGGCAAGAGAGACTCATGTTCAAAATGCAGGTGGAAACAATGGCAACCCACGACTGGTCACTTCTAAGCAGTTCAAGGAGCTGGGACCGCCGGAGTTTTTGGGAAAGCCAGAACCACTTAAGGTAGAGACGTGGTTAAAGCAGATCACCAAGATATTTGATGCCTTGGGATGTTCCGAGGAGCAAAAGGTTCCCTTCGCCACCTTTATGTTGCGTAAAGAGGCAGATTACTAATGGAAATCATAAAAGCGTTACCCGACTTAGCGCACTTCAAGATGTCTTGGGAGAAGTTCAAGAAGTATTTCAACGACAAGTACTTTCCGAAAGTATTCGTCACATTAGGGAGGTGGAGTTTATCAAGTTGGAGCAAAAAATTATATGGCCAACCGTAATACGCGATACGAGGCTAAATTTACGGAGTTATCCGGTTTGCATCCCATTTGGTCGATAATGAGGAGCAAATGGCGAATGTTTCTAAGAGGTTTGAAACCGATATCGTCGATACCTCATTTCTCACAAAATTTGTTTATATTCATGATGTTTTGAATAGGGCTCGATTATTGGAGCGGGATAATGAGTCGGCACAACCAAAAGGTAACGAGCAACAACACGATAATAATCATCACCAGTGCTAGCACCATCGAACAATGATAACCATCGTGGGGAAATTATCATGCCAAGAATGGTAACCACTTGGTGGTAATCATGGCCAAGATAATAGGAGTGGAAATTTTAAGAAGAAGGTTCAACAACGATGGAAAGATAGCGGCACCAACACCCATTTTAAGGAAGGAGAAGCGACCACCAATTGTATGCTTCAAATGCGGAGGGAGGATATATCGGTCAAGTACGCACGATGCGGTCCAAAGCATGTTACAATTGTGGAAAAACACCTTAATTTTATCGTGCACAACTCACTATAAAATCTCTATATACAAACACACAAGTATAATTCCAAATAATATAATAGTAAGGTTTAATTCCTAAGTTCTTTACCTTGCAACTACCAATCTACATTAATCCAAATCAAGAATCAATTTCTTTATATCGACCTTAATTAATCAACTCACTATATCTATTCAATTCAAAATTTGTTTAATTCCACTTTTCACGATTACATATATTAACTATCTCTCCTAGATTTATATTTCATCTCTCGATATTAACTAGGTCTAGATTTATATTACATCTCCAGTTCATACAAATAAATATTGTTGATCAAGCAATTCATAAATTCAAGCTCCAATTAATATAGATAAACGGCATAATAGCTTAATTAAACTGAAAACCAAGGCTACACAATCATCGTTCCACTTAGAGATCCATTAAAAGCATAACAAGTAATTTAGCCTATAATAAATGAATTAAACATTGAATAAATTAAAGGAAACATCATCCCAATTACAAAGATAGAAATTAGAGAAGAATAATAATACACCACCCTTCTCATCTTTTCGATTCTCAAATCTTCGTGAAAATATTCCCTGCTCTTCGTCGCTCCTCCAACTCTTGCTCTCTCCAAACCTTCTTGATTGAATTAATGATATGATGAATGATCTCCAAGTATGTTTAGATCATCCTTTATCTCCTCTCATGTCATGACTCCTAATCCATCTCTAAGTTCTGCCCAAGAGAGACTCCTTCAATTCACCACGACTTGCCTCACTCCAGTTCGCGACCAGTATGGCCCGCCCACTTCAACGTCTCGCAAGCGCGCTTCTGCTAGCCTTCCAAAGAATCTTCTCTTATGCTCCAAATAAGGTATCAAGGCCGCTTAAGCTTTCTTAACATAGCAGTAGGCCAATACTTTCTGTAGTCGTCATTTTCCCTCTCCCACTAGCGCTCCACGCCTAAGCAACTACTTACTTCTAAACATGATCATATAGGCCACCGTAAATTCACATCGTTGCTCCAAAATGTCCTCCAAAACTCCCATTTGCTATATGAGTCGAGTTACCTACAACAAATGTAAACCCCATCAGAAGTAACATGAAAATACCCAGAAACTAACAAGATAACAAGCCAAATAAACATAATTCATAGGTTAAAAACCCACTCATCAAATTCCCCCAAGCTTGAACATTGCTTGTCCTCAAGCAAAAATTTGCAATTCAATGCGATGCAACTAACATCTAAACTACGAATCTAGAATTAAAACAATACATATGATTTACTCATACAGCCTCAGAAAAATTAGTAAACAAACACCATTCATATCAAATTCAATCTGCAATCACTATCAATCCGTAATCTCGCCCTGTTATGACTAGTACAGTGTGTGTGTGCGCAACACCCATGCTAACCGATAATGAATCAACTTAGTCACATAACTAGTTTCTTATCAGGAATCATACAGTAAAAACTAAAAAATTCAAAGACAAGCAAATTCTAGCATTAGCTCAATAACCAAATTCAGGTTCCGAGAAGGGTATTCATGTTCACTTTTTTTTTGTTTTTAGATAGAGAGATGGTTGGTGAGTGCATTTTACGCTCCATCTCACGCTTGCGTTTATGGAGAGTATTTCTTCTCAATCCACCACAAGACTCAACTGCTTCCACGCAATTTCTTTTTTATTTATTTATTTATTTATTTTTATTATAGAGCTTATATACCCCAACTTCCCCCAAGCTTAGGTTCATACCGATCTTATTCACTTTCTCATTTATACTAGCACTATCCTGTAGAAAATCTTTATGTAACATTTTGAACTAATCCATTAACACAGATGTTATTAAGTGCTATCCGTATTATACTAGTTTCAATCAGAACAAGATTCACATCACAATAGAGATTGCATCAAGATTCTTATACTTAGTGATATATTTGTCTACATAATTTCAATTTCATCATTGGCCAAAAATCACAAATACGATCTAATAACTAGATTCATGCAACTATATGCAAAAGAAATATATATGTATATATATAAATATATTTTTTTAGATTTTTATACTCCCTAAGTACTATCATGCAACATAAATAATGAAAACTAATACCCAATCCCCCAAACTTATATCAAGGAATGCCCTCATTACGTAAAATATGCACCAAAAGTAAATAAAATGAGGACTTCCCTGAAACGCGTTACTGCTCGTCCTCCGAAGGAGGGTAAGTTGGCAGGATAGGGGAATAGGCATAACCACCGGTTGAGCATTAGGATTACAACGAGAAAATGCCCCAGCAAGCGTATGGAAGGCATTTTCATTGTACTGATGCATTAAATCTTGACGTTCGGCCAACCATAAAATTGATTCCTTGGAGCCCGCGTTTGTTTCGCATTAACTGGTGGTGATGGTTGGCGAATCATGATGTAACCTTCACCACGCGGGTGTGATCGCGCCCCATCCCATGCTTTGTACCTTTCAATAGTGGCATGGTCAATTATGGCCATTGGTTGTTGTGTTGGCTCAGTAGGTTGCCACTGCACTCCAGCTTTACGACATAAGTCTGTAATGAGGAACCCATGAAGCAAACCACCCGTAGTACTCCCACGTAATGCCCGGTCAATTGATTCTTGAACACACTCCCCCACATCAACATCGTAAAATGCAATTGAATTGTCCATATGATAGTGGTGGTGAACAATCCCATACAAAAGCTTAGCCCACGCCTTCGTCACATCAGTTTGGTGGTGCGTGGGCATTAGACGAGCACATATAAATGCATGCCATTCTTTACCATATCGACGAAGTGCTGATTAAGGAAAACTTATCTTTTCATTCGTTCCGGCTTGAGTTACCCATTGAGTCTCTGGTTTGCATAATTTGGCAATCAACTCGTCCAGCTCCGGCAACCCATCTTCATAACGGTCATCTTGTGGTGTCTCCAACCCAAAATAAGCATTGATCGATCGATCATGAAAACGCCAATTGGTTTGCCTTCAACCATGGCAACATGATTGACATGTTCCATTGCATTAGCATAAAACTCCTTAGCTATGTTGATTTCCGCTGGGAGTGGTTGTTCCACTAGCTGAAACCAATGACGTTCTATAATTTGTAGAGCCATGTCTCCATCCAAATTCATATTTGGCTTCAATCCTCTTTCTAGCACCAAATTCTTCTTGTCGATGGAGGTCTTGAATCTTTCCGCGACCATTTCACTCACAAATTTTGTATGGTCATATGCATGCCGAGTCGTGGAGGATGATGCACATTGACGATTGTGGGAAGACATGTTATTTCCGGTGTGATTGGACACAAGCGGTGGTGGGCGGGCGGACTGAGTGTTACCCCTAAACTTGGACGATTGATGTTTCTTTGCTAGCCAAATTGTCAAAAACACAGCACCCACTCCCTTGGTATGCAATTCCCCGAATTTACCACTCAAATTGATGTCACAACAGGAAATTTCTTGAGGGATGATGAGAATTGGCTTACCTTGAAGAAGTTGAAGAGGAATCCCAATTCGTATGAAATTGTGCAAGGGGCGGATTAGATTTAGGATTTGAATGTTGTGTTTAAGCTTTGTAGTACCATAACTTCTAGGATGGTGGGTCTTCATATAGGTAGTAGAAAACCAACGTGGGTGGAGGTGGGAAGTGAAATGGGTAGTGGTGTTGGAAATTGAAAAGGAGAAGGAGAGTAAGGATGGTCTAAATTGGAGTTATGGGGAAGAGGAAGTGCAATAGGCTTAGGAGATGTGGAGAGTTTGAATGTAATGATGAGAGGTGTCTTGGTTAAGTTTATACACGTTGCTGCACTTTTCAGAATCTGCCAGGCCCGAGTAGCGCGGGCGCCACTGTTACGCATGAGGCAGAACGCTCGCCATTGATGTCTAGTAGTTCTTTGTCTTGGTCACGCCATGATCACTCACACCGGAAGAAGTATGCTTGATGTAGTACTGTCTCGCTACTGTGTGTCCAGAAGGTGAGGGATGGTGCAGTAGCGTTCCGCTACTTGGAGGATCGGCGCCATGCGCCAACACTGGGTCAAGCATATGAGGTCGGAGTGTTGCGCGACCGCGCTAGATCTATCCTTTTGGTAGTAAATATGATCATGGTCCGGCAAAGGCGGGTCATTGTCCTCGAACATCCTACAAAACATGGAATTATTCATATTAAAGTGTGTACATGACTCGATTCGACCCAAAATATACTACTAATTAAAATGAAAAAAAACTTAGAGCTTGGGTTGCCTCCCAAGTAGCGCCGGTTTAGCCGCATAGTCTGACCAAGGTGCCTCATTTATCATCAAGTGTCGATGAGAGTAATGTTGACAAGATCCCGCCTTGCATCTCCCGCCCAAAGAATGCTTTATCCGTTGTCCATTGACCTTGAATGTTTCCAAAGGATTTCGGTCAGAGTTCGATTGCATCATGCGGGAACAATATTTTGATGGTGAATGGTCCCAACCACCTAGACTTAAGCTTTTCGGGGAACAACCGTAATCGTGAATTAAACAACAATACCGATTGCCCCAGCTCAAAAGTTCGTTGCACGATTTTCTTGTTGTGCCATTTCTTGACATTCTCCTTGTATAGTTTCGCGTTTTTGTATGCCTGAAGTCTGAATTCATCGAGCTCGTTTAGTTGTAGCAGCCTCTTTTCCCCACAAACCGCTTGATCAAGTTTAGTTTCAATGGCCCAAGAGGCCTTATGTCAGAGCTCGACTGGTAAGTGACACGCCTTTTTGTATAACAGTTGATATGGTGACATCCCTATTGGAATTTTATAAGCGATTCTAAGATGCCCATAATGCATCATCTAACCGAGCGACCAATCCTTTCGATTCGGGTTCACCACTTTTTCCGAATTTTCTTTACCTCTCTGTCGAGACTTCACTTGCCCACTAGGTTTGGGGATGATAGGTCGTCGCCACCTTGTGGTTGACCCCATACTTCGCCAAGAGAGTCAGAAATGATTTGTTGCGTAAGTGGCTACCTTTGTCACCGATGATAGCTCTTGGCGTGCCAAACCTTGTAAAAATATTTTTCTATAAGAATTTTACCACCACTTTGGCATCGTTAGTCGGTAACGCTACCGCTTCAACCCATTTTGACATGTAATCAACTGCCAGCAAGATATACTGATTTGATAATGAGGATGGAAATGGCCCCATGAAGTCGATGCCCCATAGATCAAAAATCTCAACTTCTAAGATTGTTTGGAGTGGCATCTCATTCCTTTTCGATATATTGCCCACTCATTGACATCTATCACAAGTTTTAACAAATTGATGGGCGTCTTTAAATAACGTGGGCCAATAAAACCCTGCTTGGAGGACTTTTGCTGCTGTTCTCTCACTACCATAAGGTCCCCAGTATGTCGATTTTAATGACACTCATACAAGATACTATGTACCTCAACAGTAGGGGCACCTTCCGATCATCTTGTTTGCACAGATTGTTTGAATAGGTAAGGCTCATCCCACATATACCACTTGATGTCATGAAGAAACTTCTTCTTTTGTTGTCTTGTAAGATCAGGGGGGAGCATGTTGCTCACTAAGTAGTTCACGAAGTCCGCGTACCATGGATATTCTGCATTTACCCCAAATAATTGCTCGTTCGGGAATGACTCGTTTATGATGCCCTTGTCTCCTTCTTTTGTAATCGGATTGTCTAGCCTAGATAAATGATCAGCTACTTGATTCTCCGTCCCCTTCCTATCCTTTATTTCTAGATCAAACTCTTGAAGAAGGAGAATCCACCGAATAAGGCGTGGTTTAGCATCTTTCTTCGCAATTAGGTACCGAATAGTCGAATGGTCCGTATAAACTATCACTTTAGTGCCACCAAGTATGCCCTCAATTTATCAAACGATATACCACCGCAAGCGCCTCCTTTTCAGAGTTGTATAATTCATTTGAGTCTCCGTAAGTGTCTTGCTTGCATAATAAATAGCGTGAAATACCTTATCTCGACGTTGTCCCAAAACGCCCCCATCATAGATAGTCTCTTGCATCACACATCACCGAAAGGTATATTCCAACTGGAGCGACGATAATAATCGGGGCTATAGTCAACTTCTTTTTAACAACTCAAAAGCCAACTTACATTTCATCAAAACTAAACACGTAGTCCTTCTTCTAAAAGATCGCACAACGGCTTTTTGCAACTTTAGAGAAGTCCTTTATGAATCTTCTCAGAGAACCCCATGTCCCCAAAAACTTTCGATTCCTTTTACGGAGCTTGGTGGAGGCAATTTCTCGATCGTGTTCAACTTAGCTTTATCCACTTCCGAATCCTTGAGGCGAAACCTCAGTGGCCCAAAAATTATGCCCTCCTCAACCATGAAGTGGCATTTTCCCCGCTTAAGTACAAGGTTTGTCTCCTCAAGCATCGTTGTAACACCATTACCAAATTCCCGAGACATGTATCGAAATTGTCTCCATGGATGTAGAAGTCGCCCATGAAGACTTTCCACGTTTTTCTCCACCATATCGGAGAAAATGGCCATCATACACCGTTGGAAGGTAGCCGGTGCATTACATAACCCGAATGACATTCTCCTGAACGCGAACGTGCCGTAGGGACACGTAATTGTGGTCTTCTCTTGATCCTCAGGAGTGATGGAAATCTGGTTATAGCCCGAGTACCCATCCAAAAGACAGTAAAAATCGTGACCCGCCAGTCTGTCCAACATTTGGTCGATGAAAGGTAGCGAAAAATGATCTTTTCGGGTTGCCTTGTTTAACTTCCTATAATCGATGCACACCTCCAACTCACATCGTTTTTGCTTCAGATTAACTCATTATCTTCGCTTTTGTACCACGCTCATTCCCCTTTTTTTCTAAGACATAAATGAACCGGACTAACCCACTTACTATCTGGATATCGGGTAAATGATTCCAAAGATCCAATAGTTTCTGCATTTCCTTCTTTACTACTTCCTTCATAATTGGGTTAAGTCGTCGTTGTTTCTCCACCGTTGGTTTTGCGTCATCTTCCATCATAATTTTATGCATGCAAAACGACGGGCTGATTCCCTTGATATCTGCTATTATCCATCCTATTGGCTTATGTTCTCTAAGTACCCTTAGCAATTTCTCTTGCTGCAATTTGTTAAGTGCGGCAGAAATAATTACAGGCAAAGAATTTGAATTACCTAAATACGCATACCTGAAATGTTTAGGGAGTGACTTGAGTTCAAGAGTTGGTGGCTCCTCCAAAGATGGTTTCAATCTTTTCGTGGCTATCTCCTCCGTGTGTAAAGATTCACAAGGTGTTTTGAATCGGCTTACTCGTGGCAATGAGTCTAACATCTGTAAATAGTCCATAAATTCTGGGTCATCGAGCTCCTCATCCCCCAATAATGTTGTCTCGAGAAGATCGTTGCTCAGGCTCTTTCCCATGTCTTCGTTGACTATTTGATCAATTATTTCCATCCAAAAGCACTCTTCTTCATTCGCGGGGAATTTCATGGCTTTGAAGATGTTAAACTTGACTTCTTGATCTTGGACCCTCATCATTAATTCACCTTTTTGTACATCGATGAGTGTCCTACCAGTCGCCAAGAAAGGCCTCCCTAGGATAATCAGGATGTTTTTGTCCTCCTCAAAGTCCAGAATAATGAAATCAGCGGGGAATATGAATTTATCAACTTTTACCAATATGTCTTCCACAATGCCTCTCGGATATGTGACTGACCTATCTGCCAACTGTAATGAGATGTTCATAGGCTTTGGAGCCAGTAATCCCAATTCTGTGTAAACTGATAACGGCATAAGGTTCACACTTGCTCCTAAATCACACAAACATTTATTGAAAGTCGTGTTCCCGATCGTGCATTGAATGGCGAAACTCCCCGATCTTTCAACTTGGGTGGCAACTTTCATCAGAAACCGCTGCCAACTCCTCTCATTAGTGCCACCGCCTCTCAAAATCTTCTAGCTTCTTCTTTCTAGATGTAATCCCTTCATAAATTTTGCATAACTCGACATTTGCTTTCTGGAGCTTCAAGAACGAGAATGTTAATTTGCAATTTCTTAAATACTTCCAAGAACTTTGCAAATTGCTTGTCTAATTTCTACTTTTGAACTCTTTGCTGAAATGGCGGTGGCGGATACACAACCGGAGTGTCATCGAACTTTGTTTTCTCAGTTCGCGTATTCACATCCTGTTTTTCTACATCCACTATGTTATCATTACTCTTATCATCAGAACCAGCTGAATTGTCTGCAGCTATCCCAACCATTTGTTTTCCACTCCTCAAGGTAACTGCCCGACATTGTTCATGATTTCCCTTTAGATTTCTTTCGGTGTCACTCGGTAGGGTCCCTTGTGGTCTGTTATTCAATGCTAAGGCAATTTGTCCCATCTGGTTTTCTAAATTCTTGATGGCCATTTCTTGTGATTTCATTGCCATTTCTTGGTTCTTTATAGCTACCTCATTACTTGTAATATACTTCGATAACAATTCCTCTAGATCCGATTTTTTTTTGACCTTAAGCTGGTTGTTGTTGATTCTGAAATCCTGGAGGTTACGATGGTCGTGGAGCTTGCTGATTCTGATTATTATTCCATGACTGATTCAGATTATTCCTATTCCCCTGATTATATGCATTCTGATATGTGTTCTCGAGGAATTCGCTGTAGCTACTCATGAATTGTCAGACTGACTCGGTTGATTGTGCATTGATCCGTCAAATGTTCCCCACAAGACAACTCACAAATAATTGTAATTGTCTGCGGCTCATTCCCTCGACCACACGTCGAACTTCTTAGCGAGTGTCAAATCAGGTCGCTATTGTCGCACACTCCATCTACTTCCAACACTCCAAATGAATCGTAGGTTGTGTCATTCTTGTCGTAATACTAATAATTATTAGCGCCATAGTCTCTATCAACCGTATGCCTCCTCATACGCCTTAGCCATAAATGCTCCCCGATGCCGCATCAATACTAGTCCCGAGATTCCCATGTAGTCCGTTGTAAAATGTATTCAATTGCAACCATTTGGGCAATCCGTGATATGGGAATTTCCTAAGAAATTCCTTATATCTCTCCCACGCCTCGTACAATGACTCCCCATGTTGCTGATCAAACATGGTAATCTCATTCCTCATCTTTGCAGTTTTTGCAGGTGGGAAGAATTTTTCTAAGAATTTCTGAGCCAGGTCCTCCCATGTCGTTAACGAACCAGCTGGTGAGAGTGTAACCAACTCTTTGCCTTTGTCCCGCAGAGTGAATGGGAACAAACGAAGCCTAATCGCCTCATCCGACACCCCATTATACTTGAAGGTGTCGATATTTCCGTAAAACCGATTAAATGCTCATTCGGATCATCATTAGCCATTCCCCAAATCGCATCGAATTTCGCATCATTTGAATTGTCCTGTGCTTGATTTTGAATGTGTTTGCGCTATTGCAGTTTGGTGATACTAGATCGCAACTCTTCACCACCTTGGGTGTCGCAAAATCTCTCAACGCTTTCGTCTTCTAGAAGAACCATTTCTTCTTCCTTCTCAGAGTTTTCGAATTCGTCCCTTGTTTCCTTTATCCACTTACTTAACCTCTGAAACCTTCTATCGATGTCGTCCTCAAAAGGAAACAAGTCTGGATTTTTTGATCGAGTTTGCATAAACCAATATCACAAACCTGAAATTCGAAGAACAAAACAAAACAAAAAGTGTTTAAGTAAAACTGGACTAATTAAACTGATATTGCAAAAATAATAAAATCTGTATTGAAATCCCGAAGAATCTACCGCCAAAAACTTGTTGGGTAAAATCTATATACGCACAACACGCAAGTATACGTGGTCAACAAGTAATATAATAGTAAGTAAAGTATCGTTCCCTCAGAGATTTAGCACAAATTTACCTTGCAACTACCAATCTTCTATTAATCCAAATTTTATCAAACTAATCAATTTCTAGTTTATATTGAAAATATTAAATCATCAATACTCAACTCAATACCAGCAAACCCTAAATCTAAATTTTCAAACAAATATTGGAGAATTAGGCTCATAACTTTACTCTAAGAATCCCTCTGATTATTATCACCTTATTCCAGTTTAACTCAATATCCCAGTTTATTAATCAAGAACACATAAATAGTATTAAACACCTCTCGATATATTAACACCGTATTAACCCAAATCCACACTTAAGATAGAATTAAGTCAAACACCTTAATTAATGAACTCACTATATCTCTATGTGAATTCCAATTAAGCAAGGTTTAATTCCAAGTTCTCTTCACGATTACATATGATATCAAGCATATCTCTACCTCGACAATAATCAAGAATCTGCTATTCACAAAATTCATGACACACGCTATATTAACTAGGTCTAGATTTATATTTCATCTCTCGAGTTCATACAAATCCACAAAAAATTGTTGATCAAGCAATTCATAAATTCAAGCTCCAATTAATATAGATAAACTGCATAATAGCTTAATTAAATTGAAAACCAAGGCTACACAATCATCGTTCCACTTAGAGATCCATTAAAAGCCTAACAAGTAATTTAGCCCATAATAAATGAATTAAACACTGAATAAATTAAAGGAAACATCATCCCAATTACAAAGATAGAAATTAGAGAAGAATAATAGTACACCACCCTTCTCAGCTTTCAATTCTGAAATCTTCGTGAAAATATTCCTGTTCTTCGTTCCTCCAACTCTTGCTCTCTCCAAACCTTCTTGATTGAATTAATGATATGATGAATGATCTCCAAGTATGTTTAGATCAGCCTTTATCTCCTCTCAAGTCATGACTCCTAATCCATCTCTAAGTTCTGCCCAAGAGAGACTCCTTCAATTCACCACGACTTGCCTCACTCCAGTTCACGCTCACCCAATAGCGGTCCGCCCAGGGGCTTCAACGTCTCAGTCAAGAGAGGCTCTCTTAGCCTTCCAAAGAATCTCTCCATGCTCCAACATGTGTTCATGGTTTCTACCGCCCTCTTAACACAAAGGCTCTTTCAGTGCTTCGAGTCGTCAATGACTTTCCCGCCCACAAGGCGTTTACGTGCTCAAGAACTACTTCTTCATGTTGATCAGCTATTGCTTAGGCCACAATTCTGCACTGCTCCAAAATGTCTCAAAGCTCCCATTTGCTATATGAGTTTACCTACAACAAACGTAAACCCCATCAAGTAACATGAAAATACCAAAATAACAAGATCCTCCAAAACATAATTCCCCATTCGGTGGCACCAAAGGCGGATATGGACAAAACAATGCCGGTGGTTTTGAGTTACTTCTCAAAAGCAACAAACGTGTTAAATTATAAATTCCCATACCTTATTAGTCTAGTAACTACCCATTTTTATCTCTCTGCTTGCGAAAATTTGACCCAAAAATTAGACTTTGACTTATCGGTTGAAACTTAGTTAGAGAAACCTTCATTACATGTGCTATCCAAGTAAAGTCATTTTGAATAATATTTCATTGTTAATAAATTTCTGGTTTCTCGAAGACTTCCACTATAGCGTGAAATCGAATTTTGTATTGATCCTAGTACAAAATCCATTTCTTAAACCCTCAAATATTTCTTTACCTAGAACGAACATAACATGCGCCAAGGACGTTAGCTCGAGCTGTTGAAGATAACGACTATACCATTCAATATCATCGTGGAAGAGCGAACGTGGTAGCTGACGCGTTGAGTAGAAGATTGTATGCATTTACGAGTGCGATGTTGTTAACACAAAAACCTATTTCGTATAACTTACAAATGATGAAGATAGAGTTAAAGACTCTAGGGACCCACGTGAAGATAGCGAATATACGATTTTAACCAACTTTAAATCGATAAAGATAAAGCCGCTCAAGCTACACACCCGGAGCTGATGAATACGAGGATGAAGGTTCAAGAGGGCGTTATTCTAGAAGCAAGAGTCGATCTCAACCCTCGATTTAGTTAGCCCATTTAAAATCCTCGATCGAGTAGGAACTGTGGCCTATAGACTCGCCTTACCACTAAGTATGTCTCATGTTCATAACGTTTTTTTCGTATCGATATTACGTAAATATTTGGACGACCCAAACCACATTATTGAATTAGAATAAGTAGGATCATATTCGACACTCAAAGGTTATACCTCAAGAGTTAGAATCTGTCGAGGTATCCTCACCTTTTTGGTATACCAGGTATGTACGTAAATTTCGAGGGCGAAATTTCATAAGGAGGGGAGATTGTAAGACCCCAAATTTTATGAAAAGAAAGAATTCAATTTTCTTATAATTATTATTTTATTTCGCAAATGGTTAAATTGATAAAAGGTTAAAGTTAAGGGTGATATGTGAATTTTTTTTCAAAGTAAGCAAGTTGTTATAAAATATTCATTTGGTCGGGGAATATTATTTTTTTGTCGGGAATATCCGTACGACGACACAATCATTGGTGGACCCCACAATGGAAGTATTATCGTAGTTAGAAAACGATAGAATTATCTTTTTATAAAAATAACGGCGAAAGTGTTACCGTTAAAACTGTTGAACTACCCGGTAGTAAAAGTAAAGTAATACGCGTGGTTGCATAGTAGCACATGGTATTGATTATTGATGCTTACGTAAGAAGTCACTTAGTAATACTCAATTATTGCTACAGTAATTGATGCATCATATCTCTCATATTATTGGTTCAATTATTGTCACAGTATCAATATTTTATATTATTTAATCAATAATTGAGATGACAAAGTTAGTCATATTATTATTTGCAATATTGACAATGTCTAGAAGTTCTGTCTAGGAGAGGTTTGGTCACCTAATTGCGCGCCAATAAGGAGAAATCCTTATTGGAAAGCCCCCTCTTTCTTGGGAACGACATGTTTGTTAAATATTGTTAGTTATAATATTGATGATGAATAAGTTCTTGTTGATTAAAGATGAAATTGATACTTCCATTGTGTGGGAAATATTAGTGTTAGTGGAAATCGATATTTATTTCGATAATAATTGATGTCTGGAGGTTATATTGACCAATCAGATAATTAATCGGATAAATGAGCTATTAATTGCTATTAATTCACATGCTTATAACTATGTGTTCACATGTGTGTACTATTGATTCACCTGATTTACTATTAGGGGAATTGGTGCAAGATTGATAATACTTGCATGACTAAATTAAAAATGGAGGTATAGTTGAAGGTACTATACTGTAATTAGTTTTTTCACATGATTATACTATTGAGTCACATGAATGAACTATTAATTCACATGGTTTACTATTAGGGGAGGTGGTGCAAGTTTGATAATACTTACAGGACTAAATTAAAATGAAGAAAAGAGGAAGGTATTATCTTTGTAATATTTCGAGCCCCAAAAAGTGCAATTGTCGAAACTATATTTTCCTATAAATAGAAGCTCATTCTTCCTTTATTCTCACCAATTCACTAAGTCTCACAAGAGCAATTATAGAGATAGAAGCTATAGAGAGAGAAGTTATAGAGAGAAAGAAGAAGCGAAGTCTGCTACTTCACTACTCCAATTATCCAGGTCTTCTTACCGAGGTGAAGGTATTATTTATTTCATATTCTGAAGAGATATTATTTTTTGTATTCGTATGAATATTATTTCATTCAATATTCATAAAGGATATTATCTTCGTTCAATATTCGTTGGACAATGAATATTATTTTTGGTACATGAATATTATTCTTGAATTTTACTCCACAAAGCAGTATCATGTTGGCAATTTGAACGTTATTGAATTCTGGATAAATTAAATTATAAATCTTTAAAATTTATCCTTGAACTTGTTTTATTGAATTGTTATGTCATGGTCAACATCCTCATGTTTATATTGTGATGAAAGTCGTCTTTGGCTTACGTGCATAGATGGACTTGGTATGATTATGACCAGGGATTATTCGGTATAATCATGACCGTAATGTAACGAATGATGTGGTAAAAGTCCTCATTGGCATGTAGTTCATTGATGGATAGTTGTTGGTATGATTATGACCAGGGATTATTCGGTATAATCATGACCATTGATGATTACATGAATATCCTTGGCCGTGGTGCATGGATGATTTGATTTTATTTATTAAGCTGAGTCTCAGCGATAAAGTTGATGAAAAACTTTTTAAATCATAGAAGATAGTAGATTTTATGCTCTACTTGACTCTTCTAATGGATTACTTATTCCGCTGCAGTTGTTGATCTAAAACTTGTTGTCTATTGTATTCTATTAGTTGTTATAATGTTGAATGCTAAGGATAATTTATTCTGCATTATCTTAGTCATAATAATTTTTACTGGGCTAGTTGAGCTCACCCTTTGCTTTCATTATTCTCTTTAGGAAATGAGAATATAGTTGAGACTAGTCGGGGAACGGAGTGACGGTCCAGATGATAGCATTAGTAGTCCTCACTATTCTATTAAATAGTGTCACAATAAATGTAATGAGGACTATATTGAGTGTGGATATTGTCTAGAAGGCAATATTCTTATTTAAACTCTCAGATATGTTTTGTCGTATATTACCCGACAGTTGTATAATTAAGTTTGTATTTAATTTATGTACCATGTATTTGGCGACTCAAGATGGGTGATGTATACCTATTTTGGGGGCGTCACAGCTTAGACCATACCAATAAATTGGACATCATCTTAAAATATTCGTCTAGTTAAATCAATTGACATCGACTACTCTTTAAATTCTTTTAATCATAACTTAAAAACGTTTTATGACGTCATGATTCCCTACGATTGTAGATTAGGTTCAGATGGTAGAAGGATTATACCCAAGTTTATGATCGTATAGTCCCTTCAATCTACCATTGAAAATGATCAAGCTCAGTTTGAGAAGCCTGACTCTGTCCAAGAAAAATTGTCTGATATTCCTTCGTCTTCCAATAGTGATTGGTACTCAACGATCTATCAGATTCTCACTACATTCATAAAATTGTCCAAGAATGAGAATCATGGAGTCCAATCTGGTGTTCAACAGAAGTCTGCTCAACCAAATGATCAAAATCCTAAGGAACAAGAGTTACTGAAGAATTCTAACGACCTGGGTGAGAAAATATCTCTCATTGCTGCAGAAGCAAAGATGTTGTCAAAAGAAAGAGATAGTGTGATTCAAAATAGACTCCAAGCCACAATACCATATATATCTCTCAAAATCAAAGAGAGAGATCAAATCTATTTGAAGTTCATCAATGATAAGAAAGAAGAAGCTCTGCATGCTCAGAAGGACAGTACAAATCAAATCTTGTCCCTCTTTGACAAGATTGACTTCCTAAAGCAGTCTCTCTCTACCTACATTTGGAGCTAAGTCAATAAGAACTCAAGATTGAAGTTAGCAACTCATCTTATCTGACAGAGCAGCTTATGACAAATGTCCAACAATTTTCCCAAATGATTCATAACAAAAAGGGGGAGAAAAAGAGGTATTCAAGAAAGAGCAATGAGAGAAGAATGAAGGATGAAGCAAAGAAGAAGAAGAAGAAGAAGAAGAAGTAGGTCAACATAGCAGCAAGTGTATCATCATCTTAGGGGGAGCCAAAGAAAAATCTGAAGAGCAAAGCAGAAGACAAAGAAGAAGAGTATGCATCTGAGTTAGAGAATCATGAAGATGAAGAAATGGAGCATGCATCTTAAGGGGAGCAGGAACCAGGATATCAAGAAGAAATGAAGTCACCATCCCAAGGGGAACAGGAGCAAGAAGATCAAGCAGATGAATAGCAACAACAAAGGGAATCCAGGAGACACACATGAAGAAGAAGGTACATCTCTATATGTAATCAAATGCTTTTTAATATATCATTCATATTACATGCTCTATCAATACAGTAGCTCACTGTATCTTAAGATTCATTCATCTCATACATATGCACTAATTATTTTTTTCATAATCAAATAGGGGAGATTGTTAGGAATAAGCATGTGAATGATATTCCTATTTATATAAGATTTGATTACAATCTTAATGAATGAATATGCAAATATGCCTGCATTGAAATAAGCTATAAATTTCTTTAATAGACAACATGAATATATGTATAAGGACTTAGACTGAAATAATTAAATATGTTAGGTTGATTCTACATGAACAAAACAGCTTGTGTAAATTCCTTAAAAAAGAATATGATGTACAAGGACTAAATTTAGAAAAATCAAGCTTGCTAGGTTGATCTTATATGATATAATAGATTGGCCTGCCTGATCGTCGAGTACTGCATAAAGCCTTAGAAGTCTTCCAGTAGAAACAAAGAACTCGGAGACTATCAAGGCAGAATCGTAGTCCGTCGAGCCAGCCAAGGGATTACAGAAGCCAAGGCAGAATCGTAGAATATTGAGAAAGTGGCTATAGATCGTAGTCTGCCTTGGAGGGCCTCACTCAGAATCGTAGAGTTAACTCAAGCACCTGCCAAGATAAGTCAAGAATCGTAGACCATATTTAAAGTCGTGGAGTCTACTGATCATATCAGAGGCAGAAATCGTAGTCTGGTATACAATCTGCTCTTGGAGTCGTAGAGTCTGCAAAACCAAAGCCAGATCATAGTCCGCAGAACAAAGTCTTTGACAAAGCCTATCAATGCTCATAATGCCAAGGAAGAATCGTAGTGTTAACATGATTCTAAACACATGAGCACTCCCAAAGCATCCAAAGAATGAAGCCTCTGATCTGAACTGTAAAAGATGTAATCTACCTGAAGGAAGCCAAAGAGCATTCACCTAATGGCTTGCAAGCAAACAGAAGATCGAAGCATCAATTCAATCAGCATCCTGATTAAATTGGTAAGCCAGTTGAGGGAAGTCTTCCACAAGCAATAGTGAGAAGACTTCATATAATGTGACTGATAAAAGAAAGTCAGTAATGCAGTAGCTGTCAAGATAAACAAAGGATAATGGTTTTGGGTATAACCATGATCGTAGTGCTAGCGAGATTAGAAGCAAGAACTGATGAGTTCTATAACAGAGATATTGGCCAACCTATACAAAATAGACAAAGAAGACTAAGTATGGGTCAGAATATTGATGATATGTGAACCAGAGATCATAAGCAGAAAGAGAGCTGATCATGACTAATCTGATGAGTCTTGAAGTTAAGGAGGGCCAGAACATTCAAACAAGTTGTCAGTGTCTAATGCAAGTCAAGGAAAACAGAAGTATTGAAGCACTGCAAAAATAAAGGAAGAGAGATTCTGCATTGAAAATCTAGAGAATACTCTCAGAATCGTAGAGTCCAGTCATCTGCATCAGAATCTTAGAGTTTAGTCATCTGAGTACTGAAGCCTTGGAAATGTCTCAATGCAAAGACTAACATTCGAATGTTGGGTATTGAAAGCATCGATACAGAAGGAAAACTCCTGATGTTTTAATCAAGGAATCAAAAAGAAGTAATAAAGGTGACTACCAGCCTTACACGTTAAAGTGATATTCTGATGTGGTAGGTGAAAAAATTAACTGGAGTGTCAGAAAAGTGAAAAAGAGGATGTCATGTCACATCTGCAGTCTGCACCAAATAACTAGAGATCTGCGAATCAGTTCAAATAGCTTCCAACGACTATAATCCAACGGAAAGCTTCTGAAAGGCTATTTAACAATAAAATCTTAATAGGAGAAGATGTTGGTGGTTAACAAGTTGTTGACTCTATGAGTTCTATAAGAGCAAAATCAGAACAAGTCTCAGTGGCAGTGAGACTACGAAAGTAGAAGTGAAATAAGATAAGAGAAGAGATTTAAATAGGAAAATACTTCACTCAACAACTATGAGAATGACATTGAAAATGGCAGCTAAGTTGAGAGTCGAGAAGGCCAAGAAAATAGCTTTCAAAAGATTGGCAGATTAGAGAGGAGATTCAAAGAGCCAGTCTAAAAATCACCATGAACCATCAAGAGCTGAAGAAGAACAGATACAGAACCAAATATGTACACAAGCCAACCAAGGTTCATGGGATGCTAAGTGTCAGATGAAGTCTACCAAAGATGCAAAGACTTAGCAAACCTCATGTGGTGAAGAAGTGCAAGCTGAGATCAGAAAAGGACCAATCACAAGATCAGCTGCACCAAAGAATTAGTGGCAAACTACCAAGTACTCAAACCTCGAGTTTCATGAACAACTAAGCAGTCCCAATTCAAAATCCAAGGAGGATCACACCGAGCTTCCAAGTATCAAGGATGAACAAGCTTAAAGTCATCTTGGCAACTCAGCACCAACAACAATAAGAACAAGAGCCAGGGCCAGAAGGGTCCTTGTCCAATGTACTAAACTAAGTTCCAAGGCTATATGCCTTGAAGATTTTTTAGTGAACTTAATTTCCAAGTCTGCTAGACTTGAAGAGTTCTTAGTGAACTACAGTTTCAAGGCTGTTGGCCTTGAAGGAATCTTAGTTGTAACATTCCAGAATTTTAAATTGTAATATTAAATATTTATTGAATTATATAAGTATTTAATGGATATGTTTATTGTTGAATAAATAGTTGTTCAATTTGATTTGATTTGATCTAGTTAATTATTTGTTAAGTAAATAATTAAGGAGTTGAGAAAATTAATTGTTATGAGATTATATACTAATTTAAATTAAATAATTAAGTTAGAGAGCTTATAATGATTAAATGAATTATAATATTTTAATTGGAATTTGTAATTAAAATAAGGTGTTAGTTGGTTAAATAAAATTATAATTATGTGGTAGTGATTTATGTGTTAAAGTAATTTAATAGGTTAGTATTTGAATTGATTAAATTGATTATTTAATTAAATAGAAGTGTGAAAAAGAATGTAACGCCCCGAAATTCGGTCTATCTTCACACCTGGATTCCGTACGTCACGAGTACATCCTTCATCCAAAATACATCATTATATACCAAAATATAACAACATACACTCTCAAATCCCAAGTTCTGGAAACCTTATAACCTTTTTGATTACAAATATTAATAAATACATTTTTCATTTCATCTTACAAGAGTGACTTTTATCCGCCACCAAGGATACATAATAGTTCATTAGACTAGTCTATTGTTCAGTTTTATCTTTTTACATAACAAGTCTTCACTTGACCTTCTCGCTCGTTCACCTTCTGAATGGTACTTCGTCTGGATACCGTCAGCTTGATCTTTGTGAGATCCTTAAGTTCTGCTAACCGTGTTCACTAAAAATTATTTTTCATTTAAATTAAGTGTGAGCATTCAATTGCCCAGCAAGTCATAACAGTTGAACAAACACCTTCAGAATTAAAACATTTCTTTAGAACTTCTATAACCGAACAAAGGTAATGAAGCAACTTGAATAATAGTAATAGTCTCGATTTCTATCATCTTAAAACATCAGTCATTTTCACTTTGAAATACTTTATTCTTCTACCTTTTTTATACACGTCCTATATGGCTAGAATCATTAGCACAAAATTAACAATAAAGGTTCATGTATAAACAGAACATACTTGTATTGAATAGCTCAATCACAAAACAATGCATTTCATAGAAACACCGAAGTGTTCAAATTGTGGTTCAAGGTCTCATACGTTCTACCACATTGTACAAATATCGCACATTCAAACATAGACAGAAATTCTAAAGTACAACATCTGAGAAGTGTAAGAAACTAGCATTCATGTAATATGAATGAAGTTAGGAAACTTGCCTTACGCCCATGGATATAGCTTATGTTGAACTGTTCATTCCAATTCCTATATAACACATAAGGAGAAAACATAAACACCCATTAGTCATATATTGAACTTACGCATTGGTTTGCTTAACTTTACTTCTTAGGGTTCGCGTTCTTGCAATATAAGTTTACGCGACTAATTTCCTTTACCAGTTTACGGCTTCAAGACATACGGAGATGTCTTACTCAACGTTTATCATCTTGGATGATTATATTCTTATCTTCTTCTTATAATTTCTCTAAGACTCAGTACACATCATTTCTCTGCAAGTAGTCCATATGGTACTCTGAGTGGTTTCCCACAAATAACCAACAAACAAGTTCCCGTCTCATCTACACTGCCATCACAGTGAGTTAGATCGGTTGCCAGTTTCGTATATACCTTCGCTCTCTGAAGGAATTGTTTAGCCCAACTCCCATATGTCACCCATCAAAGTTATGATTGTACCACAACCTAACTTCTTTTAACGTATACGAACTATTAAACTATAATGTTCGATTAAGTCAATTTCTTATCGACTTACATTCGGCTTTCATTAATCTTATTACCGTTAATTCATTACGGCTTTCTTGATAGATCATATCTTATTAATACTTTCATTATCCATTACATGAACCCCATGTTCATTACCCTCGTCGCTCAATGTCTAAGGAATCACAACCATATCAATCTCTCACGTTCGTTCATCGCGACTACGGTCCCCGGATATTGGTTACGTAACCCGCGTTTATATATTTGTCATTTACTTTTTATTAATCTTTATGTTCAACCTTTAATAAAGGTTTACATTACTTGATTAAGTGTTACATTAGTTGAACATTATATTCTTTATCTTCCCTTATATTTCCCCCAAGAACTGAGCAGTTAAAAGCTCATCTCTGGCATTTTCAAACAATTGGCTGTATTTCCACTCCCTTCTCTAACTCTCGTCTTCTTGTATACACTCGTCATAAGTTTATGGTAGTGCCAGATCTGCTTGGCCCTTCTCCTCCCATAAGCTCTCATTGGCTGCTACATTACAGAGCCTAAACCCTAGACAAAAAATTCTCTAAGTGTTAAATCTAATTTGAGACGCTTACTTCGCGATCTCATAACTCCGTCATTATAACTCAGAACGAGGTCATTCCAAAGCCATTCTCTTACTTATCTTACGTAATTTAATACCACTTAGACAAAACTTCGTTCTGAATTCGTTAATGTGCCATTCTATTTGCTTGATCTTCACAATTTGTTCATTTTTACGCTTGTAACGCACTTCATTTGTTCGTCTGTAATTCGGTCATCCAAACTCGAAACTCGTTCGTTCTTGAGTCCACGACTCATGTTTTCTATGTTCTCTTACTTTCTTATGAAACGCTACCCACACGGGTTCATTTACTAACTTTCTAATTCTCGTTTGTCTTTTATGAAATTTTTGCCATAACTTCGTTATAGCTAAGTTTTAATCCGTTCTTCATGAACGTTTCTACCGTTCTTAACCAAGCAATACACATATAACTTATACGCGATGGTTTTAAACTTGTCCATCAACAACAATTATCCTATGATGATTTTAAATTTGTCCATCAACAACGTTCTTCGTGTTCTTCGCGTGTTCTTCGTTCGTTCTTCATTTTAATCGATATTTTGGATTTTGATTTCACTTTTTATTGGAATTTGATGTTATAGAACACTATTCTTTACTTATTTCACCTAATTATTCATATAATCCACTCAGAGCGTTCTAATTCATTACGAATCTTATACTTCCTTAAGAATCTTATTTCTTCATTTTCTTATGATTTTAACCATATGAAATCATCTCAATCTTCTTTTACTTCTTAATCCTATTAAGTTATGTTTTTAAACATAGAACTTAAAGAAATTAAAAAAGAAACTAAGTTCCGGATTACCGTGCTTCTTTAATCTTCTCCCGTCGGACAAAGTTTGCAACCGAGCAAGCTTTTCCTCCTCCTTCTCCCTCCCATCCGAACCCTCTCTCTCTCTCTCAAGTGTGGGAGGATTATCAAAATCCTCAAAATATAGAAATGAGCTTCCTATTTATAGAAAATCAAAGTTAAGGGCATTTTAGTCATTTCGCCCACTTAACCTCCTTACTATTCCAAACTTAGCCACCAAGTTTACTTAGCCCCCACACTTACTTAGCCATTAAGTCTTCTTAGCCATTAAGCATAAACACTTTACTTAGCTTTTAAGTTTACTTAGTCCTTACTAAACTTATCTTTTACTTAGCCCTTAAGACTAATCGTATTCTACGCATCTTATTCTCGTATTCTATTCGTATATAGTTCGTACGATATTCGTATTATACGTCATAATAATCTTCTTGCTATACTCGTATTCCTCACACATAATAACCCTAATTATTATACGTAAACATTAAACCGTTCTCAACATTTTACGTAATCAATAACTTCTCTGAATTTCAAAATAAATCTCCGAGCAGAAAAGGACGAATAGTGCCTATTTCGTCTTTTTCCCCGAAAAATATTTTGTTGCCGGAAAACTTCTATTTTCGTCTTGAAAATTCTTATTCGCTCAGACTAGCTCTTAGCCAGGATACTCCCGGTTTATAATCATCCTAGGTTATAGAACGAATAATAAACACATAACACATAATAGTATTAACAAGAATTCATTTTATTAATAACTAATTCTTTAAACCTAAATTTTGGATAATCCAAAATTCCGGGTTGTTATAAAGAACCTTGCTATAAAGGAGTTATTAAAATAAATTAAAGGAGTTTAATTTAGTTTTGGCCAAACAAGCCTTAATTCATATTAAGTCTTTAATCTAATAGTATTTTATCAAACAAGGTACAAGGATTAATCCACTTGTTTAATTAGGTTTTCCAAACAAGGTGTAAGGTTTAAAGGGTTATTTTATTAGCCTAGCCAAACAAGCCTTATGGCTTTTGAATTTTAAAAATTAGATAACTGATATCAGTTATCTCTATATTAATATTATATAATTAATATATATTATTACTATATACGTTATATTTTACTACGTAAGATAGAGTTAGAAGAAGAAAAAAAACTCAGAAGAAGAAAAAAGAAGAGAAGAAGAAAAATTGAGAGAATCCTAGAAGGTTTTGATAAAGGAATTTGAGGAAAGAGGTATTGTTGATCAAAGGAAGGAAAATCTTCATCATCTAGTATACAAGGTATCATCCAAACCTTTTTCCTTAAAAATTTGTTGTCTTCTTCTTCTTCGAAAAAGTTCTTTGTAAAATATTTGTAAAAGATGAATTGTTGATATAGCTTTATATGATAGTCGTTGTTATAAGAATTATTTTCATAAGGTTTATATATGAGTATAGATAAATTAATTCATGGGTGTATGTATTTTGTGTAAGAAAATATATTATAGTGAGTTCATATTCATATATATATATATATATATATATATATATATATATATATGAATATGGCTTAGTTTAAAGTAAAATAAAGGATTTATTGGTTGTTTAAATTATAATTTGACTATTGAATTTGTAAGAGGATGAATAAACATAAACATGATATGTTGAATTGACTGTTTTGATTGAAAAACAAAGTTACAGTGATGATTTTTATTAAAAATGTCAAAAATAGAGTTTTATCAAAAATAGTGAATTTGGGTGTTGTAAATTTGATGTTTATGTTATTTACATGGGTAGAATCATGTAAAGAGTCTTTACAATATGTTTACATGAAGTCTCTGTATGTATTACATGTTAATTAGTTTGTTAGATTGGAGCTTGTAGGCCAATTTGGCTTTTTTGTTCATCTTTATTCTGCCGAAATTTGGGCGCTAGAAGTCTGAGTTTAGCCGCATTGCGGCCCAAAGATATTTCTCGCTTCGCATCGGGTATCACGCCGCATTCGCCGCATTATCACGCCACGCAATGCAAGAATCGCTAACTTTGAGTATCGCACCGTAGTGCCAAACCACAGTGTAAACTGTGGTGCCGCAGCACAATTTAGCAGAACGGTCTGACAGTTTTATTTAATTATATAAAGTCTGGAAATAAATGTTATGTGGACTGCTAAATTATAATTTCAGTAGTACTAAACTAAGAATGAGCATGTTATCAAGGGTTAACTAGTATTAGTGTTAACGTAATTCGATTATGTGATTTGATAATTAAACCTACATGATGTGTATACTTGTTTATATATACAAAATGTTGGTAGTGACTAATTATGTCATGATGACATATATATAGGGTATTGAGATTCAAGTTGTAAGGTTTAGCTTGTGCTCAAGGCAAGTTCTCTAACCCTAAAACTTCGTTGTGCATGTTTAATTTCGTTAAGTATGTTATAGCTTTTAAATTCAATTACAATTTCGCAAGTTGCTACCTCTACACTTTCCTAGAGCTAGATTGTTTATTATTGAGAAAGTTCTTGTATCTATTGTTCATGAGGATAGAAGTATTCTAAATCTTATATTTTAATATTGAGCTAGTTTCTTTAATATGTAACTTGTTATTTAGCATGCGAGTTGCAATATTTTAATATTCTAGTGTTGAAAAACTTTATCGTTCAAATTACTATTCACTATGCATGCTTAGCATCCAATTTTTAATAACCTTGACTTAATATTGTTCAAGCAAATTATGTTATGATTATTCAATGTTTATGCTATTAGATTATTCCTAAAGCATGATGTTAATTTACAAATATTGATTCAGTTATGATTATTCCATAGCATACAGTTAGTTCTTTTGTATTCAACTAATCCTTAGTTGATGACAGTTGAATTCTAAATTACCTTGTAATGTATCCAAACCAAACCTACTTTGGTGCGGACTTGTATTCTAAATACTGAGATGAACAACTCTTTTATTAGAGGTTTACGCTTAGTGTTGAAATAGTTGTGCACAATACATTGTACGAAGGGTTGATCCCCCTAAGTATGTGGAGTCCTTATAGTCTTATGACTGTTAAAGTTAAAGTTGAAAGATTACTTATAACTGTGGACATGATTCGTGGTCATTAGACCCTCAGTATTATGTTTTAGAATGTTAATAGGACATATCATTCAGTTCTATTGAGCCTATTTTAGCAATTGTTGTAATGTTGTAAAGTTATTCATTCTTCTTCAAGTGAGCTTTGTTTGCTCACTCTTGCATATTTACACACTTATTGCAGCTAAGGTTGATGTAAGACCTCGAATTTTATGAAATAAAAGTATTCAATTTTTCTTATAATTACTATTCAGTAAATGGTTAAATTGATAAAAAAAAGGTTAAAGTTAAGGGTGATATATGAATTTTTTTCAAAATACACAAGTGGTTATAAAAATATTCATTGTTGTTTGGGGAATATTCGTTTTGGTCGTGGAATATTCTTTCCGCCTTGAGAATATTAAATGCGACGCCGCTGACCATTTATGGGCCCCATAATAGAATAACCTGCTTGGATGAAGAAAATGACAAATTAAAGTTTTTATAAATAACGATGTAATCAATTCACAGATTAACATTGTTGGAATACCCGGTGGGTAAAGTAAAGTAATATGCGTTGTTGCACAGGAGCACCAGATTGCATGATTTTTGAATTATTGACTCTTACGTAAAAAGGCACTACTCAATAATTGTTACAGTAATTACTATTCAGTATTTTATTTTATTGATTCAATAATTGCTGCGTTGATATTTTACACCGTATTTTCCATTATCGAAGCAATAATTCATATTATCTGAATAATATTATTAGATAACATTATTGGCAATGTCTAGAAAGTTCATCTAAGGAGAGGTTTGGTCACCTAATTGCTTGCCAAGAAGGAGAAATTCTTATTGAAAGCCCCTTTCCTGAAAGCTACTTTGGTTGTCATTATTGTGATTCTGTAATATTATTTGTGAATAATTAATTATTGATTTATATGAAACATAAAATATTGATTTTATGTGGATATAGATGGAGAAAATTTTAAAGTGACAATTGTTGAAAATCGATATTTTATCTTTTCGATAAAATAATATTTTATTATATTATTATAATATAATAATGATAATATTTTTATAATGAATGTGGGATATATGAGTATATGAGAAGGAAGAGTATTTTGTTGCAAAAGTTGTTTAAAACATGTTAAACATGTCTGTATTCCATTTCTTGATTTGAAATTTGATTATAAACTTGTAAAATCTCCGCTTATGGATTTCTTTTTACAATTTATGTTTGAATTTGGAAAAACTTTCTTACGCAAAGTTGTAGAGAATTTAATTTCCTACAAAAGCAAATGAGATGCTTAATTTTTTTGATAAAAGGGCTATTTATTATGAATTATTGAAGTTTTGGATTAATTTATTATTATTATTTTTGGAGTTTTAAGTAATATTTTCATGAAAAACGTTTTTATTGTTGGCCCATGTGTTGTTAGATGCTGAAATTCAGAAGTCAAGTGTGCGTAAGAATTTAATAAATATATATTAATATTTTATTAAATTTTCTGCTTTGGTGTTCTAAGCATTTTCCTATAAATAGGGTGCTTAGGTTAGAATTGAAAATCACACCAGAAACTAAAGATTTCTCTCTCTGTAATATCGAGCGTATTTTGTGAGTATTTTAGTACTTCGAGTATTGCTATACGGTGCAAGTTCTTTTAGCACTATATCCAGTATTCCAGTCAGAAGTACTATTCTTTTTGAGGTAAGAGAGATTATTTTCTTCATAAATGATATTATTTCTTCAATATCATTATGCCGAAATATTAGTTTGAGTTTTTATCAAATTTAGAACTTTTTCATGTCAGGGTTACTATTTATGAGTTATTATTCATGAGTTACTATTCACGAGTACTAGTCACGAAGCATGATGATATTTTTTGTGAAATTTCTATCTTTTGGTGTTGGAGTTACTATTCACGTATACGGCACTATTCACGAATACGGGACTATTCACAAAAAAAAAATCATTTTTCGTCCAAAATATCTATTATGGATACTAGCTTTGATTGTATCCATGTTTTGATCATTCTTGAATTTTATTCCACTATGATTATTTATGATGTATTTTTGGACATGGAATAGCTGAAGTACGAATCCTTAATATTTATTATTTTGTTTCATTGGATTCGTTTTCTTAAAATATTTTTCATCATCCTTAGTCCTAAATGATGATATAACTGAATATCTTTGGCCTGTAGTGCAAAGATGAATGATTTCTGATGAATATCTTTGGCAGTAGTGCGAAGATGAATAGGTGTTTAGATGAACATGACCAACTGATGAATATCTTTGGCATGTAGTGCAAAGATGACATGTTGTTGAATATCTTTGGCCAGTAGTGCAAAGATGAACTGTTGATGAATATATTTGGCCGTAGTGAAAAGATGAATTTATCAATATGATTATGAACAGGAACTGTGATTTGGTATAACCATGATCTTTGATGTTTCAGGTGATGAAAATTAACTTTGTCCTGGATGAGGAAAGGAATTTAGAACTACAATTACGATTATGAGTTATACACGTGATTGTGGATAGGAATTGTTGATTGATGTTACAGGGATAAAACATTGTTGGTGGACTTTTAACATGGAGAAGATAATAGATTTTATGGTCTATTTGACTCTTCTAATGGATTGCTCGTTCCGCTGCAACTATGGTTGAAAAGTTTTATCATCTACCATATGTTCTAAATCTCTGATTTATTACTGTTGAAAGCTATTGATAATTTATTTATCTTTAGTCATGATATTCTTTACTGAGCTAGTTGTGCTCACCCTTTTGCTTCACAATTCTTTCTGTAATAAAAGTGTAGCTGGGACAAGCGGGAATAATAGGGGAATAGAACGGTGGTCTATAGATGTTGAGGGTGAGGTGAATTTAACTTGGAAGGGTGTTTTGCCACTATCATACAAGATGTCTAATGACATACAACCTCGTGTCATCATAAGGATGTGGTTGTGCTCATCCACTTGTCGAGTATATCTACCAAAGACTATCTATATGATCTTGGAGTCTATTTGAAATATAACTCTCAATTAGAGACAGTGGAGATAATGATATGTCAAGAGAAGACTAGCCATTGGGAAAAATATGATAGTAATCTTCTCATTTTTCTATGGGGTCTATTGGGTCAACCAAGGATAATTTTGTGGCCATATGATATCTATAATAACCTAGACGTATGGCCTCCCATGTACGAAGGTTTCCTTGAGCACTTCCCAAAGATTATAATTTCTAAAACAGTTTTCGACTATACCTTTATGTAAGGTGTCATTATGAGGTGCTGTCCATGGTTGGGACATGAGTCATAGTTGATATATATTTGTATCCAAACTCACATCATATGTGTTGTTGTATTTTGCACAACAATTGTTGTAATAAAGTTGTAGTTGTTTTCTGTACCATGTATTTGGCGACTCAGAATGGGTTGGATGGAATGGACCTATTTTGGGGGCGTTACAGTTGAGAAGGTCAATGAACCTACCACTAGCAAAGGAAAGGGAAAAATGTACAAGTGATGACGACTTGTAATTTTATTTTTAACGTTATGATAATAGACTTTTAAATATGATGTGATGTAATAACCTTTCAATTCCGCATTTGAATGATTGTAATTAAAGGTTAGATAACCTGGGAGATTTTTATTAAATGTAATCCTGTATGGGCAGGTTTTTATTATTCAATTTTATTATGATTGGATAGTTAGATATAATTGTTTGATTAAGTGAACACCAAATCTTGAGGAAATGAAGTACCAGGATTTGGGGGTGTCACAAGTTGGTATCAAAGCCTTAGGTTATAAACCTTTAGGTGGGGAAAGCCTTAGGAAGTAACCTTTGAAAAGATAGTGGTGATTAACTCTTATCGAGTTTTAAGGAAGAAGTAATAAAACACTTATGTGCTTATGTGTTTATAAATTATGTGCTCGTAAGTGTCAAGTAGTAATGATTAATAATTAAAACTTAAAATTTTGTTGTCAGGATGACTACATGTCGGAGAATCCAGTCAGGCTAGGGAGGAGGGACCTCAGATGCCTATAGAGGAGGAAGTTCGCGACATTCAGGTTGTTTGGGAACAATTCTCGCCACGAAGCTCTACCCGGTGGTAGTGATGATGAGTTGAAGATGAGGATGACGACGTGGAGACGGATGAGGAGGATTCCGTTGAGTTGCCACAGGAGGATGAGGATGACGAGTACGAAGAGGAAGAGACTCCATTAACCTCGATGGCTGCTCATATATACGATGAAGTCTACGACCGTAATGTGGAACTTCAGGATACAGTTGAGGAATAGCAAGAGATAGTAGCTGAACAACAGACCGCAATGACAAAAAAAGACGGCGAGATCCAGGATCATGAATAACGACTGACAAATGTCGAGGAGAAACTAGTACAAACTCAAGGAGAAAAAACAACAAGCGATCAAGTGGTCATTTGAATCAAGAACAAGCTGAGAGAAGAAGCTACTAAGAGGGCAAGAGCTAAAGGTACCTACGAGGAACCTTATCAACGAACCAGAATAGCAGTGAGAGATGCGCAGTCAAAGAGGATGAGGATGGAAGAGATGGATAAAGTATTTAACACCATGATTAATCGAGCTCAAGATCGGGTCATGGGATATCCTATTCAGTTCGAGACGCTGCCATCATACGTATTAGATCGCAGAATAATGTCCCAGGTCATGGAGGAAGAACGTAGTAAGGCTAAGAAGTATCTTAATAGAACATCGTAGTTATTGTATGATGAATAAAATGTTAAATAAATTGTAAATCCCAAGTGTTATGCAACCTATGGAATATGACGGTGATGTTGTCCTGAAACTTTTGTAGTTCAGGAAAGTAATGTAAATAGCAGTGATGCTATTGTTTTATGTTTTCAAAAAGGTTTTGAATAAATAAAAGATGTTACTTTATTCAAAGTGCTATGTGTTATGTGGTTATTTCTTTTTGGAGGCAAGTTAAGTAGAAATTACTTAAAAGAGTTGAATAATAATCTAATGAGTGTACTTTTAATAGAAAATGCCTCCCAGACGTCAACCACCATGATAGAGAATCACTGAAGGAACCAATAATAACGACAATGTTGATGGTAACCCCGTTCAACAACTAGTGACGCTACTGACAGGAGCGTTGCAAAATCAACCACAAAACCAAGGTATAACGTTTAAGGATTTCAAGGCGGTTGGACCACCTGAGTTCCATGGGTCCATAAATCCAGTCGAAGCACAGACCTGGATTATGGAGATAGAAAAGGTGTTTGATGTCGCTAGGGTAAGGGAAGATCAGAAGACTTCTTTCACAACATTCATGTTGAAAGCAGAAGCTAGTTATTGGTGGCAGGCCAATAAAACTCATGAAGGGCCAGGGGTGATGACCTGGGATAGGTTTAAGGAAATATTCTTCAAGACCTATTTCCCGGAGAGTTCGAAGAGTCAGCTAGAAGTGCAATTTTTGGAACTAAAGCAAGGAACGATGACGGTATCTCGAGTATGCCGCTAAATTCAATGAGTTGGCGAGGTTGGCGCCATATCAAGTCAGTACGGACGAACGCAAGGAAAAGAGATTTGAACAGGGACTGAAGCCTTGGTTATATAATAGGGTTTCCCTATTTCAGCTAAAGACTTTCGCAGCAGTGATGAAGAAAGAAATACTCGCTGAAGGTAGAGGCGAGGTAGTGACAAAGTTTAATCAGGAACAGAAGAAGAAAAAGAATGAGGTGGAAATTAAGAATGGAAATGGTAGTAGTGGAAACGGCAACAACAACAACAACAACTTGAAGAGGAAGTCGAATGGGAGTATGGGTGCTGGAAACCAGCAAAACAAAAAGTTTGAAGCATGTGCGATATGCGGGAAATTTCACAAGGGTGCGTGCTTAATGGGGAAATGAGTTTGCTTCAATTGTGGCCAGGAGGGTAACATCGCCCCAAATTGCACTAAATCGAAGAAGAATGTGTGCTTCACGTGCGGATCCAAGGATCACTTTGCTCGTGAATGCCCTAAGAAGAAGGATGGAATGACAACCAGAAACAATGGAGGTAACAATGGAGGTACATGGGCCATTGCAGGACCTACAGTATCTGTGACGCCCCCAAATCCGGGTCTCTTTCAACCCGACAGATAGTGCTCCATGGTGCTATAGTTCACACAAACATTCAATTGAAAAAGCCTCAAAGGAACGAATCTGTCTTATATATATTCCAAAACAATACTACCATTCCCCAGGTTCTTTATAACCATTACATTTGTTCTTGTCATAATATCAAATATTATCATTACAAACCTATACTATTACATAGGTATGCTAAAAGTTCGCTTTAGCCTTCACTTTATCCTTGTCGAATCCTTTGGTCATATCATCTAAGCTGCAATCATATGGTTCAAGCAAGTGTGAGCATAACACGCTCAGCAAGTACAACAATTTCATTTTTAAAAGAATGCTTGAAACATAGGAATCGTATATCTTCAATAACTGGATGATAGTGACGAAGTACTATCAATAACTTAAAACAACATTTCTTTTCCTTCAAAACATTTTGCAATAACAATAATCTGTAATTCATCAATTATGGTTCAAGACGTGAACGTCTTATAGTCTCTTTGAAAAGGACAACCCGACACGAAGTTCGTAAGTCCGGCATATCTTACGAGCACTTCTAGGTGAACAGCCTATAGTACTTTATGTTGATCAACACTACATTCATTAAACGTATATACATTTAAGTTGTGGTAACCTCACGTGCCCATCGAATAATCGATGAAAAATATATTTGTTTATACATATTCAAGCTTACCTTGTATTCGTGCCAAAGAGTTGGCATATGATAGCGTTAGCAATTCTATATTGAAAGACTTGTAAACAGTTCAATCAATCTATCAAGATTAGTCTAGCCGAGTTAAAACGGGCATCGACTCTTTCTTTAAAACCATACATGCATCTCATATCTTGAATCATTTGAAAACCTGGCTAACACGAAGGTTAGACAAGCGTTTAAGAAAAAAACTTGCCTTCAGCGTCTGCTACAATATAATTACGTTTCCTTTGAGTCTTTACAGTCTCTACAACACATAATCACAAAATATACCACATTAGGTCATGAATGAACATACATAGTTCCTAAAGAATCTTACCCTTCTTCTCAATCTAACCCCGTATTAGATTTGTCATTGGTTAAGTATACTTATTGCATATCGTTCACGTTCATCTTCAATTGACTTTCTTTAACCCTAAGTAATCATACTTGATTTTTAATTATGACTTAACAATGTTTTATTAAGTCCTTTAGTTTGTTACTAATTAATTTCCCTTCATCTTCTACTTGTAACCATTCTTTTATGTCTAGGTTTTTTAAGGTCAAAATATTAGCTACCGACTATCGCACTTGATGTCGTCGTCTTGCGTTACCACTTATTGTTCAGTAAATTGGGACTCGGCGCCATGCACAGAGTCTATGTGTTATATGTCGTGCTGTGGCGTGACTCTCCAGGGGCTGATGGTCACTTTGGCACTGCGGCGTGACTTACTTTGCCTTGACTAAGCTACTGCACACTCGATTTTCAAAGACCGTAAAATTTTTAATGCTTAACTTTTATGTGAGATTCCCGGCCTCATAACTTATTCGTTATAAATTCGAATTGGCTTGTTTAAGAGCCTACAGTTCACAAATTACGTACTCTACATGTTCATGCAAGAATTTTATCTATTCGACTTCGTTTGCTAAAAATTCACCTATTAGTCCATTTTCAACGAAAACGGTAGACGTTCGTGAATGTTCAACGCTCGTTTCTTCGTTCTAAGTCGGAATCTGGCCATTTTTGAGTCCGCAAATCTATAATGCCAAATAAGACTTGTCTCCATTGAAAACCAATGTTTCTAAGTTCAATATCAAAATTCGACTTCCATTCCCAGAATTTCACGAATTCGACGATTGTTGTTTAATCGTGAGAATTCCGGCGAAACTTCGTTACTTGAGATTTTTAACTCGTTTCAATTGGATTCAATCCATCATACTAACATCTTGACATACATGCTTCATTAATTTATAAACATGATAAGTTATTATTTATTCTTAATAAGTTCAAAACTCATAAACTTATAAACTACTTATTAAAGTATAACATACTTGATTTCATTGCTTATGACTTATTAATAAGTTAAGTCCTTTAATCCTTATTCTTACCTCTTATTAATCATGCTAACTTCTTAATGTAAACATATTACCACTTCTTACAAGTTCTTATACTTTCATTATTGTTCTTCACAAGTTCGTAACTTAAATGATTACGAATAGCTCATTCATGAATTATACGGCTTATTAAGACTTCAGCCCTTTGGTTTATCATTCCTTAACACACTAGATCTACCAATACCCCCTTCTCTAACAATGGAAGAGAAAGAGAAACATGGTCTAAGAATTACTTACTCTTGATGAACAGTTGATTAACCTTTGATCTTCTTCTTGCTAACCCTTCTTCTTCCTTCTTGCTTATTTGAATAATGAAAGACTAACTTATGCCAACTTATTCTCTCAACCAAATAAGCTATTATTTATATGTGGAAAGGCTAACAAAGAAAGTCTAACTTTATAAGTGCTTATTCTCTCAACCAAATAAGTTGTTTAGCTTGAGAGAAGTTGGATGAATTTTTGAACAACAAACAAATGAATGCAAAGCTATCTATTTATAGGCATCTCTAAGTGAGGGTAGATTAGTCATTAAATCCTCCACCTCCTTACTATTCACTACCTAGCCCTTAAGTAAACTTGCTCTCCAAATAATTTACTTGGCCATCACATAGCCTCTAAGTTAAAATACTTGGTCATTACAACATATATCCAATATTTGATCACCACATTTACTTAACCCTTAAGTATTCTTACTAATCACATAACTTAGCGACTAAGTTACTTCCTCATCACTTTGAATCACCCATGGGTTGCTCCATGGTTCTTACCCATTGGATATTTACTTTGGGCCTTAGCTTAATTAACTTACTTAATCATTGGGCTTGCACATTAAATTACCTTGGGCTTGTAATTAAACAAACATTGGGCTTACATTAATAAATTCACATTGGACTTAACCATTCAATACTTGGGCTCACATAATACTTAACAAATCCTACCAATTCTACAAATTCAATACATTGAGCTTAAAGCCTTATAACGATATAATCACGTATTCATCTCAGATTCCCCTTGTATATTTATTCAATATATACGATATACCATCATTCATATACGTTACTTTCGATAATACCTCGTATCATACTCAGATTCTCTACATCGTACAATACCTACGTATTATACAATCATCGCTTAATTCATTAATCGCATTACATTTCCTTCTCGTAAATCATTTTCCTTAAACGTTAGGTTTTAAGTCCACAGGCGAAATATTACATTTTCCATAACTGAAATATTATTGGATATTCCATCTCACCTCGATATTCTATCGTTACGTATTTCTCGGAATTTCAAAAATAATTCCCGAGCAGAAATGCGTGAATAGTGTTTTTCAGAAAATTTCACGAAAAGCTTTTATTTTCATCTTGGAAATTCAAACACTTAAATTCTACCACGTAGCCAAAATCCTACGATGTTCTGACATTTCTAGGTCAGAGAACGACCTTCGATTAGCTTGCTCCATAAATAATCAATTAAATTCATTTAATAAAAATAAAAATTTAATTCTCAAAAATCCGATTTTCTCGAGCGTTACATTCTTCCCTCCTTATAAGGATTCTGTCCCCAGAATCTCGCTAATAATACTTACACCACAGAGGATAATTTTCCTTTATTTTAATCTCAAGTTCCCACAATGCTTCTTCGACATTGGGGTCCTTCTATTTCACCTTCCTCGAAGGTATTATCTTTTCACACATGACTTATCAATTCCTGTTAACAATTTGAGTTGGAAGTTAAACACTTACTAACACATTTCGCTATCTTTATATCTTCTCAGTTATCCTTTTAACCCGGACTTATATGGAACTCAAATTCCTCCCTCAAAATAAGACTATACTTAGTCTTCTACTTATCCTGCATCATCTTCTTCATTCACTTGTACTCCTCGTTACCTAATTGTACTTAATTAACTCGGTCCATTATTGTGGATTGAGTCTATGTTTTGAATAACATTTCTATTGTTTCATTCTGTAATTTAAATTCTAACTCCACTCCCACCATCTCCGTTATTAACTCATTCTGAGTCGTTAACATCAATAGTTTTCCTTACCCTTCCTACTTAACGCATCGGCTTCTATGTTTACCTTCCTTGAATGATATAAGATATCTCAGTCCTCTCTCTACTGCATATTCAACTCCTTCTGTGTGGAGATATACCTCAGACTCTTAGAGTCCTTGTATATCTCTCTTTTCTCCCCGTATAATTACTATCTTCAGATTTTTAATTCAAAAACTACAACTGCCAATTCTAGATCATAAGTAGGATAGACCTCCTTATAATCCTCTAACCGGGGTGATGCATACACAATGACATGGCCATGCTATAAGAGCATGCAATCATGTCATCTATGCGAACATCGAGATACACTACAAAATTCCTCGTATCATCTGATAAGGACAATACTGGTGCTGCAATTAACCTTTCTCTTAAATCATGTGATGCTAATGGTACCTCCTCTTTCTTTCTTACTTCCAACTGACTATACCCCTTACACAAATCTATCTTTGGAAAAAAAATTCTTTGCACTTCTCAACTGACCAAATAGATCATCGATCCTGGGCCATGGGTATTTATTATTAACTACTAACTTATTCCTCCTACGATAGTCGATACACAACCGTAACGACTCCTCCTCTTCCTTAACACCGACCTAACCTGCGTCACGGTTCAACAATAATAATGTCGCGGTATTTTATTACCGTAAATTACTACCTTAAATTTTCTTAGAAAACTAAAGGTTCACACTTTTCTTATAACAATTTATTATAGTTGGTTAATCAACCCATTCATACCGAGAATTTCCTTAAATCCTCTCGACATTAATCGGAACTTATCTACCGATACTTGCTTACTTCTATTATACATGAAACCATTTCCACGAATATAATTAATGAAAAATTCATCCCTCCTTCTCTATCTTAATGTTTTAAAGGTATTTATAATCCCTTCCAGACAGACTCCTGGATATGTCTTTCCACATGTCTTACACACCTCGATCCTTCACTTAGGATCCCCTTGTTCCACTTCAGTATTCTCGGAGTAAAATTTTTTTTTTATCTCTTTGGCATACTGCCACTACCATTCTCTACCTTGGTTCTTCCCTCTCTCTTGCTCTCATTCTTTCCCTCTTTGTGGTATTGAGTCTACAACTCACTACCGCCTTATGCTATAATCACCTTCTCCAGAATAGTCCCATAAGAAACACTTTGGAATACCGAAATCCTACTATAGAGCCAGGGTTTCAGTCCTTGCTCAAACCTACGAGACTTCACCTCCTCCGTGTCCACTTGATGTGAAATAAACCTTGCCAATTCATTTGAATTTGGTCGCGTACTGGGGAAATGTCATGTCCCCTTGCTTAAGTTCTAAGAATTCATTCTCTATCCTCCCTTGCATGCTTGTAGGAAAAAAATTATCGAAGAACACCTTCTTGAATTGTTTCCACTTTACCGCATCTGTTCTAACCCCACCCTGGTGAGCCTTCTACCAAAAGTTGGCTTCACTCTTCCTCATGTAAGTCACAAAAGAAAACTTCTGCATCTCACCTACGCTTGTAATAACAAACGCCTTCTCTATTTCTTTTACCCATGTCTGGGACTCTATTGGGTCCGTCATTCCTTTGAACTCCGGCGGACCTACGCCTTTTAAACTCTTTAAAGGTAGTCGTTCTAGCTACCCTAGGTTCCGCGGGTACTCTACCCTTGGTTTGATTAAATGCAGCCGTTAATAAATTAACGAACTCTTGCATAGGGTTGTTTTGACCCCATTAATTATCATTACATGATTCTATTTTTTGATTACGTTATCTTCTCTATGGCGGCATTTTCTAATTAAACAAATAAAATTTCATTATTATCTATATACTTACTTCGTTATTAATCGCCACATACCAATTCACATCATAACAAATCATTTCCATGAAAACTTCATTATATTCATATGCTTCTTCATAGTTTGAAACTATTTACAATTTGTTTTCATAGACAAACGCTATTACATCTTCTATCCCGTAATTTAACTTCACAAAAGTTGGGATTTACAAAAAGACTACCCTTTAAAAGAGGGTTTTGCGTCACTACACACATAATTATAACTCTAGACTTCTAATAATGCATAACAGCATCCTCGTATTTCTCATTCACAATCATTGCTACTGTATCCCGACTAATCATATAGCGGGTTTGTCCTGACTCAATGGAATAACAAGCAACCTTCAGCTTAAAATCCTTATGTGCACTCTCATGGATGTAAGACATTCGTGCTATCTTCCGGTCCTTCTCCCCCAGTTCTCTACGAAGCTTATCGGCCTCTGCCTTATAATTCCTAGCTTGCTCTGCCATAAGCACCTGCTTATCGTGCTCTAATTCAAAATCTGCTTCTGCAGACATCTTAACTTCATGGAGATAACTAATCTCTTCACTCTGATTCTGCACAACTGTACCCAGTTGCACATTCTGTTGTTGATTTGCCAGATCTGATGCTTCCATTGCATCCGGAGGTGATGACTCAATGTAGGTACCACCGTAGTAATGTGATGTTACCTCTTTTCTTCCTCCATATCATTCATCATACTAAGGTATGACGATATATCCATCTCTCCCTCTGAGTAGTCTTCCTCAGAAAAGTACTCCTCTGCTTCCGACTCCGCTAGAATCACTAATGGTACCTCCGCCACCGGCATAGTTATAGGCTCTACTCGGTTCACAAGCTCTTCGCTCACCGCGTGTATATCTCTATACATCAAGCTATCGATCGACATCCTACAATAACACACATGTTGATTAGTACATAACACAAAATTGTATAAGCACAAATCACATTTAATTTATTTAGGGTTACTTTCCATCTTTTAAATCTTTTGGTACTGGTTTCCTCAATATCGTATTAACTTATTCGACTCAAGTAAAGCTCGAGTTTACTTCCTTCGGACTTCTCTTCCTTAACGAGGTTATGAGACTAAGGTTCTTCCCCCCTTAAGTTTTATAACCTAATGCTTTGATACCAACTGTGACGCCCCCAAATCTGGGTCTCTTTCAACCCGACAGATGGTGCTCCACGGTGCTACAGTTCACACAAACATTCAATTGAAAAATCCTCAAAGGAACGAATCTGTCTTATATATATTCCAAAACAATACTACCATTCCCCAAGTTCTTTATAACCGTTACATTTGTTCTTGTCATATTATCAAATATTATCATTACAAACCTATACTATTGCATAGGTACGCTAAAAGTTCGCTTTAGCCTTCACTTTATCCTTGTCGAATCCTTTGGTCATATCGTCTAAGCTGCAATCATATGGTTCAAGCAAGTGTGAGCATAACACACTCAACAAGTACAACAATTTCATTTTTAAAAGCATGCTTGAAACATAGGAATTGTATATCTTCAATAACTGGATGATAGTTACGAAGTACTATCAATAACTTTAAATAGCATTTCTTTTCCTTCAAAACATTTTGCAATAACAATAATCTGTAATTCATCAATTCTTGTTCAAGACGTGAACGTCTTATAGTCTCTTTGAAAAGGACAACCCGCACGAAGTCCGTAAGTCTGACATATCTTACGAGCACTTCTAGGTGATCAGCCTATAGTACTCTATATTGATACACACTACATTCATTAAACGTATATACGTTTAAGTTGTGGCAACCTCACGTGCCCATCGAATAATCGATGAAAAATATATTTGTTTATACATATTCAAGCTTACCTTGTATCCGTGCCAAAGAGTTGGCATAGGATAGCGTTAGCAATTCTATATTGAAAGACTTATAAACAGTTCAATCAATCTATCAAGATTAGTCTAGCCGAGTTAAAACGGGCATCGACTCTTTCTTTAAAACCATACATGCATCTCATATCTTGAATCATTTGAAAACCTGGCTAACATGAAAGTTAGACAAGCGTTTAAGAAAAAAACTTGCCTTCATACCTTTCTGAGATAATTATGTTTCCTTTGAGTCTTTACAGTCTCTACAACACATAATCACATAACATACCACATTAGGTCATGAATGAACATACATAGTTCCTAAAGAATCTTACCCTTCTTCTCAATCTAACCCCGTATTAGATTTGTTATTATTGGTTCCGGCTTTCTGTCATTCTTTACATCATTCTTACCGACTTCTGTCTCTTCCATAACTTAAGTGAAGTTATTTCATTAGTATAACTCGTTTCAAGTTAATTATCCTTCCTCACGGCTTACTAACGTCCTTACGTTATCATCCGAAACTCGATCGTCATTGGTTAAGTATACTTATTACATATCGTTCACGTTCATCTTCAATTGACTTTCTTTAACCCTAAGTAATCATACTTGAGTTTTAATTATGACTTAACAATGTTTTATTAAGTCCTTTAGTTCGTTACTAATTAATTTCCCTTCATCTTCTACTTGTAACCATTCTTTTATGTCTAGGTTTTTAGGCTGGCGCTGCAGCGCCGACTATTGCACTTGATGCCGCCCTGCGGCGTCACCACTTATTGTTCAAAAATCCGGACTCGGCGCCACGGCGCGAGTCTCTGTTTTATATGTCACGCTACGGCGTGACTCTCCAGGGGCTGATGGCCACTTTGGCACTGCGGCGTGACTTACTTTGCCTTGATCAAGCGCCATGGCCAAGATTTTCAAAGACTGTAAAATTTTAACAGTTAACTTTTTATGTGAGATTCCCGGCCTCATAACTTCTTCGTTATAAGTCCGAATTGGCTCATCCAAGAGCCTACAGTTCACAAATTACATACTCTATGTGTTTATGCAAGAATTTTATCTATTCGACTTCGTTTGCTAAAATTTCACCTATTAGTCCATTTTCAACGAAAATGGTAAACGCTCGTTTCTTCGTTCTAAGTCGGAATCCGGCCATTTTTGAGTCCGCAACTCTATAATGCCAAATAAGAATTGTCTTCATTGAAAAACAATGTTTCCAAGTTCAATATCAAAATTCGACTTCCATTCCGAGAATTTCACGAATTCGACGATTGTTGTATAATCGTGAGAATTCCGGCGAAACTTCGTTACTTGAGATTTTTAAACCGTTACAATTAGATTCAATCCATCATACTAACATCTTGACATACATGCTTCATTAAGTTATAAACATGATAAGTTATTATTTGTTCTTAATAAGTTCAAAACTCATAAACTTATAAACTACTTATTAAAGTATAACATATATGATTTCATTGCTTATGACTTATTAATAAGTTAAGTCCTTTAATCCTTATTCTTACCTCTTATTAATCATGCTAACTTCTTAATGTAAACATATTACCACTTCTTACAAGTTCTTATACTTTCATTATTGTTCTTCACAAGTTCGTAACTTAAATGATTACGAATAGCTTATTCATGAATTATACGGCTTATTAAGACTTAAGCCCTTTAGTTTATCATTCCTTAACACACTAGATCTACCAATACCCCCTTCTCTAACAATGGAAGAGAAAGAGAAACATGGTCTAAGAATTACTTACTCTTGATGAGCAGTTGATTAACCTTTGATCTTCTTCTTGCTAACCCTTCTTCTTCCTTCTTGCTTATTTGAATAATGAAAGACTAACTTATGCCAACTTATTCTCTCAACCAAATAAGCTATTATTTATATGTGGAAAGGCTAACAAAGAAAGTCTAACTTTATAAGTGCTTATTCTCTCAACCAAATAAGTTGTTTAGCTTGAGAGAAGTTGGATGAATTTTTGAACAACAAACAAATGAATGCAAAGCTATCTATTTATAGGCATCTCAAAGTGAGGGTAGATTAGTCATTAAATCCTCCACCTCCTTACTATTCACTACCTAGCCCTTAAGTAAACTTGCTCTCCAAATAATTTACTTGGCCATCACATAGCCTCTAAGTTAAAATACTTGGTCATTACAACATATTTCCAATATTTGATCACCACATTTACTTAACCCTTAAGTATTCTTGCTAATCACATAACTTAGCCACTAAGTTACTTGCTCATCACTTTGAATCACCCATGGGTTGCTCCATGGTTCTTACCCATTGGATATTTAGTTCGGGCCTCAGCTTAATTAACTTACTTAATCATTGGGCTTGCACATTAAATTACATTGGGCTTGTAATTAAACAAACATTGGGCATACATTAATAAATTCACATTGGACTTAACCATTCAATACTTGGGCTCACATAATACTTAACAAATCCTACCAATTATACAAATTCAATACATTGAGCTTAAAGCCTTATAACCTATAATCACGTATTCATCTCGTATTCCCCTATTATATTTATTCAATATATACGATATACCATCATTCATACGTACTCGTATAATACCTCGTATCATACTCGTATTCTCTACCTCGTACAATACCTACGTATTATACAATCATCGCTTAATTCATTAATCACATTACATTTCCTTCTCGTAAATCATTTTCCTTAAACGTTAGGTTTTAAGTCCACAGGCGAAATATTACGTTTTCCATAACTGAAATATTATTAGATAATCCATCTCACCTCGATATTCTATCGTTACGTATTTCTCGGAAGTTCAAAAATAATTCCCGAGCAGAAATACGTGAATAGTGTTTTCAGAAAATTTCACGGAAAGCTTTTATTTTTGTCTTGGAAATTCAAACACTTAAATTCTACCACGTAGCCAAAATCCTACGATTTTCTGACATTTCTAGGTCAGAGAACGACGTTCGATCAGCTTGCTCCATAAATAATCAATTAAATTCATTTAATAAAAATAAAAATTCAATTAATTTCATTCAAGGAGGATATACCTTGAACGACATTCAGAACTCGGTATGGACATTACGAGTTTCTGGTGATGTCTTTTGGTTTAACCAATGCCCCTGCTGCATTCATGGATTTGATGAACAGGGTGTTTAAACCATTCTTAGACAAGTTTGTAGTGGTATTTATCGATGACATTCTGGTGTATTCTAAAACTCAAGAAGAACACGTGGAACACTTATGTTTGACATTGGAAACACTAAGAAAGGAAAAGTTGTACACAAAATTTTCTAAGTGTGAATTTTGGCTCGATCGCGTACAATTTTTGGGTCGTGTGATTGGTAAAGATGGGATTTTAGTGGATCCATGAAAAGTGGAAACTGTAATCAATTGGGAACAACCAAGAACGCCGTCAGAAGTGAGGAGTTTCTTGGGACTGGCCGGTTATTATTGAAGATTCATTCAAGATTTTTCTAAGATAGCCACTCCACTAATAAATTTGACAAGGAAGGCTGTAAAATTTGTTTGGACAGAAAAGTTTGAAGAATGTTTTTAAGATTTGAAGAAAAAGTTAAGTATGACACCTGTGTTGACATAACCAGATAATACAAGAAACTTTGTGGTGTATAGTGATGCCTCACACAAAGGGTTGGGTTATGTTCTTATGTAGAACGACAAAGTTATTGCATATGCATCAAGACAACTGAAGGATTATGAGAAAGGATATCCGACTCATGATTTGGAATTGGTTGCATTTGTATTTACTCTAAAGATATGGAGACACTATCTCTATGGAGAAAAATGTGAAATCTACACAGATCATAAGAGTCTGAAGTATATTTTCACTCAGAAAGACCTGAGCATTCGTCAAAGAAGATGGATGGAATTGATAAAAGATTACGATTGTGAGATCTTTTATCATTCGGGCAAAGCGAATGTTGTTGCAGATTCTTTAAGCAGGAAAGGTCGGGAAAAGTTGATGCTGATAACAACTCAGGAGGAGCTCATTTCAGCAATGACAAAGCTAGAGTTGCAAATCAAATTTCCAAAAGAATCTGACGAACAACTATTCTAGATAGAAGCTGGTCCAACTTTAGTGGACAAAGTGAAGATTGCTCAACTGCAAGATGATGAGTGTGGGAAAATAAAAGAGAATCTGGTTGAGGGTAGTGATGTAAAATACAAGATCGATACCAAAGGATTACTACGATTCGAGGGAAGAATTTGGGTTCCAGCAGTGCCAGAGCTTAAAGACAAAATCTTGACCGAAGCACACAACATAAGATATTAGATTCATCCAGGAAGTACAAAGATGTATCAAGATTTCGGCGACATTTTTGGTGGAAAAATATGAAAAGAGATGTTGCCGAATGTGTGGCCAAATGCTTGACATGTCAAAGAGTCAAGGCTGAACATCAAAGACCAAGCGGATTACTTCAACCGTTGGAAATACCAGAATTGAAGTGGGAACACATCACAATGGATTTTGTGGTGGGTCTTCCAACTACTCAGAGAGGATACGATGCGATATGGGTAATAGTGGACAGATTAACAAAATCTGCACACTTTTTGCTAATAAAGATTAGATTTGATCTTAATCAACTAGCGAAGCTGTACGTTAAAGAAGTCGTGTCAAGACATGGAGTTCCAGTGTCAATTATGTCAGATAGAGATCCAAGGTTCACATCAAACTTCTGGAAGAGACTACAAGAATGTATGGGGACACAGTTGCGAATGAGTACAAAATACCATCCGGAAACCGATGGGCAAAGCGAACGAACAATCCAAACATTGGAAGATATACTGAGAGCATGTGTAATGGATTTCAAAGGAAACTGGGAAGAACATTTACCGTTGGTGGAATTCACCTACAACAACAGTTACCATGCAAGCATCGGCATGCCACCTTACGAGGCATTATACAGCAGAAAGTGCAGAACTCCACTGTGTTGGAATGAAGTTGGTGAACGCCAGCTGTTAGGACCAGAACTGGTACAACAAACTACTGAGGTTGTCAAACTCATCAGAACAAGATTGGTAGCAGCCCAAGATAGACAGAAAAAGTATGCTGATCAACACAGACAAGATCGTGCATTCGACGTAGGAAATTTTGTATTTCTAAAAGTTTTTCCTTGGAAGGGGAAAATTTGTTTCGGTAAAAAGGGAAAGCTAAGCCCGAGGTTTATTGGACCCTTTGAAGTGCTGCGAAGAGTGGGAGAAGTGGCTTACGAGGTAGCTCTACCTCCACAATTGGAAAACATTCATAATGTTTTTCATATTTCGGTGTTACGACCTTATAAACCCGATTACAAACACGTTATCGAGTACGAACCGTTGCAGTTTGATAAAGACTTGTCCTATGAAGAGATTCTTATCCAGATAGTTGACAGGAAAGAACAGGTACTCAGGAATAAAGTTATACCTTCTGTGAAGGTGATATGGAGGAACCACAACACTGAAGAAGCTACGTGGGAACTCGAGGATAAAATGATTAAAGATTACCTTGAGTTATTTGTTTAATCTATGTCTTCGATTCTGGGGACAGAATCCTTGTAAGGAGGGAATGATGTAACATTCCAGAATTTTAAATTGTAATATTAAATATTTATTGAATTATATAAGTATTTAATGGATATGTTTATTGTTGAATAAATAGTTGTTTAGTTTGATTTGATTTGATCTAGTTAATTATTTGTTAAGTAAATAATTAAGGAGTTAAGAAAATTAATTGTTATGAGATTATATACTATTTTAATTTAAATAATTAAGTTAGAGAGCTTATAATGATTAAATGAATTATAATATTTTAATTAGAATTTGTAATTAAAATAAGGTGTTAGTTGGTTAAATAAAATTATAATTATAAAGGAAATTATAATTATGTGGTAGTGATTTATGTGTTAAAGTAATTTAATAGGTTAGTATTTGAATTGATTAAATTGATTATTTAATTGAATAAAAGTGTGACAAAGAACCTTGCTATACAGGAGTTATTAAAATAAATTAAAGGAGTTTAATTTAGTTTTGGCCAAACAAGCCTTAATGCATATTAAGTCTTTAATCTAATAGTATTTTATCAAACAAGGTATAAGGATTAATCCATTTGTTTAATTAGGTTTAACAAACAAGGTGTAAGGTTTAAAGGGTTATTTTATTAGCCTAGACAAACAAGCCTTATGACTTTTGAATTTTAAAACTTAGATAACTGATATCAGTTATCTCTATATTAATATTATATAATTAATATATATTATTACTATATATATATGTATATTATATTTTACTACGTAAGATAGAGTTAGGAGAAGAAGAAAAAAACTCAGAAGAAGAAAAAGGAAGAAAAGAAGAAAAATTGAGAGAAAATTGAGAGAATCCTAGAAGGTTTTGATAAAGGAATTTGAGGAAATAGGTATTGTTGATCAAAGGAAGGAAAATCTTCATCATCTAGTATACAAGGTATCATCCAAACCTTTTTCCTTAAAAATTTTGTTGTCTTCTTCTTCTTCCAAAAAGTTCTTTGTAAAATATTTGTAAAAGATGAATTGTTGATATAGCTTTATATGATAGTCGTTGTTATAAGAATTATTTTCATAAGGTTTATATATGAGTATAGATAAATTAATTCATGTCTGTATGTATTTTGTGAAAGAAAATATATTACAGTGAGTTCATATGAATATATATATATATATATATATATATGAATATGGCTTAGTTTAAAGTAAAATTAAGGATTTATTGGTTGTTTAAATTATAATTTGACTATTGAATTTGTAAGAGGATGAATAAACATAAACATGATATGTTGAATTGACTGTTTTGATTGTAAAACAAAGTTACAGTGATGATTTTTATTAAAAATGTCAAAAATAGAGTTTTATCAAAAATAGTGAAATTGGGTGTTGTAAATTTGATGTTTATGTTATTTTCATGGGTAGAATCATGTTAAGAGTCTTTACAATATGTTTACATGAAGTCTTTGTATGTATTACATGTTAATTAGTTTGTTAGATTGGAGCTTGTAGTCTAATTTGGCTTTTTGTTCATCTTTGTTGCGAGGTTGGTAGAAATGCAGGTTTGGCGTCATGAAACGACCATCATCAAGATATTCACGTCGCATGTGCAGGTATCCTAGCCATGACCAATTGCTAACCTAAGTATCGTATATGCAATACCAAACAACGATGTAAATTGTATGCCTGTATGACTTTCGATTTAAAGGTAACAGTCTAACGATTTTATTTAATTATATAAAGTCAAAAAATAAATGTTATGTGGACTGCTAAATTATAATTTCAGTAGTACTAAACTAAGAATGAGCATGTTATCAAGGGTTAACTAGTATTAGTGTTAACGTAATTCGATTATGTGATTTGATAATTAAACCTACACGATGTGAATACTTGTTTATATATACAAAATGTTGGTAGTGACTAATTATGTCATGATGACATATATATAGGGTATTGAGATTCAAGTTGTAAGGTTTAGCTTGTGCTCAAGGCAAGTTCTCTAACCCTAAAATTTCGTTGTGCAAGTTTAATTTCGTTAAGTAAGTTTTAATCCATTCTTCATGAACGTTTCTACCGTTCTTAACCAAACAATACACATCTAACTTATACGCGATGGTTTTAAACTTGTCCATCAACAAAAATTATCCTATGATGGTTTTAAATTTGTCCATCAACAACGTTCTTCGTGTTCTTCACGTGTTCTTCGTGTTCTTCGTTTGTTCTTCATTTTAATCGATATTTTGGATTTTGATTTCACTTTTAATTGGAATTGTAACGACCCCAAAATTCATACAATTTAATTCTCGACTTTGGTCGTTAATAATACATTCAACCTCTAATTTTACATCATTAAACGATAATACAACCATTGAAATTTGCGGAATAATTAAAATTTTCTATTACAAACTATCATCGTTCCCAAAACCTTCAACCTTTAAATCTAAATATCTCAGAATCATTTTAATACTACAATAGTTTACATTCGCAAAACAATATTATAATTCAACATTAATACATTATTCGAAACCTTAAACATGGTTCAAATAATAATAACACAACCAAAGTATATAAATCTTCAAGTATAACATCTAATTCATGTCTTTCAAGTAACACATAACTTTACCTTGAATCTTGAACCTGCAAAAGTGGTTATTTGCAAGGTTGAGCTCGACAGCCCAGCAAATTTAACAGTGTATCATGTTTCACATAGCACACAATTCATGCATTATACATTTTTAATTTATCGAGTTACATTATACAACATGAATGTGCTATCACATATCACATATAAATTGAGTTCCATAACCCAATTAACTTGGTCATATTTTGACTTTAACAATTCATAAAACATGGTATATAACTCACCACATAATCACATTTAATCCACAAACATAATAGAACTGAAAAACTTGCCTTGATTGGAGATTACCACAAAAGTTAACCTAGATTTCTCCACAATTCCTACAGAATTATATTTACATGTACACACATTAGATAATTAAATATGTTACAAATCATGCATGTATATTCATCAATAAAAATTATTAGTTTTATACAAACTAATATTATTTATTCTTACTCAAAATGAATATTAGATTATTTAGAAACTTAATTCGTTTTAACCTTTTTACACAAAATAAAGGTCCCTCACATTTTAGTATGTAAATATTTTACACTTTGAAGCTTCAATCATTTATATTCCACTTTAGGAATATCTTATGCCTTTACTCATTAATTCGAGAAACAACTAATAAAAAGCTTTTATAGTAAAATTCAATTTACTATATTATTCTTTTAATATAAATAATTTTTATATTATTATTTTGCCCACTCATGAGTCAACTCGGACCATTGTCTAATTTATAAACATTCTATCCCGTTAACACACTTACTGCATTTTTCGTTTTGCAAATATTCACATTTTCATTATATATATATATTTATATAATAAGTATATATAAATCTTGGCTCAAAAACTCCATTTTGAACCCCACAAATCTTCATTGCATCACTTTTATGATTATTACAACCTTTTAATGGTTCCATGCTTTTCGTTTCGTTATAAACCCATTTTTCATGTCAATCCCGGCTTACATTCGCTTAAATATGAATTTTCATATTTATATAATATTTTTATTGCATTATTTATGTCCGAAAGGAATTTTCATGACGTAAAATATCATACACAGTCAAATCACTTCTCTTGGAACTTTATTAGATATAATATTGTCTTAAATTTAGCCCAAACACACTTTGGAACGATGAATGTCAAAACAACCCATCATGACTACATTCTATACGCCCAAATTTATAGTTCTCGACATGCATGTTCGCCTATTTTTAATTCTTAACCCATTAATCAAATTTTGGCGAACTTCTAGTATGTTATAGACCTTATGACATAGTACATTTAATAATTTTCTAAACACAAAAACAAACTACGAACATTGATCAAAATAGCGCTCAAAAAGTCCGCTGACGCGATCAAGCTTGAAGATTTGGCTATGGCACACAGACGCTACCGGTATAAATGTTGGCCGATTCTTTACGCATGCAACGAATGAGCCACTTTGCGATTTTCTCATGCCTTGCTCGCTTATCGGAAAATTCCCAAATTTCAGTATGTTTTTCGTATCATATGAGACTATTTTTAAAAAATATGAAACCCCCATTTAGGGTTCATTAGGCAAATTCCAAATAGGCGTCCAAAAGTATACGTTCATACGCTTTTTTTTTCACTTTCATTTCGGTTTTACCCTCTCTCGCTAAAATAGTCATAACTTTTTCGTTTCAAAACATTTTTGAGAAATTCTTGAACCCACGCGAAACTAACTTCCGAGGCTACAACTTTTATTCTTTGATCATTTCCAAATTCAACACACGGAATTCTAGAAAATTCATTCAAGGGGACTGCTCCGAATTTGTTAGACAGATTTAACGCCACTGCTTTGAACGGGCATAACTCGTTGTTTCGAAGTCGGAATTAGTCCGTTCCAGAGTCTATGGAAAGCTTATTCAGTGTACTATAATACCCCAAAAGCCCAGAATTTTCTGGAAACCTATACTGTCCCCGAATTTATGTTTTAGGGTCAGCAGTCACACAATCTCTCAGACTTTTTGTGTTGTCTCAAAAATGCTTCCTCTCTTGATTTTCTTCGTTCATATCTTTTAATTAGTTATATATAACATTTATGAATCAAAATTAAGTCTTAGATTTGCCTAACTATGGGTTTTTAGGCAAAATTTCTCTTTTAGTAATTTAATCGAACATAATGAGTGTATCAAAATTGTGGGTTGATTTCGTAGCCATTTAGTTTGGTATTCACCCATGTTTTTCCTCCTTATAACTCCACACCACATACTAGCTCCATATCTCTAATTTCATCACTCTTAGGATGTTTCACAACTAATAAAACTCAAAATAACATCTAACAAGATATGATGAGTTTAAGAGCTAAAATGGAAGGTTAGGGTTTTATGAGCTTACTTCTTGGATTTCTTTCCTCTAAGATGTTTGATCATGTGCTAAGACCTGCTAGAATCTGATTTCCTTTCTCCTTGAACACTCCCATAGCTTAAATCAAGTAAAATCACTCCACCCATTTCTCTCTCTCTCTAGAAAATATGAATGTTTCGGTGGAGAGGATGAAGTAGGATGATTATGGAGGTTTGTAGGAGTTTGTTTTGTTGTTTGCTTGCTTCAATCTTGCTCAAGCCATATGAATCTCTCTTCTCTTGCTCCTTCTTCACTCTCTCTGTTTTTTGTTTTGCAATATGGGAAGGAAGAAGTTTGTTGAGGAGAATGAAAAGGAACGGATGGAAGAGAGCAGGAGAATGGCCATAACACACCAATTAAAAGCATCAGTTACAAAATATATAACGATATCGATTAAAATGTTTATTTTATATTTTATTTATTTTATTAATAAATCAAAATTTAAAATAGAAAAGTCATAAAACTCAGCTTTGCATGCAAAACCGCTTAAAATTAAAGACTTAATATACTTAGCCTTGTTGGGTAAAACTAAATTAAAATCACTTTAATTTATTTTAATAACCACTTATAATATAGTTATTTATCACACTTCTATTTAATTAAGTTTTCATACCTAATTTAATTAATTCTAATAACAATTCATTGCATAATATAATAATTTATTTAATCATTATAAACTCTCTAACTTAATTATTAAATTAAATTAGATTACTATTTCAAAATAATTACTTTCCTTAACTCATTAATTATTTATTAAACAAATAAATAATCAATCACATCAAATCAATTAAACAAATACTTATTCAACGATAAACACATCCATTAAATATTTATATAATTCAATAAATATTTAAATATTTAATTAAAATCTGGATTGTTACAGATACTAACTTGTGACACCCCCAAATCCAGGTACTTCGATTCCACGAGATTTGGTGTTCACTGTACAAATATCATCTATCTATCTACCCATAATAAATGCAACCATGCAATAGATAGAAATAAATCTTCCCCTTATGGGGTTACAACATCTGAATAATAAACATAATTCTATGTCATACTAACCTTAAACATTTGTGCGAAAACATAAACAAATAAGTCTTAAACAACATCATAAACTTAAGTCTTAAATAGAAATACATCATCATATAAAACAACAAGTCTTCGTCACTTGTTAATCTTGCCCTTGCCTTTGCTAGTAGAAGGCTCGTCAGACCTTTCGTTCTTAACTGCAATGTTATTATTACGCAAGAGTGAGCACTATTTCCCAAAAGTAAAATAATGAAAAAATAATGTATAATAACATGTAAGTGAATCAAAGACTTCTGAAATAAAAGCTCCACTTTTGAATCAAGAATGAATAACAAGAATCAAAAGATTTCTGAGGGTCATAAGACCTTGAACTATGTCCTAGGTTAACAAGGGTTATACTTGAAACCTTTAACAGTCATAAGACTATGGACCTTTCTACTCGTACTTAGGGGATCGACCCTTAGTACCATCTCATGCACAATATCTTAACGCTAACGCATAAGTAAATCCCTTTGCATGGTTGTTCATCTCAGTTTGACATTAGAGTCCGCACCAGAGGAAGTTTGGTTTGGATAAATCAATAAGGGTTCTGAATTTAGAACGTTCATCAACTATGGACTAGTTGAATCAATAAGGATTCGCTAGTCTAACAAGGTTCGACAATAAAGGATATTTAAAATGAATAACAATCTCAATAGGTATACAATAGAACAATTATTGTATAATAGAATCATACTTTGAAAAGATAATTAATCTTTAACATAACAAATGAACTTGATTTATAAACTTGAATAATGATAACAAGTATGGTTAGGAAACTTGCCTCGTGCGTAGATTACACGTTAATTAAACTCGTTCCTTGATTTTAATCCTACATATCATTTCCATTCACAACCATAGTTAATTATAATGTAACTAGTCATCATAAGTTCATTCTCTTTGTCTAACTTTGATTATGACTATACATAGTCAATTTATCACATTCATTGTCACATAATTTATACTTCACGAATAACAAGCTAATTATGTATTCAATAATTCAATCTACATGCAATTATTTTATTTACATGCTAAGCATCTATTTTAACATCTCATTATACTTCTAACATATTTCTATGTTCTATAAATTAAGTTGCTATCACATTGCTAGACTTGAACATTTTTAAAATTTCATTTCTGAACATTCTAGAAAGTGGCGCTGCGGTGCCACTGTTAAACTTGATCTTCGTACTGCTTGCCTGCATTGCGTATTAATGGTTGGACATTAATGTTGCGACGCTGAGCCTTAAGCGTTGGTGGCGCCCTTGGCCCATGAAGCGATTCTGAAATTACAGTTCGCGAAAAATCGCAGAACATGCCAATTTCTACCAATTTGTTATTTTTTACATGTAATTTGACATACCCATATACTAGAATTCGTATATAATCATTACCCAACATTTATAGAGTGACTTTAACCATTTAAAACACATAATTACCGAATTAAAAATATGTAATTTCACTGTTATTGATGTTCTTGAAGGTTTTGAACATAATTCATAAAAATTAACACTACGGATTCGTTATAACACCGAATCCGTTCAATTAAAGTGTGGTCTCTTCATATCAACATGCATAATCAAATAAGAGTGGAAATTTTACATAAACATTTATGTTTGACATATTAAAATCACGGATAAGGCAATATGGCCATAACCCATACTCTGTAAGTTTTGAGCAACATATACGACATGTTTTATGATACTGATGACATGGTTTACATAATATATATATAATCAAATACGATATGGTAACATTTAACACATATACAACTCATAATCATACCCTTTCCCAATTACAGAGACTTTACAGAAGACTTAGGAGTCATTTTCATGGAAACTTTAAATGACGTAAAATTGAGAATTGGCCGGTTGGAGAGAATTACTCATAGCTTAGTGTAGATAGGAGAGATGTGTAACGCCCGAGAAAATCGAATTTTTGAGAATTAAATTTTTATTTTTATTAAATAAATTTAATTGATTATTTATGGAGCAAGCTAATCGAAGGTCGTTATATGACCTAAACATATCAGAACGTCGTAGTATTTTGGCTACTTAGTAGAATTAAAGTGTTTGATTTCCAAGACGAAAATAAAAGCTTTCCGAGAAATTTTTCGAAAAACACTATTCACGCATTTCTGCTCGGGAATTATTTTTGAACTTCCGAAAAATACGTAACGATAGAATATCGATGTGAGATGGAATATCCAATAATATTTCAGTTATGGAAAACGTAATATTTCGCCTGTGGACTTAAAACCTAACGTTTAAGAAAAATGATTTATGAGAAGGAAATGTAATGAGATTAATGAATTAAGCGATGATTGTATACTATGTAGGTATTACGAATGTGTATGAATGATGGTATGTTGAATACGATGAATAAGTATGCGAGGGGAATACAAGAATTATACGTATAATATATGTTATAAGGCTTTAAGCCAAAAGAATGGAATTAGTAGGATTGTGTAGGAAATGGTTAAGTCCAATAGAGTTAATGATCAAGCCCAAGTGTTTGTTTAATTGCAAGCCCAATGTATAAGTTAATATTAGTTAAGCAAATTATGCTAGAAGCCCAAATGATTTAAGCTAAGATTAAGATAAGGCCCAAGGTAAATATCCAATGGGTAAGAACCATGGAGCAAACCATGGATGATCCAAGGTGATGAACAAGTAAACTTAGAGGCTAAGTAAAAGTGGTGAGCACACAAAGTGATTAATGTAATAATCAAGTTTACTTAGTAGTTAAGTAAATGTAATGACCAAGTATTTTAAGTGGGTAGCAAGATAACTTAGAGGCTAAGTGTTGTGGTGGCCAAGTTTACTTAAGGGCTAGGTAATGAATAGTAAGGAGGTGGATGATTTAATGACTAATCTACCCTCGCTTTGAGATGCCTATAAATAGAGAGCTTTGCATTCATTTGTTGGTTTTTCAAAATTCATCCAACTCCTCTCAAGCTAAACAACTTATTTGGTTGAGAGAATAAACACTTATAAAGTTAGACTTTCTTTGTTATCTTTTCCACCAATAACTTATAGCTTATTGGTTAGAGAGAATAAGTGAGAATAAGCTAGCAAATTAACCTTTGAAGTTCAAGAATCAAGAAGGAGATTAAAGATTAAGCAAGATATCATCAAAGAGTAAGTGTTCTTGAATCATGTTTCTCTTTCTCTTCCATTGTTAGAGAAGGGGGGTATTGGTAGAACAAGCATGCTAAGAAGAGGTTGGAATAATGAATCAAAGGGCTTAAGTCTTAATAAGCCGGATAAGTCATGAATAAGAAATTCATTTGTAAATAAGTTATGAACTTATAATGGAAGTATAAAAAATTGTTATAACTTGTAACATGTTTACCTTAATAAAATTAGTATGAATAATAAGATGTAAGAATAATGATTAAAAGACTTAACTCATTAATAAGTCATATGAAAATAAGACATAAGTCATGAAATGGAAAATAAGTATTTTATACTTTAATAAGTTGCTAAATCATCGAGAATAGGTAATAACTTATCATGAATATAAGTTAATGAAGTATGTATGTCAAGAGGTTAGTATGTCAGAATGAATCCTTTTGAAACGGTTTAAAAATCTTAAGTAACGAAGTTTCGCCGGAATTCACACGATTAGACGACAATCGTCGAATTTTTGAAATTCTCGAAATGGAAGTCGAATTTTGATATTGAGCTTGGAAACATTGGTTTTCAATTGAGACAAGTCGTATTTGTCATTATAGAGTTGCGGACTCAAAAATGGCCAGATTCCGACTTAGAACGAAGAAACGAGCGTTGAACGTTCACGAACGTTTATCGTTTTCGTTAAAAATGGACTAATAGGTGGAATTTTAGCAAACGAAGTCGAATAGATAAAATTCTTGCATGACCACGTAGAGTATGAGATTTGTGAACCGTAGGCTCTTGAACGAGCCAATTCAGACTTATAACGAAGAAGTTACGAAGCCGGGAATCTCACAAAAAGAAAAGTCTGTAAAATTTTTTCAGTGAAAATCTTTGGCCTGCCATGGCCTAGATCAAGGCAAAATAGTCACGCCATGATGCGCCAAGCATGGCCGGGAAAAGGTGAAACCTACTGGAGAGTCGCGGTGCGGTAGTTATCAAAGGACTCATGCCTTGCAGACTTCGAGTCCGGTCTTGAAGCCCTAATGGCGATGCCTGCATGTGACATAACAAAAAACAACAGCAGCCACACAAGCACAACCTTAAAAGCTAGGCAGAAAACTATGGTTTAAAGTAAAGATGAAGGGAAATTGTTTAGTAACGAACTAAGGAACTTAATCATACATTATTAAGTTCTAATTAAACCTTAAGTATGATCACTTAGGGTTAAAGAAAGTCAATTGGAGATGAATGTGAACGATATGCAATAAGTGAACTAAATAAATGACGATCGAGTTTCGATTAATAATAAAGTTAGTAAGCCGCGATGAAGGACACTTAACTCGAATCGAGTTGTATTAATGAAATAATTTCACTTTAGTTATAGAAGAGAACGAAGTTGGTAAGAATGATGTAAAAGAATGACGAAAAGTCGGAACCCATAATAACAAATCTAATACGGGATTAGATTGAGTAGTAGGGTAAGATTCTTTAGGAACTATGTATGTTCATTCATGACCTAATGTGGTATGTTATGTGACTATGCATTGTAGAGACTGTAAAGACTCAAAGGAAACGTAATTATACTGTAGCAGATGCTAAAGGCAAGTTTTTCTTAAACACTTGTCTAACCTTCATGTTAGCCAGGTTTTCAAATGATTCAAGTTATGAGATGCATGTATGGTTTTAAAGAAAGAATCGATGCCAGTTTTAGCTCGGCTAGACTAATTGTGATAGATTGATTGAACTGTTTACAAGTCTTTCAATATAGAATTGCTAACGCTATCCTACGCCAACTATTTGGTACGGATTCAAGGTAAGCCTGAATATGAATAAACAAATGTATTTTCATCGAGTATTCGATGGGCACGTGAGGTTGCCACAACTTAAACGTACACACGTTTAATGGATGTAGTGTTTATCAACATAGAGTACTATAGACTGATCACCTAGAAGTGCTCATAAGATATGACAGACTTACGGACTTCGTGCCGGGTTGTCCTTTTCAAAGAAACTATAAGACGTTCCCGTCTTGAACTAGAATTGATGGTTTACGGAATATTGTTATTGCAAAACGTTTTGAAGGAAAAGGAAAGCTATTTTGAATTATTAATAGTACTTCGTAACTATCATCCAGTTATTGAAGATATATAATTCCTATGTTTCAAGCATGCTTCTAAAATGAAATTGTTGTACTTGTTGAGCTTGTTATGCTCATTCTTGCTTGAACCATATGAATGCAGTTTAGACCGAATGGACCGAAGGATTCAACAAGGATAAAGAGAAGGCTAAAGCGACGTTGTAGATTACCTATGTAATAGTATAGGTTTGTAATGACAATATTTGATATTATGACAAGAACAAATGTAACTGTTATAAAGAACCTAGGGAATGGTAGTATTGTGTTAGAATATATATGAGACATATTCGTTCTTTTGAGGCATTTCAATTGAATGTTTGTGTGAACTGTAGCACCGTGGAGCACCATATATCGGGTTGGAAGAGACCCGGACTTGGGGTCGTCACAGTTGGTATCAAAGCATTAGGTTATAAAACTTAAGGGGGGGGAAGAACCTTAGGCTCATAACCTCGTTAAGGAAGAGAAGTCCGAAGGAAGTAAACTCTAGCTTTACTTGAGTCGAATGAGTTAATACGGTATTGAGGGAACTTAGTACCAAAAGATTTAAAAGATGGAAAGTAACCCTAAATAAATTAAACATGATTTGTGCTTATATAATTCTGTGTTATGTACTAATCAACATATGTGTTATTGTAGGATGTCGATCGATAGCTTGATGTATAGAGATATACCATGCGGTGGCCCGAAGAGCTTATGAACCAGTAGAGCACAATACCTATCTTGGGTGGCGAGATGTACCATTAGTGATTCTAGAGGAGTCGGAGGCAGAAGAGTACTTTTCCGAGGAAGACTACTCCGAGGGAGAAATGGATATATCGTCATACCTTAGTATAATGAACGATGTAGAGGAAGAAAGAGAGGTAACATCGATTTCTACGGTGGTACCTACATTGGAGTCATCACCTCAAGATGCAATGGAATCATTGTATCTGGCAGCGCTTGACAAGAATGTGCAACTGAGTGCAGTTGTGCAAAAATAGAATGAAGAGATTAGTGCTCTTTATGTAGCGAAGGAGTCTGCAGAAGCAGATTTTGAGTCAGAGCATGATAAGAAGGTGCTCATGATAAATAAGGCTAGAGATTTTATGAAAGAGGCCGATGAGCTTCGTAGAGAACTGGGGGAGAAGGACCGGAAGATAACACGAATGTCTTACATCCATGAGAGTGCACATAAGGATTTCAAACTGAAGGTTGCTTGTTATTCCAATGAGTCAGGACACACCCGTCATACTATTAGTTGGGATACTGTAGCGGCGATTGCGAATGAGAAACACGAGGATGCTGTTATGCATTATTAGAATGTTATAGTTAAACATATGTGTGTAGTGACGTAAAACCCTCTTTTAAAGGGTAGTGTTTTTGTAAATCCCAACTTTTGTGAGGTTCAATTGCGAAATAGAAAATGTAATAGCTTTTGTTTATGAAAACAAATTGTAAATAGTTTCAAACTAGGAAAAAACATATGAATATAATGAAGTTTTTATGGAAATGATTTGTTATGGTGCGAGTTGGTATGTGGCGATTAATAACAAAGTAAGTAAATAGATAATAATGAAATTTTATTTGTTTAATTAGAAAATGCCGCCACAGAGAAGATAACGTAATCAAGAAATAGAATCACGTAATGATAATTAATTGGGTCAAAACTACCCTATGCAAGAGTTCGTTAAGTTATTAACGGCTACATTTACCCAAACCGGGGGTAGAGTAACCGCGAAACCTAAGGTAGCTAGAATGATTACCTTTAAAGAGTTTAAAAGCATAGGTCCACCGGAGTTCAAAGGAACAACGGACCCAATCGAGGTCTATACCGGGGTAAAAGAAATAGAGAAGGCGTTTGTTATTACAAGCGTAGGTGAGATGCAAAAGTTTTCTTTTGTGACTTACACGAGGAAGAGTGAAGCCAACTTTTGGTAGAAGGCTCACCAGGGTAGGGTTAGAACAGATGCGGTAACGTGGAAACAATTCAAGAAGGTTTTCTTTGAGAATTATTTCCCTACAAATATGTGAGGGATGATAGAGATTGAATTCTTAGAACTTAAGCAAGGGGATATGATATTTCCCCAGTACGCGACCAAATTCAAATGAATTGGCAAGGTTTGTTTCACATCAAGTAGACACGGAGGAGGTGAAGGCTCGTTGGTTGGAGCAGGGCCTGAAACCCTAGCTCTATAGTGGGATTTTGGCGATCTAGAGTGTTTCCTATGGGATCATTCTGGAGAAGGTGATTATAACATAAGATGGTAGTGAGTTGTAGACTCAATACCACAAAGAGGGAAAGAATGAGAGCAAGAGAGAGGGATGAACCAAGGCAGAGAATGCCATCGGCATTATGCCCAAAACAAAAAATTTTAACTCCGGGAATACTGGAGTGGGACAAGGGGATCCTAAGTGTAGGATTAAGGTGTGTAAGACAGGTGGAAAGACTTATCTAGGAGTCTGTATGAAAAGGGGTTATAAGTACCTTTAAACATTAAAATAGAGGAAGAGAAAATAACTTTCAGTAATTATATTTGTGAAAATTATTTCATGAATAATAGAAGTAAGCAGGTATCGGTAGATAAGTTCCGATAGAGTTGAGAGAATTTCAGGAAATTCTCGGTATGAATGGGTTGATTAACCATAGAGCTATATCAAATAGTTATAAGAAAAGTGTGAACCTTTAGTTTTTCTCAGAAAATCTAATGTAGTAATTTACGGTAATAAAATACCGCGACATTATTATTGTCGAACCATGACGTAAGTTAGGAGGATGTTAAGGAAGAGGATGATTCGTTACGGTTGAGTATCGACTATTGTAACAGGAGTAAGTTAGAAGTTAATAATAAATACCCATGGCCCAGGATCGATGATATAATTGATCAGTTGAGAAGGGTAGAGTATTTTTCTAAAAATAGATGTGTGTACGGGGTATAGTCGGTTGAGAGTAATGAAGAAGGAGGAAGTACCTAAGATGACGTTCAGAACTCGTTATAGTTATGACAAGTTTCTGGGTATGTCATTTAGGTTGACTAATGTGCGGAAGTTAGACTTTCCGTAAGGAGCAACGAGCAAGTTAGTGGCCAATTTGATAGATACTCTTGTGAGGTGCTATGGTTGAAGGTACCATTAGCGTCACAGGATTATTGAAGACGGTTAAGTAAGACACCTATATTATCTTTATCAGATGATACGGGGAATTTTGTAGTGTATCTCGATGTTCGCATAAATGACATGATTGCGTGCTCTTATAGCATGACAATGTCATTGTGTATGCATCACGCCAGTTAGAGGATTATGAGGAGGTCTATCCTACTTATGATCTAGAATTGGCAGTTGTAGTTTTTGAATTAAAAATCTGAAGATAGTATTTATACGGAAAAAAAATGTGGGATATACATGGACTCTAAGAGTCTGAAATATATCTTCACACAGAAAGAGTTGAATATGTAGTAGAGAGAGGACTGTGATATCTTATATCATTCAGGGAACGTAAACGTTGTAGCCGACGCGTTCAGTAGGAGGGGTAGGGAAAGCTATCGATGTTAACAACTCAGAAGGAGTTAACAACGGAGATGGCAAGTATGGAGTTAGAAGTTAAATTACGGAATGAAGGGTAGAATTGTTATTCAAAATGTAGACTCAATCCACGATAATGGAACGAGTTAAGTAAGTACAACTAAGTAACGAGGGATGCAAGCAAATGAAGAAGATGATGCAGGGTAAGTAGAAGACTAAGTATAGTCTTATTTTGAGGGAGAAATTTGAGTTCCAAATAAGTTTAACGTTAAAAGAAGAGCTAATAAAAGGAAGATATCGTAATGTGTTATTAAGTGTTTAACTTCCGATTCAAATTATTGATAGAAAGTGATAAGTCAAGTCAAAGAAGATAATACCTTCGGTGAAGGTGAAATGAAAGAACCCCAATGTTGAAGAAGCATTGTGGGAACTCGAGATTAAAATAAAGGAAAAATTTTCCTCTGTGGTGTAGGTATTATTAGCGAGATTCTAGGGACAGAATCCTTATAAGGAGGGAAGAATGTAATGCCCGAGAAAATTTGATTTTTGAGAATTAAATTTTTATTTTTATTAAATGAATTTAATTGATTATTTATGGAGCAAGCTAATCGAAGGTCGTTATATGACCTAAACATATCAGAACGTCGTAGTATTTTGGCTACTTGGTAGAATTAAAGTGTTTGGATTTCCAAGACGAAAATAAAAGCTTTTCGAGAAATTTTCCGAAAAACATTATTCACGCATTTCTGCTCGGGAATTAAAGTGTGGTCTCTTCGTATCAACATGCATAATCAAATAAGAGTGGAAATTTTACAAAAAACATTTATGTTTGACATATTAAAATCACGTATAAGGCCATATGGCCATAACCCATACTCTGTAAGTTTTGAGCAACATATACGACATGTTTTATGATACTGATGACATGGTTTACATAATATATATATAATCAAATATGAACCGAGTTGTATTAATGAAATAATTTCACTTTAGTTATAGAAGAGAATGAAGTTGGTAAGAATGATGTAAAAGAATGACGGAAAGCTGGAACCCATAATAACAAGTCTAATACAGGATTAGATTGAGAAGTAGGGTAAGATTCTTTAGGAACTATGTAAGTTCATTCATGACCTAATGTGGTATGTTATGTGATTATGTATTGTAGAGACTGTAAAGACTCAAAGGAAACGTAATTATATTGTAGCAGACGCTGAAGGCAAGTTTTTCTTAAACGCTTGTCTAACCTTCGTGTTATCCAGGTTTTCAAATGATTCAAGTTATGAGATGCATGTATGGTTTTAAAGAAAGAATCGATGCGATTTAAATTTCTGGCTTAGACTAATCGTGATAGATTGATTGAACTGTTTACAAGTGTTTCAATATAGAATTGCTAACGCTATCCTACGCCAACTATTTGGTATGGATTCAAGGTAAGCCTGAATATGAATAAACAAATGTATTTTCATCGAGTATTCAATGGGAACGTGAGGTTGCCACAACTTAAACGTACACACGTTTAATGGATGTAGTGTTGATCAACATAGAGTACTATAGGCTGATCACCTAGAAGTGCTCGTAAGATATGCCGGACTTACGGACTTTGTGTCGGGTTGTCCTTTTCAAAAAAACTATAAGACGTTCACGTCTTGAACTAGAATTGATGATTTACGGAATATTGTTATTGCAAAATGTTTTGAAGGAAAAGGAAAGCTATATTGAATTATTGATAGTACTTCGTAACTATCATCTAGTTATTGAAGATATACGATTCCTATGTTTCAAGCATGCTTTTAAAATGAAATTGTTGTACTTGCTGAGCTTGTTATGCTAATTCTTGCTTGAACCATATGAATGCAATTTAGACCGAATGGACTGAAGGATTCAACAAGGATAAAGAGAAGGCTAAAACGACGTTGTAGATTACCTATGTAATAGTATAGTTTTGTAATGATAATATTTGATATTATGACAAGAACAAATGTAACGGTTATAAAGAACCTGGGGAATGGTAGTATTGTGTTAGAATATATATGAGACATATTCGTTCTTTTGAGGCATTTCAATTGAATATTTGTGTGAACTGTAGCACCGTGGAGCACCATATGTCGGGTTGGAAGAGACCCGGACTTGGGGGCGTCACAAGATGAAACTTTCTCAATCAATCAAACAACTCACAATTCCCTCAAATTCTTAATTCTCTCTCTATGATTTCCTTGTTAAACTTAGAAAAATGAAGAGAAGAAGACGAATAATAAAGGAAGCAACTGATGCATTGAGGTCAGTTACCCAATCATAGGAGTAACGGCTATTAACTCCTCCTAAGGCTTTGTTTGGCAAGCAATAATAGTTTTCAAAACCATTTAATTTAATAAATCTCTTATACTATAGTTTAAATCGTGTCACACCCAATTATACAATAACTCAAATATATTATTTAATTTAATATAATTAAAATATAATAATTTCTCATAAATTCACATAGTCATATAATTAATTTTCTCATTAATTACTTATATCAAATTATTAAATCTCTAATTAATTATTAAATTAATTAAAATAACATTAGGCTTATTAAATATTTCTTTTAATTTAATAAGCTCACATAATTACATACTTAAAAATAATTATTCTCCACATTAATTTATTTAATATAACACATATAATTAAATTAATCTATCACAATTACATCAATTAATTATTTAATCTAATAATTAAATCATCGAAAATATTTATTTACTTCAATAAATATTAAAATTAAATTACAAAAATCTCGTTCGTCACAAGATTAAGCAATTGTTCTTCATCACCAAATTAAGATTATGAAGAATCAACAGGTAAGAATCAATTCTAAACCCTTAAGTTTTATTTTTGGAGTTCTTATTGATAAATTGGATTTCTTAAGGAATTGGTTGTAGATGTTAATGGGTTTGTGTAATCCATTCTATATCATCTAAAAGTGGTTTTAGAGTAATCAAACTTGTGACGAACGCGATTTTTGTAATTTAATCTTAATATTTATTGAAGTAAATAAATATTTTTGATGATTTAATTATTAGATTAAATAATTAATTGATGCAGTTGTGGTAGATTAATTTAATTATATGTGTTACATTTATTAAATTAATGTGGAGAATTTTTATTATTGAAGTATGTCATTATGTGAGCTTATTATATTAAATGAAATATTTAATTAAGCATTATGTTATTTTAATTAATTTAATTATTAATTAGAGAGTTAATAATTTGACATTATTTATTAATGAGAAAATTATTTATGTGACTATGTGAATTTATGAGAAATTATTATATTTTATTTAAAATAAATTAAATAAGATATTGATTTATTTTATGAAGAGTGTGACATTTATTAAACTATGTGATAAAGCTTTATTAAATTAATTGGTTTTGTAATCTATTCTTCTTAAGCCAAACAAGGCCCTAGGGGAGTTATCGTGAGTTAACCCATGATTGGGCCAACCGACCACTACGTGTCGATTCTTACGCTTTAATTATCGAACGTCTTTTTCTTTTATTCATTATTTGCCTAAGTCTAGAGATACAGAAAGAGGGATTGAGAAATTCAAGAGAGAGTTTAGAGGAATTTGTGAGAACTCAGTGATCGAAGAAAGAATTTAAGCCTACATATATATACTTTATTCTCAGGGTAATCTCTCCCTCCCAAATTCTATATTTCACATATTCAAGTTTTGATAAAAATGGCTTTCACATTTTCTGTAAAGCCTCTGTGATTGAGAAAGGAGTAATATTTATGAGTTATTTATGGGTTAAGATGTATCAAATTGTGTTTATATATATATATATATATATATATATATATTGCATGATTCCATATCATCAGTTTCATAATATTACATCGTATATGATTTCTACAAAATTACAGAGTATGGGTTTTGGCCTTATGGCCTTATACGTGATATTTTATGTATTGATCATATATTATCCCTAAATTTTACACTCGTATATTATTATACATGTTGATACGAAGAGACCAAACTTTAAACGAACGGATTCGGTGTTATAACGAATCCATAGTATCAATTTTCATGTTTTATTTTAAAACCTTCAAGAACATCAAAGTCAGTGAAATTATAGATTTTTAACTCTATGATTATGTGTTTTAATGGGTTAAAACCATTCTATAAATGTTGGATATTGTTTATGCATGAATTATAACATGTGGGTATGATTAATTTTGTGTAGTAGTAATTTAATTGGAGTTTTTAAATGTGTTACGCAATTTTTGCGAATCGAGCAGTTTCTCACTGTGCATGCATGCATATGACCAAAGACCTTAAGTCCCGCACCACACACCGCCACCATCAAGCAGCAGTAAGGTTAAGTGTCCGGCCATGCATGGCACTTGAAGACCTAGTATAAACGTGAGCCATGTTGCTACCTCTGCAGAATGGTCCAAATCTATCTTCACACCCATGTAAAGGGATTTACTTATGCGTTAAGTTAAGATTCAGACGTCACGAGTACATCATTCATCCAACATACATCATTATATATACAAAATATAACAACATACACTCTCAAATCCTGTGTTCGAAACCTTATAACCTCTTTCATTACAAATAATGGTAATTACATTATTCATTTCATCTTACAAGAGTGACTTTTATCCGCCACCAAGGATACATAATGCTTCATTAAACTAGTCTATAATTCAATTCATCTTTCTAATTTACAAGTCTTCACTTGATCTTCTCGCTACCTTCACACTCAATGACAATTCATCCGGAGACCATCACTTTGATCTTTACGGATCCTTAAGTTCTTCTAACATTGTTCACTAAAATTGTTTTTCATTTAAAGCAAGTGTGAGCATTCAATTTCCTAACAAGTCATAACAAATGAACAAACAACTTCGTAATTAAAACATTTCTTTAGAACTTCTATAACCGAACAAAGGTTATGAAGCAATTTTGAATAATAGGAATAGTCTCGATTCCTATCATCTTAAAACATCAATCGCTTTTCTTTTTGAAATACTTTCATCCCTCTACCTTTTTCATACACATCCCGTCTCGCTAGAATCATTAAAGACAACTTTAACAATAACGGCTTCATGTATAAATGTAACATACTTGTATTGAACAACTCAATCACGTAACAATGCATATCATAGAAACACCGAAGTGTTCAAATTGTGGCTCAAGGCCTCATACGCTCTACCACATTGTACAAATATCGCACATTCAAGACATAGATGTAGAGCTTCTCAAGTACAACATCCGAGAAGTTTAAGAAACTAGCATTCATGTAATATGAATGAAGTTAGAAACTTGCTTTTACGCCTACTTTACATACCTTTACGCTAAATCGCTCATTTCAATTCCTATATAACACATAAGGAGAAAACATAAACACCAATTAGTCATATATTGAACTTACGCATTGGTTTACTTAACTTTACTTCTTAGAGTTCGCATGTTCTTGCATATAAGTTTACGCGACTAACTTCTTTTTACCAATTTACTACTTTTATGACATACTGGAGATGTCTTACTCATAATGCTCATCATCTTGATGATTTATATTCTTATCTTCTTCTTATAACTTCTCTAGGACTCAAAGACACATCGCCTCTCGCTAGTAGTCCATATGGTACTGAGTGGTTTCCCACAAACAACCAACAAACAAGTTCCCGCCTCATCTACACCGCCATCACAAAGAAGTTAGATCGGTTACGCTTTGTATATACCTTCGCTCTCTTGAAGGAATTGTTTAGCCCAAATCCCATATGTCAACCATCAAAGGTTACGATTGTACCATAACCTAACTTCTCTTAACTTATACGAACTATTAAACTATAATGTTCGATTAAGTCAATTTCTTATTCCTTACGGCTTTCTGACAACTAAATGTCATCCCTCCTGATTCATTCTTTATCGAATCACATTCTCTTTCAATAATCTTATTACCGCTTGTTACGGCTTTCTTGATAATTCATATACTATTTAATACTTTTGTTATCCATTATATGAACCCCATGTTCATTACTCGCTCTTAGTGTCAAAGCCATACCAATCATTGTATGCTAAGACTAAGCGTCCATCGCAACGACGTTACATGCTTCACAAATATCTATACGCTTCACACTTATCTCTCATTATCATGATATAACATCGAAATGTTATTCATTACCCTCGCCACTCAACGCCTAAGGAATCACAACCATAGCAATTCCTCACGCTCGCTCATCCCGACTACGGTCCCCTTGATATCTTGCATAACCCATGATTATATTCTTTGTCATTTAATCTTGTTTAATCTATACCTTCAACCTTTAATAAAGGTTTACATCACTTGATTAAGTGTTACATTAGTTGAATATTATATTCTTTATCGCCCCTTACATTTCCCCAAGAGTCGAAAGCAGCTTAAAAGATCATCTCGGCTTTTTCTCAACATCGAAATATGCACGCCACTCCCTTTTATTATCTCTCGCACATGCACGCTGAAGTTTGCAAGATACTGATATCTTTACTCTGATCCCGGCATTCGCTGCCACTCACTATAAGGCATGATCGATCAGCCATGCAACGCCAAGCCCTAACCCTAGAAATTTTCTCTAAGTGTTAAATAAATTTTGAGATGCTTACTTCATGATCTCATATCTCCTTCGTTATAACTCGTAATGAGGTCGTTCCAAGGCCATTCTCTTCCTTATCTTATGTACTTTAATACTTTCGAATAGTAACTTCGTTCAAATCTATTAACGTGCCATTAGATTGGCTTGATCTTCACTCTTCGCTCATTTTACGCTTTTTTAACGCTTTTCGCTTTGTTCATCCGTAATTCGATCATTCAACTCTAACTTGTTCGTTCTTGAGTCTATGACTCACGCTTTTCTACGTTCTATTACTTTCTTATGAAACCCTACACGCTCGTGTTCATTTACTAACTTTCTAATTCTCGCTCGTCTTTTACTTAAATTTCACCATAACTTCGTTATAGCTAAGTTTTAATCCGCTCTTCATGAACGCTTTCTACCGCTCCTAACCAAACAATACACATCTAACTTATACGCGATGGTTTTAAACTTGTCCATCAACAACAATTACACTACGATGGTTTTAAATTTGTCCATCAACAACGCTTTCGTGTTCTTCGCGTGTTCTTCGTTCTTCTTCGCTCGCTCTTCATTTTAATCGATATTTTGATTACGATTCCACTTTTTATTGGAATTTGATGTTATAGAACATTATTCCTTACTTATTTCACCTACTTATTCATATAATCCATTCTGGATCGCTTAATTCATTACTTAATCTTATACTTCCTTAAGAAATTTACAAACTAAACTTCTAATTTATTATTTCTTCATTTTCTTATGATTTCAACCATATGAAATCATCTCTAACCTTATCTACCTCTTATCTTCATTAAGTTATGTTTTTAAACATAAAAACTTAAAGAAAATTAAAAGAGATTAGGTTCCGGATTACCGTTCTTCTTTAATCCTCTTCCGTTATACAAAGCCGACGATTTGCAAGCTTTGCTATTACACGATCACTTTCGATCCGATCATTCATGCTCATGCTCTTCCTTCTCCCTCCCATCTGACTTCTCTCTCTCTCTCTCAAGTGTGGGATTTTCAAAATCCACAAATAATGAAATAAGCTTGCTATTTATAGATTTTCAAAGCTAAGGTCATTTTAGTCATTTCGCCCCCACCTCCTTACTATTCCCACCTCCTCCCACAACTTAGCCACCAAGTTTACTTGGCCACCACCCTTACTTGGTGGCCAAGTAGTCACCTATTATGCCCATGGGTCAACCCATGGGTCGCCCATTGGTTATTACCCATCCGCTTACCAACCTGGCTCGATCCGCTTTCTTTTTTTCTGGTTCGGGCCTTAACCCTAATTCTTATTGGGCCTATCTTGGGCTTGATTTCACAAAGAGTTGGGCTTGACATAATCCAAGTCCAATTAGATTCTACAAAGTCCATGAACTCAAAGTTCATTAAGACTTATCGTATTCTACGCATCTCATTCTCGTATTCTCGTATTTTCTTCGTATATAGCTCGTACGATATTCGTATTATACGTCGTAATAATCTTCGTACTATACTCATATAATAATTCATATCATACTCATATCTCTCACGCATAATAACCCTAATTATTATACGTGATCATAAAATTCTCTGAACTCACTTTTCCTAACCCCTTAGGTTTTGAGTCCGTAGGCGAAAAAACTTCGCTTTTGCCATAACTAAAATATTATTGAATATTCCATCACGCCTCAAAATTAAACGTAATCTATAGCTTCTCGAATTTCAAAATAAATCTCCGAAAGCGTAAACGGATGAATAGTGCCTATTTCGCCTTTTTTCCCTCAAAATATTTTGTTCCTAAAAACTTCTATTTTCGTCTTTGAAAATTTTATTCGCTCAATCTAGCTCATAGCTGCATTACTCCCGATTTATAATCATCCTAGGTTATAGAAATCGATTAATAAACACATAACATATAATAATATTAATAAAAATTCCTTTTATTAATAACTAATTCTTTAAACTTAAATTCGACAACCCAAATTTATGATCGTTAAAGGTTTCAAGTATAACTTTGATTCTTGTTATTCATTCTTGATTCAAAAGTTGAGCTTTTATTCAGATGTCTTTGATTTACTCGCATGTTATTATAATGTTATTTCATTGTTATACTTGTGGGCAATAGTGCTCACTCTTGCTTAATAATAACATTGCAATTAAGAACGAAAGAATCGATGAACCTTCCACTAGTAAAGGCAAGGGCAAAGTTAGAAAATGATGAAGACTTGTTATTTTGTTTGATGATGTATTTATATTAGACTTGAGTTAATGATGTTGTTTAAGACTTATTATTTATATTTCCGCATAGATGTTTAAGGTTAGTTTAACCTGGGATTATGTTTATGATTCAGATGTTGTAACCCTTTAAATGGAAGATTTTATTTCTATCTATTGCATGGTTTGCATTTATTATGGGTAGATAGATAGATGATATTTCTATAGTGAACACCAAATCCCGTGAAATCGAAGTACCCAGATTTGGGGGTGTCACAAAACTCATGAGAACATGTTAAAGATGAATAATATGAGTTTTGTTTAATATATGTATTTTGGGTCTGTTTTGAGACAAAAATTGGTTACGAGTTTATGTTATAATTGTAAAATTGGTAATTTATTGTGTTAATAAGATAAGAAACGAAAAGAACGCAAGTTGAATGAATCAATTTGGTTAAGAAACGAAGTACGTCGTGGCGATTGAATTCGCTAAATGTGTTTAAAACATGAAAATAGAGTATGAACATGTGTTTTGAGTCAAATTTTAGGTTTGTTAATGTTTTTATAAATTATTAGAATTCTAATATGTTGTAGTTCTATGAATTATGAATCCATAGAATCAAAAACGGACTAATTTGGATGTATATAACTCAAGTTATGAAGATTAGTAGGAGAAAAATGGTCAAAAATCGCGAGAACAGTAGGTTCAGGTCACGTTTACGCTTTAGCATGTAGCAATTTACCGCATTCATTTAAGAGGGCGTATTCTTGGCATGTGCCCAAGGCTTAATTGGCAGCGGTATTATCTCAAACTATGTCAGGTATGACTATTTTGACCTTATTTAGTAAAATAGAAATAACGTTTTCATACGAACTCTGATTAAGGCGATTCAAGATGATCCGGAACGAGAAAGAATAGACATACAACTTTTATTCTTTAAGGTTTTCAATTTGAGGTCGGGAACAGTAGTCAAAATGGTCATCTTTGTGACTGATGCGTATTCGGAGGCAATCAGAGGGCGTTAGACATGCACATACACAAGTATAGTGATGTTGACGATAATAGATGTTGTTCTAAGTTATATAACATGAATATTATGAAGTATAATGATGCTTAACATTAATAAATGATATATTCGATAAGTTGTATATGCATACTAAGCGCACAAAAGAGAGACAAATCGGGCGTGTGACGAATAAACGTCGAAATGCCGTGATAAGTGATAATGAACGTAAAAAGTGTTTTAAATCAAATGAAATGAATATTATAAGATATTGAATAGTGTTAATATAAATCCAATAAGTAGTCCTAGCAAGATTTAAACATTTGAATGACTTCAAATATGAAATACAGTGAGATATAAGTTGAAAGTTAACACAATCAAATTGAACATTGTGTATCTATGATAGGAAGGGTTATGAGGCGTAGAGTAAAGTTTACATTACTACTAATATGTGTTTCTATGTGACTAATAGTTAATGTGAATGATTAAATAATTATGTAGGGCACGTGAAGTGCAGATATCTGTAAGTTGTTAAACTGTTAACAATGATCAAGGCAAGTCTTTCAGTTCTTATTTGTTATGTGAACTTGATGATGAACTGTTTTAAATCTTTATTACACAGAGCATGATGGTTTATATATATGTTAAATATATGAAATGTTAAAGTCAACTTATGACTACGTTGATTGAGTAAAGCATGCTAATTGAGTTAGGAACTCAATCTTTATACTTGTTATATGAACTGTAACATGTATGTTATGTTAGTCCAATGTTTATGAGATATATGTTGAGCATGTTATTATGTGCTACGTGATACATGAAAACTATTAGATTTTGCTGAGCTGTCGAGCTCAACTTTGCAAATAACCATTTTTGCAGGTTAAGGATTGGAGGTAACACTATGTGCTACTTAAATGACGTGGATCAGAAATAATACACGAAGATTAATATTTTAGCTAAAGTTGTTATTTCTTAATATCATGATTAAGATTCATGAGATGTACTAAATATTTTATGATGTATAGTTTTATGTTGAGTTGTAAAGCTAATGTTAGAGTTATCTGATATGTAAAGGTTCTCGAATTGAAATGTAAAATTTTATATAATAACAGTGATAAAGTGAATCATAAAATAAGATTGATTCAAAGACATGTAGATGATAAAGGTTTTGATTCAGGGAGTTAAAGTAAAAAGACATAAAAGTTTAAATTATTCCGCATTTTATAAAGTTTAACATCGAATAATGATGTAAAATCAGAAGGTAGATGTGTTATTAATGACCAAAGTTAATAATTAAATTGTATGAATTTTGGGGTCATTACAACAACCACGCGTATTACTATATTTTAACCACCGGGTATTCCAACAGTGTTAACGGTAACCATTACGCCATTATTTATAAAAACTCAAACTTGTCGTTTTCTTCATCCGATAGTTATTTGTTATGGGTCACACAAATGGCTGCGCCATCGTACGAATATTCCCCGACAGAAAGAATATTCCACGACCAAGCGAATATTCCATGACAAAATGAATATTTTATAACCACTTGCTTATTTTGCAAAATTTGCATATTTCTTCCATAACCAAAGTATTATATCAAATTAACACTTTATTATTCAAAATAATAAATAGGGAAAATTTGATTTTATTCATTAAAAAGTTGGGGTCTTACAAACTAACTCTAAAAAAATGGTTAACATAACATCTATGAAGGGGAACCTTAACTTATTCCGTTCTATTTGAAATAATTCTTAAGTTTGTCATCTACTATTTACTTAGCAATGTAAACTAAAATGAAAAAGATTTTTGAAATTAAAAAGGATCTATTAAACCCCCCTTCTAGATCTATTGTGTGCCCTCTGGAAACTAACACATAAGTTCACAAAAAATTGAACCAATATTTCCCTTTTCAAAACACACATATAAGCACGATTTCAATAACTTTAAAATCTAGCATAGGTAGATGATTTGGAATATCCTTCATTGTTTTACTTGCGACAATACTTAATATTCTCTAGCACTTTCAATGATAAGAATACTGAAAATACTAATTTTCAGGCTAAACATTCCTATACCTTAGTATAGTCCATCAACTTACCACACTTTATGTGTTTAGGAACTTTCCACAACCATATGTGTTCAAGAAATTATCTTTGCAATATTTTACGCGTATTACTCATGTATTCTCTTTGTATAATACTCATATAGTAATCCTATTTATACGTCGTACTATTCTTCATACCATGCTCATATACATACTAGTATAATACTCATATTTCATACGTATAACAATCGAAACGACTATACACATTACATTTCTCTTTCGGAAACCTCTTTCACAAACTATTAGGTTTTAAGTCTGCAGGCGAAAACTTCGTTTGCTATAACGGAAATAATATTGGATATTCCATAATATCGTCATATTCTAACATTACGCGTTTCTCAGAATTTCAAACCCTAGCTCCGAACGACATCAGATGAATAGTGTTTTTACGCAAATATTCTCGGAAAACCTTCGTTCTCGTCTTGATAATTCACATCAATTAATTCTAGCACAAAGCCAAAATACTAACCACATCCGTATATTCTAGGTCATCGAACGACCTTCGAACATCTTACTCACATAATAAATCAATTAATTTCATTTAATCCACATAATCAAATAAAAATTTAATTAATTGAAAATTCGAAATTCTCGGGCGTTACATGTGCAATAATAGTAAGCACTAATAAGCTACTTCTTATGCCATTCTGTCTTAAATGACCATACTGTTAGGTTTATATATAACGCATATGTGAAATTAAATTACACAAATATAGCGGAAGTGCAATAAAATAGGATTTTAAAATTTTTATACAAACCATCACCATGATCAATCCTTATGCTCAATTATCAATTAAACGAAGGAGATGGAGAATCATAATCATACCTTAGTAAAAACTAGTTAGGTACGAGTTCAACTCCAAGTCCTTCGTGTTTTCCTTAAATTCACCTGTTAGATTCCTTCCTTTGATCAACGTTAGTCATCCAAGTGTTTGGCCTCTAAAAGTGATCTACCAAGGAATAATATGTATTCAAGAAGATAGGTGTTGGCAAAAACCTAGTTGTATCTCTAAAGAAATTGTAAGTACTCTTCCAACTCGTGAAAGTGTGCGTACTGTGATGCTCCCAAAATAGGTTCAAATAACCCATTTTAAGTCACCAAATACATACTACAAAATCCAAATAAAAACTTTCCTATTTATAACTACTAAACTGTTGTGCAAAATATGAAAACACTCATACTGTGAGATTCAATACAAATATCATACTACATATAGTAAGAAAGTATTCAAACCCAAATTATTACCATACCATATAAAATACATCAATATAATTAATTGTTATACTATTTTACAACATGGTGAAGACTACTATAGTAACTAACTCAGACCACCACTTCTTTCCCCGGCTAGTCCCAGCTAAACTCTCTTTTCCTGAGAAGAACAATGGAACAAAAAGGAAAAGGGTGAGCTCAAATAGCTTAAAAAAAGATAATATGACTAAGATAATGAAGAATAAATTATCTATAGCCTTCAACAGTAATAAATCAGAGATTTAAAGATAATATAAGTTTTCAATGATAATTGCAGTGGAACAAGCAATCCATTTGAAGAGTAAAGTAGAACATGATGTCTACTATCTTCTATGATTTAAAAGTTCATCGTCAATATTTTATCCCTGTAACACCAATCAACAGTTCATGTTCATAATTATGCAAATCAATAATTTATCTTTGCACTACAAGCTAAAGATATTCATTTGTATCACCAGTGGTTATGATCATGCCAATCAACAGTTCATCTTTGCACTACGGGCCAAAGAGAACTATAAGTGTTCTTCATTTCTATAGTCAATTATTATCTGTTATGGGATAAAAGCTTGTGGTGAAAGTTCTATAGTGAATTATTATTTGTTATGGTATAATGTGAACCTTGGAAATGAAGAACATAATTTGGTCAAGGTGTTCTTCATTTCTGGGAAATAATTTGGTCAAGGTGTAGAGGTCACTTTGACCTTAGTCAAATTCTCTATTGATGATGATTCTTAGTTTGTAAGTGTATAGGTATTGTAGTACTAATGTTGTAGTACAATAATATACCAAATTCAGATTTTATCCTTCATATAACAAGAAATTATAGAGACTCAAAGTCATTGTCACAACTGTTCTTGGGTTTCTGGGTAACCCAGAACAATGGTCATGGTCGGTCAACGCTTTTGTGGCTCTTATATGTTTCAATCTGTGTGATAAATATGTGTTTTGATTGTTGTAATATGTAGTCTATATATCAAGGTACATACATGATACATTGGTTTGGACTGAGTAAGACCCTAAGGTTTAGATTTAATTTGGTCAATGTACAGCCATAGGTTGTTCTTAGTGTTCATCAGTTTTCTAGGTTTTCCAGAAATCGCAGCTATGTTTGGTTAAAGATATTTGACCATTAATTCTAGTAAACCTATGAATTAATTAAACGGTTGTGTGTCATAGATATGTACTATTTATGTCAGGGTATCATTTCATAACACTTAGACATCCTAACAACAAACAGAAAGTCCACTCTTCTACTCCTCGAGTAGGAAATCTACTAAGAATGTCTTTTACACTTTTCTGAATCACTCAGATTTCTTTTAGACCAGCAGTCTAAGAACTTCTTAGTTCACTCTTGAACTCTTCAAGTCTAGCAGACTTGGCTCTTTACATTTCACTTAGAAAACTTCAAGTCCTTCTGACTTGGAACTCTTACTTCAGTTGATTGGTAGTTGTTGAGTTCTTGATTATTGCTACTCAGTTGTTGTTAAGCACTTGCTCGAAAGAACTGAGTAGCTGAGCAAGCTTTTCTTTTTCTCAGATCGTAGAGTTTAGCGTTGAGAGTTCTTGTTTATTTTTGTTCAATGCTTGCTTAGTTCTCTCATCTGCTTGATTTGCATATATGTGATCTTGAAAACTATCCGTTGGATCCATTCGTTGAAGCATTAAATGCGTTTGACATTTCTGTTCTTTGATGAAGACTTTTCTACACATCTTCTGAATTGTATTCTGGCCCACTGACACAATAGACTGCTTTCTCACCTAACACCTGAGAAGGTGTTTTCACCTTACCAATGGTACTTTCCTTAGCTTCTTCAATACGGTTCTTTGTTGCATACTAAGGATATCTTTTATGCCTTTGGGACTGGTGAGTACTACAATGTTTAGAACTTATTCCACATTTGTTGGAGTTTGCCTCCTCACAAAACGTGAGGCATAATGCTTCTAACACAAGGCAGATGATACGCTACGATTCAGATCGTGGTGACTTGTCGCCTTGGTGCTTGGTCTGATGCTATCAATAGAGAGCACTATGATTTCTCTTAAATACTTGCACACTACGATCTTCGTTTGCTTGAGTTGTAAACTCTACGTTTTCGAGAGCACACTATGATCTCTGAGTTGGCTCGGCAAATGTTGGGACCACTCTACGATTTTCGAAGAGGCCCTTCAAGGCAGGCACACTACGATCCTCGAAGCTCTACGTTCTACCTTGACTTCTATAATCTTGATCAGCTTGATACACTACAATCTCTTCGAAGCCTATCTATTACATCTCAAGATCAACCTAACAGCTTTGATCTCTCTATCTATACATTCATTTACAGAATGATACACATTAAGAGCTTAGATCAACCTAACAACTTTGATCTATCACTAAGTCCTTTTACAAATATTCCTTAAAGGACTTTACAAATAATCACGAGCATTTATATTTAAACATCAAATCAACATATGCACTCTCCCAATAATCTCCCCCTATTTGATGTTGACATAACCAAGGAGATTTGTTGTTATGATTATTAGTATCTAGATACAATTGCAGGAAAGTAAATATGACTTAGTATTTTAGTGAGCAACTAAAATTTCTAGAGAATAAGCATGAATTTATTGATGGTTGAAGAGTATTACAATTTAGCTTTATATCAATAATAATTTAAACTTTCACTTATCTCTATTTCTTTCGTCTTTTGCGTGGAGGATTGGCATACTCCTCAGCCCTTCTTTTCCTGCTTACTTTATCCCCTCTGGCTATCTCTTCCAGCTCACTTGGGCTTATCCTTGGGTTGTGATCATGCCTATTCATGAATGTAGGATCTCCAATTGGCATTCTTAGGCCTGTAGTGGTCACATTTTGTGAAATTTGCAGATTGGCCCTTGACTCCTTATTGGCTGAGCCATTAAGACTTCCTGCTGATCAGATCGTTGAGTCTGATTGCTTGATCGTGGAGTCTGTTAATGGAATTTCCTTGTAGGAGGACTCCTTCCTCTGCCTCTGCCCTGGCCTCCTTGACCTCCTCTGCCTCCGCTCTGGCCTCCTTGGCCTCCTCTGCCTCCGCCCTGGCCTCCTTCTCCCTTTCCTTTATTCTCCCCTTTTATGTCAGCATCAAGGGTTCAAATGTCTGCTGAGAGGCGATTCAGTCCTTGGACAAGCTCGTTGAGCTGACTTTTGGTCTGAGCAATGTCCTCTCGATTTTCTTCGATTAAAGCTTCAGACCGAGCTTCCCTTTGTTGTAGAATGGATAGAATGTTGTCAGTTTGCTGGCCATTATTGACGTAGAATTTTTGGAATTCTTTGACGATAGTTTGTAGATTGAGGAAGCTTTCCAACATGTTTTTATTCTGATTTTCTTGAGTTGTCTGTATGGCAAGGATAAATTCTCTGTGTTTCTTGGCTGCTAGAAAGTGAATGTCATCCCGGTCCTTTATGCTTTGAATCACGTGCTTGAAAAACTCTTTAAGTGTCTTAGAGAGCGTAGAGCTTAGGGATTGTGGGAGTTTATTGGCTGCATTGATCATTGTTTTTAATCTCAGCTGAATGAGGTGACTGTGTTCTTCAAGACTCTCATCGAGTTCCTTGATCAATTTCTTAGACATTTCTGACAAGTCAGCTTTTGTGGATAACTCTGAAAGAATTTCATTCGGTTGGGGAATTTGTGAGGAAAGGGATTGTCTCTGGTATTAATCTTTTAGTGAGTAGAGGGCAAGATCAAGGTTGAAGTATTCATTTGAGGATTAAGAAGGAATATCTGATGGAGAGGCATGTGTTTGGGTGTCTGGAATAGGTGGCTCTACGATTTCTCCTTGGGACTCTACGATGGGGCTAGAGTCAGTGATCGTATAGATGATGGGAGTTGGAATTAATATGAAGTTTGGAATATCTGGTTCATCAATTATAGAATTTTGGGATTCTGTAATTTGAAGTTGACTTTGTGGATTTAGAACCACTTCTAACCAGCTTGTATATTCATAAAATTGGTCGAAAATAAGATAGTGGATCATGGTTTACTCTGAAAAGGATTGAGATAGTTAATACCTTATGCACCATTCTTGAGGAGGGTTCATTTGTGATGAGCTTCTTGGCAAATTTGAAGGTGTCTGGAAATCCATGAGCTAGTAGAGTGATGGCTGGATATTCTTTGAAGATCCAAAACATGTGGTTCCATCATGAGTTTAGGATTTGGGCTTGATGATATGGCATCATGGGTAGGTAAGAGAACATCTGATTGTAGAGATAACTCCTATACCCATCATTGCCCACACCTGTGATCTCAAGGTCATCATCATCTTCTTCTCCGTTTTCTTCACTATCTTCTTTTGGGGATTCCAATATCTCAATTACTTCATTTAGTTCTTTCTCTGGTTCTCCCTCATTTTCTGTAGGAGCAACTTCTTCTGTTAAGGGTATATCATGAGGCTCCCCCTCAACTTGATCATCTTCTTGTAAGTTTAAGAGCTCCCCCTCAGCTGGAGCATTTTCTAAAATGAGAGCTTCAGGCATCTCCCCCTCAGCTGGTGTGTTCTCTATCATAAGAACTTCAGGTGTCTCCCCCTCAGTTTGAGCTTTGTCTCTTTGGCTTTCTTTGGCTGGTTCCTTTGCAGCAGCCAATTCTTTGTCTTCCCTTTTTAGTAATTCTTCATTGACAAGAAGATATTTCTTGACCAGTTTTCTTCTTAGTTTTCTAGGTTGAGCCACAGCCTCAGGACTTTCTTAAACTTCAGCTTTGTCCTGTTGATCAGCTAAAATGTTTGATGCAACTACTTCCTTGCTTGATGTGTTTGGTCTGGTCTCTACTATCACTAAAGACTCTACGATTGAAGAGATAGATGGCCTTTTGGATTTGTGGCTGATCTTATTTTTCTTCAGCAGCTGAGATATGGTAGCTTTATCCTCTTCTACCTCAGCTTGCTGTTGCTTCTTTCTCAGGATCCTTAGAGTCTTAATGTCAGAGGACTCTAAAGGTTTATCAGTTGTGGATCCCTGGAGTTCTTGTAACGATCGAGAAATTCAGATCTTATTGTATAATGATTTTATTAAGTTAAATAATAATAAAATCATATTCCATGTGTTATCAAGATGGTTGTCATTGTATAACCTATTGATGTTAGAATATCGTAGTATTTGGGCTACGTGGATGAATTAAAGTGTTTGAATTTCCAAGACGAAAATAAAAGTTTTCTGAGAATTTTTTTGAAAAAAACACTATTCATCGATATTTGCTCGAGATATAATTTTGAGATTCCGAGAAATACGCAATGATGGAATAACAAGGTAAGATGGATTATGTAATAAAAATCTAGTTATGGAAAATGTAATAATTCGCTTGTGGACTTAATTTATGAACGTTAAGAAAAGCGAAGTGTTAAAGAATAAGTAATAATGGTATAATACTTGGTATTGTACGAAGTAATGGAAACGAGTATAATACAAAGTATTATACGAGTTTGTATGAAGGATGAAATATCGTATATAAATTCTATATAAATTAGAATACGAAAATAATACATCAATAATATGTATTAAGAAATGTTAATGGACTTGGATGATTGGTAAACAATTATATACAAGTCCAAGTGAATTAGAGAGAAAAGGCCCAACTATTATTAATGAACCAATACGTGTTTATTAATGCAAAGCCCAAAGGATTTAGTAATCCAAGCCCAAGCTAGAATCCATGAGTGGTATGACCCATGGGGCAAACCATATTGATATGGTTGAATGTGGTGACCAAGTAATGTGGTGACCAAGATAAGTGGTGACCAAGATGTGTGGTGACCAAGACTTAGGAGTAATGACCAAGTGTAGGATAAAAGTTGTGCCTTGCAAGTAATGAATAGTAAGGAGGTGGTTTCAGGAGGTGGGATGTTTTAAAGACTAAACTACCCTAACCTTGGAAATTCTATAAATAGAAGAAGCTTGCAAGCCATTTTTTGGTTGCTGAAATAATCTAGACATCACAAAGTGCTTAAGTGTTAGAGAGATTAAGTTGCAAATAAGTCACTTCCATAAGCCAAAAAAAGAAGAAGCTACTTATCAAAGACTTCTAAAGTAAGACTTCTTCTCCAAATATCTTCTATCTCTATCATTATAGGATGATAAGAAAAGTGGGATTAAGAAACATGAATGAGTAAGTAATGAACTTAAGCCAATTAAGTTGGTAATAAATCATTTAAGCTAGCATGAGTTATAAACTTATGTGAAAATAATATGAACTTGTAAGAAGTTTATTAAGAGAAATGAAATGAATGTAAAAAGAACTTATATGATTATATGTATCATGTATACCTAAGTTAAGTTATATGTTAAGAACATATATGAAATGATGTTTAAGAAACTTTAACTTGTCATAAGTCATTAACCATAAAATCTTAAGTAGTTTATAGTTGACAAGATATAAATTCATAGAGAATAAGTCTAAAATCCAACAATGATTATAAGTTGTTGTATTAAGTATGTTAAGATGTTCACATGATGAATGAAGTTCATTTGTAATGTTGAACAAATCATAAGAGGAAGAATTGCCGTAATTTGCACGATTGGACGATAAACGTCGAATATGTAAAATTCTCGGAATGGAAGTCAAATTTTGTGTTTGATCACAAAACATTTGTTTTCCCATGGAGACAATTCATATTTGGCATTTAAGAGTTGCGAACTCGAAAAATGACCAGATTCTGACTTACAACGAAGAAACGAGCGTTGAATGTTCACGAACGTTTATCGTTTACGTTAAAAATGAACAAATAGGTGAATTTTTAGCAAACGAAGTCAAATAGATAAAATTCTTGAGTGGTCATGTAGAATACGTAATTTGTGAATTGTAGGCTTTTGAACGAGCCAATTCGGACTTATAACGAAGAAGTTATGCGTTCGGGAAGTTCACACAATTTCAAAACTGAAATTATTATTCGATGCCTGAGAGTTGGTAGCCATGCCACGCCAACCCTAGGCAAAAGACCCGCACATATGCTCTTCGACGAATAAAGAATCGAGTCATCTGCAAGAGTTCGACGCAGCGAAAAACCTTAGTTCAATAAGTGGCGCAATGTATTTCATATATGAATAATATTAAAATTTTCGAGAGTGTGGCGCGCAATACGACCCATTAAGTATGGACTCAGGCCAAATAGCCATGCCAAGTCCGAGACAATGGTATTGAGAGCTCACATGGCACAACATGAGATGTAAGTATAAAAAGTTGGCCCATGACTACCGGTCTCGAAACAAAGATAGTAATGAAATTTTCTATGTATAAAGAAAAGAAATGGAAGTAAACATAACTTAAGGAAGGTAATGTAACATTGATTAAACTTTGTTAAACCTTAAGGATGATGTATAAAGGTGGAGATAACCTAGTCAAATATAATGCAAGCATAATGATAAATCGGAACGAATATTAAATGAATCTAATACACAATTATATTGAAATAAAGGGTATGATATAGTCATACACATACTTGATTATATGTGACCTAATGTAAGGCATTATGTGATCATGTATTGTAGAGACTTGAATGACTTGAACATAAAGTTAAAACACCGTAGCAGACGCTAAAGGCAAGTATTCTAACTCTTGTCTCAGTTCAATCTGAACAAGTTTTTGAGGTTCATGTATTCTTTCGAATGAATTGAGTTATGATGAAGTTGAAGCCAATTCCTTTGGCTAGACTTGATGTATTGATAATCTATTTATGTTTTATCAAATGTTGCTATCTTTTGTCAACTACTTGATATAGTTTTCAAAAGTAGATTGAAATGTTAAACAAATGTTTTGTCAGTAAAACGACAGGCACGTGAGGTTGCCAAATGGTTAAACGTACATACGTTTAACGGATGTAGTGTTGATCAACATAGAGTATAATAGGATGATCACCTAGAAGTGCTCGTAAGTAATATCGGGCTTACGGATTTGCTTCTGGGTTGTCCTTTTCCAATAAAGAATGAATCCTCGAGGTCTCTGACCGGAGTGAATGTTTTACTAATACTGTTGTTATTGTAAAACATTTTGAAAGAAAAGATGAAGTGCTATTTTGAATTATCAATAGTACTTCATAACTATTGTTCAGTTATCAAAGATATACGATTTGTATGTGTCAAGCATGTTGTTATTAAATTGTTATACTTGCTGAGCTAGTTATGCTCACTCTTACTTGAACCATATGAATACAGCTAAGACTGAAAGTCCCGAAGGATCAGGAAAAGATAAAGGAAAAGCTAAAGCAGATTTCTAAGCTGTTTTGTAATAGTATAGGTCTATTGTTGTAATGTAACTGATATTATGACAAAGAACCTTTGTAACGGGTATAGAACTTGGGAAATGTAAATATTACGTTAAATATATAGAAGTTATGTTCGTTCTTTGATACTTTTCAATTGAATGGATGTATGAATGTTGTACAGTATAGCACCATCTGTCGGGTTGGAAGATACCCGGATTTGGGGGCACTACAGGTTGTTATCAAAGCCTAGGTTATAAAACTTAAGGGGAAAAATAGAACCTTAAGTCATAACCTTATGAAAGAATAAACAAGTAAAAGATGGAAAGTAACCTTATAAAAATGCATTATATTATGTTATGTATTTCTATTATTTTACTGACGTGTACTAATCAAACTATATTGTTTTATTGTAGATGTCAAGAGAAAATGATATGTATAAAGATATACATGTAGTAAGCGAGGATTCAGTTAATCGGGTAGAGATACTACCAAATCCCGTAGCCGTAGAACCAGAATTGGTGACCATCAAGTCGGGAGACTCAGACGACTTAGACTACATGTCTATATTTGATGGCATTTTAGAGGAGGAGGTGGACGTGATGTCCTTTGACCAGGTTCCACTTACAGAGACCTAGGTTCCACCTACAGAGGAAATGTCTACGGGGGAATCAATGAAGGCACTATTTATGTCAGTATTGGATAGGAATGTCCATTACTGCCAAGAGGTTAAGGAGTTGAAAGAGGAACTCCGAGCTATCCGTGAGGACAAGACTAGTATGGAAGGAATGTGGGAAGAGGAGCACGATGATAGAGTCCTAGCTATGGACAAAATTTGAGATTTGAGGGGAGAAGTCTTTGAGCTCAAACAAGAGCTAATGACTAAGAAGCGGAAGTTGGAGAGGATGTCCTATATTCATAGGAGTTCTCATGTAGATTTCAATGAGGTAGTAAATGGATATCGTGTAGAAGCGAGATGCACCCGTCATACCATCAGTAGAGATGTAATTGCCGGTTTGGCCAGAGCAGATTTTGAGAATGCCTTACAACATATGTAATCTAGCAATAGCTAGAGTAGAATAGATATGTAAATATTATGTATCTAGTAAGTAACGTAAAACCCTCTTTTGTATAACAAAGGGTAGTCTTTTGTAAATCCCAATTTTTGGAAAGTAATTGTGGGATGGAAATGTAATCAGCTAAGGCTGAGTAATGTAAACAATGTAGTATTATACTACAAATGAATCAATATAAATATTTTTATGGAATATGTTGAGTAATGAGTATGAGTTGTTGTTTTATTACAAACAATAACAAACCAACAAGAATAAAGTAATAAGGATGTGTTGTTTTCTTAACAGCAAAATACCGCCAAGAAGGAGACAACGAGATCAGGGCGCTAATGTTAACCAACCGGAGGGTGGTTCGGTTAATCCAATGCAGGAGTTCATTAATCTTTTAACGACTGCATTTAATAGAACGAGGGCTAATGTACCCTTGATTCCTGGAGTAGTACGAGCTACTACTTTTAAGGATTTCAAAAGTGTAGGTCCGCCGGAGTTCAAAGGAACTACGGACCCTATAGAAGCCAAAACATGGGTAAAAGAAATCGAGAAAGCATTTGTAATAGCAAATGTTGAGGAAGGTCAAAAGGTTGCCTTTGCAACCTATTTGATGAAAGGAGAGGCCAACTTCTAGTGGGAGGCAAACCAGGCTAAGGCCGATATAGGAAACCTAACGTGGGAGAGGTTCAAGGAGATTTTCTTCGAGAACTATTTTCCCACGAGTATGCAAGGGAGGATGGAGATGAGGTTTCTTGAATTGAGACAAGGGGATATGACAGTTCCCCAGTATGCTGCCAAGTTTAATGAACTGGCATGATTCGCTCCACATCAAGTGAACACTGAAGTGAGAAAGGCTAGAAGATTCGAGCAGGGCTTGAAACCCTGACTCTATATCCGAATCTCTGTGTTCCAAAGTACTTCCTTTGGAACCATACTAGAAAAGGCAATAATTTTCAAGGTGGAATGAGGCTCTTAGCTAGTACCACAAAGATAAGAAGACCAAAGGCGGGGTTGATGGAGGAACCAAGACCGAGGGGAGCCAATGGAAGTGGCGGCGGTCACTACCGAAAGAAAGGGATTTAACTTTGGGAATACCGCAGCAAAATAAGGGGACTCCAAGAGGAGGATGGAGGCACAGTAGAAACTCAAGGGAAGACTCACTTAGAGTCTGCTCTCAAAGATAAGGTGGTATGTTATAATTGTGGATGGGAAGGGCACATTTCGCTAACTTGTCCCCAATCCAAGAAGAATCACCGATGCTTTGTATGTGGATCAATTGACCACATAGCAAAGAACTGCCCGAAGAAGGGGATAGAAGGAAATAAGGGACCTAATAGCGGTAAGTTAGCTGTTAGTGGTCCAGCTCAGCTGGGGAAATCAATGGCCCGCACTTTTAATATGACGGTCCAAGATGCGGTGGCATCAGGGGATGTAGGTGCAGGTATTATTCTGATCAACAATATGAATGCATACATGCTATTTGATTCGGGTGATACTTGTTCGTTTATTGCATGTGATTTTACTAGACGACTAGAATTATTTCCCGAAAAATTGCCTATACCTTTGAACATTAAGGTAGCAAACGAAGAGATAATTCCTGTTGAAGATATTCATAGGAGTTGTTGCGTAGATGTACGTGGTTGTAAGTTATCGGTAGATTTAATACCGAAAAAGTTAGGAGAATTCGACGTAATTCTCGGAATGGATTGGTTGATTAACCATGGAGCAATTATAGATTTCCAAAAGAAATGTGAGCATCAGGACGTTGAAGCAACCTCCTGTAGTATTTTACGGGAGTAAATTGCCAGGACGTCCGTGTTGCCTTACGCTGACACAAACTTGAAAACTTTTAAGAAAGGGTTGTGTAGGTTACCTATGCCATGTTGTTGATACCCAGAGAGTAGGAGCAACCATGGAACAAATACCGATAGTAAACGAATTCATGGATGTATTTCCAAGTGAGTTATCTAAGCATCACGGATAGGGAGATCGAATTTGTGATAGACATTGTGCCGAGAACGACCTCGGTCTCAAGGGCACCGCAACTGCATATGCTGCTGTGAAAATGAAAGAACTAATGGTTCAGCTACAGGAACTATTGGACAAGAAGTACATTCAACCAAGTGTTTCACCATGGGGAGCACCGGTGTTGCTTGTCAAGAAGAAAGATGGATCGTTAAGGCTTTGTATCGACTATTGGGAGTTGAACAAGTTAACGATAAAGAATAAATACCCATTACCCAGGATCGATGATCTCTTTGATCAATTGAAAGGGGCAAAGTACTTTTCTAAAATAGATTTATGGATAGGGTATCATTAGTTGAAGGTTAGGAAGGAAGATGTACCAAAGACTGCATTCAGGACTCGTTATGGTCATTACGAGTTTTTGGTGATGTCATTGGGTTGGAATGCACCACCATTTGCATTTATGGATATGATGAACGCAGTGTTCAAACTAAATTTGGACAAGTTATATGTGTTTATCGATGATATTTTAGTTTATTCAAAGTGTTCAAACTATTATTTGGACAAGTTAAGAAAGGAGAAGTTATATCTGAAATTCACCAAATATAAATTTTGGCTTGAAAAGGTGCGATTTTTAGGTCATGTCATTGACCAAGAGGGATTTCGATGCATCCAAATGAAGGTGGAAGCAGTAATGAATTGGGAACAACCAAAAACGCCGACTGAGGTGCGAAGTTTCCTAGGGTTAGCAGGGTACTATCGAAGATTTATCCAAGATTTTTTGAAGATAGATACCTCGTTGACTAACTTAACAAGGAAGACGATGAAATACGTATGGATTCGGATAAATGTGAAGACAGCTTTTCAAGAACCCAGAAAAGATTAAGTGAAGCTCTGTTTTGTCATTACCGGATGACACGAAATTTTGTAGTGTATAGTGATGCTTCACATAGAGGACTTGGTTGTGTGCTTATGCAAAGCATGGCAAAGTCATCATGTGCGTATGCATCTCGGCAATTGAAGGATTATGAGAAAGTTTATCCTACTCATGATTTAGAACTAACAAATGATGGTGTTTGCCCTAAAGATATGGAGACATTATCTTTATGGGGAAAAATTTGAGATATATACTGGACCATAAAAGTCTAAAGTATATCTTCACCGTAAGGAGTTGAATATAAGATGAGAAGATGGTGGAGTTGATAAAGGATTATGATTGTGAAATCACAGATCACCCTGAAAAGGCCATCGTAGTTGCTTAAAGCGCCTTAAGTAGGAAGGGTCGGGAAAAGTTGTCTATGTTAACGGCTAAAAATGAGTTAATAACAGATGACTATGATGGAAATAGAAGTGAAGATGCCAAGTGATTCGGGGCAGTTACTCTTTGCGACGGAGATGCAATCTACCATCGTAGAAAGAGTCAAGGAGGTACAACTCAAGATGGATGAGTGTAACCAAATGAAGAAGCGGTTATCCGAGAAGGAAGAGGTTAAGTATAGTCTTGATAATGAGGGATTATTAAGATTTGAGGGAAGAATTTGGGTTCCGAATGAGACGGAATTAAAGGAGCAAGTGTTACAAGAAGCTCATAGTTCGAGGTACTCGATACATCCTGGTAGCACTAAGATGTATCAAGACCTTCGACAGAGTTTTTGGTGGCCAAATATGAAAAGAGAAATAGCAGAGTATATGAGTAGGTGCTTAACTTGTCAAAAAGTTAAGGCCAAACATCAACGACCCAGTGGTTTATTACAGTCATTGGAAATTCCAGAGTGGAAGTGGGAGCATATCACGATGGACTTCGTGGTGGGACTTCCGACGATGCAAAAAGGTTACGATTCGATTTGGGTAATAGTGGACCTATTGATTTGAAGTCGGCTCACTTTTAGCCAATTAGGGTCAAGTATAACTTAGACCAGTTAGCTAAACTTTATGTCAAGGAAATCATTTCCAACCATGGAGTACCGATATCGATTATGTCAGATCGTGATCCACGATTCACATCAAACTTTTGGAGGAGTTTGCAAGAAGCGGTTAGGAACACAGCTGAGGTTAAGCACGGCTTATCATCCACAAACTGATGGGCAGAGCGAAAGGACAATTCAGACGTTAGATGACATGTTGAGGTCTTACGTCATGGATTTCAAGGGTAGTTGGGATGATAATTTACCACTAGTAGAGTTTGCATATAACAACAGTTATCATGCAAGCATAGGCATCTTAGCCATATGAAGCTTTGTATGGAGAAAGTGCGAACACCTTTGTGTTGGGATGAGGTGGGAGAACAGCAGGATGCTAGGACCGAGAATTGGTGCGGCGAGACAAATGGATGTGGTAAAGTTAATTCGGATGCGTCTCGTCATAGCTTAGGACAGATAGAAGAAGTATGCAGACTCACATAGACTAAGTCGAGAGTTTGAGGTGGGCTCATATGTGTTTCTAAAGGTATCTCCCTGGAAAGGAAAGATACGCTTTGGAAAGAAGAGAAAGTTAAGTCCAAGGTTTATAGGACCTTTTGAAGTATTAAAATGGGTGGGAGAGGTAGCGTTTATGATAGCATTACCTCCAGACCTAGAACGAATACATAACGTGTTTCACGTATCTGTATTGTGTCCATATAAGTCGGACTATAAGCATGTAATCAAGTATGAACCAATTCATATCGAGAAAGACTTAACCTATGAAGAGTCGCCGATGCAGATCATTGATAGAAAGGAACAAGTTCTGAGGAACAAGGTAATACCATCAGTAAAGGTAATATGGAAGAACCACGATGCTGAAGAAGCAACGTGGGAACTAGAAGAAAAGATGAAGAAAAATTTTCCTCATCTATTTGATTAAAGTAAGATGAGATTATGGGGACAGAATCTTTATAAGGGGGGAAGAATGTAACGATCGAGAAATTCAGATCTTATTGTAAAATGATTTTATTAAGTTAAATAATAATAAAATCATATTCCACGTGTTATCAAGATGGTTGTCATTATATAACCTATTGATGTTAGAATATCGTAGTATTTGGGCTACGTGGATGAATTAAAGTGTTTGAATTTCCAAGACGAAAATAAAAATTTTCTGAGAAATTTTTTGAAAAAAACACTATTCATCGGTATTTGCTCGGGATATAATTTTGAGATTCCGAGAAATACGCAATGATGGAATAACAAGGTAAGATGGATTATGTAATAAAAATCTAGTTATGGAAAATGTAATAATTAAACATGGACTTAATTTATGAGCGTTAAGCAAAGCGAAGTGTTAAAGAATAAGTAATAATGGTATAATACTTGGTATTGTACGAAGTAATGAAAACGAGTATAATACGAAGTATTATACGAGTTTGTATGAAGGATGAAATATCGTATATAAATTCTATATGAATTAGAATACGAAAATAATACATCAATAATATGTATTAAGAGATGTTAATGGATTTGGATGATTGGTGAACAATTATATACAAGTCCAAGTGAATTAGAGAGAAAAGGCCCAACTATTATTAATGAACCAATAAGTGTTTATTAATGCAAAGCCCAAAGGATTTAGTAATCCAAGCCCAAGCTAGAATCCATGAGTGGTATGACCTATGGGGCAAACCATATTGATATGGTTGAATGTGGTGACCAAGTAATGTGTGATGACCAAGATAAGTGGTGACCAAGTATGTGGGGTGACCAAGACTTAGGAGTAATGCCCAAGACTTTTAAGTAATGACCAAGTGTAGGATAAAAGTTGTGCCTTGCAAGTAATGAATAGTAAGGAGGTGGTTTAAGGAGGTGGGATCTTTTAAAGACTAAACTACCCTAACCTTGGAAATTCTATAAATAGAAGAAGCTTGCAAGCCATTTGTTGGTTGCTCAAATAATCTAGACATCACAAAGTGCTTAAGTGTTAGAGAAATTAAGTTGCAAATAAGTCACTTCCATAAGCCAAAAAAAGAAGAAGCTACTTATCAAAGACTTCTAAAGTAAGACTTCTTCTCCAAACATCTTCTATCTCTATCATGATAGGATGATAAGGAAAGTGGGATTAAGAAACATGAATGAGTAAGTAATGAACTTAAGCAAATTAAGTTGGTAATAAGTCATTTAAGCTAGCATGAGTTATAAACTTATGTGAAAATAATATGAACTTGTAAGAAGTTTATTAAGAGAAATGAAATGAATGTAAAAAGAACTTATATGATTATATGTATCATGTATACCTAAGTTAAGTTATATGTTAAGAACATATAAGAAATGATGTTTAAGAAACTTTAACTTGTCATAAGTCATTAACCATGAAATCTTAAGTAGTTTATAGTTGACAAGATATAAATTCATGGAGAATAAGTCTAAAATCCAACAATGATTATAAGTTGTTGTATTAAGTATGTTAATATGTTCACATGATGAATGAAGTTCATTTGTAATGTTGAACAAATCATAAGGAGGAAGAATTGCCGGAATTTGCACGATTGGACGATAAACGTCGAATATGTAAAATTCTCGGAATGGAAGTCAAATTTTGTGTTTGATCACGAAACCTTTGTTTTCCCATGGAGACAAGTCATATTTGGCATTTAAGAGTTGCGGACTCGAAAATGACCGGATTTCGACTTAGAACGAAGAAACGAGCGTTGAACGTTCACGAACGTTTATCGTTTACGTAAAAAATTAACCAATAGGTGAATATTTAGCAAATGAAGTCAAATAGATAAAATTATTAAATGGTCATGTAGAGTAGTATAATTTGTGAGAACCGTAGGATTTTGAACGAGCCAATTCGGACTTATAACGAAGAAGTGTATGCGTCGGAAGTTCACAAAATTTCAAAAGCAAATTATTATCTAGTACAAGTGTTTGCTTGCATGCGAACCTTAGTTCAATAAGTGGAGCTCATCAAGAAGAGTCACTTCACCATGAACAATATCAAAATTTTCAGAGAGTGGTAATAAAGTCACTCCCCATTAAGTAAGGACTCATGCACGCAAAAATGCCAAGTCCGGGACAATGGTATTAAGAGATCGCTCGTGCAGCAGATGTAAGTATAAAAAATTGGCGCCTCGAAACAAAGATAGTAATGAAATTTTCTAAATATAAAGAAAAGAAATTGAAGTAAACATAACTTAAGGAAGGTAATGTAACATTGATTAAACTTTGTTAAACCTTAAGGATGATGTATAAAGGTGGAGATAACCTAGTCAAATATAATGCAAGCATAATGATAAACCGGAACGAATATTAAATGAATCTAATACACAATTAGATTGAAATAAAGGGTATGATATAGTCATACACATACTTGATTATATGTGACCTAATGTAAGGCATTATGTGATCATGTATTGTAGAGACTTGAACGACTTGAACATAAAGTTAAAACACCGTAGCAGACGCTAAAGGCAAGTATTCTAACTCTTGTCTTAGTTCAATCTGAACAAGTTTTTGAGGTTCATGTATTCTTTCACATGAATTGAGTTATGATGAATTTGAAGCCAATTCCTTTGACTAGACTTGATGTATTGATAATCTATTCATGTATTATCAAATGTTGCTATCTTTTGTCAACTACTTGATATGGTTTTCAAAAGAACACTGAAATGTTAAACAAATGTTTTGTCGGTAAAACGACAAGCACGTGAGGTTGCCAAATGCCTAAACGTACATACGTTTAACGGATGTAATGTTGATCAACATAGAATACAATAGGTTGATCACCTAGAAGTGCTCGTAAGTAATATCGGGTTTACGGATTTGCTTCTGGGTTGTCATTTTCCAATAAAGAATGAATACTCGAGGTCTCTGACTGGAGTGAATGTTTTACTAATACTGTTGTTATTGTAAAACATTTTGAAAGAAAAGATGAAGTGCTATTTTGAATTATCAATAGTACTTCATAACTATTATTCAGTTATCGAAGATATATGATTTGTATGTGTCAAGCATGTTGTTATTAAATTGTTATACTTGCTGAGCTTGTTATGCTCACTCTTGCTTGAACCATATGAATATAGCTAAAGACCGAAGCGTCCCAAAGGATCGGGAAAAATATAAAGGAAAATCTAAAGCGATTTCTAAGTCATTTTGTAATAATATAGATCTATTGTTATAATGTAAATCGATATTATGACAAAGAACCTTTAGCAATTATAGAACTTGGGAAATATAAATATTACTTTAAATATATAGAAGTTATGTTCGTTCTTTGAGACTTTTTAATTGAATGGATGTATGAATGTTGTACAGTATAGCACCATCTGTCGGGTTAGAAGATACCCGGATTTAGGGGCGCTACAGTTCTTCTGCTATGCTGACCTTTAACTTCCTCTTGCCCTTGTTTTTTCTAATCAGGGTAGTGGGTTCTTCTTTATTTTTTTCTTCTTCTTCTTCTTCAGTCTCCTTGACAACAAACATATTTCCTAGAATCCCTGTCTCCTTCGCATCAGCAGTTCTACCACTGGATTCAGACATTATAGGCACATTTTCTGCTGGATTCCTTTTCCAGTTCACAAATAGTTGCTGGATCATTCGTCTGTTTTGATTGATAGCTTCTCCTTCTTCTTCCCCAATTTTGTCACGCAGAGCAGACTGTATAATGATACTTTATAAATCCCCCGTAGAGCATCTTTTGAGAGCTCTTTGACTTCCTTGAGTTGGTGATCCACTTTCCAATCCATTCAACCAATAGAGCTCCATAGTTAAGTTGTATTTCATAACATATTGTAGTCATGAGCTTGATTTGTACTTCATTCACAGAATCATGACTAGAACTCTTGCAACATATACATTTTCCAAAAATATCAGCTAAAAATTCATACCTCTGAGGAAACTCCTTCTTGTATCCTTTTACAGAGGGGAATTTCTTGTGATGCATTCTTTAAGTCCCTCTTAGAAGTCTATGCCATCTATGAACAAATACCCTTCAGACTTGAGACCTAAGGCTAGGTTGATGTCTTCAGCCTTCAGTTTGATTTCCACTTCCCTTACCTTCGTAGTGATGGCATCATTTTCAAACACACCATTCCTGTAGAATTCTTTCACTAGCTTGGGGGTTGATCAATGTGTCTGTACCCAGAGCTTCTTCGAGACCCGCTTTCTTCAATAATGACAGAGTCTTGTGAAATTTGGGTTCAGCAGTTTTGAACTCATCGAAGCATAGTCTGTGGCCATAGATGATGTTGGAAGTTGCCATTTATTTCTTTATAGAGTGTATGGTTGTTTGAGCTTTCTGGATGGGTTAGGGTTTCTTCTTGCAGAGATAAGGAGAGAGATAAGCTTTTGAACTTCTGATTTCAAAAAAGGCGCCTTCAAATTGTACAAGTAACTTCCCTCTATCCATTTTGCTTAGTGGGACAGGTGTCGAATTCTGCTTGGCTCTACAAATTTGACTGAGAAGGATTGTACTGATTTGCCCTTAGCTCTTGCAGAGCTGATGTGTCCTTAAGGAGGACTATGATCGTTGAGGTAGCTTTTGTGATCGTTGAGTTTGCTTTACATTCGTCGAGTTTGAACTACGATCGTTGAGTTTGTCCAGCAATCGTCGAGTCTGTTCCAACAATTATCGTGTCTGAACTACGATCGTCGAGTCTGACCGAATCCTTGTGATGAGTTTTTGACTTAGCATTCTTTTAAGGTAGCTCAGGAAGGGCCAACCTCTTGGAGTGAGTTAAGGGTTAGGTTTGTTCCTGAGGCGCTTATCAAAGAGATTGCTTTGTTTTGAAACTTATCATCACAGGATGCTCCTTTTATTTTTGTTGATGGGGTTTTGCTATCGTTGAGTCTGCACTACGAGTGTTGAGTCTATGATACGATCGTTTTCTTTCATGTCACTTTAGCTCTACGATCGTGGACTTCCCTTGATCATGTCTATGATTTCAACCATAGCCTTTGTATTTTTATAGTTACCACATACTAGAGCATATATTTCATGGTTGTAAATTAAGCATTCCTAGCTCACTTCTTAACTTGTTAAACCTGGATTCATCTAGAGGTTTTGTAAAGACATCAGCAAGTTGATTTTCAGTAGGGATATATTGTAATGATATAGTTCTATTTTGCACATGATCCTTAATGAAGTGATACTTTATTTCTATATGCTTAGTCCTAGAATGCATAACAGGATTATGAGTTATTGCTATGGCACTTATATTATCACAGTGAATAGGAATGGATTTGAAATCAAACCCATAATACGCTAGCTGATTTTTCATCCATAGGATCTGAGCACAGCAGCTGCCAGCAACAATGTATTCAGCTTATGCAGTTGAAGTAGATATTGAGTTTTGCTTCTTGCTAAACCAAGACACAAGTCTGTTTCCTAGCAATTGACAGGTGCCACTAGTACTCTTTCTATCTATTTTCCAGCCTGCAAAATCAGCATATGTGTATCCTGTTAGTTCAAATGAGGACTCCTTGGGATACCAAAGCCCCAAGTGAGGTGTACCCTTGAGATACCTGAAAATCCTCTTTACAGCAGTTAAATGTGATTCTTTAGGGTTAGCCTAAAATCTAGCACATATGCATGTTGCAAACATTATGTCTGGTCTACTGGCAGTTAGATATAAAAGAGAGCCTATCATACCTCTGTATTGAGTTATATCAATACTTTTACCTTTTTCGTCTTTGTCAAGTTTGGTTGCAGGAACAATTGGGGTTTTCATGGGAGAGACTGATTCCATGCCATACTTCTTAAGTAAATCTTTGATGTACTTGGCTTGGTTTATGAATATTCCTTCATCAGTCTGTTTCACTTGCAGTCCAAGGAAGAAGTTCATCTCACCCATCATGCTCATTTCAAACTTGCTCTACATAAGCTTGGAGAATTTCTTACATAGCTTTTCATCAGTTGAACCAAAAATAATATCATTAACATATATTTGAACTAATAAGACTTCGTCTTTATGCTTTCTAAGGAATAATGTGGTATCTACTCTACATCTAGTGAACCCATTTTCAATCAGGAAGTTAGTTAGTGTTTCATATCATGCTCTAGGTGCTTGTTTAAGACCATATAAGGCTTTGTCTAATCTATAAACATAATTGGAAAGAGATGGATTGATGAAACCTGAAGGTTGCTCTATATAGACTTCTTCTTGGAGTTCTCCATTCAGGAATGCACTTTTGACATCCATTTGGAAGACCTTGAACTTCATGTAAGCAGCAAAGGCAAGGAATATTCTGATGGCTTCTAGTCAGGCAACTGGTGCAAATGTCTCATCATAATCAATGCCTTCTTCCTGAGAGTAACCCTTGGCCACCAGTCTAGCCTTATTTCTGGTTATTACTCCATCTTCATCCATCTTGTTTTTGAAGACCCACTTGGTTCCAATGATAGGATGACTCTTTGGTCTTGGTACCAATCTCCATACTTTGCTACATTCAAATTGGTTGAGTTCTTCTTGCATGGCTTCTATCTAGCTGGAGTCTTCCATACCATCCTCTATCTTCTTTGGTTCCATTTATGATAGAAAGCTTAGATAAAAGCATTCATTCTGGGTGGTAGCTCTTATTTTGACTCTTGCACTCCCATCACCAATGATTAGATCTTGAGTGTGATCTCTTGCCCATCTATTTCTGGTTGAGACATCTGTCCTGATACCTTCTTATCTTAAATCTTCAAGATCTATTTCTTCTTCTTGGTGTGGAGGTTCGTTGTCTTGCATAGACCTCTCTATGATCTCATTTTCTTGCTCAACGATTTAACTGTTTGGCACCACGATCGTAGTGTTGAGCTCGACGAGTTCATTCGTATTGTATGCACTATCGGTCGTAGTGTCTTGAAGCACTGTTTTGTCTAAGTCTGTTTCATTAAAGATGATGTGAATAGAGACTTCAACAGTCAGCATCTTCTTGTTGAACACTCTGTAGGCCTTACTGTCTATGTCATATCCAAGAAATTTTCCTTCGTCTGACTTGGGTTGAAATTTTGTCAAGTACTACTTTCCATTATTGAGAATGTAACATGCACAGCCAAATACATGAAAGTAGCTGACACTTGGTTTTCTTCCTTTCCCCAGTTCGTAGGGTGTCTTCTTGATCGTAGAGTGTAATAGTGATATGTTATGCGTGTAGCATGTGGTGTTGACTTACGCCCAAAAGTATTCAAAGCGGATGGGTCATTGCTTTTGCTAGTAAGTTCTTCCACCTCTATTAAAGTTCATTCTTTCTCTCGTATCCCATTTTGTTGAGGAGTTCGTGGAGCTAAGAAATTATGGTGATGCCATTATGCATGCAATCGGTCCATTTCTGAGAAGTCAAATTCTCTTCCGTGATCACTCCTTATAGCCTTGATTTTCTCTCATTTCTCGTTCATTACCAGCCTGAACATCTTGATCAGTTGGGAGATAGTTTCATCCTTTGAGGTTAAAAAGAATACCCATATGAATCTGGTGTAGTCGTCGACTATAACTAGTGAGTACCTTTTCTCTCCAAGACTTGTTATTGGAATTGGCCCAAATAGATCCATGTGAAGCAACTACAAGGGCTTATCGATTGAGTTGGTAGTTTTGCTCTTGAATGAGCTTATGGTTTGATTTCCAAGCTGACATGCATTGCATGGTCTTTCTTTGACGAAGTTGAACTTGGGTAGGCCTGCAATGAGATCTTTTGATGCCAGTTTGGACATGCTTTTGAAGTTTAAGTGGGACAACCGTCTATGCCATAGCCAGCTCATTTCTTTAGATGATTTTGCCAAAAAGCATATTGTCTCGTCTGAGCTTAGTTGTCCAAGATTCACTGTGTAGACATTTCCTTCTCTTATCCCGGTTAGCTTTACAGCAGATGTCTTCAAATCTCTGACTTGACACTGGTTGTTGAGGAATGTTACTTGATGACCTTGTCACAGAGTTGGCTGATGCTTAGAAGGTTGTGTTAGAGACCTTCCACATATGCCACTTTGCTGAAAGATACTGCACCATTACCAGCAGAGCCATATCCTCTTGTCTTGCTCGAGCCATTGTCTCCAAAGATGACTGAGGGACCTTCCTTCTCTATGTAGTTAGACAGAAGGGCTTTGTTCCCAGTCATGTGTCTTGAGCATCCACTGTCCAGATACCAGGTTGTGACCATGGAGCTCTTTTCCTGTCATAACATTGAACCTTCATTTTGGTACCCATATTTGCATGGGTCCTACTTTGTTAGTGCCCTTGGGGACCCAAATCTGTTTGATCTTGGGTCTCACATGCATGGAATTATAATAGCATCATGTAGCCTTGTGACCAACTCTATTGCACACAAAACACTTAGTATGATGCATGCTTGTGTGTGTGTGTGTGAGAGTTCATTCTCCATTTGGACTTTTGTGGTTCTTTAGTCATTCTTCTGTTAAACTGATTTTCCTTCTTCCACATGTCCTTGGGTCTCTTGAAATGTGAGGAGTGCATCTTACCTCTACTGTACCTTCCTAGTTGGTTCGTAGAGTTGGTTTTATTTAACTCTACGATCCTTAGAGGTTGGTGAGTAGAGGATGGGTTACTCTTCTCTTTTCTGAAGCCCAGACCAGCATGAGATCCTTTACTCCTTGGAGTATGGATGGAAATAGCAGAACAAGGTTTGACTGGTTCTTCCTTCTGTGAGAATTTTAGAAAGGCAATTCTTCTATTAAAACTTGAGGCATTACTAGTGCTAGTTTCCTTTATATTTTCCACACATGGCTCTGAGGTGGATTACCCAAAGCCTAAGCACTGCTTACATCAAAAGCACTTCTCTAACTAGAGAGAGAAATTTGGATCCTTTGTAAAAATATTTGAAAGAATTAAATAATGAATAAAATAATATTATTTGTTATTATATGTGTTAATAAGATGTATGTCGCTCTATAACCTAGAAACGCCATTCAGATCGTAGTATTCAACCACGTGAGAGAATTAAAGTGTTTAAATTTCCAAGACTTTGCATGTGTTTTCTTCTTTAATAAATGTTTTCCAATTGAGAAAGTTTACAAAAATTCACTATTCACCGCTTATCGCTAGTTTTGCTTGAATTATTTTTGAACTTCCGAGAAATACGTAACATTAGAATATCGAGAGAAATTCGAGATGGATTATGTAATAATAATCTAAGTATAAGAAAAAAAGATGCAATAATTCGAGAATTATGGACTTAATTTGAGAATATAGGTATTAAAACCTAATGAAATGAATTAATGTAACTTTGCAATTTGAAAAATAAGTCCATAAGCTTAAAGGTGTAAACCTAAGTGGGTATTCATTATGAAACCCAAGTGATTAATAAAGGGAGGCCCAAACTAATTAATTAGCAAGCCCAAGGGATAAGTTAATTGAATTAGCATTAAGCCCAAACTATGATCCATTAGCTAATAAGGATCCATGAGGCAACCCATGGGTAGACTTGATGGGCAAACCTTTTGTGTGGTGACCAAGTGTTGTAATGGCCAAGTAAGTAAGAGTGGTTAGCAAAAAGACTTGGTTAATAAGCAATGAATAGTAAGGAAGTTAGTTTAAGGAGGTGGGATGACATAAAGACCATTCTACCCTCACTTTGTCAAGCCTATAAATAGAGAGCTCATAATTCATTTTATTGCTTGATTAAAATCTCTCTCAAACTCTCTCTCAAACCACTTATTTGTTAGAGTCAATACGAACTTTGAGCTTAACCTTTCCTTAGTAGATTTCCAAAGCGAGTGAAGTAATCATCAAAGGTAAATGATCTTGTCTTCTTCATCTCTAACATATTTGGAGGATAAGAGAGTGTAATCTAACAAACTTAGATGCTAAGAACACAGGAGAAGTTGATAAGCAATGGACTTAAGCCGAATAAGTTGAGTAAGCAACTTGAACTTAAATAAAGTTAATGAACTTGTGAAGAATAGCCTTTGTTATCATAAGCATGAGAATTATAGATAATAAGGAAAATAAGTCTTTGACTTATGAGAATAAGTCAAAACCTACTTTGTTAATAAGTTGGTGTAATAAGTAACTTGTAATACTTAAATGTTGATTAAAAAAATCCACCTAGTAATGATTAGTAATGAGGTTTCACAATTCACACGATTGATTTATAATCGCTTAATTCTGAAATTCTCTGATTGGAAGTCGATTTTGTGTTTGAAGTCGTAACGTTGGTTTTCGATGGAGACAAGTCATATTTGGCATTATAGAGTCATGACTCAAAATGGCCGATTCCGACTTAGAACGAAGAAACGAAGGCGTTGAACGCTCACTAACGCTATCGCTTTTTTCGCTAAAATGGACTAATAGGTGAAATTTTAGCAAACCTAAGTCAAATAGATAAAATTCTTGAATGAACGATAGAATACGTGATTTGTGACCATAGGCTCTTGAACGAACCAATTCGGACTTATAACGAAGAAGTTACGAGTCCCGGAATCTCACAAAAATAAAAAGTCTGTGAAATTTTTCTCTGCAGAGAGTCAAGGCATATGGCCAAATTTCAAGGCTATTTAGCCCATGGCCAAGCGCCGAAGCTTAGCCAAAAGCAAAGCCATAACCTTCGAGAGAGTGCAAGGCAAGCAGACGACCATTAACATCTAAGACTCAGCCATACATACACCGAGTCCCGTTTCTAGGTAATAATAGGTGACACCATTAAAGCAAAGACCAAGTGTAAAAGTCAGTATACAAAGTCACCAAATTTCAAGACCAAGACAATAATGAATGTTTATATATAGATCATGGTTAGTAATTGATAAACAATTAAATGAAGATCTTAATGAAACATTGTTAAGACATATTAGGACTTAAGTATGCACACTTAAGGTTAAGACTAAGTCAATTACTTAGGAATGTAAGAATGACGTAACGGAAAGCCGAACCTATAATAACAAATCTAACATGTAATTTGATTGAGAAGTAGGGTAAGATTCTTTAGGAACCATGTATGATCTTTTATGACCTAATGTTCTATGTTATGTTATCATCTAATGTAGAGACCTTAAAGACGTAAAGTGCACGTGTTATAAACCGTAGCAGACGCTAAAGGCAAGTACTCTAACCCTTGTTCCATTTCGATCTGGACAAGTCTTTGTGATTCATGTATTCTTCGCATTAGTTAGTATCTGAGGAATGTAAAAGCCAATCCTTTCTTGGCGACGATGCTTATGTTATTCTATCAAGTGTTGATAAGGATTTACCAAACTAATATTGTTGTGGTTTTCAAAAGTAGATTTAGTATGCTAAAATGTTTTGTCGCCAAACGACAGTGCACGTGAGGTTGCCACAACTTAAACGTATACACGCTTAATGAATGTAGTGTCGATCAATATAGTACTATAGGTCGATCACCTAGACGTGCTCGTAAGCTATACCGACTTACTTGACTTCGTGTCGGGATGTCCTTTTCAAAGTACTTATGAAATGCTTACTACCTCTTGAACCTAATTGATGTTTTACTGAATATTGTTGTTGTAAAACGTTTTGAATGAAAAGAAGTGCTATTTTGAATTATCAATAGTACTTCGTAACTATTGTTCAGTTATCAAAGATATATGATTCCTATGTTTCAAGCATGCTATTTTCCTAGAATTGTTGTACTTGCTGAGCTAGTTAGGCTCATTCTTGCTTGAACCATATGAATGCAATTTAAGATGTAATCTGACCGATGGATCCTAAAGGATAAAGGGAAGGCAAAAGCGAACCCAGAGATTGCATATGTAATAGTATAGATTTTGTAAGGAATAATATTGATATTATGACAAAGACAATGTATTGGTTGTAAAGAACCCGGGAATGTAAATATTCTTTTGATATATATATATAAGACATATCCGCTTTTTTTGAGGCATTTCAATTGAATGTTTATGTGAATCAGAAGACCGTAGTAAAGCACCATCTCGGGTCTGTTGAAGATACCCAGATTTGGGGCGCACACAGTTGGGTATCAAAGCATTAGGTTATAAAACTTAAGGGGGGAAATAAAACCTTAAGTCATAACCTTAAGAAAAGTCAAAGAATAAAAGATGGAAGTTAACCTTATAAAAATGCATCATATATGTTATGTGTTTTTTATTATACCGACGCTTACTAATCAACTTTTTGTGTGTTGTTGTAGATGTCGTGAAAAATAGAGATGTATGTGTAGTCAAATGGAAGGGCTCAGAAACCGTAGATAGAAATCATACCAACCCCATAGCAGCAAGCAGATCCCGAGATAGTTGTGGTGGAGTCTGAGAGACCAAAGCTTAGACCTCATGTCCAGATTTGACTGGCATGTTGGAAGAGGAAGTGGAGGTAGTATCCTTCAATCCAAAGAGCTATAGCAAGGCAGAGATAACCTCCTGGGGAGTCGATGATGTCACTGTTCATGTCAAGGATAGATAGGAATGTACATTACCGTCGAGGAGGTCAAGGAGTCAAGGCGAGCTCCAAGCTGTTATAGAGGACAAGACTTTGACGTGGAGTCCATGTGGGAACAGAACATGACGAGAGAGTTTTGCTAAGGACAAGGTCCATGAGCTAAAACAAGAGGTCTTTGAGCTTAGGAGCGAAAGCTAAAGACCAAGAAATGTAAGATAGGAGAATGTCCTATATTCATAGGAGTTCTCATGAGGATTTCCAAATTGTGTGTAGTCAGGTATCCTAGAGAGAGACAGGCGTGACGCTGGCATACTATCACCGTGATATTATTTCCTATTTTTGCCAAGGCAGATTTTGAGAATGCCTTAAGGCGTATATGATCGAGTAGTTGTTAGAGTAGTTAGGTATGTATATATTTGTGTATATAGTAGTGACGTAAAGCCCTCTTTGTATAATCAAGGGTAGTCTTTTGTAAATCCCAATTTTTGGAAAGCAATAATGGAAAGTAATGTATCCAAATTTTAGGTCAGTTATGTAACCGATGTAGTATTATACTACAATGAATAAATATAAGTTTTCTTTTTCAAAAATGTTGAGTAATGAATGTTTAAGTTATTGTTTAATATGGAATAATAACTAACTCGACAGAAAAATGCATAATAACGAAAATATGTGTTTATTGTAACAAAGAAAATGCCGCCAAGAAGAGTACCACGCACTCAAGGTGCGTAACACGAATCAACCGAGGGAGGTCCTAAGTTAACCCCATGCAGAATTTTTGAACCTTTAACCGCAAAGCGCTTAACCAAACTGGGCTAATATCCCCAGAACTCCTCGGTGTAGTACGAAGCTACTACATTTAAGGACTTTAAGAGTGGGGGTCGCCGAGTTCAAAGGAACTACTGGACCCTATCGAAGCCCAAACGTGGGTGAGGGAGATCGAGAAGGCATTTGTGATAGCAAATGTCGACGAGGCCCAAAAGGTTGACTTTGCAACCTACATGATGAAGGGAGAGGCCAACTTTTGGTGGGAGGCCAATCAAAGCAGGCCCTAATAGATGTGATAACGTGGGTGAGGTTCAAGGAAATATTCTACGAGAACTACTTTCCCACGAGCATGCAGGAAGGATGGAGATGCGATTTTTTAGATTTAAAACAAGGGGACATGACGGTTCCTCAAAGATGCCGCCAAGTTTAATGAACTCGGCAAGGTTCGCTTCCACATCAAGTGGATACCGAGGTGAGGAAAGCTCGACGGCTCGAAAGGTGGCTTGAAACCCTCGCTCTATAATCGATCTCCGTGTTCCAAAGTACTTCCTTTGGAATTATTTTAGAGAAGGCAATAATTGCCGAAGGTGGTAGCGAGGCGCCGAGCCAATACCACAAGGATAAGAAAAGCAAGGGAAGGTGGATGGAGGAGTGAAGGTCAAGGTGCCACCGGGAGTGGCGAAGGGTATAAAAGGAAGGTAGTTAGCTCGGGGAATACATTTGAGTGAAACAAGGAGACCCTAAGAGGAGGATGGAGGCCTCAGAAACTCCGTGGGAAGACTCACCTAGAGTCTGCCTCAAAGGAAAGGCCGTGTGTTATAATTATGGATGTGAGGGGCATATCAAGGCCAAACCGCCCAAGCCCAAGAAGAATCATGGGTGCTTTGTATGTGGGTCTACTTGACCACATGGCAAAAGAACCGCCCAAAGAAGGGGACAGACGGGAATAAGGGCGCCAATAGTGGTAAGTTAACTATTGGGGGTCCAACAGCAATGGGTAGGCCGATGGCCTGCACTTTTAATATGACCGCCCAAGACGCTGATGGCCTTGGGGGACGAGTCGCAGTATTATTCTCGATCAACAACTTAAATGCATACGCGTTGCTTGACTCGGGTGCTACTTGTTCGCTTATCGCATGTGATTTTGCTAAACGACTAGGATTACTTCCCAAAAGTTGCTTATACCTTTGAACATTAAGGTAGCAAACGAAGAGATAATTCTTCAAGAAGATATTCATAGAGTTGTTGCAGAGATATTCGAGGTTGTAAATTATCTGAGATCCGATACCGATAAAGTTAGGAGAATTCAATGTAATTTCTAATGGATTGGTTGATAAATCATGGGGCAATTATAGATTGTCAAAAGAAATGTGTTAATATTAAAACATTAAACCAATCTCATGTAATATTTTACGAAATAAATCGCCGGACGCTCGTGGTTGTCTTACCATGACACAAACTAGGAAATTATCGAGGAAGGGGTGTAGGCTATTTGTGTCATGTGGTTGATACCCAGAGAGGGGAGCCACCATGGAACAAATACCTATAGTGAGTGAGTTCATGGATGTATTTCCAAGTGAGTTACCGTGGTCTTCCACGGATAGGGAGACCGAGTTCATAATAGATATTGTGCCGTGAGCTAAGCACTAGCTTCTGTGGCACCGTGATCGTATGGGCGCCAAAGGAGATGAAGGAGTTGATGGTACAAATTGCAAGAATTGTTGGACAAGAAGTACATTCAACCGAAAGTGTTTCACCGCGGGGAGCACCGCTGTTGTTGTTTGTCAAGAAGAAGGACGGATCGCTGAGACTTTGTATCGACTACCGAGAGTCGAACAAGTTAACAATAAAGAATAAGTATCCATTGCCCAGATCGATGATCTTTTGATCAATTGAAGGGGGGCAAAATATTTTTCCAAAATAGATTTAAGGACGGGGTATCATCAAATCAAGGTTAGAATGAAGATGTGCCAAAGACAAGATTCGTGACTCGCTATGGTCATTACGAAGCTCGTGATGTCATTTGGGTTGACTAATGCACCACGATTTATGGACATGATGAACAGAGTGTTCAAACAATATTTGGACAAGTTCATCGTGGTGTGTTTATCGATGATATTCTAGTCTATTCTAAGACGCCGTAAGATCATGCTCAAACACCTACGAATAGTGTTGAGACATTAAGAAAGGAGAAGTTATATGCAAGTTCACTAAGTGTGAATTTTGGTTAGAGAGGGTACAGCTTTTAGGTCATGTTATCACCATGAGGGGATTTCAGAGATCCAAAGAAAGGTGGAAGCCGTGATGAATTGGGAACAACCGAAAAACACCGATCGAGGTACGGAGTTTCCTAGGTTTAGCGGGTTACTATCGGAGGTTCATTCAGACTTTTCAAAGATAGCTACTCCACCGACTAACTTGACGAGGAAGACGGTGAAGTACGATGGACCGAGAAATGCGAAGATAGTTTTCAAGAACTCAAGAAGAAGTTGAGTGAAGCGCCTGCTTTGTCATTACCCGATGACACAGAAATTTCAGAAGTTTATAGCGATGCTTCAGATAAAGGATCTGGTCAGCATGCTCATGCAAAGATGGCAAGGTCATTACAGATGCATCTAGGCAGCTTGAAGGATTATGAGAAAGTTTACCCTACTCATGATCCGAATCGTCATGGTGGTGTTTTGCTTTTAAAGATATGGCGACATTATCTTTATGGGGAAAAGTGTGAGATATACACGGACCACAAGAGTCTAAAATATATCTTCACACGTAGGAGTTGAATATGAGATGAGAGAGGTGGCGGAGTTGATAAAGGATTACGACCGTGAAATCTCAGATCACCCCGAAAAGCTAATGTAGTGGCCGACGCCTTAAGTAGAAAGGGCTCGGGAGAAGTTGTCTTTGTTAATGTACTCAAACCGAAAGTTAATAATAGAGATGGCTAGGATGGAGTTGGAGGTGAATTTGCCAAGTGAGGTGGAACAGAGACTTTTTGCGACAGAGATTCAGTCTACCATCGAAGAGAGAGTCAAGGAGGTGCAGCTCAAAACTGATGAGTGTGATCAGATGAAGGAGTGGTTAACCACTGAAAAAGATATTAGATTTAGTCTTGATAATGAGGGATTATTAAGATTTGAGGGAAGAATTTGGGTTCCGAATGAGACGGAATTAAAGGAGCAAGTTTTACAAGAGGCTCATAGTTCGAGGTACTCGATTCATCCTGGTAGCACTAAGATGTATCAAGACCTTCGACAGAGTTTTTGGTGGCCAAACATGAAAAGAGAAATAGCCGAGTATGTGAGTAAATGTTTAACTTGTCAAAGAGTTAAAGTCGAACATCAACGACCGAGTGGCTTGTTACAGTCATTGGAGATTCCGGAGTGGAAGTGGGAGCATATCACGATGGACTTTGTGGTGGGACTTCCAACGACTCAGAAGGGATATGATGCGATTTGGGTAATAGTGGACCGATTGACGGTCACCACTTTTTTGCCAATTCAATTAAGTATAACTTAGATCGCTTAGCTACACTCTATGTTAAGGAAATTATTTCCAGACATGGAGCACCTGTTTTGATAGTGTCAGATCGTGATCCACGATTTAGGTCGAACTTTTGGAGAAGTCTTCAAGAATAGTTGGGGACGCAGTTGAAGTTGAGTACAACATATCATCCACAAACAGATGGACAGTGCGAGAGGACAATTCAGACGTTAGAAGATATGTTGAGATCTCAAGGCGTCATGGATTTCAAGGGTAGTTGGGATGATCATCTACCATTAGTAGAATTTATGATAACAATAGTTATCATGCAAGTATAGGTATGCCACCGTATGAAGCTTTGTATGGAAGGAAATGCGTAACGCCGCCAGATTGGGATGAAGTGGGAGAACGCCAATGCTAGGACCGTAATTGGTGCAAAGAAAAAAATGGTGGTGAAGTTGATACGTATGCGCCTCATCAAAACCAAGATGCATGTAAGAAATATGCGACTTACATCGAGAGAATAGAGAGTTTGAGGTAGGCTCAGACGTATTTCTAAAGGTATCTCCCCGAAAGGAAAGATACGCTTTGGAAAGAAGGGAAAACTAAGCCCAAGGTTTATAGGACCTTTTGAGGTATTAGAACGTAGGTGAGGTAGCTTATAGGGTAGCGCTACCTCCTGCACTCCAGAGCTAATACATAATGTATTTCACGTTTCAAAGGCTACGCCCTTACAAACCGGATTACAAGCACGTGATAGAATTTGAGCCTATTCAAATCGAGAAAGATTTAACTTATGAAGAGATGCCGATTCAAATCATCGATAGAAAAGAGCAAGTTCTCAAAACAAGGTAATATCATCAAGAAGGTAAAGATGGAAGAACCACGATGTCGAGGAAGCAACGGGGGAACTTGAAGAAAAGATGAGAAAGAATTATCCTTTGTTGTTTGAGTAAGATAGGCGAGATTCTCGGACAAAATCTTTATAAGGGGGGGAGAAATGTAACGACCGAGAAATTCGGATCCTTTGTAAAAAATATTTGAAAGAATTAAATAATGAATAAAATAATATTATTTGTTATTATATGTGTTAATAAGATGTATGTCGTTCTATAACCTAGAAACGTCGGAAGATCGTAGTATTCGAACCACGTGAGAGAATTAAAGTGTTTGAATTTCCAAGACGAAAATAAATGTTTTCCGAGAAAGTTTACGAAAAACACTATTCACCGTTTATCGCTCGGGAATTATTTTTGAACTTCCGAGAAATACGTAATGTTAGAATATCGAGGCGAGATGGATTATGTAATAATAATCTAAGTATGGAAAATGCAATAATTCGCATGTGGACTTAATTTGAGAATATAGGTATTAAAACCTAATGAAATGAATTAATGTAACTTTGCATAAAAAAATAAGTCCATAAGCTTAAAGGTGTAAACCTAAGTGGGATTCATTATGAAACCCAAGTGATTAATAAAGGAGGCCCAAACTAATTAATTAGCAAGCCCAAAGGATAAGTTAATTGAATTAGCATTAAGCCCAAACTATGATCCATTAGCTAATGAGGATCCATGGGCAAACCCATGGGTAGACTTGATGGGCAAACCTTTTGTGTGGTGACCAAGTGTTGTAATGGCCAAGTAAATAAGAGTGGTTAAGCAAGTAGACTTAGTAATAAGCAATGAATAAGAAGGAGGTTAGTTTAAGGAGGTGGATGACATAAAGACCATTCTACCCCTCACTTTGTCAAAGCCTATAAATAGAGAGCTCATAATTCATTTTATTACTTGATTAAAATCATCCAAAACTCTCTCTCAAACAACTTATTTGTTAGAGTCAATAAGCACTTTGAGCTTAACCTTTCCTTAGTAGATTTCCAAAGCGAGTGAAGTAATCATCAAAGGTAAATGATCTTGTCTTCTTCATCTCTAACATATTAGGAGGATAAGAGGAGTGTAATCTAATGAACTTAGATGCTAAGAACATAGGAGAAGTTGATAAGCAATGGACTTAAGTTTAATAAGTTGAATAAGCAACTTGAACTTAAATAAAGTTAATGAACTTATGAAGAATAGCCTTTGTTATCATAAGCATGAGAATTATAGATAATAAGGAAATAAGTCTTTAACTTATGAGAATAAGTCAAAACCTACTTTGTTAATAAGTTGGTGTAATAAGTAACTTGTAATACTTACATGTTGATTAAAATCCACCTAGAATGATTAGTAATGAGGTTTCACTTTTAATTCACACGATCGATTTATAATCGCTTAATTCGTGAAATTCTCTGATTGGAAGTCGATTTTGTGTTTGAAGTCGGAAACGCTGGTTTTCGATGGAGACAAGTCATATTTGGCATTATAGAGTCATGCGACTCAAAAAATGGCCGGATTCCCGACTTAGAACGAAGAAACGAAAGCGCCGAACGCTCACGAACGCTTATCGCTTTCATTAAAATGGACTAATAGGTGAAATTTTAGCAAACGGGTTGAATAGATAAAATTTTGAATGAACGATAGAATACGTGATTTGTGAACCGTAGGCTCTTGAACGAACCAATTCGACTTATAACGAAGAAGTTACGAAGTCCGGAATCTCACAAAATAAAAAGTCTGTGGAAATTTTCTAAGTAGACAGAAAGTCAGCCATACACACAAATTTCAAGGCCATTTAGCCTGTCGCACAACACCGAAGCTTGGCCGAGCAAAGTCATAACCTTCGAGAGTGAAATCACAAATACGACTATTAACATCGAGACTCAACAAGCAAAGTCCGAAGTCCGGTTCTAGGCAAGAATAATAGGTGACACCACAATACGACACTAAGTGTAAAAAGCGTAAATAAGTAATACAAATTTCAAGACCAAGACAATAATGAATGTTTACATATAGAGTATGGTTAGTAATTGATAAACAATTAAATGAAGATCTTAATGAAACATTGTTAAGACATATTAGAACTTAAGTATGCACACTTAAGGTTAAGACTAAGTCAATTACTTATGAATGTAAGAATGACGAAACTGGAAAGTTTTAACCTATAATAACAAATCTAATATGTAATTGGATTGAGAAGTAGGGTAAGATTCTTTAGGAACCATGTATGATCATTTATGACCTAATGTTCTATGTTATGCTATCATCTAATGTAGAGACCTTAAAGACGTAAAGTGCACGTGTTATAAACCGTAGCAGACGCTAAAGGCAAGTACTCTAACCCTTGTTCCAGCTCGATCTGGACAAGTCTTTGTGATTCATGTATTCTTCGCATGAGTTAGTATTTGAGGAATGTCAAAGCCAATCCTTTCTTGGCCAGACGATGCTATGTTATTCTATCAAGTGTTGATAAGGATTTACCAAACTAATATTGTTGTGGTTTTCAAAAGTAGATTTAGTATGCTAAAATGTTTTGTCGTCAAACGACAGGCACGTGAGGTTGCCACAACTTAAACGTATACACGTTTAATGAATGTAGTGTTGATCAACATAGAGTACTATAGGCTGATCACCTAGACGTGCTCGTAAGCTATACCGAACTTACTTACTTTCGTGCCGGGATGTCCTTTTCAAAGTACTTATGAAATGCTTACTACCTTGAACCTAATTGATGTTTTACCAATATTGTTGTTGTAAAACGCTTTTGAATGAAAAGAAGTGCTATTTTGAATTATCAATAGTACTTCATAACTATTGTTCAGCTTATCAAAGATATATGATTCCTATGTTTCAAGCATGCTATTTTCCTAGAATTGTTGTACTTGTTGAGCTAGTTAGCTAGCTCATTCTTGCTTGAACCATATGAATGCAAAGATAAGATGTAATCTGAATCGATGGATCCTATAAGGATAAAGGGAAGGCGAAAGAACACAGGGGAATGCGATAACCTCAGATAGAATATGTAATAGTATAGATTTTGTAAGAATAATAATATTGATATTATGACAAAGACAATGTATTGGTTGTAAAGAACCCGGGAATGTAAATATTCTTTTGATATATATATAAGACATATCCGCTTCTTTTCGAGGCATTTCAATTAAATGTTTATGTGAAGTTAGTTCCGGAGGCACAATAGTTATCTAGATGGGGGTGGGGGGGGGGGTTTGAAAAGATATTTAAAAAATCTTTTCGTTTTAACTTGTTAGTTGATGATGATTAAAAGCTTTGGTAAATTTTTGTTTTAATCTCCCTTAGGATAGTAGGTTTATGAGAGTGAGGCAGTTATAGCAGTTATGGCAGATATGGCAGTTATAGCAAGAATATAATAGACACAGTCGTTTTAAGTGGTTCAGAGAACTTAAAGCTCCTAGTCCACTCTTCTACTCCTCGAGTAGGAAATCCACTAATGATGTCTTTTACACTTTTCTGAATCACTCAGATTTCTTCTAGACCAGCAGTCTAGGAACTTCTTAGTTCACTCTTGAACTCTTCAAGTCCAGCAGACTTGGCTCTTCATAGTTCACTTAGAACTCTTCAAGTCCTTCTGACTTGGAACTCTTACTTCAGTTGATTGGTAGTTGTTAAGTTCTTGATTATTGCTACTCAGTTGCTGTTAAGCACTTGTTCGAAAGAACTGAGTATGTGAAACCTCAGATTTTATGAATAAAGAATAAATTTTCTCGAAATAATTTTTTTTATATTATGGTGTGAATTTGAGATAATGTTATAGTTGTGGGTAATATTTATAAATTTTGCAAAGTATGCAAGTTGTCATATTATATTCGATTGGTCTGGGAATATTCATTTTAAACAGAAATATTCGCATTTGACGGCACAATCATCGGTGGACCCTATTAACGGAATTATTGTTTGATTGAGAAAACGACAAAAATATTTTATTGAAAATAACGGCGGAAGTTTTACCGATGATACCGTTGAACTACTTTCGGTAGTAAAGTAAAAGAATAATACTGTTGTTGCAAAAGTAGCACACGGTATTGATTATTGATATTTATGTGAGAAGTCACTCGCTTTTGTTCAATTATTACTACAATAGTTGTTTATATAGTATCTCACATTATTTGATTCAATTATTGTTGATTTAGAAGTTTTGTTTTATTCAAGTAATAAAATAGAAACATCTTTTATATAAAATGTAATACTTTATTAAAGTTATTCTATAAATAGAATATATTATATTCTATTATGCATAGTGTTTTGCATAGTAAAATCTTTTTATATAAAACAGAATACTTTATTAATGTTATTCTATAAATAGAATATATTATATTTTAATATGCATAGTATTTGCATAGTGCCCGCATAGTATTTGCATAATAAAAATCTTTTTATATAAATAAAATATATTATATTTTATTTAAAAGATTTTTCTTTAAATATGGACCGTCAGATTAAAGTAAATCAATCTGGACCGTTCATGGATTAGTTACTATGCATTACATTTTCCTATAAATAGAAGTTTATTCCTTCATTATTTTCTTACGAATTCACTAAACTCTAGAGAGAGAAACTATAGAGAGAGACTATAGAGAGATAGAAGAAAAGTTTTCTGCTACTTCACTACTCTTATATCAAGTATTATTTTACGGTAAGGGATATTATTCTTTTGTATTCAAGAAGAGAACTTCTGTTATTCTATTTCTTTATTGTTCTGTTGGCATAACCTGTATATGCTGGCTACTCTATACGTGGTGATATACTTCTATTATTCTGTCTTTATTATTCTCATTTTAATATCCTCGTCTGCTGTATATACCTGACTGGTTCCATTTTTATTATTCCATTATTATTATTCTCGTAAATATCATGTCTGTATGTATATACATGGGACCTAGTTCCATCATTTATTATTCCGCATTTATTATTCTGTTGGAACATCCCATCGGTGTAAATTTCACCTGACCTGGTTCCGTTATTATTATTCTGTTGAAATAACCGTCTATGCGAAGTACCGCATGCATGGTGATATCTTTTGTTATTCCATTCGGTATTATACTCAGTTGGTTAAAATTTTTACTTCTATACTCCGTGAAATTAGTGGAATATCCTTGATATTTGCGCTTCATCCAGTATCTTTTCTTGGAAATATTCTTTTGAGCATTCTTGAATTTTACTCTACAAAGCAGTATCATGTTGACAATTTGGATGTTATTGGTTCCTGAACAAATTAATTCTTGAACTTGTTTTTTTGAATTCTTATATCATTGTCATCATCCTCATGTTTATATTATGTTGAAAGTCATCTGTAGCCTGTAGTGCATAGATGGACTTGGTATGATTATGACCAGGGATTATTCGGTATAATCATGACCGTAATGTTACAAATGATGTGGAAAAAGTCCTCATTGGCCCGTAGTGTATTGATGGACAGTTTTTGGTATGATTATGGCTATGGATTCTCTTCGGCCAAGGGTGCAAAGATGAATTGTTTTATGGCATGATCAGGACCATTGATGAAAACACGATTATCTTTGGCCCGTAGAGCATGGATAATTCGTGGTCGTGATACTAAAGAATATCCTTGGCCTGTAGTGCAGGGATGATTTAATGATGTGGATTATTTATTGAAGCTGAGTCTCAGCGATAAAAGTGATGAAAAACTTTTTAAATCATAAAAGATAGTAGATTCTATTCTCTACTTGACTCTGTTAATGGATTTCTTGTTCCGCTGCAGTTAAACTTGATGTCTATTATATTTTATCAGTTTAACATTGTTGGAGGCTAATGATAATCTATTCTGCATTATCTTAGTCATAATATTTTTTACTAAGCTAGTGGAGCTCACCTTTTCTTTCACTGTTCTCTTCAGGAAATGAGAATATAGCTGGGACGAGTCGAGGAATGGAGTGATGGTCTAGAGGATAGCATTAGTAGTCCTCACTATTTTGTGAAATAGTGTGATAATAATTGTAATGAGGACTCCTTTTGAGTTTGTATAATCTCTAGTAGACAATAATTGTATTCAAACTCACAGTTTATGTTTTGTCGTATTGAACACGACAGTTGTATTAGTAAGTTGTATTTGAATTCTGTACCATGTATCTGGTGACCCAAGATGGGTGATGTATACCTAATTTTGGGGGCGTCACAGTTGGTACCAAAGCTTAGGGATATGATCCCTGGCTAAGATGTGAGATAAGAACTAGGAGGGAGAGACGGGAATTCCTTCGCCAGCAGTATGACCTACCTAAGTTTATTTGGTATTTAATTAGTTGGTCAAAGTATAGGGATAATATGTGATATGTTAATTAACCCTTATTTTGTGGCAGTGTTTGAAAATGGCATCCGAGAATGTTGACATTATCAATTGAGCATGTGAGATCGCTGAGTCTCCAAAGATCAATAATCGTGATAATTGTGCAACCGAGGACAATACTCCTCATGAAAATAATAACACCGATGAAATGGTGAATGATGGGATGGTCAGAGACTTTATGCAATTCATGCAACAACAGGCAAAGGCAGCTCATGTCCAAAATGCAGGTAGAAATACTGATAACTCTCAGACGGTCACCGCTAAGCAGTTTAAGGAGCAATTCATGCAACAACGGGCGAAGGCAGCTCCTGTCCATAATGCAAGTGGAAACAATGGTAACCCACGGTTGGTCAACGCTAAGCGCTTCAAGGAGCCGGACCACCGAGTTTTTGGGAAAGCCGTAACCACTTAAGGCGAGAGACATGGATAAAGCGATTACCAAGATATTTGATGTCTTGGAATGCTCAGAGGAGAAAAAGGTTCCATTCGCCACCTTTATGTTGTGTGAAGAAGGAGATCATTGGTGGGAATCTGTAAAACGTACCCAGCCTGACGCACTCAAGATGCCTTGGGAGAAGTTCCAAGAATTATTCAACGACAAGTACTTTTTTGAAAGTATTCGTCACATGAAGGAGGTAAAATTCATCAAGATGGAGCAAAACAATATGACCGTGTCGCAGTACGAGGCTAAGTTTGCGAAGTTATCCCGGTTTGCATCCCATTTGATCGATAATGAGGAGAAAATGACGAGAATGTTTTTGCGAGGTTTGAAATCCGATATACGTCAATACCTCATTTCTCACAAACTTTGTTTATATTCTGATGTTGTGAATAGGGCTCAATTATTGGAGCATGATAATGAGTCAGCACAACCAAAAGGCAACGACCAACAACACGATAATAATCATACCGGTGGCAATGGTCACCAGAACAATGATAACCATCGTGGGGGATATTATCATGCCAAGAATGGTAACCATTTCGGTGGTAATCAGGGCCAAGATAATAAGAATGGACATTTTAAGAAGAGAAGGTTCAACAATGACGTGAAGACGTCGGCACCAGCACCCATTTCAAAGGAAGAAGAACGCCCATCGGTCGTATGTTTCAAATGCGGACAAGAGGGACACATCCGTCCAAACTGTACGCAAAAATCCAAAGCGTGTTTTAATTGCGGAAGAGAAGGTCACCTAGCTCGATTTTATCGTATGGTGAAGTCAAGTCCAACAGGGATAGTGATGCCAAATGATTTCCCAAACAAGCCAAAGCCGGTAGTTTAAGAGAGAGCATTTTTTTTCTCGTGATGAGGAACCTGAATAAAATTATCACGGGTAAGTTAATCATAAGCTCTTACGAAGTCTATACCGTGTTAGATACCGGTTCTACTCACTCTTTTATTTCACCTAGTTGTGTTCAATGTTTGTACTTAACTCCGGAGAAGTTAAACTTTGATTTATCTATTGAAACTCCATTGGGAGAAACCTTCGTTACCTCCACTATTTATAAATCTTGTTTGATTCAAATCGACCCTTTCACGTTACCTGTCGATCTTATCTCTTTGAAAATACTTGCCTTTGATGTGGTTTTTTTAAAACGATTGGTTAACTACTCATCATGTTTTTTGTAAGGTTGTTAGCTTTCATATTCCTAACCAACCTATTATGCGAATTAAAGCAACCAAACCACTAAATTCAATCATTGTCATATCAAGCCATAAGTAAAGAGTCCCGATCCTTTTGTTGATGACTTCCTTTGTGTGGAATGCAATCGCTTTACTTTTCTCAGAGGCGACGTCGTGAATGACGATGACAAGTTGATAGTTATCATTGTGAGGTGCTATCTAGGTTAAGGGATAGAAGTCACAGTTGGTATCAATGTGACGTACTATCCAAGTCTTGGATGAGAGTAACAATTTTGAATGATATTTCTATCATTAATAAATCTCTTGAAGTATTCCTGAAGACTTCTTAGCCTACCCCAGAGCGTGAAATCGAATTTTGTATTCACACCAGTACAAAACCCATTTCTTAAACCCTCAAAATATTTCTTCAACTAAAACGAACGTAACATGCGCCAAAGACGTTGACTCGAGCTGTTGAAGATTATGATCGTACTATTCAATATCATTATGGAAGAGCGAACGTGGTAGCTGACGTGTTGAGTAGAAGATCATATGCGTTTATAAGTGCGGTGTTGTTAACACAAAGACTCATTTCGTATAACTTGCAAATTATGAAGATAGAGTTAAAGACTCTAGGGACCCACGTGAAGATAACGAATATATGAGTAAAATCGACTTTAATCGATAAAGTTAAAGATGCTCAAGCTACATACCCGAATCTGATGAATGTGAAGAAGAAGGTTCAAGAGGGCGTTATTCTAGAAGCAAGAGTTGTTGAAGATAAGAAATCTCAACCCTCGATTTAATTGGCCCATTTGAAATCCTCGATTGAGTAGGAAATGTGGCTTATAAACTCGTTTTACCGCCAAGTATGTCGCGTGCTCATAACATTTTTAACGTATCAATGTTATGTAAATATGTGGATGACCCAAACCACATTATTAATTTAGAATCGAACGAGATAGCGGATGATATAACGTATGAGATCTCGTGTTAAAATCTTGGATAAGAAGAATCGTATCCAACACTCAAGGATTATATCTCAAGAGTTAGAATCAAATGAAGTCAAGGTATCCTCACCGTTTCTAAGATATACCAGTATCGTACGTAAATTTCGAGGGCGAAAATTCCATAAGGAGGGAGAGATTGTGAAACCCAGATTTTATGAATAAAGAATTAATTTTCTCGAAATAATTTTTTTTATATTATGGTGTGAATTTGAGATAATGTTATAGTTGTGGGTAATATTTATAAATTTTGCAAAGTATGCAAGTTGTCATATTATATTCGATTGGTCGTGGAATATTCGCTTTTAAATAGAAATATTCGTATGACGACGCACAATCATCAGGTGGACCCTACAACGGAATTATTGTCGATGAGAAAATGACAAAAATATTTTATTGAAAATAACGGTGAAAGTTTTACCGCTTGATACTCGTTGAACTACTCTAGTAGTAAAAGTACTATAATATCTTACTGTCAGATAAGAAAGTAGCACTATTGATATTGATTATTGATATTTATGTGAGAAGTCACTCGCTTTTGTTCAATTATTGCTACAATAGTTGTTGACAAGATCTCACATTATTTGATTCAATTATTGTTGATTTAGAAGTTTTGTTTTATTCATGTAATAAAATAGAAACATCTTTTATATAAAAAATGTAATACTTTATTAAAGTTATTCTATAAATAGAATATATTATATTCTATTATGCATAGTGTTTTGCATAGTAAAATCTTTTTATATAAAATAGAATACTTTATTAAAGTTATTCTATAAATAGAATATATTATATTTTATTAGGCATAGGGTTTGTATAGTGCTTCAGATAGTGTTTGCATAATAAAAAAATCTTTTTATATAAATAGAATATATTATATTTTATTTAAAAGATTTTTCTTTAAATATGGACCGTCCGATTAAAGTAAATCAATCTGACCGTCATGGATTAGTTACTATGCATTCCATTTTCCTATAAATAGAAGCTCATTCCTTCATTATTTTCTTACGAATTCACTGCACTCTAGAGAGAGAAACTATAGAGAGAGACTATAGAGAGATAGAAGAAAAGTTTTCTGCTACTTCACTACTCTTATATCAAGTATTATTTTACTTGCAGGGATATTATTCTTTTGTATTCAAGAAGAGAACTTCAGTTATTCCATTTCTTTATTGTTCTATTGGAATAACCTGTATATGCGGGCTACCCTATACTTGGTGACATTCTTCTATTATCCTGTCAGAATATCATGTATGTGCTATACGCCGGACCTGGTTCAATTTATATTATTCCATCTTTATTATTCTGTCAGAATATCATGTCTATATTATACGCCGGACCTGGTTCCATCATTTATTATTCCGCATTTATTATTCTGTTGGAACATCCTATCGGTGTGAATTTCACCGACCGTTCCGTTATTATTATTCTCGTTGAAAAACCGCTTATGCAAGTACCGCATGCATGGTGATATCTTTTGTTATTCCATTCTTGTATTATACTCATTGATTAAAATTTTGACTTCTATACTCCATGAAATTAGTGGAATATCCTTGATATTTATGCTTCATCCAAAGATCTTTCTTGGAAATATTCTTCTGAGCATTCTTGAATTTTACTCTACAAAGCAGTATCATGTTGACAATTTGGATGTTATTGGTTCCTGAACAAATTAATTCTTGAACTTGTTTTTTTGAATTCTTATATCATTGTCATCATCCTCATGTTTATATTATGTTGAAAGTCATCTGTAGCCTATAGTGCATAGATGGACTTGGTATGATTATGACCAGGGATTATTCGGTATAATCATGACCGTAATGTTACAAATGATGTGGAAAAAAGTCCTCATTGCCCGTGAAGTGTATTGATGGACGCTTTTGGTATGATTATGGCTATGGATTCTCTTCGGCCAAGGGTGCAAAGATGAATTGTTTTATGGCATGATCAGGACCATTGATGAAAACACGATTATCTTTGGCCCGTAGAGCATGGATAATTCGTGGTCGTGATACTAAAGAATATCCTTGGCCTGTAGTGCAGGGATGATTTACTGATGTGGATTATTCATTGAGCTGAGTCTCAGCGATAAAAGTGATGAAAAAAATTTTAAATCATAAAAGATAGTAGATTCTATTCTCTACTTGACTCTGTTAATGGATTTCTTGTTCCGCTGCAGTTAAACTTGATGTCTATTATATTTTATCAGTTTAATATTGTTGGAGGCTAATGATAATTTATTCTGCATTATCTTAGTCATAATATTTTTTACTAGGCTAGTGGAGCTCACCCTTTCTTTCACTGTTCTCTTCAGGAAATGAGAATATAGCTGGGACGAGTCGAGGAATGGAGTGATGGTCTAGAGGATAGCACTAGTAGTCCTCACTATTTTGTGAAATAGTGTGATAATAATTGTAATGAGGACTCCTTTTGAGTTTGTATAATCTCTAGTAGACAATAATTGTATTCAAACTCACAGTTTATGTTTTGTCGTATTGAACACTTACAGCTTGTATTAGTAAGTTGTATTTGAATTCCGCATCATGTATCCGGTGACCCAAGATGGGTGATGTATACCTAATTTTGGGGGCGCCACAATTGGTATACCAAAGCTTAGGGATATGATCCCTGGCTAAGATGTGAGATAAGAACTAGGAGGGGAGAGACGGGGAATTCCTTCGCTAGTATGACCTACCTAAGTTTATTTGGTATTTAATTAGTCGGTCAAAGTATAGGGATAATATGTGATATGTTAATTAACCCTTATTTTGTGGCAGTGTTTGAAAATGGCATCCGAGAATGTTGACATTATCAATTGAGCACAGGAGATCGTTGAGTCTCCAAAGATCAATAATCAGGATACTGTGCAACCAGAGGACAATACTCCTCATGAAAATAATAACACCGATGAAATGGTGAATGATGGGATGGTCAGAGACTTTATGCAATTCATGCAACAACAAAGCAAGGCGTACTCATGTCCAAAATGCGGTAGAAAAATCCGATAACTCTCGACGGCCACCGCTAAGCGCTTTAAGGAGCAATTCATGCAACAACGGGCAAGTGAAGGCGCCTCATCCCATAATGCAAGTGGAAACAATGGTAACCCACTTTACGTTGGTCAACGCTAAGCAGCTTCAAGGAGCTGGGACCACCGTAGTTTTTGGGAAAGCCGTAACCACTTAAGGCGAGACATGGATAAAGCAGATTACCAAGATATTTGATGTCTTGGAATGCTCAGAGGAGCAAAAGGTTCCATTCGCCACCTTTATGTTGTGTAAAGAAGGAGATCATTGGTGGGAATCTGTAAAACGTACCCAGCCTGACGCACTCAAGATGCCTTGGGAGAAGTTCCAAGAATTATTCAACGACAAGTACTTTTCTGAAAGTATTCGTCACATGAAGGAGGTAGAATTCATCAAGCTGGAGCAAAATAATATGACCGTGTCGCAGTACGAGGCTAAGTTTGCGAAGTTATCCCGGTTTGCATCCCATTTGATCGATAATGAGGAGAAAATGACGAGAATCTTTTTGCGAGGTTTGAAACCCGATATACGTCAATACCTCATTTCTCACAAACTTTGTTTATATTCTGATGTTGTGAATAGGGCTCAATTATTGGAGCATGATAATGAGTCAGCACAACCAAAAGGCAACGACCAACAACAACACGATAATAATCATACCGGTGGCAATGGTCACGTAACAATGATAACCATCGTGGGGATATTATCATGCCAAGAATGGTAACCATTTTGCGGTAATCATACCAATATAATAAGAATGGACATTTTAAGAAGAGAAGGTTCAACAATGACGTGAAGACGCTTAACCAAAGACCCATTTCAAAGAAGAAGAACGCCCATCGGTCAGATATGTTTCAAATGCGACAAGAGGGACACATCCGTCCAAACTGTACGCAAAAATCCAAAGCGTGTTTTAATTGCGGAAGAGAAGGTCACCTAGCTCGATTTTATCGTATGGTGAAGTCAAGTCCAACCGGGATAGTGATGCCAAATGATTTCCCAAACAAGCCAAAGCCGGTAGTTTAAGAGAGAGCATTTTTTTTCTCGTGACGAGGAACCTGAATAAAATTATCACGGGTAAGTTAATCATAAGCTCTTACGAAGTCTATACCGTGTTAGATACCAGTTCTACTCACTCTTTTATTTCACCTAGTTGTGTTCAATGTTTGTACTTAACTCCGGAGAAGTTATACTTTGATTTATCTATTGAAACTCCATTGGGAGAAACCTTCGTTACCTCCATTATTTATAAATCTTGTTTGATTCAAATCGACCCTTTCACGTTACCTGTCGATCTTATCTCTTTGAAAATACTTACCTTTGATGTGGTTTTTTTTTAAACGATTGGTTAACTACTCATAACATTTTTAACGTATCAATGTTATGTAAATATGTGGATGACCCGAACCACATTATTAATTTAGAATCGGACGAGATAGCGGATGATATAACGTATGAGATCTCGTGTTAAAATCTTGGATAAGAAGAATCGTATCCAACACTCAAGGGTTATATCTCAAGAGTTAGAATCTGAAATGAAGTCAAGGTATCCTCACTTGTTCGGCATACCAGGTACGTACGTAAATTTTGAGGGCGAAATTCCATAAGGAGGGGAGATTGTGAAACCCTAGATTTTATGAATAAAGAATTAATTTTCTCGAAATAAATTTTTTTATATTATGGTGTGGATTTGAGATAATGTTATAGCTGTGGGTAATATTTATAAATTTTGTAAAGTATGCAAGTTGTCATATTATATTCGATTGGTCAGGGAATATTCGTTTTAAACAGGAAATATTCGCATTTTTGCACAATTATTAATTGGACCCCATTAACGTAATTATTGGCTTGGATTGAGAAAAACGACAAAAAATATTTTATTGAAAATAACAAATGAAAGTTTTACCGTTGATCTTGTTGAACTACTCGGTAGTAAAAGTACTTTAATATCTTATTTGTTGCATAGTAGCATTACCAAGTATTGATTATTGATATTTATGTGAGAAGTCACTCAGTTTAGTTCAATTATTGCTACAATAGTTGTTGCAAGTATCTCACATTATTTGATTCAATTATTGTTGATACTATTTTATTCATGTAATAAAATAGAAACATCTTTTTATATAAAATGAATACTTTATTAAAGTTATTTTATAAATAGAATATATTATATTCTATTATGCATAGTGTTTTTGCATATAGTAAAATCTTTTTATATAAAATAGAATACTTTATTAAAGTTATTCTATAAATATAATATATTATATTTTAATAGGCATAGTGTTTGCATAGTGCTCGTGATAGTGTTTGCATAATAAAAATCTTCTTTATATAAATAGAATATATTATATTTTATTTAAAAGATTTTTCTTTAAATATGGACCGTCGATTAAAGTAAATCAATCTGACCGTTCATGGATTAGTTACTATGCATTCCATTTTCCTATAAATAAAGCTCATTCCTTCATTATTTTCTTACTTTAATTCACTTTGAACTCTAGAGAGAAAAAACTATAGAGAGAGACTATAGAGAGATAAAGAAAAGTTTTCTGCTACTTCACTACTCTTATATCAAGTATTATTTTACTGTAAGGGATATTATTCTTTTGTATTCAAGAAGAGAACTTCATTATTCCATTTCTTTATTGTTACATTGGAATAACTCAGTATATGCTGGCTACCCTATACTTGGTGACATTCTTCTATTATTCTGCTTTTTATTATTCGTCGTTTAATATCATGTCTGTGCTATACTTCTAAACTCGGTTCCATTTATATTATTCCATTTTTATTATTCTGTCAGAATATCCTGTCAAAATTATACGCCGGACCTGGTTCCATCATTTATTATTCCGCATTTATTATTCTGTTGGAACATCCTATTGGTGTGAATTTCACGACCAGTTCCGTTATTATTATTCTCGTTGGAATAACCGTCATCGAAGTACCGCATGCATGGTGATATCTTTTGTTATTCCATTCGGTATTATACTCAGTTGATTAAAATTTTGACTTCTATACTCCGTGAAATTAATGGAATATCCTTGATATTTGCGCTTCATCCAGTATCTTTTAGTGGAAATATTCTTCTGAGCATTCCTGAATTTTACTCTACAAAGCAGTATCATGTTGATAATTTGGACGTTATTGGTTCCTGGACAAATTAATTCTTGAACTTGTTTTATTGAATTCTTATATCATTGTCATCATCCTCATGTTTATATTATGTTGAAAGTCATTTGTGGCCTGTAGTGCATAGATGGACATGGTATGATTATGACCAGGGATTATTCGGTATAATCATGACCGTAATGTTACAAATGATGTGAAAAAAGTCCTTGATATTCCACTAATTTTTTTTATATTATGGTGTGAATTTGAGATAATGTTATAGTTGTGGGTAATATTTATAAATTTTTCAAAGTATGCAAGTTGTCATATTATATTCGATTGGTCATGGAATATTCGTTTTAAACAGGAAATATTCATACGACTGCACAATCATTGGTGGACCCTACAACGGAATTATTGTCGGATTAAGAAAACGACAAAAATATTTTAATGAAAATAATGGTGAAAGTTTTACCGTTGATACTGTTGAACTACTCGGTAGTAAAAGTACTATAATACGCGTTGTTGCATAGTAGAAAACGGTATTAATTATTGATATTTATGTGAGAAGTCACTCAGTTTTGTTCAATTATTGCTACAATAGTTGTTGCATAGTATCTCACATTATTTGATTCAATTATTGTTGATACTGTTTTATTCACGTAATAAAATAGAAACATCTTTTTATATAAAACAGAATACTTTATTAAAGTTATTCTATAAATAGAATATATTATATTCTATTATGCATAGTGTTTTCATATAGTAAAATCTTTTTATATAAAATAGAATACTTTATTAAAGTTATTCTATAAATAGAATATATTATATTTTAATAGGCATAGTGTTTGCATAGTGCCCGCATAGTGTTTGCATAATAAAAATCTTTTTATATAAATAGAATATATTATATTTTATTTAAAATATTTTTCTTTAAATATGGACCGTCAGATTAAAGTAAATCAATCTGGACCGTTCATGGATTAGTTACTATGCATTCCATTTTCCTATAAATAGAAGCTCTTCCTTCATTATTTTTTTACGAATTCACTAAACTCTAGAGAGAGAAACTATAGAGAGAGACTATAGAGAGATAAGAAACGCGTTTTACTTACTTCACTACTCTTATATCAAGTATTATTTTACTGTAAGGGATATTATTCTTTTGTATTCAAGAAGAGAACTTCATTATTCCATTTCTTTATTGTTCTGCTTGGAATAACTCAGATATGCTAGCTACCCTATCTTGGTGACATTCTTCTATTATTCTATCTAATATCATATCATGTACATGTATATCTGTAATTCGGTTCCATTTTTTATTATTCCATCTTTATTATTCATCAAAATATCTTTCTGCATGGCTATATCTGACCGGACTGGTTCCATCATTTATTATTACGCATTTATTATTCGTTGGAACATCCTATCGATTGTGAATTTCACCCACTCGGTTCCGTTATTATTATTCTGTTGGAATAACCGTCTATGCGAAGTACCGCATGCATGGTGATATCTTTTGTTATTCCATTCGATATTATACTTAGTTGATTAAAATTTTGACTTCTATACTCCGTGAAATTAATGGAATATCCTTGATATTTGCGCTTCATCCAGTATCTTTTCGTGGAAATATTCTTCTGAGCATTCTTGAATTTTACTCTACAAAGTAGTATCATATTGACAATTTGGAAGTTATTGGTTCCTGGACAAATTAATTCTTGAACTTGTTTTTATTGAATTCTTATATCATTGTCATCATCCTCATGTTTATATTATGTTGAAAGTCATCTGTGGCCTGTAGTGCATAGATGGACATGGTATGATTATGACCAGGGATTATTCGGTATAATCATGACCGTAATGTTACAAATGATGTGGAAAAAGTCCTTGATATTCCACTAATTTTTTTTATATTATGGTGTGAATTTGAGATAATGTTATAGTTGTTGGTAATATTTATAAATTTTGCAAAGTATGCAAGTTGTCATATTATATTCGATTGGTCGGGGAATATTCGTTTTAAACGGGAAATATTCGTACAACTGCACAATCATTGGTGGACCCCACAACGGAATTATTGTCGGATTGAGAAAACGACAAAAATATTTTATTGAAAATAACAGCGAAAGTTATACCATTGATACTGTTGAACTACTCGGAAGTAAAAGTAATATAATACGCGTTGTTGCATAGTAGCACACGGTATTGATTATTGATATTTATGTGAGAAGTCACTCAGTTTTGTTAAATTATTGCTACAATAGTTGTTGCATAGTATCTCACATTATTTGATTCAATTATTGTTGATACTGTTTTATTCACGTAATAAAATAGAAACATCTTTTTATATAAAACAGAATACTTTATTAAAGTTATTCTATAAATAGAATATATTATATTCTATTATGCATAGTGTTTTGTATAGTAAAATCTTTTTATATAAAATAGAATACTTTATTAAAGTTATTCTATAAATAGAATATATTATATTTTAATAGGCATAGGGTTTGCATAGTGCTCGCATAGTGTTTGCATAATAAAAATCTTTTTATATAAATAAAATATATTATATTTTATTTAAAAGATTTTCTTTAAATATGGACCGTCAGATTAAAGTAAATCAATCTGGACCGTTCATGGATTAGTTACTATGCATTCCATTTTACTATAAATAAAGCTCATTCCTTCATTATTTTCTTACTTAATTCAATTTGAACTTTAGAGAGAGAAACTATAGAGATAGAAGAAAAGTTTTTTCGCTACTTCACTACTCTTATATCAAGTATTATTTTACTTGTAAGGGATATTATTCTTTTTATTCAAGAAGAGAACTTACATTATTCCATTTCTTTTATTGTTCATTGGAATAACCTATATATATGCGAAGCTACCCTATACTTGGTGACATTCTTCTATTATTCGCATCTTTATTATTACATCGAAATATCATGTATCTGCATGTATACTTGGCAGGACTGGTTCCATTTTTTATTATTCCATCTTATTATTACATCGTAGAATATCCTCGCTCTATGCTATATCTGCCGGACTGGTTCCATCATTTATTATTCCGCATTTATTATTCTGTTGGAACATCCTATCGGTGTGAATTTCACCTGACCTGGTTCCGTTATTATTATTCTGTTGGAATAACCATCTATGCGAAGTACCGCATGCATGGTGATATCTTTTGTTATTCCATTCGATATTATAGTTAGTTGATTAAAATTTTGACTTCTATACTCCGTGAAATTAATGGAATATCCTTGATATTTGCGCTTCATCCAGTATCTTTTCATGGAAATATTCTTCTTAGCATTCTTGAATTTTACTCTACAAAGCAGTATCATGTTGACAATTTGGACGTTATTGGTTCCTAGACAAATTAATTCTTGAACTTGTTTTATTGAATTCTTATATCATTGTCATCATCCTCATGTTTATATTATGTTGAAAGTCATTTGTGGCCTGTAGTGCATAGATGGACTTGGTATGATTATGACCAGGGATTATTCAGTATAATCATGACCGTAATGTTAGAAATGATGTGGAAAAAGTCCTCATTGGCCCATAGTGCATTGATGGTCTGTTTTTGGTATGATTATGGCTATGAGTTCTCTTCGGCCAAGGGTGCAAAGATGAATTGTTTTATGGCATGATCAGGATCGTTGATGAAAACACGATTATCTTTGGCCCGTAGAGCATGGATAATTCGTGGTCGTGATACTAAAGAATATCCTTGGCCTATAGTGCAAGGATGATTTAATGATGTGGATTATTTATTGAGCTGAGTCTCAGCGATAAAAGTGATGAAAAACTTTTTAAATCATAAAAGATAGTAGATTCTATTCTCTACTTGACTCTTTTAATGGATTGCTTGTTCCGTTGCAGTTAAACTTGATGTCTATTATATTTTATCAGTTTAACATTGTTGGAGGCTAATGATAATTTATTCTGCATTATCTTAGTCATAATATTTCTTACTGGGCTAGTTGAGCTCACCCTTTCTTTCACTGTTCTCTTCAGGAAATGAGAATATAGCTGGGACGAGTCGAGGAACGTAGTGATGGTCCAGAGGATAGCATTAGTAGTCCTCACTATTTTGTAAAATAGTGTGATAATAATGGTAATGAGGACTCCTTTTGAGTTTGTATAATCTCTAGTAGACAATAATTGTATTCAAACTCACAGTTTATGTTTTGTCGTATTGAACACGACAGTTGTATAGGTAAGTTGTATTTGAATTCTGTACCATGTATCTGGTGACCCAAGATGGGTGATGTATACCTAAATTTGGGGGCGTCACAGAGTAGTTGAGCAAGCTTTTCTTTTTCTCAGATCGTAGAGTTGAGCATTGCGAGTTCTTGTTTAATGCTTGCTTAGTTCTCTCATCTGCTTGATTTACATATATGTGATCTTGAAAACTATCCGTTGGATCCATCCGGTGAAGCATTAAATGCATTTGACATTCCTATTCTTTGATGGAGACTTTTCTGCACATCTTCTGATTTGCATTCTGGTCCACAGACACAACAGACTGCTTTCTCACCTAACACCTGAAAAGGTGTTTTCCCCCTTACCAATGGTACTTTCCTTAGCTTCTTCAATACGCTTCTTTGTTGTATACTAAGTATATCTTTTATGCCTTTGGGACTGGTGAGTACTACAACGTTTAGAACTCATTCCACATTTGTTGGAGTTTGCCTCCTCACAAAATGTGAGGCATGATGCTTCTGACACAAGGCAGATGATACGCTACGATTCAGATCGTGGTGACTTGTCGCCTTGGTGCTTGGTCTGATGCTATCAACAGAGAGCACTATGATTTCTCTTAAATACTTGCACACTACGATCTTCGTTTGCTTGAGTTATAAATTATACGTTTTTGAGAGCACACTACGATCTCTGAATTGGCTCGGCAAACGTTGGGACCACTCTACAATTTCCGAAGAGGCCCTTCAAGGCAGGCACACTACGATCCTCGAAGCTCTACGTTCTACCTTGACTTCTGTAATCTTGATCAGCTTGATACACTACAATCTCTTCGAAGCCTATCTATTACATCTCAAGATCAACCTAACAGCTTTGATCTCTCTATCTATACATTCATTTACAGAATGATACACATTAAGAGCTTTGATCAACCTAACAACTTTGATCTATCACTAAGTCCTTTTACAAATATTCCTTGAAGGACTTTACAAATAATCATGAGCATTTATATTTAAACATCAAATCAACATATGTACTCTCCCAACAGCTTGACCTCCCGGGTTGTCTCCAGACTTTGAACTTGATCTTCTGGGGTTATCTCTAGGGTTAGAATTGACTTTCTCAGGGTTATCTCCAGGGTTGGAAACTGATTTCCTGGATTTATCTCCATGGTTGGAAATTGGATCTCCCAAGGCTATCTTCGGGGGTTGGAATTGATGTTATGGTCCTCCAGGGTTATCTATAGAATGTGAAAAAGACGCTTTTGTCCTCCTGCATAGTTAGTAACAGGAAAATGAAATTTTGAGTGTCTACAATATATATATATATATATATATATATATATATATATATATATATATTATGCAAACATGCTTCGCATATTAATTAATTTGACACATATTTTATATATAAATATGTGCATGCGCGCTAAACAAGATGAGACAAATTAATAACAAACCCTTCAAATTTTTATATATTAAGTCCTAAGTGTTCAAAGAATTTGAAATATCGAATGTCGCCTTCTAGCATGATAAAAATAATAAAGTATCAATTAATTATTATAAGTTTTTTGTGTCACCACAAGACTTATTTTAATTTTTTTAGATGTTAATTTTATCACATTTAATGCTTATAAAGAAAATTGAACAATGTTATTTTGTTGTGTCACCACAAGGACAATGTTTTTCTTTTTTGAATATATGGAAGTGCCAGGTTGGACTTAACTTGGATAATTTTGATTCGGATGTGCCACCACTTGATCAAAATAATCTAAGGGACAAAATAAAATGAGTTACATGATGATGTAATTGACAAGATTTGTCTACCTATTTATTTATGTATAGTTTGTTGTGTCACCACAAGGCTATATACATTTGAAATGGGATCCTTATTCTCACTAGGAAATCTTTAATTGAATTTTGTCTAACTATATAAGTGAGGGTAATATAGTTTGCTAAAAATAGTGGGAGATACCAATTTAATAAAAGAATGTATGCTAAAATGTTGTTAATTACAAGTTCATTCACAGAATTCTACAATGTCTAAATTACTATCACTACGTAGCATATTAGATATTAAATTAATTGGACCAAATTAAACGGATTGGTTAAGGAATTTGAGAATAGTTCTCATGGCTGAAAAGCTATCTTATGTCCTTAATACGTCTATCTCTGCAATGGTTGTAGACAATGCCTCTGAGGAAGAGATTGCTACTTTTAGAAAGTAACAAAATGATGCACAGTTCTTTCAATGCATCATGCTCACATCCATGAGTTACGAGCTTCAACGTCAGCATGAAACTATGGATGCTCTTACTATACTCTTGCACATCAAGTAGTTTATAGTGAGGACAACATGACTGATAGATATCAGATATCTAAGGAGCTCTTCTATTCTAGAATGACCGATGACACTACTGTACATACAAAAGTTCTTAACATGCTCAATTTAATTGAACAATTAGGACAACGGGTTTTTCCATGGATGGAGAGTTGAGCCAAGATTTGATCTTTCACTCACCCCTAGAATCCTTTCACAATTATTTGTGATTTTTTCATATGAACAAGCTAGATATCAGCCTCGCTGATTTGCTTAACATGTTGAAAAATTTTGAGAGTCACTTGCCAACCAAGAAAGATCAAGTTTTACTGGTAGGGGTCAAAGGATATTTTGAAAAGAAGAACGATTCTAAGAAGGTAAATAGAAAGGCAAAAACAAAGGATAATAAGAACAAAACTGATACGGATATCAAAGGATTTAGTTTCCACTGCAAAAAGCCAAGACACTGAAAAAGAAACTGCGAGACGCATCTTGCAGAGCCTAACCAAAGAAGCTTAGTGAAGCTTTAGTTACAAATACAATTTTGTTCATGACTAAAATAGATTTCTCTTCAAGTTAAGGTTCTACTTGGGTATTGGATACCGGATTTGATTCTCATAAATATAGATTTATGAAGGAACTAAGCAGAAGTAGAAAACAAAACAAAGATAAGTAATCCTATGTGTGGGAAATGAAGCAAAGATTGCTGCATTAGCCATATGAACGTATAGTTTAGCGCAGGCTACAAGCAAATCTATTAAGTCAATAAGTTGTTATTGTATTCCAGTTCTCATTAGAATTATTATTTTCATTTTATTGTTGGACAATGAAATATTTGGTATTATATTTAAGAATAATTATTGTTCCATTTATAACAATAATGTTTTGTAAAGAACTGGAATATTACTTAATGGATTTTGTATACTTGACTTACGTGAAAATAATTTTGCATATTGAACAAATTAGTATAAGAAAAGGAGATGATCATTCAAAGAGTTGAATGTGTGTATTTACTGAAATACAAGTGTGAATTATTTGAAAGGTTCAAAAAAATTAGAACTGAAACAAATTGGCAAAGTATTAAGATTCTTTGATTAGGTCAAAGAAGTAATACTTGTGCAATGAGCTTCTAGATCATCTCAAATGGGTTTCTCACACTGGACACCTCCTGATACGCAATAATTGATTGATGTATTTGATAGGAAAAATCGTACCTTGTTGGACATGGTGCAGTCCATAATGATTTTACCGACATTCTAATATCCTTCATAGGGTCATGCTCTAGAAATGGCTGCATATATACGAAAAGGTAACCTCAAAATCTGGCCCCAAGTCTCCATAAAAGGTATGGACATGGAGGATTCGTAATCTTAAGCATGTTAAGATAAGGGGTTGTCCAGCTTATGTGAAAAGGTTTCAAAGGGATAAGTTTGGAACAAGATTTGACAAGTACTGATTTGTGGGACATCCTAAAGTAAGTTTAGGGTATAATTTTCTATAATCCTACTTAGCAAAAGGTGTTTGTTGTGAAACACGCTACCTTCTAAGATAAAGGTGTTTATCATTGAAGGGGCTAGTGGGAGGATAATAGATCTTGAAGAGTTTAAGAAACACAAAGCACTATAAGTTAAATAAGAGGAACCTGTAGATAGACCTATTATACCACAACTGAATCATAAATCTGGAATAGTACCGAAGATACCTGGGAGGTATGTATTCATCATAGATGATGATGATGAGGTACGCATCATAGAAGATGATGATCTAGTTATATACGATGAGGTAAGAGTTGTACACACTCAGAGAAATGGATTAAATCAATCTTCTCAGTTTGATGTTATCAAAAACAAGAATGAACCAAGTGTGTACAAAAGGGTCAGTGGGAGCACCGTGACATTCCTAATATTATATGTTGATATAATATGGATAAGGAATGACATTCCAATACTACAATCAGTAAAACTAAAGTTGTCTAAATATTCCTCCATGAATGATATGGGAAAGGTATCTTAATTGGGGATACAAATCTATATAGATAGATTTAAAAGGATGCTCGGCTTAACCCAATAAATGTATATGTATTTGAAGTTAAATCTATTTAGCATGGCAAACTCCAAGAGATGTCTCATGTTGATGAGCCCTGAAGTGTATCTCTTTTAATAGTCCCCATAGAGAGATCGCATGAGTAACTATCATGTATGCAATGAAATGTACGAGACCTGATGTTGATCGGTCATATTTTGGAGAAGATCACTATAAGACCGTGAAAAACATCTTAAAGTACTTAACTGTCACTAAGGATGAGATCATTTTCATTATGGGTCTGAATTAAAACTAGAGGGCTTAACAGACTCAAGTTTTTCAGACTTACCAAGACGACAGTAAATCCACTTTAGGGTAATGTGTTACATTGAACGGTGGTGCATTGAATTGAAAAGGTTGCAAACAACAAAGAGTTGCTAGTTTAGTGATTAAGATAAAGTATATAGCTATAAATGAAGCTGCAAGTTGATTGTTTGGATGAAAAGTTCATTACAGGACTTGGAATAGTTCCTAAGTCTCATCTTGGATCTAAACATACGTTGCAACACTTTCATTTAATTAGAGAAATCATTGAAAGATGGGAAATCACTATAGAGATAGTGGACACTCAAGAACAACATTACATATCCATTTACTGAAGTTTATCCAACAGCAAGATGATCGTCACTTAGAGAGTAAGGATATGAGATACCATGACAATTGACTTTAGTGCAAGTGGGAGATTGAAAGTAGTATGCACACAATCCAATCATGTTGATGATAAAACATATACTTTGTAACAATCTTATTCGTTTATTAATATTAAAGGCTTTAATTTATCTACATGGTGCTATTTTTATAATATGTGATAAACCCATAGTTTTAAACAATGTTTTTAGAATCATGATGAGATCATGTTAATGAGATCTAAATTCTTAGATAACTTAAAAAAATAAAATGTGTTAGAGTTTATGCCCTAGAGGCCAATTATTTGATATAATTGCTTAACATTTCGATATTATATTTGATTGAATAAAGAATGATTTTATTATGGTTTTATTTACTGTGTTATATAAATGTTAACATAATAAAATTCCTTAGAATAGTGATACAAATTATATAGTTTTAAGTATGTGACTTGAACATGAGAATATATATAATTCCTTAGTATCATTGTTCTTAAATGTCCCTAGTCGAGTATAATTGTTGATGGGACAACAATGATGCATTGAGACTAGTATGTGGATTGACTGATGACCAAATCTCATTGGTCATAAATATATGAGATATTAAGTCAAAGCATAGGTATGTGTTAGAGAACGATGTACTGGACAAACCCACCATGAGAATTCTATGTGGAGCATTATGCAAAGTGTCATTAGCGATTCTCATAGTGACAATGATGTAATGATCCTCCAACCTGAAATCACTATATTACTACACGGGAATTTATGTACTTTGATATCATCAAAGGTCACCTTTAATAGGGTGAACTATAAACGTGATTATTGGGTACATCATGAATCGTGTGAGGAATATGAGTGATCTGGATGGAATTTAACCCTCCTATGTTTTAGGGGTGATATCCATAGGCCTCTTGATTTAGTAGGACTATGAAATGCATAGTCATGCTCAATTAGTGATTTGTTTCATATAGTCTACTCATTGATCAAGAAAAGACAGATTAAATTATAAAGAGTATGACACATTCCATGACTCGAGTTTAATCTAGGATATTAAGGTTAAAAGGATTAAATTACATTGAAACATTGGTCACGAAAAGGTTGCATCGAATCATCGATCTTATTATTACTTAGGTAGCAGTGATGTATTACTAGATGCCGCTCACTATTTATAATTTTATAATATGATTTTAAAATTATTGCCAACGTAATAATAACCTATAAGGTCACACACATAAAACGTAATTAAAAGGGAATTAATTTATATTGTAAAGATTTAAATATGTCAATATGATTGATAGTATTTAAATTAAGAATTTAAATTATTATGATAATTTATATATAGATATATTAATTAAGTGAGACTTAATAGAGATATATACATATATATATATATATATATATATATATATATAAATTTGGATTTTATTTTAGGGTTTTGATTAATTCCTTTTAACCGCTATATATATGATATGTAGCAGCCATATTAAAATAATCATCATAACCAAAACCCTAGCCGCTCTTAAAGAGAGACTAGAGAGAAACATTTTCGAAAAGGAAAAATCCTCATCCTTGTGGCTAGTACCGCAGTTCCTTTTATTGCAGATCGTACGATGATTCGCGGGGCATTCGTGTGGATACCGTAGAGGCGTGATTCGTTTGGATTGCATTGGAGATTCGAGCGTATCAATTCTATTTTCATAATCGGTATAATTTCTAACCATTATGTTAATTTATTTTTCGCATGGATCCTGTTTGAGGGTTTTGGAATTGCCTTTTAATTGGTTTATTTCCACTATGTTTTATGTGCCGAAACCCTACAAAATGTTCCCAATCGATGGACTACTAAAAAGGGGATTAATGAATCCGGATAGATTGGTACATACGTTACTTTCTCATTAGATGAGTATGATTGATCGCATGATCATTTGTGTGGAGACACTAAAGCAAATATATAGGTGCTTATTGGAGAATAAGTTCACTGAACGTGGCTCGCTAAGGAATACCTAATGGAATTTTACTTGTCTGTCAATAGGAATTTCTGTAGTGATAGTAGTATAAGTGATCCTTGGACTTGAGATCATCATAGTATCTTGTGTATGATGAGTTATACTTTGTCTTATTCCATAAGACCCTTAGGATATATCACAGGGTATGCTTGGGTATAATAAGTTGTACATGGAGATAATGTATGATCAATAAAGAATCTACCGCTTCTAGTAAAAGAAGAGAAATGTCCTATGTGATTCGATAAATGACAATCCATTAGTCATTGGCTAAGGTAGAATGAAATTAGAAAGAAGTTTCTAATTTGCATTATTTGGAGTTGTGCATTTAAGAGTCGAAATACATATAATTAAATAAAATAAGACTTGATAATAATTCCATGTCTTATATTTAATTTGGACATTGTATGGTGGAATGATTAAATTATACGGTAACTATCTACTCAAAGGTTCTTTTATGATTAATGATGAAATCAATATTATCTGAAAAGTCGTTAATCGCTAGGGAGGCTTATCCCTATTGTACAATAAATATTATTTATTTTAATAAATTAATAGTTTAATTTATTTATTTAAATAAGATTAGAATTATTTTAATTGATTTATTCACAACCAGTTTAATATGGAGAATCTAAAGGGTCACACCATAAAAGAAATAATATTTATATAAGAAGTAAATGACATAATCATAATAATAAGTTAAGTATATTTAATTTAATCTATGGTGATAGAATAAATTAAATAGCTTAATATTAAGTATTTAATATTTTAGAAATATTAAATATAAATTAATAAGAGGAGTCTTATTATTATTACTATTATTATTATTTAATTCCTAAAGGAGTTTGGAAATTAATTAATATAAGCACTCTCATTTATTCCTAATAATATTAGGAGGCAAATTAATTAAAAGAGTTTAATTAATTATCACTAATAAGATTAGGGAGCTTAACTAATTAAAAGAATTTAATTAAATAAATATAACCCTACTTCTAATTAGACTAGAAGGGTTGACTAATATCAATATAAGAGGAGTCTTATATAAGATATTATATGAGAGACATGATTTCAATTGTTGGAGAGTACGCCCGTTTTCTATAGAGATAGGAAAACTAGGGTTTTGTCAAATACCCATCTTCTTGAATTTTTATTCTTCCTTGATGGATCACCTCTAGAGGCCAAACACTTAGGTGTCTAACATTGATCAAAGGAAGGAATTAAACCTGGTGAATTCAAGTTGAACGTGAAAAGGATTGGAGGTCAACTTATACCTGAGGAAGCTAGTTCTACAAGGGTATGGATCTAATCTCCATCTCTTTTCTATTGATTGATAATTATGCACAAAGAATGCTCACGGTGATGGGTTTGTATGAAAAATTTTAAATTCCTATTTTATCGCGCTTCCGCACCTTTTGTGTGTATGTGTGTTAAAAGCTTTTGAAAAGGTGTTTTGAGTGCTTTATTTTGAAATTAGTGATGTGCAACTTTGAACCTATGCCAGAAGGGTTTGATATAAAGAAAAGTTTGTTTTTAGAAAAATCATATGAAAGTGATATTTTTAAAAGGTGGTTTTCAAACCTTTCGCCAAATAGGAATCGAGACCTTTTGATATTTCCAATTTTAACTTGGACTAAACCTTATTTTAATCCTAGAAGAGGCTTTGTTTGATTTTAATTTAGATGTGAAACATCTTTGGGGGGTAGTTTAGAACTCGAGGTTTTAATTGCTTAAATTGTTTTTAAGTCTATCCATCCCGGCATGATCCACATTTTATAATATATTTGTTACTTTGATTTGAAATCACGTTTGGTGACGAAATTGAAACTATGAACTACAAGGGTTTGGCTTCTTGTGGGCATGAAAGTCATCTAAGTAATCTTGAGCACCTATAACCATGATTTCACTATTATGGGGCCTTAAATCCGGATACCTTTTTAAGGCCCAAGATTATATGTATAATGGATGACAAACTGATAGTAAAACTGAAATAAGTCCATCATGGGAACCGAGTTGAAATCCGTTTGGAGTATCTTTAAACCCATGGTTCATAGGCTTAAAAATTAGATCTTGAAACATAATATATATATATATATATTGCCTTCTAACTCCACTAACAAATGATTTATTTATTAAATTCTTGCACGTGGGTAGTTAGTATTCCCACTTCCACTAGATATGGATCTAGGGTAGCATGGAGCAGCAAAATAATACTTGTAAACTTGAAAATAAATTAGATCTACCCAGATCTAAGCCAATCTAGCTTGATGGTTTGAGCTATAAAGCTCTTAACACTACAAAAACATGGGGTTTTGGCAACGACTTTACTGTCGTTGCATCTTTCGTTGCGCAATGAGCGTTGCTAATTGTTCCGCAACGAACATATTTTTTTCGTTGCCAAAAGTAATACATTTTGCAACGAAGTTTGGCTTTCGTACAGAGACATCGATCATTTAGCAACAAAATGTATTGTTGCAGAATAATTAAAATGTCGTTGCTAAAAACCCCATTTCTTTTCAAAAACCTGCTAATTGGCAAAGAAATGATCTCTTTTTTTTTTGCAACGACCATGCATTTTCGTTGCAATTGACACCATTTTGTAACGACATTTTTCGTTGCAGTAAATTATGAAAATAGTTGCCTAAGCTTGCTTTTATTGCGAAATGTAAACTTTTTAGCAACGATTTTCGTTGCTGATTATATTATTTGGCAACGACATTATGCTGAATCAGCAACGAAAATGTTTGTTGCTGGTTATTTTTCAATATCAACGAAAGTTATCGATTAGCAACGACATTATATGTTGTCGTTACTTTATATGTGCAACGAAAGTTGATATGATTTGTAACGATAAAAAATATTCTTTTATTTTAGTATTAGCAACAATATACTCTCCGTTGTTATTAGTTTAATTTTTCGTTGCCAAATATTATATTTTTAATGTTATTAGCAACGAAATTTGTTGCTAAATGTTTAAAAAATTATTGTTATATTAAAACTTATTCAATGCTTTGGTAACAAATTATATTGTTGCCAAATCAAAATTTGACATTCTTTTTCTGTACCTGGCTGGCTCAATGTCCCCATAGCAAATAATGGCAAAAATACATTAAACTAAAATATTATTAACTTGATAAAATCATCCACTACATAATCATTCATTATCTTTACAATTAACCATCTAAAGTTACCACAGTTATTCAATCAAAGTATATATCGACATATATAGAGAGGGTACACTTCATAATGTCGTCCCTTGTCTTCCGTAAATGTAGCACTGAAATTTGATACCCAGTATTGTAAGGAAGATCGTAGAAGCAGTCTTCCTGCACATTTAAATATAATAACTAGTCAGAAAAATGAAGTAAATAGGTCACCATTGGAACTTAGTGTCAAAATCAATACACAAAGACAATAGAGTTGCTACGTGGTACAATGTCATGGCTTCGCTTCTATTTCATAATACTTTAGAATACCACCAATTTAAGTGACTAAACAATAAATATGGTTGACACATCAATGCATAATCACTCTCCAACCTGGTTATAGCACAAGTTAGAACAAGTACTCCACTTTCCATTGCCAAAAATATTTCCCATCATTGCATTCAATTTAATAAGGGGATGGGTTATCTTCAAAAAGCATATAAAAATACTTGAAATATGATATCTTGTGAAAAGCATTTATGAGCTGAAGATTGAGACTAAATGTGACGCCCCCAAAATTAGGTATACATCACCCATCTTGAGTCGCCAGATACATGGTACAGAATTCAAATACAACTTAATAATATAAATGTCGTGTACAATACAACAAAATATAAACTGTGAGTTTGAATACAAATATTGTCTACTAGAGATTATACAAACTCAAAAGGAGTCTTTATTACAATTATTATCACACTATTTCACAGAATAGTGAGGACTACTAATGCACCATCTAGGACCATCACTCTGTTCCCCGACTAGTCCAAGCTATGTTCTTATTTCCTGAAGAGAACATTGAAAGAAAGGGTGAGCTCAACTAGCCCAGTAAGAAATATTATGACTAAGATAATGCAGAATAATTTATCGTTAGCCTTCAAAAGTGTTAAACTGATAAAATATAATAACTATCAAGTTTAACTGCAACGGAACAAGCAATCCATTAGAAGAGTCAAGTAAGGAATAAAATCTACTATCTTCTATGATTTAAAAGGTTTTTCATCACTTTTATCACTGGACTCACAATAAATAATCCACATCATCGAATCACCCTCGCACTTTTCTGACCAAGGATATTCTTTAGTATCACGACCACAAATTATCCATGCACTACGGCCAAGGACATTCGTGTATTCATTAATGGTCATGATCATGCTAATAATCATCCCATCAATGCACTACGGGCCAATGAGGACTTTTATCACATCATTTGTAACATTACGGTCATGATTACACCGAATAATCTCTGGTCATAATCATACTAAGTCCATCTATGCACTACAGGCCACAGATGACTTTCAACAAAATATAAACATAAGGATGATGACAATGATATAAGAATTCAAAAAAATAAGTTCAAGAATTAATTTATCTAGGAACTGATAACGTCCAAATTGTCAACATGATACTGCTTTGTAGAGTAAAATTTAAAAATGCTCAGAAGAATATTTTTATGTAAAGATACTGGATGAAGCACAAATATCAAGGATATTCTACTAATTTCATGGGTATAGAAGTCAAAGTTTTAACCAACTGAGTATAATAAAAATGGAATAACAAAAGAAATCACCATGCATGCGATAGACCGCACAAAGTGAAAGTTATTCCAACCGAGAATAATAAGGGATGAAACCAAATCCAGCGTAAACACACATGATGTGATATTACGACAAAATAATAAATAATGGAACCGAGTCCCAAGAAACTCACGAGACGAGTGATATTCCGATAGAATAATAAATAATGGAACCAGTCCCACGTAAACACACGCATGTGATATTCCGGCGAAATAATAAATAATGGAACCCGTGTCCGGCAGAACGCACATACAGTGATATTCGGCGTAATAATAAAGAACGGAATATTAGAAGAATGTCACCATGTATAGGGTAGCTCACAGATACAAGTTATTCCAATGAATAATAAATAATGGAATAATGTAAGTTCTCTTCATGAGTACAATAAATAACATCCCTTACCGTAAAAGAAAACTAAATATAAGAGTAGGGAAGTAGCGTAATACTTTTCTATAGGTTCTCTTATAATTCTCTCTCTGTAGTTTCAAAGAATTAAGTAAGAAATAATGAAGGAATGAGCTTCTATTTATAGAAGAATGGATCGTATAAGAACTAACTTATGAACGGTCCAGATTGATTTACTTTAAACGAACGATCCAGATTGGTTTACTATTAAAACTTAAAACAACGGTCCATACTGATTTACTATTAAAACTTTAAATCAGCGATCCATATTGATTTACTATTATAACTTCCACCAGCGGTCCATATTGATTTAGTATTATATCTTCAACCAATGGTCTAAAAAATTAGCACATCTCCTCATGGAATAATATTGTACCCAAAAATGATTTGGACCGAAAATAAATATATCTTACGGGTGAATAGTACCCCGTGAATAGTAACTCGTGAATAGTAACTCGTGGATAGTACTCCGACACGAAAAGTGTCCCGAATACCCAATTGAACAATATATCCTCCACACATCAATTATACTAACACAAATAAGTCCAACATAATGGAACTATAAAATTCATCTTTAATCAACACGAACTTATTCATCATTAATATTATAATTCACAAAATTTAACAACCGAATGTCGCTCCTGTGAAAGAGGGGGCTTTAGATAAGGATTTCTCCTTATTGGCGCCGCATTAGGTGACCAAACCTCTCCTTGATGTAACTTCTGAGACATTGTCAATATTGCAAATAATAATATGAATAACTTTGTCGTCTCAATTATTGATTTAATAATATATCATATAATACAGATAATATTGTAACAATAATTGAATCAATAATATGAGAAATATGATGCAGTAATTACTGTAACAATAATTGAGTATAGCTGAGTGACTTCTCACGTAAGCATCAATAATCAATACTGGTGCTATCTCTTGTGCGACTCACAGACATTCTTGTACTTTTTACTACACGTAGTTCAACGGTTTTAACGGTAACACCTCCGTTATTATTTTCATAAAGTATTTTTGTCGTTTTCTCAATCCGACAATAATTCCGTTAGGGGAGTCCACCAATGATTGTGTCGTTATACGAATATTCTCTCGTTAAAAGCGAATATTCCCTAACCAATCGAATATTATATAACAACTTGCGTACTTTGTAAAATTTATAAATATTACCCACAACTATAACATTATATCAAATTAATACCATAATATTCAAAAATATAATTCGAAAAAATTATTCTTTATTCATAAAAGTTGGGGTCTTACAACCTCCCCTTCTTATGAAATTTCATCCTCGAAATTAGGGTACATACCTGGTATGTCGAAGAGATGAGGATACCTTAACTTCATCTCAGATTCTAACTCCCAAGTCATTTCCTCCACATCGTGGTTTCTCCACAAAACTTTGACTTGAGGTATAACCTTGGAGCATAGAACATGATCCTTCTTATCCAAGATTTTAACAAGTAACTCTTCATACGTTAAATCTTCCTCTATCTCGTCTGGTTCTAACTCAATAATGTGTTTTGGGTCTTTCACATATTTACGTAACATAGATGTAAGACCCCAACTTATTATAAATAAAATCGAATTTCCTCTAAATATTATTGTGAATAATAAGGTGTTAAATTGATATAATATTTTGGTTATGGGTGAAATGTGCAAATTTTGCAAAATAAGTAAGTGGTTATAAAATAATCATTGTTATCGGGGAATATTCATTTGGTCGTGGAATATTCTTGTTGTCGGGGAATATTCGTGCATTTACCAGTTGCGATCATTAAGTGGGCCCCATAATAGAATAACCGCTTTGGATGAAGAAAATGACAGTTTGAGTTTTTATAAATAACTACAGTAGTAGTTATTCAAGTAACACTATTGGAATACCCGTGGTTAAAATACAAAGAATACTGCGTGGATGCATGTATTTTTTGAATTATTGATTCTTACGTAAGAAGGCACTACTCAATAATTGTTCTACTAATTACTGTTCAATATTTTATTTTATTGATTCAATAATTGCTGCGTTGATATTTTATATTATTGTTGTTTTAATAATTATCACTGCACAATATTTTCCATTATTAGATCAATAATTCATATTATTTGAATAATATTATTAGATAGCATTATTGACAATGTCTAGAAAGTTCTGTCAAGGAGAGGTTTGGTCACCTAATTGCGCGCCAGTAAGGAGAAATTCTTATTGGAAAGCTCCCTCTTTTATGGGAACGACCTGGTTGTCATAATTGTGATTCTGTAATATTATTTGTTAATAATTAATTATTGATTTATATGATAAGGAAATATTTATTTTATGTGGATATAAATGATGGATATATTTATTTTTATGTGGGTAAAAATGAAGGACTTAATGCTGAGGTGTTTTATCAGTATTTTATCGGTGTTGAAGTATTAAAAATCATCCGTTTGTGGATTTCAGATATTTTATGTTTGAAATTTGGAAAAACTCAAAGCTACAAAGTTGTAGAGAATTCGATTTCAGGCAGAATGGACATAAAATTTGTATTTTTATGATAAACGGGCTATTTTCTATGAATTACTGAAGTTTTAGAAAATAAAATGATTTTTATTTAATTATGGGTGGGATCCACTCTTGTTTGACAACATGTGGGCTGCTGGGAATTTCATAATTGGCAGGTTTGATTGATCAAATTGGGTGTGCGTAGAAGATTGAATAAGAATAATAATATTTTATTATTTTAGTCTCCTTTGGCGTTCTAGCATTTTCCTATAAATTGACGCTTAGGTTAGAATTGAAAATCACACCAGAAACAAGTTTTCTTTCTCTCTAGATTATCGAACGTATTTTTGTGAGTATTTAGATACTTTGAGAGTTGCTATTCAAAGACAAGTTTCTATCGATACTTATATCCCAAATTCAATCGTAAGTACTTTATTTTGAGGTAAGGGATGTTATTTTCTTCTTAAATGATATTATTTTCTTCAATATCATTATGCCAAAATATTGGTGAACGTTTTTATCAAATTTGAACTTTTTGTGTTGGGGTTACTATTCACGTATACAGCACTATTCACGAATACGGCACTATTCACCGAAAAATGAAATTTTCTCCTTTTTGTCCAAGAAGTCTATTATGGTTACTATCTTTGATTGTACCCATGTTTTGATCTTTATTCTTGAATTTTGCTTCAAAATTAGTTATTATGGAGTCTTATTGATCTTGGATAAACTGTTATACGAATTCCTACTATTTGTCCTTCTGTCTCACTGGATTCGTTTTCTTTAAAATATTTTTCATCATCCTCAGTCCTAAATGATGATATTACTGAATATCTTTGGCCTGTAGTGTAAGACTCCAAATTTTATGAAATAAAAGTATTCAATTTTTTATTAAATAAATGGTTAAATTGATAACAAGATAAAGTTAAGGGTGCTATATGAAAATTAGTTTTTTCAAAATACACAAGTGGTTATAAAATATTCATTGTTGTCGGGGAATATTCGTTTGGTCATGGAATATTCTTTCTGTCGGGGAATATTCGTACGACGGCGCAACCATTTGTGGGCCCCATAACGAATAACTATGGGATGAAGAAAATAACAAAAATTGAGTTTTTATAAATAATCTACGTAGTTATTACTGCTTAACACTTGTTGGAATACCCCTGGTTAAAATATAATAATACGCGTGTTTGCACAAAGAAATATACCTGTTTTACATAGTGTTTTTGAATTATTGATCCTTACGTAAGAAGGCTACTTACTCAATAATTATTACAAAGAATTACTTATTCAATATTTTATTTTATTGATTCAATAATTGTCATACGTTGATATTTTATATTATTGTTGTTTCAATAATTGTCATCAAGACAAGATCTCCATTATCGCATCAATAATTCATATTATTTGAATAATATTATTAGATAGCATTATTGACAATGTCTAGAAAGTTCTGTCAAGGAGAGGTTGGTCACCTAATTGCGCGCCAGTACGGAGAAATCCTTATCGAAAAGCCCCCTCTTTCCTGGGAACTGCCTGGTTGTCATTATTGTGATTCTATAATATTATTTGTGAATAATTAATTATTGATTTATATGATAATGAAATATTTATTTGATGTGGATATAAATGATTGATTTATTTATGTGGTTATAAATGAAGGAATTAATGTTGAGGTATTTTATCGATATATTTTTGCCGGATTGGAGGTATTAAAAGATCAAATCGATGTTCTTACTGACTTTATTGTGTGAGTTATAATTTTTAATCTGACCGTTGGATCGTTGTGATTTTTGGATATGTTATACATATATAAGTTGAGTATATGTCCACAAATTTTGAACCGTTAAATATGAACGAATGATTTGTTATGAATTTTAAGAGGTGACTGATTCGGAAATTAGGTTTATAAATGATTTTGGTAGAAAATTCTAGAAATGGGTGGGCCCCACTTTTGGTTGTTGCGGATGGTGGCTGATTTTTGTTGGGTGGAATAGTAACATTTAAAGCCATCAGGTTGCAGGTCAAGTCTACTTCGGCGTGCTAACATTTTCCTATAAATAGAGGGCTAAGTTAGAATTGAAAAGCACACCAGAATTCATAAGTTTTCTCTCTTTTTCTCTCTAGATTATCGAGTGTATTTTGTGAGTATTTAAATACTTGGTGAGTTCCTATTCATCAGTGCAAGTTTCCTTCAGCGTCATATCCGATATCTAGTCAGAAGTCCTGCTCTTTTGAGGTAAGGGATAGTCAGGGATATTAAGGGATGTTATATTCTTCATAATGATGTTATTCTTTCAATGTCATTATACTGACATATTGGTATGGATCTTATTGTGGAATTTCTACCTTTTTGAGTCGGGGTTATTATTCACGTATACGGCACTATTCACGTATACGACATTATTCATGTATATAGCACTATTTACATATATGACATTATTTACGTATACGGTACTATGTACGAATACGGAGTACTATTCACGAGTTACTATTCACGAGTTACTATTCACGAGTACTATTCATGACAAAATTGGTTTCTTTTTCTGACCAAATTATCGTTGATTTATGAATCTTACTCTTGAAATTAAATACAGTTGCTGATCATATTGTTTTTATTATCATATATAACATTTTTGTAATCATGGTGAAGAAATTTCTCTTTTGACTTGAGTGTAAATATGGGTAGATTATTGGTATGATCATGACTATGGGTTCTCTTTGGCCAGTAGTGCAAAGATGAATTGTTGACTGGTATGATCATTACCATTGAATTTACAATTGAATATTTTTAGCTTAAGTGCAAAGGTGAATTGATCAACATGGTTATAATTATGGTTTATAAAAATTCTGAAATAATTATATATTTCTTTGAGATATTAATATATTTGGCATGTAGTGAATATGAACTATTGAGGAATATCTTTGGCCTGTAGTACAAAGATGAATTGTTGATGAATATCTTTGGCCCGTAGTGCAAAGATGACCTGTTGTTGAATATCTTTGGCCAGTAATGCAAAGATGAACTGTTGATTTAATATATTTGGTAGTAGTGCAAAGATGAAGTTATTAGTATGATTATGAACATTAAGCGTGATTTGGTATAACCATGATCTTTGATGTTTCGTAAAGACACCCCCAAAATAGGTATACACCACCCATTCCGAAAAGTTGTCAATACACTAAGATGTACTAAAACAACTACAACTTTATTATTACAACAAGAGAAATCTGTGAGTTTAAATACGTATATCGCCATCTAAACAATATCCACATACAAATAAATCCTCATCATAATTATTGATACATTATTTTACAAAATGGTGAGGACTACTAAACAACTCTCTAACACCATCATTCCATACCCCGACTCAGACTCGCTATATTCTCGCCTCCCCGAGAAGAAAAAACTGGAACAAAAGGAAAAGGGTGAGCTCAACTAGCTCAAGAAAGAATATTATGACTAAGATAATATACAACAAAATTATCGTTAGTCTTCAACAGGAAAAAATATAATAGATATACAATAGACAACAAGTTTTAAATCAATATTCGCAATGAAAAATATTAATTCATAGAAGAGTACGTAGAGGATGAAATCTACTAATATCTATGAATTTAATAAATTCATCATCAATATTTTTATCCTCAGAACATCAATCAATATATATTTGGAATCATATATATTCATCCTCGCACTACGTGCCAAGGACATTCACCACTGGGTCATGTTCATCTAAACACTGCTCATCTTTGCACTACGGCCAAAGATATTCATCGAAATCATTCATCTTTGCACTACAAATTCACCAAAAAGATATTCATCGAAAATCATTCATCTTTGCACTATAGTGCCAAAGATATTCAATAATATCATCATTTAAGACCGAGGATGATGAAAAATATTTTTAAAGAAACGAATCCAAAGGAAACAAAATGACAAGGATTAAGGATTAAGGATTCAGTACTTTATTTTATCCATGTCCAAAAATACCTCAAAAATAATCATAGTGGTGTAAAATTCAAGAATGATCAAAACATGGATACAACATCAAAGCTAGTATCCGTAATAGATATTTTGGACTAAAAGAAAAATTTTCATTTTTCGATGAATAGTGTCAGATTCGTGAATAGTACCAGATACGTGAATAAAGTGCCGATACGTGAATAAGAATCTCGACACCAAAAGATAGAAATTTCACAAAAAACATCTTCACGCTTCGTGAATAAGACTCGTGAATAGTGAATAGAATAATAGAAACTCATGAATAAGAACTCATGAATAGTAACCTCGATATGAAAAAGTTCCAAATTTGATAAAAACTTCAGATCAATATTTCAAAGATAATGATATCAAGAAATAATATCATCACGAAAAAAAAATAATATCCCTTACCTCGAAAAGACAAAGATTTCACCGAATACCGGATATAGGCTATAACTTGAACTTGCACCAGAGTAGCAATACTACTCAAAGTATACTCAAAATACTCACAAGAATACGCCGATAATATAGAGAGAGAAAACTTCAGCCGTGTAATTTTCAATTCTAACCCAAGACCCTATTTATAGAAAATGCTTAGAACACCAAAGTAGAAAATTGAATATAATATTAATATATTTTTCACATTTTCCTTAGCCCACCTTAGACAACCGATCTCAAATTTCATTTGAATCACATGTGAGGCCAACTTAGTTGCAAAAAACGTTTTTCTCAAAATAATTAACTAAAACTCCCAAAAATTAATTATTTTAACTTCTAACTTCAATAATTCATAATAAATAGCCCTTTATCGTAAAATTTCAATCTCGCGACTTTTTATAGGAAATTCAATTCTCTACAACTTTGCGTAAGAAAGTTTTTCCAAATTCCAAATGTAAAGTGACCAAATCCACAAACCAAAGCGATTTTATAATCTATAATCAATTTTCTACCAAGAAATGGGTCCACCAACACACAAAACATGTGTTAAACATTTAATCCAACAAAATACTTTTCCTCCTCAGATACTCATATATCCCACATTCGCTTGTAAAAATATATCATCATTATTATATTATTAAAATATAATAATATATATATTTAAATGAATTATTTTATCGTAAAAGATAAAATTTCAATTTTCAACAATTGTCACATTAAAAATTTTCTCCATCTATATCCACATAAAATCAATATTTTCCTCATCATATGAATCAATAATTAATTATTCACAAATAATATTACGTAATCACAATATCGACAACCAGCAGCAGCCTCCCAGAAAGCAGGGGCTTCCAATAAGAATTTCTCCTCATCATGGCGCCGCAATTAGGTGACCAAACCTCTCCTTAGATGTAACTTTCTAGACATTGCCATATAATGTTATCTAATAATATTATTCAGATAATATGAATTATTGCTTCGATAATGAAAAATACCGTAAATGACAATTATCAAAACAACAACAATATAAAATATCACGCAACAATTATCGAACCAATAAAATACCGAATAAAGAATTATCGTAACCATTATCGAAAGTAGTGCCTTCACGTAAGAGTCAATAATTGGTGCAATACCGCAGCTATCGCGGCAACAACGCCAGACATCGTGTTTTAACCACCGAGTATTCCAACAAAGGTAAATCTGTAGAATAACTACGCCGCTATTTTTAAACAACTTATATTTGTCGCTTTCTTCCTCCAATCGCTTCCATTATGGGGCCCACATATATCGGTCGCTACTGCATCGCATTTAATATTCCCCGACAAAGATTTAATATTCCACGACCAAACGAATATTCCCCGACAACAATGAATATTTTATAACCACTTGCTTATTTTGAAATATTTATGATTTTTTACCCATAACTATCCACATTAATCACATCAACCCTTACTATTTCAAAATAATAATTAGAGGAAATTAAATTTCATTTATTAATTATTTGGGGTCTTACAACCTCCCTCCTTATGAAATTTCGTCCTCGAAATCGACATACGCATTCTGTGTTTTCAAAAGATGAGGATACCTCGCTTTCATTTCCGCTTCCAACTCCCGTGTCATTTCCTCAATAGCATGATTCCTCCACAAAACTTTAACTTGTGGTATGACCTTCGTATGTAGGACATGCTCCTTCCTATCCAAGATCTTGACAGTACCTCCTCATACGCTAAGTCTTCACTATCTCGTCCTGCTTCTAACTCAATAACGTGGTTCGGGTCTTTCACATATTTACGAAGTACGATATGTGAAACACATTATGAACACGAGACATACTTGAGGTAACGCGAGTCTATAGGCTACATTTCCTACTCTGGCCAAGAATTTGAAATGGACCAATAAATCGTGGATCGAGCTTTCCTCTCTTCCCAAATCTTGTAACTCCCTTCCATGGGCAACACGCAACAATACATGATCCCCTATACTAAACTCCACGCCCTTTCGATGAAGATCCGTGATAACTCTTTTGTCGATCCTGTGCCGCTTGTATACGCTTGTCTAATCATTTGATCTTTTCTGTGGTCATACGTACTCAACCTCAGTCCCAACAATGTTGCTTCACCCACCTCGTCCCAACATACCGGAGAGCTTACATTTTCGGCCATATAATGCTTCAATGGGGCCACACCTATACTTGCTCGATAATCATTATCAGTAGGAAAATTCCACCAATGGTAAATACTTATCCTAACTCGCCTTTGAAGTCTAAGACACAGTAGTCTTAATAAATCTTCAAGAGTTTGAATAGTCCTCTCTCGATCGTCCGTCTGCTTGAGGATGGTATGCCGAATCAATCGTAAACTGCACTCCATAGCTTTTTTGCAAACTAACCCAAAATCTTGAAGTGAATCTTGGGTCACGATCCAAAACTATAGATACCGGCATGCCATGCAACCTCACAATCTCATTTACATACATACTAGCAAGACGCTCAAGAGAATAAGTCTCCGTGATTCGGCAAGAAATGTGCGTACTTGGTTAATCTATCAACAATAACCCAAATAGCATTTATGCCTTGAGAAACCGTGGGAAGACCCGTAACGAAATCCATAGTAATGTGTTCCCACTTCCATTTCGAATCTCAAGTGGTTGCAACGACCTTTTCGCACTTGATGCTCCGCTTTTACACGCTGACAAGTTAAACACGCTGAGATAAACTTTGCAATCTCTCTCTTCATATTGTTCCACCAAAATGTATGTCAAGATCGCGATACATTTTAGTACTTCCAGATGGATTGCAAATGGTGTATTGTGTGCCTCCATCATGATCTTGTACTTCAAATCGTAATCGCTAGAACACAAAGTCCGGAGTGGACTCAAGTATTCCTTCATCATCGATTCTCGCTTCCTAATAAAGCACCTTCTTGTACTTTCTTCTTCATACGATCGCTCCCGGACGGCGGGCTTGAGCAACCTTAACTTTTTCTATTAAAGTTGGCTCTATGCGATACTTGACATCATCGCATCTGCTCCTCGTGATATGATCTTCTACTCAACGCGCCACCTACCACGCTTGCTTTTCCAGTGATGGTATCAATAGTGTGATCGTAGTCTTCAATAGCTCGAGCCAACGTCACGCCAGATGTTAAGTTCTTTTTTTCGAGTGAAGAAATATTTAAGGCTTTTATGGTCCTAATATATCTCCACTTTCTCCCCATATAGATAGTGCTCCATATCTTTAGCACTGAAAACGATCACCGCTAACTCTAGATCATGAGTAGGATAATTCCTCTCATACTTTTTAAGTTGTCGCGAGGCATAGGCTATGACTTTCCCACGCTGCATGAGAACACATCCTAACCCTTTGCCTCAAGTATCGTCAGAGATAACAAATCCATCCGCATTAGATGGTATTGTTAGAACAAAATAAAATAAGTCTCCTCTTAAGCTTTGGAAACTCTTCTCGATTCTTCACTCCAAACGAATTTTGTATCCTTCCGAAGTTAATCTAAGTTAATCTGAGTAGCGATTCGAGAAAACCCTTCCACGAATCTCCGATAATAACCAAATAAGCCCAAAAGCTACGATGATTTCACCACCGACTTTGCTGTTCTCTAACTTTGTATTGCTTCAATCTTCACGTCAATGATACTCCATGTTTTGACACCACGCGCCCAAGGAATGCTACTTCCTCAAGCCGTAACTCGATTTCTTCAACTTAGCATATAACTTGTTTTCACGAAGCCTTCGAGTACCAAATTTTCAAAATGGTGCTCATGATCTTCACGACTTTTGGAATATATGAGGATGTCATCAATAAAGACAACAACGAATCGATCCAAATATTCCTTGAATACTCGGGCTCATCATATCCATGAAAGCCGCAGGAGCATTAGTCAATCCGAAAGACATAACTAAGAATTCATAATGCCCGCATCGAAGTTCTCAAGGCGCTTTTGAATATCCTCGCCTAATTTTCAACCGATGATATCCAAATCTAAGATCGATTTTTGAAAAGAATTGTGCTCCTTGCAACCGGGTCAAACAAGTCATCAATACGAGGTAGAGGATACCTATTCTTGATAGTAACATGGTTCAATTCCCCGAGATAGTCAATACAAAGTCGATACTCCCGCCTTTTCTTCTTTACTTAATAAAACAGAGCACCCCAAGGAGATGTACTAGATTTAATGAAACCGATGTCCAACAACTCCTCAGAGTTGGACCTTTAACTCCTCAAGTTCAATAGAGCCATTCGATATGGGGTTTTAGAAATGGGCTTTGTACCAAGTTCAAGATCAATAAAGAATTCAACTTCACGCTCGGGGTAGACCGGAAGTTCTTCAGAAATACGCCAGAAAGTCAATAACAACAGAATATTATTCAAATTTGACGTGTCTTTATTCAAATCCATAACATGGGCTAAGAAAGCTTGACATCCGCTTTTTAATAAACGAATAGCTTTATGATTAGATATGATGTTGATTGATTTTAATGGTTTAATTGCTTGAATTCAACAACAAAGTTGTTTAGGAATATGAAAACTAACAACCTTACGAAAACAATCAATTTTGGCATGATGAGTAGTTAACCAATCAATCCCTAAAATCACATCAAAAGCAAGTATCTTTAAAGAGATAAGGTCAATGTAAGGTGATGGTGCCAACTTGAATCAAACAAGATTTATAAACAAAGGATGTGATGAAAGTTTCTCCTAACTGAGTTTCCACAGATAGTCAAAGTGTAATTTCTCCGAGTCAAGTTTAAACGCTGAGCACAAGCAGAGAGATAAATGAATGGGTAGCACCCCAGATTCTAGTAAAAAGTATAAACTTCACAAGAATTTATAAATAGCTTACCCGTGATCACCTCGCTTGGGTTCCTCGTGATTTTGACCAATCACAACAAACGCCTTCCAGAACCGCTGACTTTGACTTTTTTCTCGGGATAGTTTTTCGAGTCACCGTCCCTCATTGAACTAGGTTTCGCTACCGTGCAATCTCGAGCGATATGTCCTTCCTTTCCACAATTATAGCATACCGAACTCTAGTAGGGCGCTTGACCGATATGTCCTCTTCCCCGTGATTTATAAAGATACGACCGGTGGTCGCTTCTCCTCCTTGAACCAGCTTGTCACCGCACCGCTGCCTTCACATGGTCGTTGTTGAATCTCCTCTTTAAAATCTCCTCCCGACTCGCTTCTTCTATTTTCATGGCCATGATTACCACCAGAGTGGTTACCATTTTTGTCCGCTTTTTCTTTCTCCACCGGTTATTGTTGTTTTGTCGATCGCTATCTCCTAGATGATCCTCGATCAGGTACCTCTATTGACCGCATTTTCTATCTCGCCTAACAATTGAGCCCTATTAACAACATCCTAATAAAGAGAAAATTTATGAGAGATGAGATATCGACGATGCCGGTTTCAAACCTCTCGTAAACATCCGCACATATCGCTCCTCATTCTCCACCAAATGAGGTGCAAACCTCGATAACTCGCAAACTTCGCCTCGCATCGAGACACCGCCATGTTGTTCTCGCCCCGCCTAATAAACTCCACTTCCTTCATATGACGAACACTTTCGTGAAAGTATTTGTCATTAAATAGTTTCAAACGCTCCCAAGACATGCTAAGTCAAAATTGGATGGGTACGCTTCACGATTCCCACCAAGAGTCCGCCTCGCCACTTTTAACATAAAGGTGGCGAATGGAACCTTCTGCTCTCTCCGCATCCCAAGACATCGAATATCTTGGTAATTTGCTTGACCCACGCCTCCGCCATGATCGGATCAGCTTTTCCTTTAAATTCGTGGTCCCAACTTCAACTGCTTGTGTGATAACCCGTGAATTGCTATCATTTCCTCCTATGTTTTGAACACGAGTCTCTCTCGTCTCGATTTTGCATGAACCGCAAAAAGCTTCTAAACATCCCTCGCTCATCATCTCGCCCATGGTGTTGTTCACAGAGGAACATTACCAACTGCTGCAGACGCTCTCCTCGCTGGTGAGTACAAAGCTCTCTACTGCCTTCATTTCCATTGTTAATATTCTCAATGACATTCTCAAATACCGCCATAAAACAAGGGTTAATTAAGGAAATCAATATATCACATAATATCCCTATATACCGACCAACTAACAATTAAGCTTAGTAGGACACACTAGCTAAGGATTTACTCTGCCTCTCCCTCCTAGTTCTATTCCCCGATCTCCGCCAGAGATCATATCCCTAAGCTCGATACCAACCGTGACACCCCCAAAATAGGTATACACCACCCATTCTCGAAGTTGTCAAATACACTGCATGTAAACAACTACAACTTTATTATTACAACAAGAGAACTCATGAGTTTAAATACGAGATATTGCCATCTAAACAATATCCACATACAAATAAATCCTCATCATAATTATTGATACATTATTTTACAAAAATGGTGAGGACTACTAAACAACTCTCTAACACCATCATTCCATACCCCGACTGCATTGCACTCGCTATATTCTCGCCTCCCCCGAAGAAAAAAAATGGAACAAAAGGAAAAGGGTGAGCTCAACTAGCTCAAGAAAGAATATTATGACTAAGATAATATACAACAAAATTATCGTTAGTCTTCAACAGGAAAAATATAATAGAATACAATAGACAACAAGTTTTAAATCAATATTCAAGCAATGAAAAATATTAATTCATAGAAGAGTTACGAGAGGATGAAATCTACTAATATCTATGAATTTAATAAATTCATCATCAATATTTTTATCCTCTAACATCAATCAATATATATTTGGAATCATATATATTCATCCTCAGACTACAAAAGCCAAGGACATTCACCAACAAGTCATGTTCATCTAAACACTGCTCATCTTTGCACTACGGCCAAAGATATTCATCGAAATCATTCATCTTTGCACTACATAAAGATATTCATCATAAATCATTCATCTTTGCACTACAGATATTCATCGAAATCATTCATCTTTGCACTACAAAAGCCAAAGATATTCAATAATATCATCATTTAAGACCGAGGATGATGAAAAATATTTTTAAAGAAACGAATCCAAAGGAAACAAAATGACAAGGATTAAGGATTAAGGATTCGTATTTTATTTTATCCATGTCCAAAAATACCTCAAAAATAATCATAGTGGTGTAAAATTCAAGAATGATCAAAACATGGATACAATCAAAGCTAGTATCCGTATTAGATATTTTGGACTTAAAAGAAAAATTTTCATTTTTCGATGAATAAAGCCAGATTCGTGAATAGTACCAGATACGTGAATAAAGTGCCAGATACGTGAATAAGAATCCGACACCAAAAGATAGAAATTTCACAAAAAAACATCTTCACGCTTCGTGAATAAGAATAAGAATCGTGAATAAGAACTCATGAATAAGAACTCATGAATAAGTAACCTATATGAAAAAGTTCCAAATTTGATAAAAACTTCAGATCAATATTTCAAAGATAATGATATTGAGAAATAATATCATCACGAAAAAAAATAATATCCCTTACCTCTGAAAACACAATTTTTCACCGAATATCGGATATAGGCTATAACTTGAACTTGCACCGATAGCAATACTCAAAGTATACTCAAAATACTCACAAGAATACGCCGATAATATAGAGAGAGAAAACTTCAGCTTCGTGTAATTTTCAATTCTAACCTAAGACCCTATTTATAGAAAATGCTTAAACACCAAAGTAGAAAATTGAATATAATATTAATATATTTTTCACATTTTCCTTAGCCCACCTTAGACAACCGATCTCAAATTTCATTTGAATCACATGTGAGGCCAACTTAGTTGCAAAAAACGTTTTTCTCAAAATAATTAACTAAAACTCCCAAAAATTAATTATTTCTAACTTCTAACTTCAATAATTCATAATAAATAGCCCTTTTATCGTAAAATTCAATCTCACGATTTTTTATAGAAATTCAATTCTCTACAACTTTGCGTAAGAAAGTTTTTCCAAATTCCAAAACAAAAAGTGACCAAATCCACAAACCAAGCGATTTTACGCCTATAATCAATTTTCTACAAGAAATGGGTCCACCAACACACAAAACATGTGTTAAACATTTAATCCAACAAAATACTTTTCCTCCTCAGATACTCATATATCCCACATTCGCTGTAAAATATCATCATTATTATATTATTAAAATATAATAATATATATATTTAAATGAATTATTTTATCGTAAAAAGATAAAATTTCAATTTTCAACAATTGTCACATTAAAAATTTTCTCCATCTATATCCACATAAAATCAATATTTTCCTCATCATATGAATCAATAATTAATTATTCACAAATAATATTACGTAATCACAATATCGACAACCAAAGCAGCCTCCTGAGAAAGAGGGGCTTTCCAATAAGAATTTCTCCTCATCAAGCCAAGCAATTAGGTGACCAAACCTCTCCTTAGATGTAACTTTCTAGACATTGCCAATAATGTTATCTAATAATATTATTCAGATAATATGAATTATTGCTTCGATAATGAAAAATACCGTAATGACAATTATCAAACAACAAAGAATATAAAATATCACGCAACAAATTATCGAACCAATAAAATACCGAATAAAGAATTATCAGAACCATTATCGAGTAGTGCCTTCACGTAAGAGTCAATAATTGGTGCAATATGGTGCATAACCGCAAGCGTATCGCGGTTTTAACAACAACAGACATCGTGTTTTTTAACCACCGAGTATTCCAACAAAGGTAAATTCTGTAGAATAACTACGCCAAGTTATTTTTAAACAACTTATATTTGTCGCTTTTCCTCCAATCGCTTCATGGGGCCACATATATGGTCATACAACTCATCGCATTTAATATTTTCCACAAAAAGACGATTTATATCCCACCACCAAACAAATATTCCCCCTTTTCTTTTTGGGGTCTACAACAATGAATATTTTATAACCACTTGCTTATTTTGAAATATTTCATGATTTTACCCATAATTGCTATCCACATTAATCACATCAACCTTACTATTTCAAAATAATAATTAGAGGAAATTAAATTTCATTTATTAATTATTTGGGTCTTGACGAAATTTCATAAGGAGGGGAGATTGTAAGACCCCGAATTTTATGAAATAAAAGTATTCAATTTTTCTATTTAATAAATGGTTAAATTGATAACAAGTTAAAGTTTAGGGTGCTATATGAAATTTTATTTTTCAAAATACACAAGTGGTTATAAAATATTCATTGTTGTCGGGGAATATTCGTTTGGTCGTGGAATATTCTTTTTTCTGGGGAATATTCGTATTTACGGTAGCGACCATTTAGGGGCCCATAACTAATAACCTGCTTGATGAAGAAAACAACAAAAGTGAGTTTTTATAAATAATTCTTGGCGTAGTTATTACCAAGCTAACAATTTGTTGGAATACCCTGGTTAAAATATAGTAATACGCTGTGTTTCGCACAAAGAGCACAGTTTTACATATTTTTTGAATTATTGATCCTTACGTAAGAAGGCACTACTCAATAATTGTTACAGTAATTACTGTTCAATATTTTATTTTATTGATTCAATAATTATTGCGTTGATATTTTATATTATTGTTGTTTCAATAATGGTCAGTGCACAGTATCTCCATTATTAGATCAATAATTCATATTATTTGAATAATATTATTAGATAGCATTATTGACAATGTCTGGAAAGTTCTGTCAAGGAGAGGTTTGGTCACCTAATTATGCGCCAGTAAGGAGAAATCCTTATCGGAAAGCCCCCTCTTTCCTGGGCACTACCTGGTTGTCATTATTGTGATTCTGTAATATTATTTGTGAATAATTAATTATTGATGTATATGATAATAAAATATTTATTTGATGTGGATATAAATGATTTATTTATTTATGTGGTTATAAATGAAGGAATTAATGTTGAGGTATTTTATCGAGATTTTGCCGGATTGGAGGTATTAAAAGATCAAATCGTTGTTCTTACAACTTTATTGTGTGAGTTATAATTTTAATCGTAGATTGGATCGTTGTGATTTTTGGATATGTTATACATATATAAGTTGAGTATATGTCCACAAATTTTGAACCGTTAAATATGAACGAATGATTTGCTATGAATTTTAAGAGGTGACTAATTCGGAAATTAGGTTTATAAATGATTTTGGTGGAAAATTCTAGAAATGGGTGGGCCCCACTTTTGGTTGTTGGGGATGGTGGCTGATTTTTGGTGGGTGGAATAGTAGCATGTAAAGCCATCAGGTTGCAGGTCAAGTCTACTTCGGCGTGCTAACATTTTCCTATAAATAGAGGGCTAAGTTAGAATTGAAAAGCACATCAGAATTCATAAGTTTTCTCTCTTTTTCTCTCTAGATTATCGAGTGTATTTTGTGAGTATTTAGATACTTGGTGAGTTTCTATTCATCAGTGCAAGTTTCTTTTAGCGTCATATCCGATATCTGATCAGAAGTGCTGCTCTTTTGAGGTAAGTGATATTAAGGGATGTTATATTCTTCATAATGATGTTATTCTTTCAATATCATTATACTGACATATTGGTATGGATCTTATTGTGGAATTTTTACCTTTTTGAGTCGGGGTTACTATTCACGTATATGACACTATTCACGTATACGACACTATTCATGTATATAGCACTATTTACATATATGACATTATTTACGTATACGGTACTATGTACGAATACGGAGTACTATTTATGAGTTACTATTCATGAGTTACTATTCACAGGTACTATTCATGACAAAATTGGTTTCTTTTTTTGACTAAATTATCATTGATTTATGAATCTTACTCTTGAAATTAAATACAGTTGTTGATCATATTGTTTTTATTATCATATATAACATTTTTATAATCATGGTGAAGAAATTTCTCTTTGACTTGAGTGTAAAGATGGGTAGATTATTGGTATGATCATGACTATTGGTTCTCTTTGGCCAGTAGTGCAAAGATGAATTGTTGACTGATATGATCATGACCATTGAATTTACAATTGAATATTTTTAGCTTAAGTGCAAAGGTGAATTGATCAACATGGTTATAATTATGGTTTATATAAATTCTAAAATGATTATATATTTATTTGAGATATTAATATATTTGGCATGTAGTGCAAATATGAACTGTTGAGGATTATCTTTGGCCTGTAGTACAAAGATGAATTGTTGATGAATATCTTTGGCCCGTAGTGCGAAGATGACCTGTTGTTGAATATCTTTGTCTAGTAGTGTAAAGATGAACTATTGACGAATATATTTGGCCGTAGTGCAAAGATGAAGTTATTAGTATGATTATGAACACGAACTGTGATTTGGTATAACCATGATCTTTGATGTTTCAGGTAAAGACATGTGATGAAAATTATCTTCGTCCTGGATGCGAAGAGGAATTTAGAATTACAATTATGATTATGAGTTATTCATATAATTGTGGAAAGGAACTGTTGATTGATGTTACAGGGATAAAACATTGTTGGTGGATTTTTAACATGGAGAAGATAATAGATTTTATGGTCTATTTGACTCTTCTAATGGATTGCTGCTTCATTTGCAACTATGGTTGAAAAGTTTTATCATCTACCATATGTTCTAAATCTCCCGATTTATTACCGATGAAGGCTATTGATAATTTATTTATCTTTAGTCATGATATTCTTTCTTCGAAGCTAGTTGTGCTCACCCTTTTGCTTCACAATTCCTTTCGTGTAATAAGAGTGTAGTCGGGTCGAGCGGGGATAACAGGAAATAGAGCGGTGGTCTATAGTCATTGAGAGGTTCTCCCTAAATAATATGAAAATAATTTTATTGAGAGTTTAGATAAGTGTGTCGTATTATATACGTCATTTGATATTTAATTTTGGTGAACCGAATAGGGTGAGGTGAACTGAACGTTGGAAGGGTGTTTTGTCACTATCATACAAGATGTTTAATGACATACAACCTCATGTCATTATAAGACATGGTTGTGCACATCCACTTATTGAGTATATCTACGTGCACTACCTATATGATCTTGGTGTTTGTTTGAAGTATAATTCTCAATTAGAGACAGTGGAGATAATGATATGTCAAGAGAAGACTCACCATTGGAAAGAATATGATAGTAATCTTCTCATTTTCTTTGAAGTCTATTGGGTCAACCAAGGATAATTTTGTGGCCATATGATATCTATCATAACGTAGATGCATGGCCTCCCATGTACAAAGGTTTCCCTGAGCACTTCCCAAAGGTTTTAATTTCTAAAACAGTTTTTAACTATACCTTTATGTAGGGTGCCATTGTGACATGCTATCCAAGGTTGGGACATGAGTCACAATTGGTATATATTTGTATCAAAACTCACAGCATTTATGTTGTTGTATTTTGCACGACAATTGTTGTAATAAAGTTGTAGTTGTTTTCTGTACCATGTATATGGCGACTCAGAATGGGTTTGATATAATGGACCTATTTTGGGGTTATCACATGTAGTGCAAAGATAAATGATTTACTGATGAATATCTTTGGCCCGTAGTGCAAAGATGAACAGGTGTTGAGATGAACATGACCAACTGGTGATACAAATGAATATCTTTGGCACAGAGTGCAAAGATGAATATTGATTAAAGATGTATATTGATTGTTGTTACAGGGATAAAATATTGATGATGGACTTTTAAATCTTAGAAGATAGTAGAACTCATTCTCTACTTGACTCTTTTAATGGATTGTTGTTTCCGCTGCAGTTGTTGATCTAAAACTTGTTGTCTATTATATTTTATCAGATTTCTCCCTGTTGAAGACTAATGATAAATTGTTGTATATTATCTTAGTCATAATATTCTTTACTGGGCTAGTTGAGCTCACCCTTTCCTTTTTGTTCCATTTTTCTTCTCAGGAGGTGAGAACATAGCAGGATCTAATCGGGGTATGGAGTGATGGTTCTAGAAAGATGTTTTAACAGTTCTCATTATTTCTGTAAAATAGTGTTTGAATAATTGTAATGAGGACTTATTTGAGTGTAGATATTGTCTAGAAGACGATATTTGTGTTTAAACTCACAGTATGTGTTGTCGTATTATGCACGACAATTGTATTATTGAAGTTATAGTTTGCTTTCTGTACCATGTATTTGGCGACTCAGAATGGGTGTTGTATACCTATTTTGGGGGCGTCACAGTTGGTATCAAAGATTAGGGATATGGTCTCTAGCGGAGATCGGGGAATAGAACTAGGAGGGGAGAGATGAGTAAATCCTTCACTAGTGTGTCCTATCTAAGCTTTTTTTTGTCAGTCATAATATAGGGATATTATGTGATATGTTAATTTGTTTAATTAACCCTTGTTTTATGGCAGTATTTAAGAATGGCTGCTGAGAACGTTAACAATGGAGTGTATGAGACTGTGGAACAACCTTTAGTTACAAACCAGGAGAACGTGCAACAAGAAGGCAATATTCCTCCTGTAAACAACACTACCGAGCAAACGATGAATGATGGAATGTTTAGGAGCTTTTTGCTGTTCATCCAAAATCAGACGAGGGAGACTCGTGTACAAAATACGGGTGGAAGTGATAACAACGCACGATCTGTCACAGCCAAGCAGTGGAAGGAGTTGGGACCACCAGAATTTATTGGAAAGCCGGATCCGATTAAGGCGGAAACATGGGTCAAACAAATTACCAAGATATTCGATGTCTTGGGATGCACGGAGGAACAAAAGGTTCCATTCGCCACCTTTATGTTCCGCGGTGAGGCAGACTACTTGGTGGAGTCTGCGTGAAGCGTCCACTTGACTTTCTTTGCCTCAACATGTCTTGGGAAATGTTTCAAAAACTATTCAATGACAAGTACTTTCCTGAAAGTATTCGTCATATGAAGGAGGTAGAGTTTATCAGACTGGAACAAAACAACATGACGGTGTCCTAGTACGAGGCGAAGTTCGCTGAGTTATCCAGGTTTGCACCTCATTTGGTAGAGAATGAGGAACGAATGACAAGGATGTTTCTGAGAGGTCTAAAACCCGAGATTCGTCAATACCTCATCTCTCATAAATTTTCTTTGTATTCAGATGTTGTCAACAGGGCTCAATTATTAGAGCGAGATAGTGAGTATGTTCAATCGAGGGACCACAAACTGTGGTTATACCCGGTGATGCGAATAGTCGTCGAGCGATGATAACCAACGAGGAAGGAAAAATACGAACAAAGGTGGTAACCACTCGGGTGGTCGTCATGGCCATGATAATAGGAGAGGTGAGTCAAGTGGAAATTTCAGAAAGAGGAGATTCAACAATGACAGGAAGACATCAGCAGCAGCACCAACACCAACAACAATTTCTAGGGGGGGAGAACGACTGCCAGTTAGATGTTACAAATGTAGGAAAGAGGGACATATCAGCTCAAACTATCCACAACAATCCAAGGTATGTTACAACTGTGGAAAGGAAGGCCACATAGCTCGGGATTGTTCTGTAGCAAAACCAAGTTCAACGGGGATGGTGACTCCAAGGGCTGTCCCGAATAAGTCGAAATCAGCGGTTCCTAGAAGAGCATTTGTCGTGACTGGCCAAAACGTGAGGAACCCGAACGAGCTGATCACGGGTAAGCTAATCTTGAACTCTTGCGAAGTTTACACATTACTAGATACCGGTTCTACTCATTCTTTTATCTCTCCTGCTTGTGCTCAACGTTTAAACTTGACTCCGAAGAAATTGGACTTTGACTTATCTGTTCAAACTCCGTTGGGTGAAACCTTCGTTACATCTATAGTTTATAAATCTTGCATGATCCAAGTTGGCACTATCACATTACTTGTTGAACTTATCTCTTTAAAGATACTTTCTTTTGATGTGATTTTAGGAATTTCTTGGTTAACCACTCATCATGCTAAAATTGATTGTTTTCGTAAGGTTGTTAGTTTTCATATTCCTAACCAACCTGTTATACGAATTCAAAGTACTAAAATCAGTCACTGTCATATCAAGCCACAAAGCTATTCGTTTATTGAAAAATGGATGTAAAGCTTTCTTAGCCCATGTTATGGATTTGAACAAAGACAAGTTAGATTTGAATAATATTTCTGTTGTTAGAGAATTTCCTGATGTATTTCCTAAAGAGCTTCCCGGTCTACCCCCAGAACGTGATGTTGAATTCTTTATTGACCTTGAACCGGGTACAAAACCCATTTCTAAAACCCCATATCGAATGGATCCTATTGAACTTCAGGAGTTAAAAGTCCAACTACTGGAGTTATTAGATATCGGTTTCATTCGTCCTAGTACATCTCCTTGGGGTGCTCCTGTTTTATTCGTAAAGAAGAAAGACGGGAGAATGTGACTTTGTATTGACTACAGAGAATTAAACAATGTCACCATCAAGAATAGGTATCTGTTACCTCACATTGATGACCTGTTCGACCAGTTTCAAGGAGCACAATTCTTTTCAAAGATCGACCTTCGTTCGGATATCATCACCAAGATTAAAATCGAGGATATTCCAAAGACGCCTTCGTAACTCCTGATGCGGGCATTATGAATTCTTAGTCATGTCTTTTGGATTGACTAATGCTCCTCTGCTTTCATGGATATGATGAACCGAGTATTCAAGGAATATTTGGATCATTCGTTGTCAGTTTTCTTTATTGATGACATCCTCATCTATTCCAAAAGTCGTGAAGATCATGAGCACCATTTGAAGTCGATACTTGAAAGGCTTCAGAAAACAAGCTTTATGCCAAGTCAAGAAATGCGAGTTCGGCTTGAGGAAGTAGCATTCCTTGGGCACGGGTGTCAAAACATGGAGTATCTGTTGACCTTGTGAAGATCAAGCAAGACAAAGTTGGGAGCAACCAAGTCGTGGGATCAAGTAAGCGACTTTTCTCGGGCTTAATGGGTTATTATCGAGATTCGTGGAAGGATTTTCTTGAATCGCTATCAGCTTAACTCACCGACTTTGAAAGATACAAAATTCAGATGGAGTAAGGAATGCGAGAATAGTTTCCAAGAGCTCAAGAGAGACTCATTTCGCACTGCTCGCAATACCATCCGTGCGGATGGATTTGTTATCTACAAATGATGCTTCGTGAAAAGGGTTAGGATGTGTTCTCATGCAACATGGGAAAGTCATAGCCTATATCTCACGACAACTCAAAGAATATGAGTGGAATTATCCTACTCATGATCCGGAGTTAGCGCAATCGTATTCGCATTGAAAATTTGGAGACACTACTTGTATGGGGAGAAAGTGGAGATTTATATGCACTACAAAAAGCCTCAAATATTTCTTCACCCAAAAGAACTCAACATGCGGCAAACGACGTTGGCTAGAACTATTGAAAGATTACGATCACACTATTCAATATCATCCTCGAAAAACGCGACGGAAGTAGCTTACGCATTGAGTAGAAGATCATATGCGAAAGACGAAAAGTGAGATATTGTCAATGCAAAGGCCCATTCTCAGATAACTTGCAAAGGATGGAGGCAGAATTAAAGACTCCAGGGACCCACATGATGATGGCGAATATAAAAGTAAAACCGACTTTAATCGATAAAGTTAAAGTTGCTCAAGCTACGGACCTGGAGCTAATACGTATGAAGAAGAAAGTGTAATAAGGATCTTCTCCAGAAGCAAGAATCGATGAACAAGGAATACTTAGATTCAACTCCAGACTTTGTGTTCCTAACGACTCTGATTTGAAGCATAGAATCAGGATGGAGGCACACAACACACTGTTCGCAATCCATCCTGGGAGTACCAAAATGTATCGTGATATTCGACATACATTTTGGTGGAATAATATGAAGAAAGAGATCATTGACTTTATCTCAAAGTGTTTAACCTATCAACGTGTAAAGGCGGAGCATCAAGTGCCAAAAGGTCCATTCCAACCACTTAAGATTCCGGAATGGAAGTGGGAACACATTACTATGGATTTCATTACAGGTCTTCCCAAAGTTTCTCAAGGCATAGATGCGATTCAGGTTATTGTTGATAGATTAACCAAGTCTGCCCATTTCTTACCGATACGTGAGACTTATTCCCTTGAACGTCTTGCTCGTATGTACGTGAATGAGATTGTGCAATTGCATGGCATGCTAGTATTCATAGTTTCAGATTGTGACCCAAGATTCACTTCACGATTTTGGGTTAGCTTGCAGAAAGCTATGGGCACAGATTTATGATTCAGCTTGGCATACCATCCTTAAACGGACGGGCAATCAGAGAGGAATATTCAAACTCTTGAAGATCTATTAAGACTTTGTGTACTAGATTTCAAAGGGAGTTGGGATAAGTACTTGTCATTGGTTGAATTCTCCTACAACAACAGTTATCAAGCAATTATAGGCATGGCTCCATTTGAGGTGTTGTATGGACGAAAGTGTCGTTCTCCAGTATGCTAGGATGTGGTGGGAGAAGAAACGTTGTTGGGACCAGAATTAGTACCCACGACTACAGGAAAGATCCAAATGATTCGACAACGTATTCAAACCTCACAAGATCGATAAAAGAGTTATGCTGATCTTCATAGAAAGGACGTGGAGTTTAATATTGGAGATCATGTACTATTAAGTGTTGCTCCATGGAAGGGAGTTACAAGATTTGAAAAGAGAAGAAAGCTCAATCCAAGATTTGTTGGTCCATTTTAGATTCTTGACCGAATAGGAAATGTGGCCTATAGACTCGCATTACCCCCAAGTATGTCTCGTGTTCATAATGTTTTTCACATATCTATGCTTCGTAAATATGTGAAAGACCCGAACCATATTATTGCTTTAGAACCAGATGAGATAGCCGAAGATTTAACGTATGAAGAAGTACCTGTTAAGATCTTGGATAGGAAAGAGCATGTCCTACGCACGAAGGTTATACCAAAAGTTAAGGTTTTGTGGAGAAACCATGCTATTGAAGAAATGGCCTACGAGTTGGAATCAGAAATGAAGCGAGGTATCCTCACCTTTTCGAAACACCAGGTACGTACGTCAATTTCGAGGATGAAATTTCATAAGGAGGGGAGGTTGTAAGACCCCAACTTATTATAAATAAAATCGAATTTCCTCTAATTATTATTGTGAATAATAAGGTTTTAAATTGATATAATATTTTGGTTATGGGTGAAATATGCAAATTTTGCAAAATAAGCAAGTGGTTATAAAATAATCATTGTTGTCGGGGAATATTTGTTTGGTCGTGGAATATTCTTGGTGTCGGGGAATATTCATACGACGACGTAGTCATTAGTGGGCCCCATAACAGAATAACTGTCGGATGAAGAAAATGACAAGTTTGAGTTTTTATAAATAACGACGTAGTTGTTACCGTTAACACTGTTGGAATACCCGGTGGTTAAAATACAATAATACGCGTGGATGCACAGTATTTTTGAATTATTGATTCTTACGTAAGAAGGCACTACTCAATAATTGTTACAATAATTACAGTTCAATATTTTATTTTATTGATTCAATAATTGCTGGGTTGATATTTTATATTATTGTTATTTCAATAATTATCACTACACAGTATTTCCCATTATCAGATCAATAATTCATATTATTTGAATAATATTATTAGATAGGATTATTGACAATGTCTAGAAAGTTCTGTTAAGGAGAGGTTTGGTCACCTAATTGCGTGCCAGTAAGGAGAAATTCTTATTGGAAAGCCCCCTCTTTCCTGGGAACGGCCTGATTGTCATAATTGTAATTTTGTAATATTATTTATGAATATTTAATTATTGATTTATATGATAAGGATATATTTATTTTATGTGGATATAAATGATGGATATATTTATTTTTATGTGGATAAAAATGAAGGAATTAATGCCGAGGTGTTTTATCAAGATTTTTTTTGGCGATTGTGGAAGTATTAAAAATCATCCGTTTGTGGATTTCGGATATTTTATGTTTGGAATTTGGAAAAACTCAAAGCTACAAAGTTGTAGAGATTTCGATTTCAGGTAGAATGGACATAAAATTTATATTTTTATGATAAACAGGCTATTTTCTATGAATTACTGAAGTTTTAGAAAATAAAAGGATTTTTATTTAATTATGAGTGGGACCCACTCTTGTTTGACAACATGTGGTCTGCTGGGAATTTCAGAATTGGCTGGCTTGATTGACCAAATTGGGTGTGCGTAGAAGATTGAATAAGAATAATAATATTTTATTATTTTAGTCTCATTTGGCGTTCTAGCATTTTCCTATAAATAGACGCTTAGGTTAGAATTGAAAATCACACCAGGAACAAGTTTTCTTTATTTCTAGATTATCGAGCGTATTTTTGTGAGTATTTAGATATTTTGAGAGTTGTTATTCAGTACAAGTTTCTGTCAGCACTATATCCGAAATTTAGTCAGAAGTACGGTTATTTTGAGGTAAGGGATGTTATTTTCTTCTTAAATGATATTATTTTCTTCAATATCATTATGCCAAAATATTAGTGAATATTTTTATCAAATTTAGAACTTTTTGTGTCGAGGTTACTATTCACGTATACGGCACTATTCACGTATACGGCACTATTCACCAATACGACACTATTCACCAAAAAATGAATTTTTCTCCTCTTTGTCCAAGATGTCTATTATGGTTACTATCTTTGATTGTATCCATGTTTTGATCTTTATTCTTGAATTTTTCTTCAAAATTGGTTATTATGGAGTATTATTGATCTTGGAAAAACTGTTATACGAATTCCTACTATTTGTCCTTCTGTCTCACTGGATTCGTTTTTTTTAAAATATTTTTCATCATCCTCAGTCCTAAATGATGATATTACTGAATATCTTTGGCCTGTAGTGCAAAGATGAATGATTAACTGATGAATATCTTTGGCCCGTAGTGCAAAGATGAACAGGTGTTGAGATGAACATGACCAACTGGTGATACAAATGAATATCTTTGGCCTGTAGTGCAAAGATGAATATTGATTAAAGATGTATATTGATTGTTGTTACAGGGATAAAATATTGATGATGGACTTTTAAATCTTAGAAGATAGTAGAACTCATTCTCTACTTGACTCTTCTAATGGATTGCTGTTTCCGCTGCAGTTGTTGATCTAAAACTTGTTGTCTATTATATTTTATCACATTCCTCCCTGTTGAAGACTAATGATAAATTGTTGTATATTATCTTAGTTATAATATTCTTTACTGGGCTAGTTGAGCTCACTCTTTCCTTTTTGTTCCATTTTTCTTCTCAGGAGGTGAGAACATAGCAGGATCTAGTCGGGGTATGGAGTGATGGTTCTATAAAGATGTTTTAGCAGTCCTCACTATTTCTATAAAATATTGTTTGAATAATTGTAATGAGGACTTATTTGAGTGTGGATATTGTCTCGAAGATGATATTTGTATTTAAACTCACAGTATGCGTTGTCGTATTATGCACGACAATTGTATTATTGAAGTTGTAGTTTGCTTTCTGTACCATGTATTTGGCGACTTAGAATGGGTGTTGTATACCTATTTTGGGGGCGTCACAATAGATATGTGAAAAACATTATGAACATGAGACATAATTGGCGGTAAGGCGAGTCTATAGGCCACAGTTCCCACTCGCTCAAGAATTAAAAATGGGCCAATGAACCGAGGATTGAGCTTTCCTCTCTTTCCAAATCTCGTAACTCCTTTCCATGGAGCAACACGTAATAACACATGATCTCCAATATCGAATTCTACGTCTTTTCGATGAAGATCAGCATAACTCTTTTGTCGATCTTGTGAAGTTTTTATACGTTGTCGGATCGTTTGAATCTTTTATGTAGTCCTACATACTAACTCCGGTCCCAACAACGTTGCTTCACCCACCTCATCCCAGCATACTAGAGAACGACACTTTCTTCCATACAACGCCTCAAATGGAGCCATGCCAATACTTGCTTGATATCTGTTGTTGTAGGAAAACTCCACCAACGGTAAGAACTTGTCCCAACTTCCCTTGAAGTCAAGGACACAGAGTCTTAATAGATCTTCAAGAGTTTGAGTAGTCCTCTTCGACTGTCCGTCCGTCTGAGGATGATATGCCGAGCTAAATCGTAAGTCCGTGCACATAGCTTTTTGAAAACTAACCCAAAATCGTGAAGTGAATCTTGGGTCTCGATCAGAAACTATGGATACCGGCATACCATGCAGTCTTATAATCTCGTTTATATACATACGAGTAAGACATTTAAGTGTATAAGTTTCTCGTTTCGGTAAGAAATGAGCAGACTTGGTCAATCTATCAACAATGACCCAAATCGCATCTATGCCTTGAGAAACCGTAGGAAGACCGGTAACGAAATCCATGGTAATGTGCTCCCACTTCCATTCTGGAATTTCAAGTCGTTGCAATGGACCTTTTGGTACTTGATGCTTCGCCTTGACTCGTTGACAAGTTAAACACCTTGAGATAAACTCCGCTATCTCTCTCTTCATATTGCTCCACCAAAATGTATGTCGAAGATCATGATACAATTTGGTACTCCCAGGATGGATTGCAAACGGTGTGTTGTGTGTCTCCATCATGATTTTATACTTTAAATCAGGGTCGTTAGGAACACAAAGTATGGAGTTGACTCGAAGTATTCCTTCTTCATCGATTCTTGTTTCCAGCATAGCACCTTCTTGCACTTTCTTCCTCATAATGCATCATCATCTCGGTCTCAGTAGCTTGAGCAGCTTTAACTTTATCAATTAAAGTCGGTTCTACTCGTATATTCGCCATCATCATATGGGTCCCTGTAGTTTTTAACTCTATCTCCATCCTTTGCAAGTCAAACAAAATGGGCCTTTGCGTTGACAATATCGCACAACGCATCTTTGCATATGATCTTCTACTCAATGCGTCGCCTACCACGTTAAACTTTTCGAGGATGGTATTGGATGGTATGATCATAATCTTTCAAGCCAAGCCAACGTTGTTGTCGCATGTTAAGTTCCTTTTTTGTGAAGAAATATTTGAGGCTTTTATGATCCGTAAAGATCTCCACTTTCTCCCCATACAAGTAATGCCTCCAAATTTTAAGTGCGAATACAACATTTGCTAACTCTAGATCATGAGTAAGATAATTCCTCTCATATTATTTGAGTTATCTTGAGGCATAGGCTATGACTTTCCCATGTTGCATGAGAACACATCCCAACCCTTTGCTCAAGCATCATCAGAGATGACAAATCCCTCCGAGCCAGGATGGTATTGTCGAGCAATGTGTTAAAATGAGTCTCCTCTTGAGTTCTTGAAAACTCTTCTCACATTCTTCGCTCCAACCGAACTTTGTATCTTTCCAAGTTAGCTGGGTTAATGGAGTAGCGATTCGAGAAAATCCTTCCACGAATCTCCGATAATAACCAGCTAAACCGAGAAAGCTACGTACTTTGGTCACTGATTTAGGTTGCTCCCAGCTTTGAATAGCTTTAATCTTTGCCGGGTCAACATATATTCCATAACTTGATATTGCATGCCAAAGGAATGCTACTTCCTCAAGCCAGAACTCACATTTCTTCAACTTGGCATAAAGCTTGTATTCACGAAGCTTTTGGAATGTCAGCCTCAAGTGTTGATCATGATCTTCATGACTTTTGGAATAAATAAGGATGTCATCAATAAAGACGACCACAAAGTGATCCAAATATTCCTTGAATACTCGTTTCATCATATCCATGAAGGAAGCAAGAGCATTAGTCAATCCAAAGGACATGACTAGGAATTCATAATGCACGTACCGAGTTCTGAAAACCGTCCTTGGAATGTCATCGGTTCTAATCTTCAATTGGTGATATCCGGAACGAAGATCAATCTTTGAAAAGAATTTGGCTCCTTGCAACTGGTCAAACAGGTCATAAATACGTGGCAATGGGTACCTATTTTTGATGGTGACATGATTCAACTCTCAATAATCAATACAAAGTCGCATACTCCCATCTTTCTTCTTCACGAATAGAACATGAGCACCCCAAGGAGACGTACTAGGATGAATGAAATCAATGTCTAACAATTCTTGCAATTGGGTCTTTAACTCCTGAAGTTCAATAGGAGCCATTCAATATGGGGCTTTAGAAATGGGTTTTGTACCAGGTTCAAGGTCGATAAAAAATTCAATTTCACGCTCTGGGGTAGGCTGTAAGTTCTTCAGAATACGTCAGGAAATTTATTAACAATAGAAATATCATTCAAAACTGACATATTTTTGTTTAAATCTGTGACATAAGCTAAGAAAGCTTAACATCCGTTTTTTAATAAATGAATAGCTTTATGGCTTGAAATAACCGTGATTGATTTTAATGGTTTGGTCGCTTGAATTCGCATAATAGGTTGATTAGGAATATGAAAACTAACAACCTTACGAAAATAATCAATTTTTGCATGATGAGTATTTAACCAATCAATCCCTAGAATTACGTCAAACGCAAGTATTTTTAAAGAAATAAGATCAACAGGTAATGTGCGGTTACCGATTTGAACCAAACAAGACTTATAAACAGTGGATGTAATGAAGGTTTCTCCCAACGGAGTTTCCACAGATAAGTTAAAGTCTAATTTCTCCGGAGTCAAATTTAATCGTTGAGCGCAAGTAGGAGAAATAAAAGAATGGGTAGAACCGGTATCAAATAAAGTATAGGCTTCACTAGAGTTTATGATAAGCTTACCCGTGATGACCTCATTCGGGTTCCTTGCTTTCTTGGAGGTCACAACAAACGCTCTCCCTTGCACTACCGGCTTTGACTTTTCTGGGACGGCCTTTGGTGCCTCCATCCTAGCTGAACTTGTCTTCGGTGAACGACAAAATCGGGCTAAGTAACCTTCTCTTCCACAATTATAACATGCCTTTGACGACATCGCGCAGTTTGGACTGATGTGTCCCTCCCCTCCGTATTTGAAGAATATGATAGGTGGTCGTTCTCCTTCCTTAACAATGGGTGCTGGTGCTGACGTCCTTCCATCATTGTTGAATGTCCTCTTCTTGAAATGTCCATTCTTATTGTTTTGGCCCTGATTACCAGCGAAGTGGTTACCATTTCTGGCCTGTTGATTCCCTCCACGCTTGTTGTCACTGCTTTGATGACTGCACTCCTTTGGTTGCGTTGACTCGTTATCGCGCTCCACTAACTGAGCCCTATTTACAACATCTGAATACAAACACAGTTTATGAGAAATAAGATGTTAACGTATCTCCGGCTTCAAACCTCTTAAAAACATCCACGTCATTCTCTCTTCATTATCCACCAAGTGGGACGAAACCGGATAACTTCGGAAAACTTGGCTTCGTCTTCGCGCGATACGGTCATATTATTTTGCTCCAACTTGATGAATTCTACCTCTTTATATGAGCGAATACTTTCGGAAAGTACTTGTCGTTGAATAGTTCTTGGAACTTTTCCCAAGACATCTTCAAGCAAGGGAGTTGAGTACGCTTTTATCGATTTCCACCAATAATCGCCTCTCCTCGCATGCAACATAAAGGTGGCAAAGGAAACCTTTTGCTCCTCGGAGCATCCCAAGACATCAAATATCTTGGTGATCTGCTTTATCCATAATTCCGCCTTAAGTGGTTTTGGCTCTCCAATAAACTCTGGTGGTCCCAGCTCCTTGAACTATTTAGCGGTGATCGTCCGAGAGTTTCCAGTGTTTCCACCTACATTTTGGATAGGAGCCGCCTGGCCTGCTGTTGCATGAATTGCATAAAGCCTCTGATCATTCCATCATTCATCATTTGGTCAGTGTTGTTGTTTGCATGAGGATTGTCTTCTTCCTGATGCACATTATCCTGATTATTGATATGTGGTGAATCAACGGTCGCTTGTGCTCCATTGCTATTGTCAACATTCTTAGATGTCATTTTCAGATACTTCCACAAAAGAAAAGGTTAATTGACATGTAACATATTATCCCTATATTCTGACCGACCAATTAAATACCAAAAAAAACTTAGGTAGGTCATACTAGCGAAGGAATTCCCTATCTCTCCCCTCCTAGTTCTATTCTCACATCTTAGCCAGGGATCATATCCCTAAGCTTTGATACCAACTGTGACGCCCCCAAAATTAGGTATACATCACCCATCTTGAGTCGTCAGATACATGGTACAAAATTCAAATACAACTTAATAATACAACTGTCGTGTACAATACGACAAAACATAAAGTGTGAGTTTGAATACAAATATTGTCTACTAGAGATTATACAATTATTATCACACTATTTCACAGAATAGTGTGATCTACTAATGCACCATCTAGGACCATCACTTTGTTCCCCGACTAGTCCTAGCTACGTTCTCATTTCCTGAAGAGAACAGTGAAAGAAAGGGTGAGCTCAACTAGCCCAGTAAGAAATATTATGACTAGGATAATGCAGAATAATTTATCGTTAGCCTTCAATAGTGTTAAACTGATAAAATATAATAACTATCAAGTTTAACTGCAGCGGAACAAGCAATCCATTAGAAGAGTCAAGTAGGGAATAAAATCTACTATCTTCTATGATTTAAAAGGTTTTTCATCACTTTTATTGCTGGGACTCATCTTAATAAATAATCCTCATCATCGAATCACCCCTGCACTACGGCCAAGGATATTCTTTAGTATCACGACCACAAATTATCCATGCACTACGGGCCAAGGACATTCGTGTATTCATTAATGGTCATGATCAAAGCAACAATCATCCATCAATGCACTACACGTGCCAATGAGGACTTTTATCACATCATTTATAACATTACTACCATGATTACAATCGAATAATCCTCGGTCATAATCATACCAAGTCCATCTATACACTACAGGCCACAGATGACTTTCAACAAAATATAAACATGAGGATGATGACAATGATATAAGAATTCAATAAAACAAGTTCAAGAATTAATTTATCTAGGAACTGATAACATCCAAGTTGTCAACATAATACTGCTTTATAGAGTAAAATTCAAGAATTCTCAGAAGAATATTTCCATGTAAAGATACTGGATGAAGTGCAAATATCAAGGATATTCCACTAATTTCATGGGATAGAAGTCAAAGTTTTAACCAACTGAGTATAATAAAGAATGGAATAACAAAAGAAATCACCATGCATGCGAATAATAAAGGATGAAACTAGGTCCCAGAAACGCATGTATGTGATATTCTCTTAAAAATAATAAATAATGGAACCGTGTCCCACAGAACGCATACATACATGATATTCCGGCGAATAATAAATAATGGAACTGTGTCCGGCGTAACGCATGTATGATATTCCGACGCTGTAATAATAAGAACGAAATATTAGAAGAATGTCACTATGTATAGGGTAGCCCGCGTATATAGGTTATTCCAACAGAATAATAAATAATGGAATAACAGAAGTTCTCTTCATGAATACAATAAATAACATCTCTTCTGTGTAAAAGAAACCTGAATATAAGAGTAGGAAGTAGCGAATACTTTTTATAGGTTCTCTTATAATTCTCTCTCTAGAGTTTTAGTGAATTCGTAAGAAATAAAGAAGGAACGAGCTTCTATTTATAGAAGAATGGACTGCATAGTAACTAACTTATGAACGGTCCAGATTGATTTACTTTAAACGGACGATCCAGATTGGTTTACTATTAAAACTTAAAACAACGGTCCATACTGATTTACAATTAAAACTTTAAACCAGCGATCCATATTGATTTACTATTATAACTTCCACCAGCGGTCCATATTGATTTACTATTATATCTTTAACCAACGGTCTGAAAAATTAGAACATCTCCTCATGGAATAATATTGTACCCAAAAATGATTTGGACCGAAAATAAATATATCTTACGGGTGAATAGTATCCCGTGAATAGTAACTTATGAATAGTAACTCATAAATAGTAACTCGTGAATAGTTACTCGTGAATAGTAACTCATAAATAGTAACTCGTGAATAGTAACTCGTAAATAGTAACTCGTGAATAATAACTCGTAAATAGTAACTCGTGAATAGTAACTCGTGAATAGTACTCCGACACGAAAAGTGTCCCGAATACCCAATTGAACAATATATCCTCCAGACATCAATTATACTAACACAAATAAGTCCAACATAATGGAACTATAAAATTCATCTTTAATCAACACGAACTTTTTCAACATTAATATTATAATTCATAATATTTAACAACCAGGTCGTTCCCAGGAAAGAGGGGGCTTTCCAATAAGGATTTCTCCTTATTGGCACGCAATTAGGTGACCAAACCTCTCATTGACAGAACTTCTAGACATTGTCAATATTGCAAATAATAATATGAATAACTTTGTCGTCTCAATTATTGATTTAATAATATATCATATAATGCAGATGATACTGTAACAATAATTGAATCAATAATATGAGAAATATGATGCATCAACTATTGTAGCAATAATTGAGTATAGTGGTGACTTCTCACGTAAGCATCAATAATCAATACCGCAGTGTCTTCTTTGCAACTACGCCAGACATCGTATTTTACCTACCGAGTAGTTCAATAGTTTTAACGGTAACACCTCCGTCGTTATTTTCATAAAGTATTTTTGTCATTTTCTCAATCCGACAATAATTCCGTTGTGGGGTCCACCAATGATTATGTCGTTGTACGAATATTCCCTGTTAAAACGAATATTCCCCGACCAATCGAATATTATATAACAACTTGCGTACTTTGTAAAATTTATAAATATTACCCACAACTATAACATTATATCAAATCAATACCATAATATTCAAAAATATAATTCGAAAAAATTAATCTTTATTCATAAAAGTTGGGGTCTTACACTACATACCATACATGCGAATCATAGCCGTTGTTGCGATTATCACCCATCACAAAAACTGAGTTTTCTGGTACACGCTGCACCACAGTATAAAAACATCAGTTTCATAATCAATATTGGTTGGCCAATAACAGTTCATTTCTATAAAAATCATCTATACTTGTTTACAAACATCAATATTTTAGTACTTGTTTAAAATCATCTATTTCATAATACTTTAGAATACCACCAATTACTTCTTTTTTTTTAATTTCTTTGATCTGTTATACTTGTTTACAAACATCAATATTTTTTTATGTTTATTCTCAGTCATCGACGTTGGAAATGAAGGAGTATATAAGACTTCAACTATAAAAAAAATAAAATAATAATTCTAACGTCAATTAAAGTGATATTGCATCTTACTCTTCTTTTTTACAAATTTGTTTTTTTTAAAACTTTTTTAAATAAAATAAGGATAAAATTGATATTACATTAATATGGGTCAAATTAACTTATTAGGAATGACTTATAAATCATTTTTAAATAATCAGATTATGTTTTAGTTCATAAAACATAATAAAAAAAATTTATCTTTTATGTTTTCTCTTATAACTAATAGTATTATAATTTAATTTTATAATATATTTGGGAAAAAGGTAAAAGGAGAACTAGGAATAGCTAGGGGTATACCATTACTATTCTTCTTTTTATGTTTTATTTTGGACTTAAAAATATGTTCATGATTTAAGTTATTCAGTCTGGCCTAAGAATAAAAGTTCCTATTATTTTATGTAATCTCAAGTTAAATATTTACTTATATTAAATAATTTAATTTTTTGCAATAATTTTTGTGTAATATCCTTAGTATTAAATGTCATATTTTATTATTTATAAATATTTATATAATATCACTAGTCGTGTATAGAAAAATATGCAATTAGATGAGAATTTAAATATGAATAATTTTATCATTTTACGTTTTTTTAAATTCGCATAAAATCAATCACCATTTTCATTCTCGGAGTGAGGGAGTAATTGCAAGTATATCCTACTTCTATCTAAAAATAGGAAACATTGGAAGCATAGATATAATAATCAAGCTTGATGAGGTTGGATTTATTTGGGTCAGGGGCCCGGAACTAACATGTTTGGCAATCGGTAGTCACGGGTACTCTTTCAACAACCATAATATATACCGTTGATCGCAACATTGGATGGCACGGGTACATCGGTTGTCATTGGATTTCATCTAATAATTAAATATGAATATTTTTTATAAATATTTATATGAATATTTAGAGATAAATTTATACATATTTATATAAATATATATATATATATATATATAAATATTCATATAAATATTTATAAACAAATATTTATTTATAAATTTATAAATATTTATATGAATATTTGTTTAGATATATATATATATATATATATATATATATATATAATATATTCATAGTTACTTTATATATATTTAGTTTAATGTTGAGATTTGTTTAGTATTTTATTTAGTTTGACAAGAAATTTTGAAAAGAATATGTATATATGTATGTATGTATACATATATATATATATATATATATATATACACACACACACACATATCAATAGAATAAATTTAAAAATATTGGAGACTACAAGTTATGGCGCTAGTTTATTTAACAGGTAAAATGCAAAGTCGACCACTGAACTTTAGGGGTTTTTGGGTATTGAGCCATTTTCTTTTGGTCAACGAAAATTGAGCCACTTTTTATTAAAAAATTTGGAGTTTGAGCCCCAGGCACCACATGTGCGTTGACTGCCTACGTGGCGCCTACATGGCAGCTATGATGTGGATATTTTTAATTTTATTTTACACATGGCAGCTATGACGTGGACATTTTTGAAATTTTTCCATAAAACATGTAGTTGCAAAGATTTGAACTTGGAACCTCAAGCTTGGAAATATGGCCCAATAACCAACTAAGCTACAAAACCAAATTGTTATGATTTTGCAAGGATTAATATTTATAACTAAAAAAATTAGATCCCCAAATTAAAATAAAACAGATCTCCCCAAATTAATACTACTACTACTACTACTATTATTATTATTGTTGTTGTTGTTGTTATTATTATTATTATTATTATTATTATTATTATTATTATTATTAGTACTACTATTATTATTATTGTTGTTGTTGTTGTTATTATTATTATTAGTACTATTATTATTATTATTATTATTATTATTATTATTATTATTATTATTATTATTATAACAATTTCTTTTAATTTTTTCCCTTGATGAGTTCAACAATATTTGCTTTAGTTCATACTACCTTCCATTTGCATATTGATTATTTTACACCTAAATTATATCACTTCCTACACTTCAACATAAGAAAAAATAATTGTAGTTTCACGTATAATTTTGCTACTTTCCAAGTTCCTCGTATAATCCATCTACAATTCAAGTAATAGTAGTAGTTTGGGGAGATCTGTTTTATTTTAATTTGGGGATCTAATTGTTTAGTTATAAATATTAATTATTGCAAAATCATAACAACTTGGTTGTGTAGCTTAGTTGGTTATTGGGCCAAATTTCCAAGCTTGAGGTTCCAAGTTCAAATCTTTGTAGCTACATGTTTTATGGAAAAATTTCAAAAATATCCACGTCATAGCTGCCATGTATGCAAGGCTTTAGGGCTCAAAGTCCAAATTTTTTAATAAAAAGGGGCTCAATTTGCGTTGACCAAAAAAAAATGGCTCAATACCCAAAAACCCCAAAAGTTCAGTGGTCGACTTTGCATTTTACCCTTTAGTTAACTAATAAATTAGAATGGCTAAATGGTAGTATAATGGTCCAATAACCCATAGGTATTATGTTCAAAACCTAGATGTGATATTTTTGCTTCTTATGCTATATATATATATATATATATATATATATATATATATATATATATATATATATATATATATACCCATCTTAAATCTCCACATTAAACTAAATATATATAAAGTAACGATGAATATTTATATAACATAAATATTCATATAAATATTTATGCATGAAATACAACTATATTATCTTATAATAATAACACACTAATTTGTCGTTTTATTCTGTGATATGTAAGATCGTTAGTATGGAAAGACCTGTTTGACTTCTTTGTTTTCCCTTTTTTCCACAAGCGCTAATTATTATATCAATTCTTTTTTTTTTTTTACAAAATAAAAAAGCCGTAGATTTTCGGAAAACAATAACATTAATTATTCCTTATTTTAAAATGTCCAATATTAAAAAACTAATTAATTAACTTGGCTACTAATTTATGTTATAATCTTCTATATATTGATCATGTATGATCATCGATATGTCATTTAATTATTTCATTACCAATTTCCATCAAAAAAGTGTTCGATCGCCCATTAATTATTTGTTGCAAAAGAAGAAGATAATTGAAAAGAATAACTTATACTATATTCCAAGGAAAAATAAATAAATTAAAGAATAGGTAAGATACATATCATAATTTTGTAAGTATTTGACATATATAAGAAGAAATTATAGTGTTATTATTTTTATTTATTTATTTATTTATTTATTATTATTATTTTATTGTTATTGTTATTATTTTTATTGTTATTGTTATTATTAATATTATTTTTATTATTATTATTTTTTTATTATTATTATCATTATTATTATCATTATTATTATTATTATTATTATTATTATCATTATTATTATTATCATTATTATTATTATTATTATTATTATTATTATTATTATTATTGTAGTATATAACTTCCTGAGATTATATTAATGGTATGTAGTGAAGGAGAAGAAAGGAATATATGGGGGAAATCTCATGTTTTAATATAAATATTAATCCTTGCAAGATATTAACGGATACCTTGTGTTGCTCCAGCGATCAAATGACCAAAGTTCCAAATGATAGGTCACATGTTCGAATATGTTCTATATTTGGACATAATTTTTAAATACTAAATACGAATATTTTTTGACAATTCTCCGAATACTGAATATGGTCTTACAAAAACACGCTTATTGAGATTATCTTAATTTAAGACAACATTTTAATAGTATTTGCAAAAAGTTGTATAAAATATGCAATGAAAATAAAAATAGTTGCCAATGAATGTGGTCCATATTGGGCAACGAAATATAGCAACAAAAAAACTTTCGTTGCCTACGATGAGGAGAAATCAAGTGGTTAGAAATTTTGCAACGAATTTCTAACGAATTTTGTTTCCAAATTTTGCAACGACTTATAAATCTCGTTGCAAAAAGTGAAAGCTTGACACAATCTGCAACGAAGGACAAGTTTCGTTGCTAAACATATACTTTTATCAACGACTTATAAATTCGTTGCCTGAAAAATCATTGCTAAAGCCCCATTTTTAGCAACAAAAAATTTTCGTTGCCCACGATGACGGAAAATCAAGTGGTCGAAAATTTTGCAATGAATTTCTAACGAACTTTTTTCCCGCCAATGAATTAGTTAATCTAATTTTGCAACGACTTATGAATTTCGTTGCAAAAATGAAAACTCGACAATAATCAGAATTAAGGACAACTTTCGTTGCTAAACATATATTTTTAGCAGCGACTTATAAAAGTCGCTTGCTCAAAAATCGTTGCTAAAGGCCCATTTTTTTGTAGTGTGAACCGGTTAAATGCTAGATCTGGCTAGATCTAGTGAAAATACTTCAAATACAACTATACACACAAAATAATCAGTGCACAAACAAGCAATATTATGTATATAACACACACACACACACACACACACACATATATATATATATATATATATGTTAAAACAGTAAATAAACATAGATCTAAGAAGATCTTACGTATTTACAAAAGATATGAACAAAGAGGGGCTAATAACCTCTGTAATGAAGCTGAAAACTTCTAAGAACTTGTATTCAATATGTAGAAAGTTGATATAATAAGGTTTATATGTAAAAGTGTATCGAACTCAGATTTACAATGTTTGGGATCAATATTCAAGCTATTTCTTTCTAGCTCTCAAATTTCTCTCTCCAATTTTTTTAGATCCTCTAGAATATGCTGAAAAGTGAGCTGGAAGTGCTGTTGATTTGGGCCAGCCGCAGGCCTAGTCGGTCCCACAACCTCGAAGTGCGTTCATTCGATCGCGGTGTAGGCTACTGAAATGTTCGTAAAATGTAATTCGGGAATTATTGGGAGATGTTCCATACCATTGCGAAAAGCTCTTTCCGAGAGCTATGTAATGACATCGAACTTATAACGATCGAGAAATTCGGATCCTTTGTAAAATACTTGAAAGAATTAAATAACGAATAAATAATATTATTTGTTATTATTATGTGTTAATAAGATGCATGTCGTTCTATAACCTAAAAATGTCAGAACTTCGTAGTATTTGAACAAAGTCAATGAATTAAAGTGTTTGAATTTCCAAGATGAAAATAAAAGTTTTCTGAGAAAGTTTACAAAAAACACTATTCATCATTTATCGCTTGGGAATTATTTTTGAACTTCCGACAAATACGTAACGTTATAATATCGAAGAGAGATGGATTATTTAATAATATTCTAAGTATGGAAAACGCAATAATTCGCATGCGGACTTAAATTGAGAGCATTGGGAAATTAATGTCTAAAGAATGAACTTGTGTAATATAGTAGGATGTGCAAGCTTATTAAGCATTAAGGGACAAGCCCAAGTTGTAGCAATATCAAGCCTAAGTGTTTATTAAGATAAGCCCAAAGTAAATCAAAGAAAGCCCAAAGATTAGTTAATTAATTTAATAACCAAGCCCAATGGATGATCCATTAATTAAATAGGATCCATGGGGCAACCCATGGGTGTAGTAGTGGGCAAGTACTTTATGTGATGAGCAAGAAAAAGGAGTGGCTAGCAAGATTACTTAGTGGTTAAGTAGATGAATAGTAAGGAGGTTAGTTTAAGAAGGTAGGATGACATAAAGACCATTATACCCTAGCTTAGAGACTTCTATAAATAGCTGGCTCATTGTTTCATTTGTTGCTTGTTATTTCATCCAACAAACTCTCTCACAAACAACTTAATTGTTAGAGCAAATAAGCACTTTGAGCTTAACCTTTCATTTGTAGATTTCCAAAGCAAGAGAAGTAATCTTCAAAGGTAATTGATCTTGTCTCTTCTATCTCTATCATGGTAGGTTGATAAGAGAAGTGTAAACTAATGAACTTAGATGTTAAGAACATAAGAGAAGTTGATAACCAATGGAACTAAGCTGAAGAAGTTATGAATAAGTAACTTGGATCTAAATAAGTTATGAACTTATGGAATACACATATGAGATGGTCATATGATTAACTTAAGAAGTTGTGTGAATAATAATATATAAGCATGTAGCTTGAATGACTTAATTAAGAGTAAGTCATAAGGAAATGAAAGTCTTGTATTGTATATTTTGTTAAGTTATGAACTTATAAGAAATAAGCCATAACGTAAATGGAATATAAGTTGTTGTATCATGTAAGTTGAGATGTCTAGATAATGAAATGATTGTATTTGGTAGGATGAACAAATCACTAATAATGGAATTTTACCGGAATTAACACGATTGGACGATAAACATCGAATTCGTGAAATTCTCGGAATGGAAGTCGTATTTTGTATTTGAACTCAGAAACGTTGGTTTTCGATGGAGACAAGTCATATTTGACATTATAGAGTTTCGGACTCGAAAATGGCCGGCTTTTGACTTAAAAAGAAGAAACGAGCGTTGAACTTTCACAAACGTTTATCATTTTCGTTAAAAGTAGACTAATAGGTGAAATTTTAGCAAACGAAGTCGAATAGATAAATTTCTTGTATGAACACATAGAGTAGGTGATTTGTGAACCGTAGGCTCTTGAATGAGCCAATTCGGACTTATAATGAAGTAGTTACGAGTCCGGGAATCTCACCATTTGAAAATCTATCAATAGTTTCTGAGGCTCAGAGTCCGCGCCGCGGCGCGACTCCAAGCCAATTAGCCGGCGCCGCAGCGCCAAAGTGAGCCTCAGCCCCTGCAAACTCACGCCACAAATATGACAGATAACAAAGGACCTCGGTCATGGTAGCAGGAGTTCATTTACTGGCAATAATGGTGATGCCGCAACATGACACCAAGAGAAATAACTTGTGTCATAGCCAAACCTCATAACGTAGATAATGAAAGAAGTTTACATGTGGAGTATGATGAGTAATTGATGAACAATTAAATAAGGATCTTAATGAAACATTGGTAAGACATAATTAAGCCTTAAGTATGCACACTTAGGGTTAAGTTAAGTCAATTACATATGAACGTAAGAATGATGTAACGGAACGCCGAAACCACTAATAACAAATCTAATATGTATTTAGATTGAGAAGAAGGGTAAGGTTTCTTTTTAGGAACCATGTATGTTTATTCATGACCTAATGTGCTATATGATGTTATTATCTACTGTAGAGACTTAATAACTTAAAGTGCAAGTGTTATAAACCATAGCAGACGCTAAAGGCAAGTACTCTAACCCTTGTTCCAGTTCGATTTGGACAAGTCTCTGTGATTCATGTATTCTTCGCATAAGTTAATGTTTGAGGAAGTCAAAGCCAATTCTTTCGGCTAGACATATGCTATGTTATTCTATAAAGTGTTGATAAGGATTTACCAAACTAATATTGTTGTGGTTTTCAAAAGTAGACTGAGTATGCTAAATTGTTTTGTCGTCAAACGACAGGCACGTGAGGTTTCCACAACTTAAACGTATACACGTTTAATGAATGTAGTGTTGATCAATATAGAGTACTATAGGCTGATCACCTAGACGTGCTCATAAGCTATGTCGGACTTACGGAATTAGTGCCGGGATGTCCTTTTCAAAGTACTTATAAAATACTCACAGTCTTGAACCAGAATTAATGTTTTAATGAATATTGTTGTTGTAAAACGTTTTGAATGAAAATAAGTGCTATTTTGAATTATCGATAGTACTTCGTAACTATTGTTCAGTTATTGAAGATATTCGATTCCTATGTTTCAAGCATGCTATTTTACTAGAATTGTTGTACTTTCTGAGCTAGTTAGGCACATTTTTGCTTGAACCATATGAATGCAGCTAAGACCGAACGGACCGATGGATACGGCAAGGATAAAGGGAAGGCGAAGGCGAACCCATAGATTACATATGTAATAGTATAGGTTTTGTAAGAATAATATTTGATATTATGACGCATTTAATAGAAAAGGGGCTAACATCCTTGTAAATCCTGGAGTAGTACGCGCTACTACGTTTAAGGACTTTAAGAGTGTGGGTCCGTCGGAGTTCAAAGGAACTACGGACCCTATCGAAGCCCAAACGTGGGTGAAGGAGATCGAGAAGACATTTGTTATAGCAAATGTCGACGAGGCCCAAAAGGTTTCTTTTGCAACCTACATGATGAAGGGAGATGCCAACTTTTGGTGGGAGGCCAATCAGGCTAGGGCTGGGATAGAAGCTTTAACGTGGGCGAGGTTTAAAGATATATTCTACGAGAACTACTTTTCCACGAGCATGCAGGAAAGGATGGAGATGCGGTTTTTGGAGTTGAAGCAAGGGGACATGACGGTTCCGCAATACGCTGCCACGTTTAATGAACTGGCAAGGTTCGCTCCACACCAAGTTGATACCGAGGTGAGGAAAGCTCGATGGTTCGAGTAGGGCTTGAAACCCTGGCTCTACAACCGAATTTCGGTGTTCCAAAGTACTTCCTTTGGAATTGTTTTAGAGAAGAAAATAATTACCGAAGGTGGTAGCGAGGCGTTGAGCCAATACCACAAGGATCAGAAAATCAAGGGGAAGGTGGACGGGGGAGTAAAGAACGAGGGTGCCTGCGGGAGTGGCGAAGGTTATAAGAGGAAGGTAGTTAGTTCTGGGAATACTGAAGTGAAATAAGGAGACTCGAAGAGGAGGATGGAGGCCTGAAAAACCTTTGGGAAGACTCACTTAGGAGTCTGTCTTAGAGGTAAGGTCGTGTGTTACAACTGCGAACAGGAGGGGCACATTGCGCCTAACTGTTCGAGTTCGAAGAAAAACCATGGATGCTTCGTGTGTGGGTCAACTGACCACATGGCAAAGAACTGCCCAAAGAAGGGGATGGGCGAAAATAATGGCACCAATAGTGGTAAGTTAACTATTGGGGGTCCAGCGCAATCGGGTAGGCTGATGGTCCGTACCTTTAACATGACCATCCAAGACACGATGGCCTCGAGGGACGTAGTCGCATGTATTATTCCGATCAACGAATTAAATGCATACGTGTTATTTGACTCGGGTGCTACTTGTTCGTTTATCACATTTGATTTTACTAGACGATTAGGATTACTTCTCCAAAAAATTGCCTATACCTTTAAATATTAAGGTAGGAAATGAAGAGATAATTCATGTTGAAGATATTCATAGGAGATGTTGCGTAGACATTCGAGGTTGTAAATTATCGGTAGATCTGCTACCGATAAAATTAGGAGAATTCGACGTAATTCTCGGAATGGATTGGTTGGTTAATCATGGGGCAATTATAGATTGCCAAAAGAAATGCGTAAATATTAAAACATTAAGACAATCTCATGTAATATTTTACGAGAATAAATCGTCGGGACGTTCATGTTGTCTTACCATGACACAAACTAGGAAATTATTGAGGAAGGGGTGTGTAGGTTATTTGTGTCATGTGGTTGATACCCAGAGAGTGGGAGCGACCATGGAACAAATACCTATAGTGAGTGAATTCGTGGATGTATTTCCAAGTGAATTGTCGGTTCTTCCGCCGGATAGGGAGACCGAGTTTGTAATAGATATTGTGCCAGGAGTAGCACCAGTTTCCAGGGCACCGTATCGTATGACATCGATGGAGATGAAGGAATTGATGGTGCAATTGCAAGAACTGTTGGACAGGAAGTACATTCAACCGAGTGTTTCGCCGTGGGGAGCACTGGTACTGTTTGTCAAGAAGAAGGACGGATTGTTAAGACTTTGTATCGACTATCGAGAGTTGAACAAGTTAACGATAAAGAATAAGTATCCATTGCCCAGGATCGATGATCTTTTTGATCAGTTGAAAAGGGCAAAATATTTTTCCAAAATAGATTTAAGGACGGGGTATCATCAGCTAAAGGTTAGAAATGAAGACGTGCCAAAGACAGCATTTAGGACTCGTTATGGTTATTACGAGTTTCTGGTGGTGTCATTTGGGTTGACTAATGCACCTGCTGCATGTATGGATATGATGAATAGAGTGTTCAAACAATATTTGGACAAGTTCAACGTGGTATTTATTGATGATATTCTAGTCTACTCTAAGACGCCAGAAGCTCATACTGAACACCTAAGAATAGTGTTGGAGACATTAAGGAAAGAGAAGTTATATGCAAAGTTCACTAAGTGTGAATTTTGGTTTGAGAGGGTACCTTTTTTAGGTCATGTCATTGACCATGAAGGGATTTCAGTAGATCCAGCAAAGGTGGGAGCCGTGATGAATTGGGAACAACCGAAAACGCTGATCGAGGTACGAAGTTTTATAGGGTTAGCGGGTTACTATCAGAGATTAATTCAGGATTTTTCGAAGACAGCTACTCCGTTGACTAACTTGACGAGGAAGATGGTGAAGTACGTGTGGACTGAGAAATGCGAAGACAGTTTTCAAGAACGGAAGAAGAGGTTGAGTGAAGCGCCTGTTTTGTCATTTCCTGATGACACAGGAAATTTTAAAGGACTAGGTTGCGTGCTCATGCAGCATGGCAAGGTCATTGCGTTTGCATCTAGGCAGTTGAAGTATTATGAGAAAGTTTACCCTACTCATGATCTGGAACTGGCCGCTGTAGTGTTTGCCTTAAAGATATGGCGACATTATCTTTACGGGAAAAATGTGAGATATACACGGACCATAAGAGTCTAAAATATATCTTCACATAGAAGCAGTTGAATATGAGACAAAAGAGATGGCTGGAGTTGATAAAGGACTACGACTATGAAATCCTGTATCACCCTGGAAAAGCCAATATTGTGGCCGACGCCTTAAGTAGAAAGGGTCGGGAGAAGTTGTCTATGTTAACAGCTCAAACTGAGTTAATAATAGAAATGGCTAGGATGGAGATAGAGGTGAAGTTTCCAAGTGAGGCGGATCAGAGATTGTTTGCAATGGAGATTCAATTTACCATGGTAGAGAGAGTCAAGGAGGTGCAGCTCAAAACTGATGAGTTTGACCAGATGAAGAAGCGGTTAACCAATGAAAAAGATATTAAGTTTAGTCTTGATAATGAGGGATTATTAAGATTTGAGGGAAGAATTTGGGTTCCGAATGAGACAGAATTAAAGGAGCAAGTTTTACAAGAGGCTCACAGTTCAAGGTACTCGATTCATCCTAGTAGCACCAAGATGTATCAAGACCTTCGACGGAGTTTTTGGTGGCCGAGAATGAAGAGAGAAATAGCGGAGTATGTGAGTAGGTGTTTGACTTGTCAAAGAGTTAAAGCCGAACATCAACGACCAAGTGGCTTGTTACAATCATTAGAGATTCTGGAGTGGAAGTGGGAGCATATCATGATGGACTTTGTGGTGGGACTTTCGACTACTCAGAAGGGATATGATGAGATTTGGGTAATAGTGGACCGATTAACGAAGTCGGCTCACTTTTTGCCAATTCGAGTTAAGTATAACTTAGATCAGTTAGCTACACTTTATGTTTAGAAAATTATTTCCAGACATGTAGCACTAATTTCGATTGTGTCAGATCGTGACCCACGATTCACATCAAACTTTTGGAGAAGTCTTCAAGAGCAGTTGGGGACACAGTTGAAGTTGAGTACGACATATAATCCACAAACCGATGGACAGAGCGAGAGGACAATTCAGACGTTAGAAGATATGTTGAGATCTTGCGTCATTGATTTCAAGGGTAGTTGGGATGATCATCTACCATTAGTAGAATTTGCGTATAACAACAATTATCATGCAAGCATAGGTATGCCACCGTACGAAGCTTTGTATGGAAGGAAATGCAGAACACCATTGTATTAGGATGAAGTAGGAGAACGCCGAATGCTAGGACCAGAATTGGTGCAACAAACAATGGAAGTGGTGAAGTTGATATGTATGCGTCTCGCAGCAGCTCAAGATAGACAGAAGAAATACGCAGACTTACATCAAGAGAATAAGGAGTTTGAGGTAGGCTCGTACGTATTTCTAAAGGTATCTAAGGAAAGATACGCTTTGGAAAGAGGGGAAAACTAAGCCCAAGGTTTATAGGACCTTTTGAGGTATTAGAACGGGTAGGTGAGGTAGCTTATAGGGTAGCATTACCTCCAGACCTAGAGCGAATACATATCGTATTTCACGTTTCAGTGCTACGTCCTTACAAACCGGATCATAAGCATGTGATAGAATTTGAGCCTATTTAAATCGAGAAGGACTTAACATACGAAGAGATGTCGATTCAAATCATCGATAGAAAAAAGCAAGTTCTGCGAAACAAGGTAATATCGTCAGCAAAAGTATTATGGAAGAACCACGATGCCGAGGAAGCAACATGGGAATTGGAAGAGAAGATGTAGTGCCCCCAAATCCGGGTATCTTCCAACCCGACAGATGGTGCTATACTGTACAAACGTTCATACATTCATTCAATTGAAAAGTCTCAAAGAACGAACATAACTTCTATATATTTAAAGTAATATTTACATTTCCCAGGTTCTATACCCATTACAAAGGTTCTTTATCATAATGTCAATTACATTATAACAATAGACCTATACTATTACAAGACAGCTTAACAATCTGCCTTAGATTTTCCTTTATCCTTTTTCGATCCTTCGGGACGTTCAATCTTAGCTGCATTCATATAGTTCAAGCAAGAGTGAGCTTAACTAGCTCAGCAAGTATAACAATTCAATAACAACATGCTTGACACATACGAATCGTATATCTTCAATAACTGAACAATAGTTATGAAGTACTATTGTTAATACAAAATAGCACTTCATCTTTCTTTCAAAATGTTTTAAAATAATAACAATATTTAGTAAAACATTCACTTCGGTCAAAGACCTCGAGTATTCATTCTTTATTGGAAAAAGTCAACCCATAAATAAGTCCGTAAGCCCGATATTACTTATGAGCACTTCTAGGTGATCAGCCTATTGTACTCTATGTTGATCAACACTACATCCATTAAACGTATGTACGTTTAATCATTTGGCAACCTCACGTGCATGTCGTTTTACCGACAAAACATTTTAACATTTCAGTCTTCTTTTGAAAACCATATCTAGTAGTTGACAAAAGATAACAACATTTGATAATAGATGAATAGATTATCAATAATCCACGTAATATATCAAGTCTAGCCAAAGGAATTGGCTTTAACTTCAACATATCTCAATTTATGCGAAAGAATACATGAACTTCAAAAACTTGTTCAGATTGAACTGAGACAAGAGTTAGAATATTTGGCTTTAGCGTCTGCTACGGTATATTTACTTTAAGTTCAAGTCTTTCAAGTCTCTACAATACATGATCACATAATGCCTTACATTAGGTCATATATAATCAAGTATGTATATGACTAAATCTTACCCTTCATCTAAATCTAATTGTGTAATAGATTAAGTTACTATCTATTCCGGTTTATTATTATCCTTGCATTTATATTCGACTAGGTTACCTCAACCCTTATACAACATCATTAAGGTTTAACAAAGTTTAAACAATGTTACATTACATTCCTTAGGTTATGTTTACTTTTAAATCAATTAACTTTCTTTTCTTTGTAATTAGAAACATTCATCACTATCCTTGTTACGAGACCTGGTATTTTTGGCCACCTTTTACTATTTACATCTCGTTGTAATATGCAGCGTTAATAGTGGCATTGTCCCGGACTTGGCGCTGCGGTGTGAGTCCTTACTTGGTGTGACGCATTGCGGTGCGCTCTCGCAGTGTGCTCGGACACTGTTACGCGCTAGGGCGTGACCAATTTGGCCTAGGGTTGGCACCGCGGCGTCAACTCTGTGCACCAAAAAAATTCAATCCTTGAATTTTTGTGAACTTCCCGAATGCATAACTTCTTCGTTATAAGTCCGAATTGGCTCATTCAAAAGCCTACGGTTCACAAATTACATAATCTACGCGTTTATGCAAGAATTTTATCTATTTGACTTCTTTTTCTAAAAATTCACCTATTGGTTCATTTGTAACGAAAACAATAAACGTTCATTAACGTTCAACGCTCGTTTCTTCGTTCTAAGTCAGAATTCGGTCATTTTCGAGTCCGCAACTCTTAAATGCCAAATATGACTTGTCTCCATTGGAAAACAATGGTTCCGAGTTCAAACACAAAATTTGACTTCTATTCTGAGAATTTTACGAATTCGACGATTATCGTCCAATCGTGCAATTTTCGGCAAATCTTCATTCTTCTGATTTGTTCAACATTGCAAATGAATTCCATTCATCATGTGAACATCTCAACATACTTATTACAACAACTTATATTCATTGTTGGATTTTAGACTTATTCTTTATGAGCTTATAACTTGTCAAATTATAAACTACTTAAGATTTTATTGTTCATGACTTATGATTATTAAAGTTTCTTAATCATCATACCTTACATGTTCTTAACATATAACTTGACTTAGGTATACTTGATACATATGATCATACAAGTCCTTTTACATCCACATCACTTCTCTTAATAAACTCATTACAAGTTCATAATACTTTCACATAAGTTTATAACTTATGCTAGCTTAAATGACTTATTACCACCTTATGTGGCTTAAGATCATTACTTACACATTCTTCTTACTTCTTAACATTCATGTTCCTTAATCCATCTTTTTTTATCAACCTATCATGAATAGAGATAGAAGATAATTTAGAGAAGAAGTCTTACTTTAGAAGTCTTGGTAAGTAGCTTCTTCTTCTTCTTACTTATGGAAGTAACTTATTTGTAATTTTTTCTCTCTAACACTTAAGCACTTTGTAATATGTTGGATTGTTTGAACAAGTAAGAAATGACTAGCAAGCTTCTTTTATTTATAGAATTTACAAGGTTAGGGTAATTTAGTCATTAAATCCTCTCACCTCCTTTAATCACCTCCTTACTATTCATTACTTATTAATCACAACTCTTATCTTTTGCTTGGCCATTACTCCTAAGTCTTGGTCATTACTCCTAAGTCTTGGTCATTACTTCTAACTTGGTCACCACATTAACTTGGTCACCATACTAACCATATTAATATGGTTTGCCCCATGGGTCATTATAACTCATGGATTCTAGCTTGGGCTTGGATTAAATAAATCACTGGGCTTTGGATTAACACACACTAGTTGGTTCATTAATTAATAATTGGGCCTTAACATTTTATTCACTTGGACTTGTACAAATTGTTAACCAATCTTCCAAGTCCATTAACATTACTTAATACATATACATATAGTTTATGTATCATTTTTGTATTCTAATTCATATAGAAATTATATACGATATTTCATTCTTCATACCAACTCGTATAATACTTCGTATTATACTCATTTTCATTACCTTTGTACAATACCTAAGTATTATACAATTATTACTTATTCATTACTACTTCGCCTTCCTTAACATTTATAAATTAAGTCCGCAAGTGAAATATTACATTTTCCATAACTAGATTTTTATTACCTAATCCATCTTACCTTGTCATTCTATCATTACGTATTTCTCAGAAATTCAAAAATAAATCCCGAGAAAATACCGATGAATAGTGTTTTTTAGAAAATTTCTCGAAAACTTTTATTTTTGTCTTGGAAATTTAAACACTTTAATTCATTCACGTAGCTCAAATACTACGACATTCTAACATCAATAGGTTATACAATGACAACCATCTTGATAACACATAGAATAGAATTTTATTATTATTTAATTTAATAAAATCATTTTACAATAAGATCAGAATTTCTCGGTCATTACAGAAGATACAGAAGGATTACCCTCAATTGTTTGAGTAACGTAGGGCGAGATTCTAGGGACATAATCTTTATAAGGGGGGAAGAATGTAACGACCGAGAAATTCGAATCATTTGTAAAATACTTGAAAGAATTAAATAATGAATAAATAATATTATTTGTTATTATTATGTGTTAATAAGATTCATGTCGTTCTATAACCTAAAAACGTCCGAACATCGTACTATTTGAGCCACATGAATGAATTAAAGTGTTTGAATTTCCAAGACGAAAATAAAAGTTTTCTGAGAAAGTTTACAAAAAACACAATTCATCGTTTATCACTCGGAAATTATTTTTGAACTTCCGAGAAATACGTAACGTTATAATATCTAAGAGAGATGTATTATGTAATAATAATCTAAGTATGGAAAACGCAATAATTCGCATGCGGACTTAAATTGAGACCATTGGGAAATTAATGTCTAAAGAATGAACTTGTGTAATATAGTAGGATGTGCAAGCTTATTGAGCATTAAGGGACACGCCCAAGTTGTAGCAATATCAAGCCTAAGTGTTTATTAAGATAAGCCCAAAGTAAATCAAAGCAAGCCCAAAGATTAGTTAATTAATTTAACAACCAAGCCCAATGGATGATCCATTAATTAAATAGGATCCATGGGGAAACCCATGGTTGTAGTAGTGGGCAAGTACATTATGCGATGAGCAAGAAAAATGAGTGGCTAGCAAGATTACTTAGTGGTTAAGTAGATGAATAGTAAGGAGGTTAGTTTAAGGAGGTGGGATGACATAAAGACCATTATACCCTAGCTTAGAGACTTCTACAAATAGTTGGCTCATTGTTTCATTTGTTGCTTGTTATTTCATCCAACAAACTCTCTCACAAACAACTTAATTGTTAGAGCAAATAAGCACTTTGAGCTTAACCTTTCATTAGTAGATTTCCAAAGCAAGAGAAGTAATCTTCAAAGTTAATTGATCTTGTCTCTTCTATCTCTATCATGGTAGGTTGATAAGAGAAGTGTAAACTAATGAACTTAGATGTTAAGAACATAAGAGAAGTTGATAAGCAATGGAACTAAGCCGAAGAAGTTATGAATAAGTAAATTGAATCTTAATAAGTTATGAACTTATGGAATTCACATATGAGATGGTCATATGATTAACTTAAGAAGTTGTGTGAATAATAAGATATAAGCATGTAGCTTGAATGACTTAATTAAGAGTAAGTCATAAGGAAATGAAAGTCTTATATTCTATATTTTGTTAAGTTATGAACTTATAAGAAATAAGCCATAACCTAAATTGAATATAAATTGTTGTATCATGTAAGTTGAGATGTCTAGATAATGAAATGATTGTATTTGGTAGGATGAACAAATCACTAATAATGGAATTTTACCGGAATTAACACGATTGATTTACATAAACATCGAATTAAATGAAATTCTCGGAATGGAAGTCGTATTTTGTATTTGAACTCAGAAACGTTGGTTTTCGATGGAGACAAGTCATATTTGGCATTATAGAGTTGAGGACACGAAAATGGCCGGATTTCGACTTAAAATGAAGAAACTAGCATGGAACGTTGACGAACGTTTATCGTTTTCGTTAAAAATGGACTAATAGGTGAAATTTTAACAAACGAAGTCGATTAGATAAAATTCTTGCATGAACACATAGAGTAGGTGATTTGTGAACCGTAGGCTCTTAAACGAGCCAATTCGGACTTATAACGAAGAAGTTACGAGTCCGGGAATCTCACCATTTGAAAAATCTATCAAAAGTTTCTGAGGCTCAGAGTCCGCGCCGCGGCGCAACTCCAAGCCAATTAGCCGGCGCCGCAGTGCCAAAGTGAGCCTCAGCCCCTACAAACTCGCGACGCAGCATGACAGATAACAAATGGACTCGCGCCATAACACCAAGTTCGGTTTCTGGGCAATAATGGGTGACGCCGCAGCACGACACCAAGAGAAATAGCCGGCGCCGCAACGCCAACCTCATAACTTAAATAATGAAAGAAGTTTACATGTTGAGTATGATGAGTAATTGATAAACAATTAAATAAGGATCTTAATGAAACATTGTTAAGACATAATTAAGCCTTAAGTATGCACACTTAGGTTTAAGTTAAGTCAATTACATATGAACGTAAGAAAGACGTAACGGATTGCCAGAACCACTAATAACAAATATAATATGTATTTAGATTGAGAAGAAGGGTAAGATTTTTTTTTAGGAACCATGTATGTTTATTCATGACCCAATGTGCTATGTGATGTTATTATCTACTGTAGAGACTTAAAGACTTAAAGTGCATGTGTTATAAACCGTAGCAGATGTTAAAGGCAAGTACTCTAACCCTTGTTCAGTTCGATCTGGACAAGTCTCTGTGATTCATGTATTCTTCATAAGTTAATGTTTGAGGAAGTCAAAGCCAATTCTTTCGGCTAGACGTATGCTATGTAATTCTATCAACTGTTGATAAGGATTTACCAAACTAATATTGTTGTGGTTTTCAAAAGTAGACTGAGTTTGCTAAATTGTTTTGTCGTCAAACGACATGCACATGAGGTTGCCACAACTTAAACGTATACACGTTTAATGAATGTAGTGTTGATCAACATAGAGTACTATAGGCTGATCACCTAGACGTGTTCGTAAGCTATGTCAGACTTACGAACTTAGTGACGGGATGTCCTTTTCAAAGTACTGATGAAATACTCCAGTCTTGAACCGGAATTAATGTTTTACTGAATATTGTTGTTGTAAAACGCTTTGAATGAAAATAAGTGGTATTTTGAATTATCGATAGTACTTCGTAAATATTGTTCAGTTATTGAAGATATTCGATTCCTATGTTTCAAGCATTCTATTTTACTAGAATTGTTGTACTTACTGAGCTAGTTAGGCTCATTCTTGCTTGAACCATATGAATTCAGCTAAGACCCAACAGACCGATGTATCCGGCAAGGATAAAGGGAAGGCAAAGGCGAACCCGTAGATTACATATGTAATAGTATAGGTTTTGTAAGAATAATATTTGATATTATGACAAAGACAAATGTATTGGTTGTAAAGAATCTGGGGAATGTAAATATTCTTTTTATATATATAAGACATATCCTTTCTTTTGAGGTATTTCAATTGAATGTTTATGTGAATTGTAGCACCGTGTAGCACCATCTGTCGGGTTGGAAGATACCCGAATTTGGGGGCGTAACAGAACTTGCCCATTCCTAAATCTGGGAAGATGGGTGCATAACTAAAATAGCATCTTCAAGTATCCGAAAGTAGTCCGTGAGTCTGTCTTGCACAGTTTACAACTCGGGATTGCTGTGGTGGCTCTTTTTGACCCTATCCTCAGCCGAATGATTGTTGTTCTATGTTGTGTTAGCAAACTTACATCTTTACCCTTTCGGGGTTGTCTCTAGATTTGAAATTGCGATAGCTGTCCCATGGGGTTATAGTTGTTGTTGCTGTCCCACGAGGTTGTCTCTAGGGTTGAAGTTGTTGTTGTTGTCCCTTGGGGCTGTCTCCAAAGTTAAAGTTGTTGTTGCTATCCCACGGGGTTGTCTCCGAGATTAAAATGATGTTTTTTCCTTCTTATTGGGTTAGTAAATGGAAAGAAAAATTTCCAGTGTCTACAGATGCCCCTTTTTGTCATGTTTATGAAATGTAATAAAATGAACATGACAAATAATACTATAAATTTGAAATATGAAAATGAATATCAAATGAAATGATATGATGATATGATCTATCCCATAGGAGCAAACTAATCGAATGTCGTTCTCTGACCTATAAATGTCAGAATGTCGTAGGATTTTGGCTACGTGGTAGAATTAAAGTGTTTGAATTTCCAAGACGAAAATAAAAGCTTTCCGAGAAATTTTTCAAAAACCACTATTCACGCATTTACGCTTAAAGAATTATTTTTGAACTTCCGAGAAATACGTAACGATAGAATATCGATGTGAGATGGAATATCCAATAATATTTTAGTTATGGAAAACGTAATATTTCACCCGTGGATTTAAACCTAACGCTTAGGGAAAGTGACGTTACGAGAAGAAAATGTACGACGAGTAATGAATTAAGCGATGTTCGTATAATACGTAGGTATTATACGAAGTAATGAATATGAGTACGATGTGATGTATTATACGAGTACGCATGAATGATGGTAGGTTGTACATGTTGAATAGTATACGAGAGAAATATGAGATGAATACGTAAATTATACGTTATAAGGCTTTAAGCCAAATGTGTTGGACATGTAGGATTTGATAAGGACCAAATGCAAGAATGGTTAAGTCCAATGTGAATTAAGGTGAAGTCCAATATAAGTTAATGAACAAAGCCCAAGTGTTTGTTAATTGCAAGCCCAATTTATGAATTAAAATTTGTGAAACAAATTATGTTAGAAGCCCAAGTAATTAAGTATGTTAGTTAACCTAAGCTCAAGCCTATGATCCAATGGGTAGTATGAGCCATGGAGCAAATCATGGATGATCCAAAGTAGGGAGCAAGTATACTTAATGATTAAGTAAGTGTGGTGACCAAGTGTTGTGATTAGCAAGAGACTTAAGGGCTAAGCAATGGATAACTTATGTGGTGAGCAAGTAAATGTGGGGAACAAGTTTACTTGGTTGCTAAGTTTTGAATAGTAAGGAGGTGGATTAAGGAGGTGGAGTGACTTTATGACCAAACTACCCTCACTTTAGAAATCCTATAAATAGAGGAGGAGTGGGCTCATTATTTGGTTGTTAGTTTTCATCCATTTCAAAGCAACTTAAGTGTTAGAGAGGATAAGAACTTTGATGCTTAACTTCTATTATTAGATTTTCCACCAATAACTTATAGCTTAGTGACTTGAGAGAAAAAGCTAGGAAGCTAGTCTTTGAAGTTCAAGAATCAAGAAGGAGATTAAAGATTAAGCAAGTGTTATTCAAGAGTAAGTGTTCTTGAACCATGTTCCTCTTTCTCTTCCATTATTAGAGAAGGGGCTATTGGTAGAGCTAGTATGTTAAGCAATGATAAACCAAAGGGCTTTAGTCTTAATAAGCCGTATAAATCATGAATAAGCTATTCGTAATCATTTAAGTTACGAACTTGTGAAGAATAATAATGAAAGTATAAGAACTTGTAAGAAGTGGTAATATGTTTACATTAAGAAGTTAGCATGATTAATAAGAGGTAAGAATAAGGATTAAAGGACTTAACTTATTAATAAGTCATAAGCAATGAAATTAAGTATGTTATACTTTAATAAGTAGTTTATAAGTTTATGAGTTTTGAACTTATTAAGAACAATTAATAACGTATCATGTTTATAAGTTAACAAAGCATGTATGTCTAGATGATAGTATAATGGATTGAATCCAAGTAAAATGGTTTAAAAATCTTAAGTAACGAGGTTTCACCGGAATTCACACGATTAGATGACGATCGTCGAATTCGTGAAATTCTCGGAATGGAAGTCGAATTTTGATATTGAGCTTGGAAACATTGGTTTTCAATGGAGACAAGTCGTATTTGTCATTATAGAGTTGCGGACTCGAAAATGGCCGGATTCCGACTTAGAACGAAGAAACGAGCGTTGAACGTTCACGAATATTTATCGTTTTCGTTAAAAATGGACTAATAGGTGAAATTTTAGCAAACGAATAGATAAAATTCTTGCATGAACACGTAGAGTACGTGATTTATGAACCGTAGGCTCTTGAATGAGCCAATTCGGACTTATAACGAAGAAGTTACGAGTCTGGGAATCTCTTGAAAGTTGAAAATCATCAAAACTATCTCGTGGCTCGAGTCCATGCCACAGCAGAGCGACTCTAAGCTTAAATGACCGTCGCCGCAGTGCCAGCCCTAGGGTTTGCATAGAGAGGATTGGTTATGAAGATAAAAAGAAAGGCAATGAAGTGATACAAACTTAATGAACATGAAGTAACATTGTTAAGTTATAATTAAACCCCAAGTATGATAACTTAGGGTTAAAGAAAGTCAATTGAAGATGAACGCAAACGGTATGCAATAAACGTACTTAATCAATGACGATCGAGTTTTGGATGATAACTTAAGGACGTTAGTAAGCCGTGAGGAAGGATAATTAACTTGAACCGAGTTGTACTAATGAAATAACTTCACTTAAGTTATGGAAGAGATGTAAGCTCGGTAAGAATGATGTAAAGAATAATAACGAGCGGAACCAATAATAACAAATCTAATACTGGATTAGATTGAGAAGTAGGTAGGATTCTTTAGGAACTATGTATGTTTATTCATGACCTAATGTGGTATATTATGTGATTATGTATTGTATGATTGTAAAGACTCAAAGGAAACATAATTATTCTAGGAAGTTGATCTTTGAAGGCAAGTTTTTCCTAAATCCTTGTCTAACCTTCGTGTTAGTCGAGTTTTCAAATGATTCAAGTTATGAGATGCGTGTATGGTTTTTGAAGAAAGGGTTCGATGCGGTTTTGACTCGGCTAGACTAATCTTGATAGATTGATTGATTTCTTTACAAGTCTTTCAATATAGAATTGCTAACGGTATCCTATGCCAATTCTTTGGTACAGATATAAGGTAAGCTTGAACATGTATAAACAAATGTATTTTCATCGATTATTCGATGGGCACGTGAGGTTGCCACAACTTAAATGTACACACGTTTAATGGATGTAGTGTTGATCAACATAGGGTACTATAGGCTGATCACCTAGATGTACTCGTAAGCTATGTCGGACTTACGGACTTCGTGTCGGGTTGTCCTTTTCAAAGAAACTATAAAACGTTCACGTCTTGAACCAGAATTGATGAATTGATGAATATTGTTATTGTAAAATGTTTTGAAGGAAAAAGGAAAGATATTTTGAATTATTGATAGTACTTCGTAACTATCATTAAGTTATTGAAGATATATGATTCTTATGTTTCAAGCATGCTTTTAAAATGAAATTGTTGTACTTGTTGAGCTTGTTATGCTCATTCTTGCTTGAACCATATGAATGCAGCCTAGACAATATGACTGAAGGATTCTACAAGGATAAAGAGAAGGCTAAAGTGAACATGTAGATTACCTATGTAATAGTATAGATTTGTAATGATAATATTTGATATTATGACATGAACAAATGTAACGGTTATAAAGAACCTGGGGAATAGTAGTATTATTTTGGAATATATATATAAGACATATTCATTCTTTTGAGGCATGTCAATTGAATGATTGTGTGAACTGTAGCACCATGGAGCACCATATGTCGGGTTGAAAGAGATCCAGATTTGGGGGCGTCACATACATTGTGGCTGACTCCAACGGTTGAATTTCATCGGGGATTGATGTCGAAGCCTACGTTAAGGCTAACTCTAACAGTTGACTTCCATCATGGATTGATGCCGATGCCTATGCTGGGGCTGACACCAACAGTTGACTTCTTGATTTATATGTTTAAGGAGTTCTACCATATTTTTAGGGTTTTATGGGTTTAAATACCCAGAAATGGGTGATTGTGCATACATTTTTTTGACGATATTACACTTTTTGGACTCGAGGAAACTTGACTTGACCCGAATTTAACCGAAATAGAGGTGGTGGGGCCTACCTAGAACAGTAGCAGGTACACCTATGGCAAGCTGTGGGTGGCCTTATACCCCCTGCAAGATTATTCATTCTCATTTCAAGTTTGATTCACTTAGTAAATTTGTATCCTCTCTCTCAAGTCTACTCACTTGGGGCTTTTTTTTGCTGATTTCGTCTATGATTCCCCAAAATTTGGGTATCTTCCAACTCGAGAGATGGTGCTACACGGTGCTACTAACTACACATACATTCAATTGAAATATGCCATTAACATGAATATGTTTACTAATTATTATATAATAATAAATCCGCTCCCAAGTTGTTTAGTAACCATTACATTCATTCATTTGTCAAAGTATTAAATCAATACAAAAGTAATACTATTATATTATAGGATAACTATTTATCCATCTTGGTTTTTCCTTTGTCCTTACCGGATCCTTCGATCTCTTCATTTTTAGTTGAAATCATATAATTCAAGCAAGAATGAGCACAACAAGGTCAAAAAGTTTAACATTTATGTTGCAACAAAAAAATCAAGAATCATATGATTTATCTTCTATAACTGAACAAATAGTTAAGAAGTACTATGAATAATCAAAATGACACTTTTTTGTCCTTTAAAATATTAACGATGATAACCACCAGTTAAATTCTAAGTCTGGTTAAAGACCATGAACATTCCATTCTTTCTTTCTTTGAAAAGGACAACCAGACACTAAGACCGTAAGTCCGATATTTCTTACGAGCACGTCTAGGTGATCAGCTTATAGTACTCTATGTTGATCAACACTAATTCATTAAACATATTTATGTTTAAGTTTTGGTAAACTCACGTGCTAGTCAATTTAGGACTTAAAAACTTTTGTTTATTCATACTCAGTCTTACCTTTGAATCTGTACCCAAGAAATTATCATAAGATAGAACCATCAATAATATTTTGAAAGATTGTAAAGAAATCAACAAAATACTTTAATTTCTTATCTATCCAAAGCTAATGGCATCGAATCTTTCTTAGATAATTCATGCATATCATACATGAATTCACAAAGCTTGTCTAACATAGAGTAGCACTTACACCTATGGCCAGCCGTGGGTGGCCTTATACCCCCTTCAAGATTATAATTTATTAAAATTCGCGGGTATTACCCCCTTCAAGATTATAATTTATTAAAATTCGCGGGTATTACATCTTCCCCCCTTATAAGAATTCAGTCCTTGGAATAGTACCAGGTTACACAAATAAATGGGGATAATCCCTTCGCATCTTATCTTATAATTCCCACGTAGCCTCTTCGGTATCGTGGTTTCACCAAATCACTTTTACAGAAGATATAATTTTATTCCTCAATGTTTGCTCTTTTCTATCTAGTATTTGAATAGGGATTTCCTCGTACGTCAAATTTTTTCTCAACTTAAATGGGCTCGTAGGAGATCACGTGTCTATAATCGGGCTTGTATGGACGTAACACACAAATGTGAAACACATTGTGGATGTGTTCCAATTCAGGTGGTAATGCAACTTTGTATGCCACTTCGCCCACTCGTTTCAAATTTTTGAATGGTCCTATGAACCTCGAACTCAATTTACCTTTCTTTACGAATCTGATCTTTCCCTTCCAGGAAGACACCTTCAAAAACACAAAACTTCCGACTTCAAAGTCTCGGTTCTGACGATGCAAATCAACGTACTTCTTTTGGCGATCTTGAGCTGCTACCAATCTGGCCCTTATCGTTGTTACCACGTCATTCGCGTGTTGAACTAATTCTTGTCCCAAAAGTTGTCGTTCTCTGACTTTGTCCCAACACAATGGTTTTCTACACTTTCTCCCATAAAGAGCTTTATATGGATACATACCAATACTCGCATGATAGCTATTACTGTAAGCGAATCTACCAATGGTAAATGGTCGTCCAAATTCCCTTTAAAGTCCATCGCACAAGCTCTAAGCATGTCCTCTAACGTTTGTATGGTTCGTTCACTCTGTCCGTCGGTTTGAGGGTGATAAGCAGTACTTAATCTCAACTGAGTTCCCATTCGTTCTTGAAAACTTTTATAGAATTTTGACGTGAAATATGGATCTCGATCGGAGACAATCGACATCGGTACTCCATGTCGTGATATGATTTCCTTTACATATAAATTTGCTAACTGGTTTAAATTGAATCGGATCTTGATGGGTAGAAAATGAGTTGTCTTTGTCAGTCAGTCCACGATAACCCAAATGGCATCATAACCCTTCTGTGTGATCGGAAGTCCAACCACGAAGTCCATCGTAATGTGCTCCCATTTCCATTCTGGTATTTCCAACGGTTGAAGTAGTCCACTTGGCCTATGATGTTCTTCTTTGACCCTTTGACAAGTAAGACCTCTACTAACGTATTCTGCAACTTCTCTTTTGAAATTAAGCCACCAAAAGTGGTATTGAAGATCCCGGTACATCTTTGTTCCTCCTGGATGAACATAATACGTCATATTGTGTGCTTCGTGCAAGATTTCTTCTCTCAGCTCGGTTACAGCTGGCACCCATACTCGACCCTCAAATCTTAATATACCATCCTTATCTACTTTGATCTTTTCTTCCTCATTTTGTAATATTCTCTTCTTTATCTTCTCACATTCTTCATCTTTCTCTTCTGCTTCCTTTATTCTATCCAATAATGACGGGTGAGCTTCCATCACGAATAATTTACCTTCCGCTTCTTTCTTATCCACCACCTCTATTTCCAACCTTTCCATTCCTCTTATTAATTCCTCCTGAGTTGTCAATTTGAATAATTTCTCCCTTCCTTTTCTACTCAAAGCATCGGCTACTATGTTTGATTTTCCCGGGTGATAAAGAATTTCGCAGTCGTAATCCTTGATTAATTCCAACCACCTTCTTTGTCGCATATTCAACTCCTTTTGTGTGAAGATATATTTCAGACTCTTGTGGTCTATGTATGTCTCACATTTTTCTCCATACAAATAATGCCTCCAAATCTTCAGGGCAAAAACTACCGCTGCTAGCTCCAAGTCATGGGTAGGTTATCGTTTTTCAAAATCCTTCAATTGTCGTGACGCATACACAATGACCTTGCCATTTTGCATTAACACACAACCAAGTCCTCTATGTAATGCATCATTGTACACCACAAATCCTCGTGTATCATCAGGTAATGATAATACAGGCGCCTTACTCAACCTCCTCCTCAACTCTTGGAAACTCTTCTCGTATTTGTCCGTCCACACGAAATTCATCGTCTTCTTCGTTAGATTGGTCAGTGGGGTTGGTATTTAGAAAAATCTTGGATAAATCTTCGATAGTACCCGGATAAACCTAAGAAACTTCTTACTTCTGTCGGCATCCTTGGTTGTTCCCAGTTACTTACCGCCTCCACTTTTGCAAGATCCACGAAAATTCCATTTTGATCTATCACGTGTCCTAAAAACTGAACCTTCTCCATCCAAAATTCATATTTCGAAAATTTAGCGCACATCTTTTCCCTTCTCAAGGCTTCCAATACCATCTTCAGTTGTTCGGCGTGCTCTTCCCTAGTTTTTCAATAAATCAAAATGTCGTAAATAAACACTACTTCAAACTTATCTATGTATGGCTTGAAAACTCGGTTCATCAAGTCCATGAATGCTGCCGGAGCACTAGTAAACCCAAATGACATCACTAGAAATTCATACTGTCCGTAACGAGTCCAAAACGCCGTCTTTGGTATGTCCTCCTCTCGCACTTTCAAGTGATGATAACCCGTTCGTAAGTCTATCTTGGAAAAACATTTTGCTCCCTTCAGTTGATCGAAAAGGTCGTCTGTCCTTGGCAATGGATATCTATTCTTAATCGTCACTCGGTTCAACTCTCGATAGTCGATACAGAGCCTCATCGATCCATCTGTTTTCTTTACAAACAACAACGGTGCTCCCCAAGGAGACACATTTGGCTGAATGTAACCCTTATCTAGCAACTCTTGCAATTGTATCATCAATTCCTTCATTTCCACTAGTACCATACGATATGGGCTTTCAAAATCGGTGCCGTTCCTTGTGCTAAATCTATTACGAATTCAATTTCTCTATCTGGCGCAAGACCAGGCAGGTTGTCTAGAAACACATCTTGAAAATTTTTGATTATCGATATATTATTCATTTATACTCCCTTTTTCTGAGTATCTACTATATAGGCCAAATAACCTACACATTATTTCTATAACAATTTCTTGGCCTGCATCATCATAAGGCAACACGATTTGTTATGTGACGAGCTACCATAAAACACTACCTTAGACCGATTTGAAGTCTGAATGTTCACACTCTTCTCTTGACAATTGATTATCACAGCGTGGCTGGATAAGCAATCCATTCCTAATATCACATCAAACTCTCCCAGTCTAATCGGAATTAAGTCTACCTTTAGTTCTCGACCTCTAATGTTTGCACAATAGTTTCGATAAACAAACTCTAAGGGAATTACTTTCTTATTTGCAATCTCAATGTTCAACAAATGAAATGATATGATGATATGATCTATCCCATATGTTGGGGAGGTTTGCTGGTATGGTATTGCGACTGATCATGGTGACTGATGCCTTCGTTGGGGTTGACTCTAACAACTTCCTCTACTAGGATTGACTTCAATGATTGACTTCCACCGGGGATTTATGTCGATGCCTACATTGGGTCTAACTCAAATGCTTCACTTCCATCGAGGATTGATGTCGATGCCTTCGTTGGGACTGAGTCAAACGGTTGAATTTCATCGGGGATTGATGCCGAAGCCTACGTTGGGGCTGACTCCAACGGTTGACTTCCATTAGGGATTGATGCTGATGCCTATGTTGGGGCTGACACCAACAGTTGACTTCCTGATTTATATATTTAAGGAGTTTTACCATATTTTTAGGGTTTTATGGGTTTAATAACCCAAAAATGGGTGATTGTGCCAACTTTTCTTTGACGATTGCACTTTTTGGACTCGGGGAAACATAACTTGACATGAATTTAACTGAAATAGAGGTGGTGGGGCCCACCTAGGCCAGTAGCAGGTACACCTACGGCCAGCCGTGGGTGGCCTTATACCCCTTGCAAGATTATTCATTCTCATTTCAAGTTTGATTCACGTAGTAAATTTGTATCCTCTCTCTCAAGTCTACTCACTTGGGGCTTATTTTTGTTGATTTCGTCTGTGATGCCCCAAAATCTGGGTATCTTCCAACTCGGGAGATGGTGTTACACGGTGCTACTAACTACATATACATTCAATTGAAATACGTCTTTAACATGAATATGTTTACTAATTATTACATAATAATAAATCCCCTCCTAGGTTCTTTAGTAACCATTACATTCATTTATTTGTCATAGTATTAAATTAATACAAAAGTAATACTATTCTATTATAGGATAACTATTTATCCATCTTGGTTTTTCCTTTGTCTTTACCGGATCCTTCGATCTCTTCGTTTTTAGTTGGAATCATATAATTCAAGCAAGAATGAGCACAACAAGCTCAAAAAGTTTAACATATATGTTGCAACAAAAAAATCAAGAATCATATGATTTATCTTCTATAACTGAACAAATAGTTAAGAAGTACTATGAATAATCAAAATGACACTTTTCTGTCCTTTAAAATATTTAACGATGATAAACACCAGTTAAATTCTGAGTCTGGTTAAAGACCACGAACATTTCATTCTTACTTTCTTTGAAAAGGACAACCAGACACTAAGACCGTAAGTCAGATATTTCTTATGAGCATGTCTAGGTGATCAGCTTATAGTACTCTATGTTGATCAACACTACTTCATTAAACATATTTACGTTTAAGTTTTGGTAAACCCACGTGCTAGTCAATTTAAGACTTAAAAACCTTTGGTTATTTATACTCAGTCTTACCTTTGAATCTGTACCCAAGCAATTATCATAGGATATAACCATCAATAATATTTTGAAAGATTGTCAAGAAATCAACAAAATACTTTAATTTCTTGTCTAGTTGAAGCTAATGGCATCGAATCTTTCTTAAATAATTCATGCATATCATACATGAATTAACAAAGCTTGTCTAACATAGAGTATAGACAAGGGTTAAAAAAACCTTCCTCAAGCGTCTTCTAGCTTTTAATTCACTTTACGTTGGTCTTTATATGTTCTACATGATATACTCACTTAACATACCAATTAGCTAACAATAATCAATATAAATTGTTTATACTGTCTTCTCCTTCTTGTATAACCTATCTGAATCGTTAAATAAATAACATTCATTAAGTTATTTACTGTTCATTACGACTTTATAACATTTAAGTGTCATAAGTTACAATCTTTGTCCAACGTTCAAGTAATTATAACCTATGTAATCTCAAACATTCGTTCGACGCGAATACGGTTCATGGATATAATTTACGTACTTTCCGTTTATAATTTCATAACCTTAAATTGACATTTGATTGTTGACGTTAAAGTTTTAATCACCCTTTAAAATGTTACTTTTAGTTTAATTAAGGTTCATTATCAATCCTTAATCATTCCCTTTAATTTTATATATATAAACATTCTTTACTGTCAAAAACATAGGACCGGCGTTGCAGTGTCTTGGTCCTTTGTTTCTGGGCGTTGCAGCGCGATTCTGCAGAACCTTTGCCCCGAACTGGCGCTGTGGCGCCCCATTTTCTTCTTTGGGAGGTGCTGCGGCGCCAGGCTAGATCCTTTGAATTTTTTTTCTAAGTGTCAAAAATTTCAAACGTTCACTTCCCGAACTCGTATCTTGTTCGTTATAGATCGAAATTGGTTCGTTCAAAAGCAAATTTCGAGATTATCTTACATACTTCAAGTTCTCTTGGACATAAATTTTTTTGAATCTGTTAACGAGGCTTTTACTTGATTAAAATTTCATTATTCATTTATTCTTCGTTCTTAAGCGTTCTTCGTTCATTCGTCCATAATTTTTTTCCACCAACCACTTTTGAGTCAATACTAAGCATTAAAGTCCACCTCCATTCTTCAAACATCCTTACTTTTACACATAACTTCTTAAGGAAGCTTGGCCTTCTTGAATGTCTATGAAGGTCATCACCATTTCAGACTCAGTCATAGATGGAATAACTTGAGCAGCCAGACACCTCCATCTTTGGGCATATTCTCTAAAAAACTCATTGACTTGTTTCTTGACCTTGGTAATTTTGATACCGATCTGGAGTAATCTGAGTTTTGAAGCTGTATTGACTGAGGAAAGCATGGGCTATGTGACGCCCCCAAATTCGGGTATCTTCCAACCCGACATATGGTGATACACGGTTCTACAGTTCACACATTCATTCAATTGAAATACCTCAAAAGAGTGAAAATGTCTTATATATATTCCAAAACAATATTCCCATTCCTATGTTCTTTATAACCTTTATATGTTTGCTTGTCATAATATCAAATAATTACAACGTTCAGACTAAACTATTACAAAAGCAATCTACTGGTTCGCCTTAGCCTTCCCTTTATCTTTATTAGATGCTTTGGTCCATTCGGTCTTAGCTGCATTCATATGGTTCAAACAAGAGTGATCATTTCATATAAGAAAGTATGACAATTTTATTTAAGCAACATGCTTGAATCATATAAATCGTATATCTTCAATAACTGAAACAATAGTTATGAAGTACTATCGATAATTCAAAATAGCACTTCTCTTTTCTTAAAACATTTCATAAAGAACAACTTTCATTAAACATAAATCTCGGTCCAAGACCTTGAGCATTTCATTCTTTCTTTGAAAAGGACAACTCGGCACCAAGTCCGTAAGTCTAGCATATCTTACGAGCACATCTAGGTGATCAACCTATAGTACTCTATGTTGTACAACACTACTTTCTTTAAACGAATGTACGTTTAAGGTTTGTTTATGCATACTCAGTCTTTCTTTGAAATCAATACCAAAACAGTTTGGCAAAAGATAACAACTTTGACAATGGTTTGATAGATTAACTGGAAATCCACAATACACCTTAAGTCTAGCCGAAGGAATTTGCTTCGACTTCATTATACATCAAGTCATGCGTAAGGTACATGAATTCAAAAGCTTGTCTAGAATGAACATAGACAAGGGTTAGAACACTTGCCTTTAGCGTCTTCTACAGTAATTATACTTTTCCTTTGATTCTTTAAGGATTCTACAATACATGATCACATAACATACCACATTATGTCATATATAATCAAGTATGGTCACTACAATATCTTACCATTCTTCTCAATCTAATAATGCTTTAGATTGTTTATCACTCGTTATGGTTTATTGTATTAAATTGTATTTACGTTTACGTAATCATTCATCAACCTTTAGTCGTTAACTTAAGTTCATAAACATCCATTAATGATGTTACTTCAAGTTAATTAAGATTATAATTTACCTTTCATTCAATTCCTTGTTACTTTATGTTCATAAGCACTCTTTAGTGTGCTTTTCCTAGTTTTGGTGCTGCGGCGCCATTTTATTACCTTCAACTCGCACTGCAGCGCGGGTTTACAATGTCAATGTTCCGGACTCGGCGCTGCGACGTGAGTCTGCTTAACTGCCAAGATCATGATGCCACTTTCAGCGGCTGGCTAAGGTCATGTCATGCATGCAGCCGCTAAGGATTAAAGCTTTGGTATTGACTGCACCTGAAATTTCATAGCCTCAAAAATTTCTTATGTGAAATTCTAGGCCTCATAACTTATTCGTTATAAGTCCGAATTGGCTTGTTCAAAAGTCATTAGCTCACAAATCACATTTTCTATGATTTCATTAGAAAATATTTCATTTTTGAATCTTTTAACTTGGAATTTACCGATTAGTTCGTTATTGAGCGTTCGTTAAACGTTCGAAGACGTTCAAAGCTCATTTCTTTGTTCTAAGTTAGAATTTGGTCATTTTCGAGTCCGCAACTCTAGAATGCCAATTGAGACTAATCTCCATCGAAAACTAACATTTCTGAGCTCAATGCTAACTTTTGACTTTCATTCCGAGAATTAATGATTTCGACGATTATCGTCTAATCTCGTAAATTTCTCCATAACTTCGTTACTTGAGATTTTTACATCATTCAAAATTGATTCATTCCATCATTCTAGCATCCTAACAAAACATATTTCAATAAATCATTTTCATGACAATTTCTTACAAGTTCTTCATTAGTCCAATACTTATAAAAGTATGATTTCCTTACACATAACTTATTAAGGTTTAAGTCCATTCATTAGCTATTCTTATCACTTCTTATCATATATACTCAACAAATCCACACTTCTCTATCAAACTACTATTGAAGTGATAGAAGGTTAATGGTCTAGGATTCTTACCCTTGAAGTTCAACTTGGTTCTTCTTCTTGAATTATGAAAGCTCTAGCTTTTTCTCACTTTTCTCTCTATAATCTAGGACGTTGGTTGAAATTAACAAGTAACAAATGAACTAACACCCTCCCTATTTATAGGATTTGTAAAGTGAGACCATTCTAGTCATTTAGACCATACACCTCCTTAATTCCACCTCCTTACTATTCCTTTCTTGCATCCAGCAACTCTTATCTCTTTCTTGCTCTCCACCCTTGGTCAACTATAACTCACCTATGGGGCCCACATGGGTTGCCCCATGGGTTTTCTTACCCGTTTACCCATTGGTTCGATCCACGGATCCGATTCTTAGTTTGGGCTTTAGGTTTAATTACCTTGGGCCTAAAGTCGGGCTTGCATTTCATTTCATTAGGCCTTAACATAATACCACTTGGGCTTGCAAAATTCCTAGACAAATCCTACAAGTCCATTGAAATAGGATTTAAGCCTTTAACGCAAAATCCCTGTATCCCTTACGTATACTAGTTCGTATAATCTTTCGTCATACACGTTATACTAACTTTCATATATACTCGTATAATACATCGTATCATACTCGTATTCATTGCTTCGTATAATACTCGCTATTATACGATCATAATTTATTCTAATCCTTGAGTTCCTTAACATTCTCAAATTTAGTACGCATGCGAAAAACTGCGTTAGCCATACCTAAACTTTTATTACATAAGACATCCTCCCTTATTATTATATCATTACGTATTTCTCAGAAATTCAAAAATAATTCCTGAGCATAAATTAGTGAATAGTGTTTTTTCAGAAAATTTTTCGTAAAGCTTTTATTTTCGTCTTAGAAATTCAAACACTATAATTCCTGTAATGCCCCAAAAAATCGAGCCAATTGTAAATATGTTTATAATAAATAAAATAATATTATTTGTTATTATTATGTGTGAACAAGATGTATGTCGTTCTATAACCTAGAAACGTCGGATCATCGTAGTATTTGAACCTCGCGAGGGAATTAAAGTGTTTGAATTTCCAAGACGAAAATAAAATTTTTCGAGAAATTTTCCAAAAAACACTATTCATTGTTTGTCGCTCGGGAATTATTTTTGAACTTCCGAGAAATACGTAATGTTATAATATCAAGGCGAGATGGATTATGTAATAATAAACTAAGTATGGAAAACGCAATATTTCGCACGCGAACTTAAATTGATAATGTAAGTATTAAAAGCTAATGAAAGGAATTAATATATGATATATAAGTCCAATAAGATAAAGGTGCAAACCTATGTGGGATTAATATCAAGCCCAAGTTGTAAGACCCCAACTTTTATGAATAAAGATGAATTTTCTATAAATATCATTTTTGAATATTATGGAATGAATTTGATATAATGTTATAGTTGTGGGTAATATTTATAAATTTTGCAAAGTACGCAAGTTGTTATATAATATTCGATTGGTCTAGGAATATTCGTTTTAAAAGGGAATATTCGTACAACTGCACAATCATTGGTGGACCCCACAACAAAATTATTGTCGGATTGAGAAAACGACAAAAATACTTTATGAAAATAACGGCGGAAGTTTTACTGTTAAGCTGTTGAAACACCGGTGTTAAAAAATACGATGTCTACGCGTGAGTTTACAAAGAAGTACACCAGTATTGATTATTGATGCTTACGTGAGAAGTCACTCAGTTTTGTTTAATTATTGTTATAGTAATTGCTGCATAGTATCTCACGTTATTTGATTCAATTATTATCAATAATTGAGATGACAAAGTTATTAATATTATTATTTGCAATATTAACGATGTCTAGAAGTTATGTCAAGGAGAGGTTTGGTCACCTAATTGCGCGCCAATGAGGAGAAATCCTTATTGGAAAGCCCCCTCTTTCCTGGGAACGACCTGGTCGATTAATATTGTGAATTATAATAATGATGATGAGTTTTGTTTGATTAGTATTATTAATGTAATAAAACAGATAAGCTTTTTATATAAAACAGAATACTTTTATAAAGTTATTCATTTTATTAGACTAATAGTAAAAAATCTTTTTATATAAAATAGAATACTTTTATAAAGTTATCTGTTTTATTAGACAATAATTAGAATATATTATATTTTATTATGCATAGTGTTTGCATAGTGCATGCATAGTGTTTGCATAGTAAAATCTTTTTATATAAAATAGAATACTTTTATAAAGTTATTTGTTTTATTAGATTATAAATAGAATATATTATATTTTATTGTAAACCAATATGGACCATCCGTTTAAAGTAAATCAAACTGGACCGTTCATGAATTAGTTATTATGCAGTCCATTCTTCAATAAATAGAAGCTCATTCCTTCAGTATTTCTTACGAATTCAGTGAAACTCTAGAGAGATAAACTATAAGAGAGAGTTATTCTTCTATAATCTTGAGCGTATTTCTTTAGAGTTTAAGACAACTTTGAGCGTAGTGCAAGTTTTCTTTGAGTATATCCTCGCCCTACCAGTCAAAATACTCTTCTTTTATGGTAAGGGATATTATTTATTGTACTCATTAGGGGTATTCCTTCTTTCTTATTGCCGAAATTCTTTTGTTATTTCATTCTTTATTATTCTATTGGAATAACCTGTATACGCGGGATACCCTATACTTGGTGAAATTCTTCTGTTATTCCATTATTTATTATTATGTTGGAACATCCTCATGCGTGCGTTACGCATGACTTTGAATTCCGTTGTTTATTTTTCACATTGGAACATCCTCATGCGTGCGTTTACGTATGACCTAGTTCCATTATTTATTATTTTGTTGGAATATCCTGTCTGTGCATTTATGCATGACCTGGTTCCATTATTTATTATTCTGTTGGAATATCATGTCTGTGCATTTACGCATGACCTGGTTCCATTATTTATTATTCTGTTGGAATAACCTATCTGTGCGGTCTATCGCATGCCTGGTGATTTCTTTTGTTATTCCATTCTTTATTATACTCAGTTGGTTAAAGTTTTGACTTCTATACTCCATGAAATTAGTGGAATATCCTTGATATTTGCGTTTCATCCAGTATCTTTTCATGGAAATATTCTTCTGAGCATTCTTGAGTGTTACTCTACAAAGAAATATCATGTTGACAATTTGGACATTATTAGTTCCCAGATAAATTAATTCTTGAACTTGTTTTATTGAATTCTTATATCATTGTCATCATCCTCATGTTTATATTATGTTGAAAGTCATGTGTGGCCTGTAGTGCATAGATGGACTTGGTATGATTATGACCAAGGATTATTCGGTGTAATAATGACCGTAATGTTACAAATGATGTGGAAAAAGTCCTCATTAACCCGTAGTGCATTGATGGACAGTTGTTGGCATGATCGTGACCATTGATGAATACACGAATATCCTTGGCTGTGGTGAATGGATAATTTGTGGATGTGATACTAATGAATATCATTGGCCGTAGTGCAGGGATGATGTGGATTATTTATTAAGCTGAGTCTCAGCGATAAAAGTCATGAAACACCTTTTAAATCATAGAAGATAGTAGATTTTATTCTCTACTTTACTCTTCTAATGGATTGCTTGTTCCGCTGTAGTTAAATTTGATGGTTGTTATATTTTATCAGTTTAACACTGTTAAAGGCTAATGATAATTTATTCTGCATTATCTTAGTCATAATATTTCTTACTGGGCTAGTTGAGCTCACCCTTTTCCTTTCATTGTTCTCTTCAGGAAATGAAAACGTAGCAGGGACTAGTAGGGGAACAGAGTGATGGTCCAGATAATAGCATTAGTAGTCCTCACTATTCTATGAAATAGTGTGATAATAAATGTAATGAGGACCCCACTGAGTTTGTATATTGTCTAGATGACAATATTTGTATTAAAACTCACAGCATATGTTTAGTCGTATTTTACACGACTGTTGTATAATTAACTTGTATTTGAATTTTGTACCATGTATTTGGCGACTCAGAATATGTGATGTATACCGATTTTGGTGGCGTCACAGTTGGTATCAAAGCTTAGGGATATGATCCTGGCTAAGATGTGAGAATAGAACTAGGAGGGAGAGCGGGGAATTCCTTCAGCTTAGTATGACCTACCTAAGTTTATTTGGTATTTAATTGGTCGGTCAGAAAATAGGGATAATATGTTACATTTCAATTAACCTTTGTTTTGTGGCAGTATCTGAAAATGACATCCGAGAATGTTGAGAATAGCAATGGAGCACAGGCGACCGTTGATTCACAACATATTAATAATCAGGATAATGTGCATCAGGAAGGCGACAAGCCTCATGCAAACAATAACACTGACCAAATGATGAATGATGGAATGTTCAGATGCTTTATGCAATTCATGCAACAGCAGGCGAAAGCGGCTCCTGTCCAAAATGTAGGTGGAAACACTGGAAACTCTCGGACGGTCACCGCTAAACAGTTCAAGGAGCTGGGACCACCGGAGTTTATTGGAGAGCCAAAACCACTTAAGGCGGAAGCATGGATAAACCAGATCACCAAGATATTTGATGTCTTGGGATGCTCCGAGGAGCAAAAGGTTACCTTTGCCGCCTTTATGTTTCGAGGAGAGGCAGATAACTGGTGGGAATCGGTAAAGCGTACTCAACCTGCCGCACTGAAGATGTCTTGGGAGAAGTTTCAAGAACTATTCAATGACAAGTACTTTCCCGAAAGTATTCGTCACATAAAAGAGGTAGAATTCATCAAGTTGGAGCAGAATAATATGTCCGTGTCGTAGTACGAAGCTAAGTTTGCTGAGTTGTCTCAGTTTGCGTCCCACTTGGTGGATATTGAAGAGAGAATGACGCGGATGTTTTTAAGAGGTTTAAAGCCGGAGATACGTCAACATCTTTATTTCTCATAAACTGTGTTTTTATTCAGATGTTGTAAATAGGGCTTAGTTAGTAGAGCGCGATAACGAGTCAACGCAACCAAAAGAGAGCAGCCGGTAAAATGATAATACCAGTGAGAGCAGTCATCAAAGCGGTGACAACAAGCGTGGAGGGAATCAACAGGCAAGAAGTGGTAACCACTTCGGTGGTAGTCAGGGCCAAAATAATAAGAATGGACATTTCAAGAAGAGGAGATTCAATAATGATGGAAAGACGTCAGCACCAACACCTGTTGTTAAGGAAGGAGAGCGACCACCTATTATATACTTCAAATGCGGAGGGGAGGGACACATCAGTCCAAACTGCGCGATGTCGTCCAAAGCATGTTATAATTATGGAAGAAAAGTTCACTTAGCCTGATTTTGTTGTTCACCGAAGATAAGTTCAGCTAGGATGGAGGCACTAAAGGCCATCCCAGAAAAGTCAAAGCCGGTAGTGCAAGGGAGCGTTTGTTGTGACCTCCTAGAAAGCAAGGAACCCAAATGAGGTCATTACGGGTAAGCTTATCATAAACTCTAGCGAAGTCTATACTTTATTTGATATCGGTTCTACTCATTCTTTTCTTTCTCCTACTTGCGCTCAACGATTAAATTTGACTCTGGAGAAATTAGACTTTGACTTATCTGTGGAAACTCCGTTGGGAGAAACTTTCATTACATCCACTGTTTATAAGTCTTGTTTGGTTCAAATCGGTACCCTCACATTACCTGTCGATCTTATTTCATTGAAAATACTTGCATTTGATGTGATTCTAGGGATTGATTGGTTAACTACTCATCATGCTAAAATTGATTATTTTCATAAGGTTGTTAGCTTTCATATTCCTAATCAACCTATTATGCGAATTCAAGCGACCAAACCATTAAAATCAATCACGGTCATCTCAAGCCATAAAGCTATTCGTTTATTGAAAAATGGATGTCAAGCTTTCTTAGCTCATGTCACGGATCTAAACAAAAATACGTCAATTTTGAATGATATTTCTATTGTTAATAAATTCCCTGACGTATTCCCTGAAGAACTTCCTGGCCTACCCCCAGAGCATGAAATTGAATTTTGTATCGACCTTGAACCCGGTACAAAACCCATTTCCAAAGCCCCATATCGAATGGCTCCTATTGAACTTCAGGAGTTAAAGACCCAATTGCAAGAATTGTTAGACATTGGTTTCATTAAATCCTAATCGTCTCCTTGGGGTGCTCTGTTCTATTCGTGAAGAAGAAAGATGGGAGTATGCGACTTTGTATTGATTATCGGGAGTTGAATCATGTCACCATCAAAAATAGGTACCCATTGTCACGTATTGATGACCTGTTTGACTAGTTGCAAGGAGCCAAATTCTTTTCAAAGATTGATCTTCGCTCCGGATATCACCAATTGAAGATTAGAGCCGATGACATTCCAAAGATGGCTTTGGAACTCGATGCACGGAATTATGAATTCCTAGTCATGTCCTTTGGATTGACTAATGCTCCTGCTTTGCCTTCATGGATATGATGAACCGAGTATTCAAGGAATATTTGGATCACTTTGTGGTCGCCTTTTATTGATGACATCCTTATTTATTCCAAAAGCCATGAAGATCATGAGCAACACTTGAGGCTGACACTCCAAAAGCTTCGTGAATACAAGCTTTATGCCAAGTTGAAGAAATGCGAATTCTGGCTTGAGGAAGTAGCATTCCTTGGGCACGTAGTATCAAGTCATGGAATATCTGTTGACCCAGCAAAGATTGAAGCAATTCAAAGCTGGGAGCAACCTAAATCAGTGATCGAAGTACGTAGCTTTCTCGGTTTAGCTGGTTATTATCGGAGATTCGTGGAATGATTTTCTCGAATCGCTACTCCATTGACTCAGCTGACTCGGAAAGATACAAAGTTCGGTTGGAGTGAAGAATGTGAGAAGAGTTTTCAAGAACTCAAGAGGAGACTCATTTCGATTTTGCTACGACAATACCATCTGGCTCGGAGGGATTTGTCATCTACAGTGATGCTTCGGACAAAGGGTTGGGATGTGTTCTCATGCAACATGGAAAAGTCAAAGCCTATGCCTCAAGATAACTCAAAGAATATGAGAGGAATTATCCTACTCATGACCTAGAGTTAGCAGCTGTTGTCTTCACACTTAAAATTTGGAGGCATTACTTGTATGGGGAGAAGGTGGAGATCTTTACGGATCATAAAAGCCTCAAATATTTCTTCACTCAAAAGGAACTCAACATGTGACAACGACGTTGGCTTGAACTGGCGAAAGATTATGATCATACCATCTAATACCATCCTGGAAAAGTGAACGTGGTAGCTGACGCATTGAGTAGAAGATCATATGCAAGTACGAGTGAGATATTGTCAACACAAAGGCCCATTTTGTGTTACTTCCAAAGGATGGAGATAGATTTAAATACTCCAGGGACCCATGTGATGATGGTGAATATACGAGTAGAACCGACTTTAATTGATAAAGTTAAAGCCTGCTCAAGCTTCTGAACACCGGAGGTGATATTATGAGGAAGAAAGTGTGAAGATGGTGCTATCTTGAAAGCAAGAATCGATGAAGAAGGAATACTTCGAGTCAACTCCAGACTTTGTGTTCCTAATGACCCTGATTTAAAGTATAAAATCATGATGGAGGCGCACAACACACCGTTTGCAATCCATCTTGGGAGTACCACAATGTATCATGATATTCGTCATACATTTTGGTGGAGCAATATGAAGAGAGAGATAGCGCTGTTTATCTCAAGGTGTCTAACTTGTCAACGAATTAAAGCGGAGGTTCAAGTACCAAAAAGTCCATTGCAGCCACTTAAAATTCCAGAATGGAAATGGGAGCACATTCCCATGGATCTCGTTACCGGTCTTCCTAAGATTTCTCAAGGTATAGATACAATTTGGGTAATTGTTGATAGATTGACCAAGTCTGCTCATTTCTTACCGATACGAGAAACTTATACACTTGAACGTCTTGCTCGTATGTACTTAAACGAGATTGTAAGACTGCATGGTATGCCAGTATCCATAGTTTATGATCGAGACCCAAGATTCACTTCCGATTTTGGGTTAGTTTACGAGAAAAGCTATGGGCGCAGATTCTGATTTAGCTCGGCATATCATCCTCGACGAGACAGAGCGAGGTTGGAGAGGAATATTCAAACTCTTGAAGATTTATTAAGACTCTGTATCCTTGACTTCAAGGGAAGTTGGGATAAGTTCTTACCATTGGTGGAGTTTTCCTACAACAACAGTTATCAAGCAAGTATTGGCATGGCTCCATTTGAGGCGTTGTATTGAAGAAAGTGTCATTCTCCAGTATGCTAGGATGAGGTGGGTGAAGCAACGTTGTTGGGACTAGAGTTGGTACGTATGACTACGAAAAAGATTCAAACGATCCGACAACGTATAAAAACCTCACAAGATCGACAAAAGAGTTATTCTGATCTTCATCGAAATGACGTGGAATTCGATATAGGAGATCATGTGTTGTTACGTGTTGCTCCATGGAAAAGAGTTACGAGATTTGGAAAGAGAGGAAAGATCAATCCTCGATTCATCGGCCCATTTTTAATCCTTGATCTAGTAGGAACTGTGGCCTATAGACTCGCTCTACCGCCAAGTATGTCTCGTGTTCATAACGTTTTTCACATATCCATGTTACGTAAATATGTGGAAGACCCGAACTACATTATTGAGTTAGAACCGGACGAAATAGCGGAAGATTTGACGTATGAAGAGGTTCCTGTTCAAATCTTGGATAAGAAGGAACATATTCTACGCTCCAAGGTTATACCTCAAGTCAAAGTTTTGTGAAGAAACCACGATGTTGAGGAAATGACTTGGGAGTTAGAATCGAAATGAAATCAAGGTATCCTTACCTCTTGATATACCGTCGTCCCTAATTTCGAGGGTGAAATTTCATAAGAAGGGAGGTTGTAAGACCCCAACTTTTATGAATAAAGATGAATTTTCTATAAATATCATTTTGAATATTATGGAATGAATTTGATATAATGTTATAGTTGTGGGTAATATTTATAAATTTTGCAAAATACGCAAGTTGTTATATAATATTCGATCGATTAACGAATATTGCGTTTTAACGAGGAATATTAAATACAATGGCACAATCATTGGTGGACCCTACAACGGAATTATTATCGGATTGAGAAAACGATAAAAATACTTTATGAAAATAACGTACGAAAGTTTTACCATTAACCGTTGAAACACTCGGTGTTAAAAGTACGATGAATACGCGTGAATACTTGTGATGCTACACAGTATTGATTATTGATGCATACGTGAGAAGTCACCAGCTTTTGTTCAATTATTGTTACGATGAATTGTTGCATAGTATCTCACGTTATTTGATTCAATTATTGTCAATATTTTATAATCAATAATTGAGATGACAAAGTTATTAATATTATTATTTGCAATATTAACGATGTCTAGAAGTTCTGTCAAGGAGAGGTTTGGTCACCTAATTGCGCGCCAATGGGGAGAAATCCTTATTAGAAAGCCCCCTCTTTCCTGGGAACGACCTGGTCGATTAATATTGTGAATTATAATACTGATGATGAGTTTTGTTTTATTAGTATTATTAATGTAATAAAATAGAAAAGCTTTTTATATAAAACAGAATACTTTTATAAAGTTATTCGTTTTATTAGACTAATAGTAAAATTATTTTATATAAAACAGAATACTTTTATAAAGTTATCTATTTTATTAGACAATAATTAGAATATATTATATTTTATTATGCATAGTGTTTGCATAGTGCCTGCATAGTATTTGCATAGTAAAATCTTTTTATATAAAACAGAATACTTTTATTAAGTTATTCATTTTATTAGATTATAAATAGAATATATTATATTTTATTGTAAACCAATATGGACCGTCCGTTTAAAGTAAATCAATATGGACCGTTCATGAATTAGTTACTATGCAATCCATTCTTCTATAAATAGAAGCTTATTCCTTCATTATTTCTTACGAATTCACTGAAACTCTAGAGAGAAAAACTATAAGAGAGAGTTATTCTTCTATAATCTTGAGCATATTTCTTTAGAGTTTAAGACAACTTTGAGTAGTGCAAGTTTTCTTTGAGTATATCCTCACCCTACCAGTCAAAATACTCTTCTTTTACGGTAAGGGATATTATTTGTTGTACTCGTTAGGGGTATTCCTTCTTTCTTATTGGTGAAATTCTTTTGTTATTCCATTCTTTATTATTCTATTGGAATAACTTTTGTATCTGTGAGGATACCCTATACTTGGTGAAATTCTTCCATTATTCCATTATTTATTATTCATTTGGAACATCACATGCATGCGTTTACGTATGACACAGGTTCTGTTGTTTATTATTACATTGGAACATCCTGTTTTATGCGTTTACGCATGACTGGTTCCATTATTTATTATTACTGTTAGAATATCATGTCGTCGTTCGCTTACGCATGACACGGTTCTATTATTTATTATTACATTTGGAATATCCTATCTATAAATGCGTTCTGCATGACTGGGTTCCATTATTTATTATTCTATTGGAATAACTTTGTCTTTCTTGGTCTATCGCATGCACAGGTGATTTCTTTTGTTATTCCATTCTTTATTATACTCAGTTGGTTAAAGTTTTGACTTCTATACTCCATGAAATTAGTGGAATATCCTTTATATTTGCGCTTCATCCAGTATCTTTTAATGGAAATATTCTTCTGAGCATTCTTGAGTGTCACTCTACAAAGAAGTATCATGTTGACAATTTGGACATTATTAGTTCCTGGATAAATTAATTCTTGAACTTGTTTTTATTGAATTATTATATTACTGTCATCATCCTCATGTTTATATTATGTTGAAAGTCATATGTGGCATGTAGCGCATAAATGGACTTGGTATGATTATGATCAGGGATTATTTGGTGTAATCATGACCGTAATGTTATAAATGATGTGGAAAAAAGCCTCATTGACCCGTAGTGCATTGATGGATGAGTTGTTGGCATGATCATGACCATTGATGAATACATGAATATCCTCGGGCATGGTGCATGGATAATTTGTGGTCGTGATACTAATGAATATCCTTGGCGTAGTCTTGCGGGGATGATGTGAATTATTTATTGTCGAGTCTCGATGATAAAAGTCATGAAAAACCTTTTAAATCATAGAAGATAGTAGATTTTATTCTCTACTTGACTCTTCTAATGGATTGCTTGTTCTGCTGCAGTTAAATTTGATGGTTGTTATATTTTATCAGTTTAACACTGTTGAAGGCTAATGATAATTTATTCTGCATTATCTTAGTCATAATATTTCTTACTGGGGTAGTTGAGCTCACCCTTTTGCTTTCATTTTTCTCTTCAGGAAATGAGAATGTAGCAGGGACTAGTCGGGGAACAGATTGATGGTCTAGATAATAGCATTAGTAATCCTCAATATTCTATGAAATAGTTTGATAATAAATGTAATGAGGACCCCCATTGAGTTTGTATATTGTCTAAATGATAATATTTGTATTAAAACTCACAGCATATGTTTAGTCGTATTTTACACTACTGTTGTATAATTAAGTTATATTTGAATTTTGTACCATGTATTTAGCGACTCAGAATAGGTGATGTATACCGATTTTGGGGGCGTCACACAAGTGTTTATTAAGATAAGCCCTAAATAAATCAAAGCAAGCCCAAGTGTTTGATAATTAAAAGTCCAAGCTAAACTAATTCATGCAAGCCCAAAGGATGATCCATTAACTAAATAGGATCCATGGGGCAACCTATGGGTGAAGTAGTGGGCAAGAACCTTGTGTGATGAGCAATTACTTTAAGTGATAGCCAAGATTACTTAATGACCAAGACATGAATAGTAAGGAGGTTAAGTTAAGGTTATGACACCCCCAAATCCAGGTACTTCAATTCCACAGGATTTGGTGTTCACTGTACAAATATCATCTATCTATCTACCCATAATAAATGCAACCCATGTAATAGATAGAATTAAAGTCTTTCCCTTAAGGGTTACAACATCCGAATAATAATAATATAATCCCAGGTTAAACTAACCTTAAACATCTATGCGGAATCATAAACAAATAAGTCTTAAACAACATCATTAACTCAAGTCTTAAATATAAATACATCATCTAATAAAGATAACAATTCTTCATCACTTGTTAACCTTGCCCTTGCCTTTAATAGTGGAAGGTTCGTCTGTTCTTTCATTCTTAACTGCAATGTTATTATTATGCAAGAGTGAACAATATTGCCCACAAGTATAACAATGAAATAACAGTATAATAACATGCGAGTAAATTAAAGACATCTGAATAAAAGCTCAACTTTTGAATCAAGAATCAAAAGAATTCTGAGGGTCATAAGACCTTGAACTATGTCCTAGGTTATCAAGGGTTATACTTGAAACCTTTAACAGTCATAAGACTATGAACCTTTCTTTTCGTACTTAGGGGGATCAACCCTTAGTACTATAACATGCACAATATCTTAACGCTTAACGATAAGTAAATCCCTTTCATAGTTGTTGTTCATCTAAGTTTGACATTCGAGTCCGCACTCAAAGGAAGTTTGGTTTGATAATTCAATAAGGGTTACGAAATTTAGAACGTTCATCAACTAAGGACTAGTTGAATCAATAAAGTTCACTAGTCTAATAAGGTTCAACAATAATGATATTCGATTTAAATAATAATCTCAAGAAGTATATAATAGAACAATTATTGTATAGTTGAATCATGCTTTGAAAAGCTAATCAATCTTTAATATAACATTTGAACTTGAATAATAGTAATGATAATTTACTCGAGGTAAATAATAAACTTGAACAATAATGACAAGTAGGGTTAGAAACTTGCCTCGTAAGTAGATTACACTTTAACTAAGCACGTTCTTTGAATTTAATCCTACATGCCATTCACATTCATAATACCAGTTAATTATAACTTAGCTAATCATCATAAACTCATTCTTTTGTCTGACTTTGATTATTAACTATACTTAGCTAATTTACCACTTTGTCACATAATTTATACTTAATGAGTAACAAGCTAATTATGTATTCAGTAATTCGATCCACATGCAATTATGTTATTTACACGCTAAGTATCTATTTAAAATCTCATTATACTTATAACATAATTTTATGTTCATTACATTAAGTTACTAACACATTGCTAGACTTAAACACTTTAAAAAATTTCGTTTCTGAACTTTCTGTAGAGTGGGCGTTACAAGGATCATCTGGTATCATTTACTTCATTTACGGCGATATAAATGACATATGGGACTCTCTTAACGCAATGTCGTAGCAATCATGTATGCATGCCTTAAGGTGTTAATCTGAAAAGGCCATGCATGGAATCAGAACTGACTTCGCTGATTAATTGAAATTGCGAACACGTAAAAAAATTCCAATTAAATTATCACTACACGAATTTAATCATACCCACATGTTAGAATTCGTATATAATCATTACCCAACATTTATAAAGTGATTTTAACGCACTAAAACACATAATCACAGAGTTTAAGCATGCAATTTCACTGACTTTGATGTTCTCTAAGGTTTTGAAAATAAAACATGAAAATTTAATACTAAGGATTCGTTATAAGTCCAAATTCAACCATTCAAGTTTCATTTACTTCGTCTTAACATGCCTAATCATATACAAGTATAAATTTTACAAAACCATTTATGGTTGACATATTAAAGTTACGTATAAGGGCCATATGGCCAAAACCCAAACTCTGTAAATTTTTTGAAATTGCAAGTCATCGTATACTGAAACTTATGATATGGAATCATATAATATATATATAAAACATGTTATGCTACTCGAATTATTACATATATCCCTAACCCAATTTCCCAATTATAGAAATTCCACAGAACTTGAATGAAATCCATTTTCATAAAACTAACTGACGTAAAATATGAAAATTAGGTTGGAGAGTATTACCCAAAGCGTAGATGAACAAGGATGACAATTTTTATCTACCACAATCATAGTACTCACAATCTCTCTCAAAATTTCTCAATTTTATCTGACAATTCTCAAACTCTCTCCCTCTCGCTTTCTTCCGGACTTAGAATAATAATAATAAAAAGAAGGCGTCGATAATTAAAGGAGAAGAATCGACGCGTGAAGTGGTCATTGGCCCAATCATGGGTTAGCTAACGATAACTCCCCTAGGGAACATAATGCATAAAAATGGTCTATCTTCATACCCGAATTTCGTACATCACGAGTACATCATTCATCCAACATACATCATTATATACTGAAATATAATAACATACATTCTAAATTCCCAGGTTCTAAAACCTTATAACCTTTCTCATTACAAATAATTATAATTACATTATTCCTTTCATCTTACAAGAATGACTTTTATCCGCCACCAAGGATACATACAGTTCATTAAACTAGTCTATAGTTTAATTTTTATCTTTCTACATTACAAGTCTTCACTTGATCTTCTCGCTCATTCACAATCTGAATGGCACTTCATCTGCATACCGTCAGCTTGATCTATACGGGATCCTTAAGTTCTTCTAACATCGTCATTGAAAATATTTTTTCATTTAAAGCAAGTGTGAGCATTCAATTGCCCGAATAAGTCATAACAGATTGAACAAACAACTTCAAGAATTTAAACATTCTTTTTAGACTTCAATAACCGAACAAGATTCTGAAGCGACTTGAATAATAGGAATAGTCTTGATTCCTATCATCTTAAAACATTAGTCACATTCACTTTGAAATACTTTCATTCTCTATTCTCTTTCATACACATCCTGTCTGGCTAGAATCAATAGCAGAGACTTAACAATAACGATTCATGTATAAACAGAACATTCTTTTATTGAACAGTTCAAACATAGAACAGTTCATCTCACGAAACACCAAGTGTTCACATTGTGGCACAAGTCCTCATCGCTTCTACCACCTTGCACAAATATCGCACATTCGCACATAAATGTAACTTCTTAAGTTCAACATCCGAGAAGTTTAAGAAACTAGCATTCATTTAAAATATGAATGAAGTTAGAAACTTGCCTTACATATGGCTTTCTGACTTCATTGAATCGCTCATTCAATCCCTATAACACATAAGGAAATAACAAATACACCAATTAGTCATATACTTGACTTACGCATTGGTTTACTTAACTTTACTTCTTAAGGTTCGTTCTTGCAATATAATTTTTTTACGACTAACTTTCATTCTGGGTTTACGGTTTCATGACATCTGGAGATGTCTTACTCAATACGTTCATCATCTTTGATGATTTACATTCTTATCTTCTTCTTATAATTTCTCTAGGACTTAGCACACATCGCTTCTCTGCTAGTAGTCCATATGGTACTCTTAGTGGTTTCCCACAAATAACCAACAAACAAGTTCCCGTCTCGTCTACACTGCCATCATAGTGAGTTAGATCGGTTGCCAGTTTCGTATATACCTTTGCTCTCTGAAGGAATTGTTTAGCCCAGCTCCCATATGTCAACCATCAAAGGTTACGATTGTACCACAATCTAACTTTCTCTTAACTTATACGAACTATTAAATATAATGTTCGTTAAGTCAATTTTTCATTCCTTTTGGCTTTCTGGCAAGTAATTGCCATACCTCAGAACTCGTTCTTATCCAACTCCCATTCGGCTTTCATTAATCTTATTACCGATCAATACGGCTTTCTTGATACCATTCGTATATTACTTAATACTTTCATCGACATCTAAGTCATACAACCAGGGTTTACTTAGAACGTTCGTCCAACGCGAATACAATTCACGAGGATCGTTTACGTATTCAACGTTCACGTTGTTCGTCTCTTAATCGCTCATTCAACCTTTACTCAAAGTTTTAATTTCTTTCGATCGTTATCCATCCCATGAAACCCATGCTCATTATTCTTTCTTAATGTCAAAGCCATACGGTTTGCTGTATGCTAAGACCGATCGTTCATCACAATAACGTTGCATTCACAGCGTCTAAACGCTTTACATTCATCTCTCAATGTCATGTCATAACAGCAAAATGTTATACATTAACATCGTCAACCAACGTCTAAGGAATCACAACCATAGCAATCTCTCACGTTCGTTTATCGCGACAATGGTCCCCGGACATCGGTTCCGTAACCCGCATCTACATTCTTTGTCTTTTATTCTCGTTTAATCTTTTCGTTCAACCTTTATTAAAGGTTTAAAACACTTGATTAAGTGTTACATTAGTTGAACATTATGTTCATATTTCTTTCTTGCACATCCTCCAGTAACTGAGAACTAAAAATCTCATTTCTGGGCATTACTCTCCACCGGCGCTACGACGTCGTGCCCTTCCCTTCCTCTTGCGCTGCGGCACAACCTACTTCTTTCTCCTCTCTTCCCGGACTGGCACTGCGACGCGAGTCCTTACTTAGTGGGTCAGCATGTATTGCCTTTACACTCTAGAAGATTTTTATCTTTAGTACATGGCATGCTGCATTACCACAAATTAATACTACACGGTTCACGCTGCGGCGAACTCTTGCAGTGTGCTCGGACATTGTTACGAATCTTATACTTCTTTAAGAAATTTACAAACTAAATTTCTTATTTCCTATTTTCTCATGATTTCAACCATATGAAATCATTCTCAATATCTTTTAATCCTTATTCTCATTAACTTATGTTTTTGAACATAAAATCTTAAAGAAAATTTAGAAGAAACTAGTGTTCGGATTACCGTTCTTCTTTATTTCTCTTCGGTTATACAAAGCCGGCGATTCGCTAGCTTTTCTATTTCACAATCACTTTTGATCCGAGCATTCATGCTCATGCTCTTCGTCTTCCTCTCCCAACTGAGTTCTCTCTCTCTCTCTCTTAAGTTCTAGGATTTTCAAAATCCTAGAAAATGAAAATCTAGCTTTCTATTTATTGAAAACCAAAGCTAGGGGCAAAATAGTCATTTTGCCCCTAAAATCACTATTCCCACCTCCTTAACAACTTAGCCACCAAGTTACTTGGCCACCACCCTTACTTGGTGGCCAAGTGGCCGGTCCACATGCCCCATGGGTCACCCCATAGATTGCCCAAATGGTTCTTATCCATCCGTTTACCCATCGGTTCGATCCGCGGTTTCTTTTCTTGGTTTGGGCCTTAACCCTAATTCTTACTGAGCCTAACTTGGGCTTAATTTCACAAATCATTGGGCTTGACATAATCCAAGTCTAATTGGATTCTACAAAGTCCATGAACACAAAGTCCATTAAGACTAATCGTATTCTACGCATTCTTTTCTCGTATTCTCGTAATCTCTTCATATTTAACTCGTACGATATTCCTATTATACGTTGTACTATTCTTCTTTCTATACTAGTATAATAACTCGTATCATACTCGTATTTCCCATGCATAATAACCCTAGTTATTATACGTACTCATTACATTCGAAGAACTCACTTTCCCTAACCCTTAGGTTTTGAGTCCGCAAGCGAAAACTTCGTTTTCGCCATAACTGAAATATTATTGAATATTCCATCACGTCTCAAGATTTCACGCAATCAATAACTTCTCGGAATTTCAAAATAAATCTCCGAGCAGAAATGGGTGAATAGTGTCTATTTCGTCTTTTTCCCCGAAAATATTTTTGTTTCCGGAAAACTTTCATTTTCGTCTTGAAAATTCTTACTCGTTAAATCTAGCTCGTAGCCAGAATCCTCCCAACTTATAACCAACCTAGGTTATAAAATGATTAATAAACACACATCATAGAATAGTATTAATAAAAATTCATTTTATTAATAACTAATTCTTTAAATCTTAATTTCTGGACAATCCGGATTTCCGGGTTGTCACATCCTTCCCCCCTTATAAAAATTCCGTCCTCAGAATTTCTTCAAACCATACCCATACACGGGTCATCACATTCACCCCTTCTTCATAGAATTTCATCCTCGAAATTTTAACTTACTCTTCTTCTCAACTTCTCTTCAAAGAAGTTATTATCTTTTAAACATTCCCTACCCTTCATAACTTATCAAGAATCATGAAGTGAAAGGAATAACGAGGAATATAAAGATTCCTTTAAAAAATTTCATACTTTTGCTGAGGGGTCAAATTGACCATGAACTCTTACTAGGTTTACCAGCATGACGCCGTAACCTTTCTTTCCACGCTCAGTTTACAATCACAAAGAAGGTAAACTACCTCTTCTATACGTAGGTGATCAACCCATCGTATAACCCCATTTTGGAGTATGTTCACCTCAGACTTACTCCTTAGATTCTGCACCAAAACAATTTGGTTTGGCATAGCTCTTCAAAGAAAGCTCAATTTTCTTTTAATCATGACATACCATTCGTCTTAGCCAAATCAAGTAGCTTAGACCATACCAATAAATTGGACATCAACTTGAAACATTCATCTAGTCAACTCAATTGACATCGACTACTTCTTTAAATTCTTTCGCAATACATCAAAACATTTTACGACGTCATGATACCGCACTCTTCACAGTACATTGAGGACTTCGTCAGTTTATGACTTCGTCATTATACATCATACCATAGAAGGTTGTTGATCCTAAGATCAAATCCAACACCAGGTTTAATTGCATTAATAACTCCATCCTTTTACCATCTTTGCATCAAATGTACTGATGATATAAAATTTATTTTGATATTTTAAACCAATTTCTGTCTAGCTGAAACAATTAGCATAGACATACCAAGAATAGTTCTTTAAAAATCCATTGGTTCCAAAAGCTGAACCAATTCTTTCATTTTCAAAATGTGCACATCAACACGATTTCAAGAAATTTTGAAATATAGCATAGCTAGATGACTTGGAATATCATATTCTCCATCTTCTTTCATTGTCTTACTTACGACAATACTTAATTTTCTCTAGCACCTTCAATGCTAAGTCTACTGAAAATACTTACTTTCAGTCTAAACATTCATATACCTTAGTATAGTTCATCAACTTACCACACTTTATGTGTTTAGGAACTTTCCACAACCATATGTGTTTAAGAACTTATCTTCGCAATATGTAATCCAAGAACAAATCAAGGACTATCTATATGCTTAGGGCTTAGAAACATAGCATATAAATATGAGTCACAAACTTCTCATAAATATGAGTTTCAAGAACCCGCACCTATCTTATCATTCTCTACCTATCAAGTATATACATGAGAAAAGATTCACCTTCTCGTCAAATATATCTTGATAGCACGACCAATTTCAATGATTATCATTGTAATAAACTGAGTGGTTGTTACACCAAGCACAAACCTCTGCCTATACAAAGATTCATATAACTCAGCCATCACTTGAGTCATCAATTGAAATCTTACAACTTCTAACTTTCTCTTTACTTAATACGAATTTTCTTTAATTCGTATACTATCCTTTACAACTCAATTTGAGTTCTTCTTCCCGTACTACTTCGTAGTACCATTCATTCACAACATTAGCTATAAATCATTCATCGTTTAACCGCTCATCTATTACTACGATTTACAATGATCACGTGGTGATCTTCATATCCTTCTCTTTAGGATTATAGTCTTAGGTACTCATACCTAAGGTTTATAACCTATCAGCTCTGATACCAACCTGTAACGCCCCAAAATCCGGTCTATCTTCATACCCGGATTTCGTACGTCACGAGTACATCATTCATCCAACATACATCATTATATACTGAAATATAATAACATACATTCTAAATTCCCAGGTTCTAAAACCTTATAACCTTTCTCATTACAAATAATGATAATTACATTATTCCTTTCATCTTACAAGAGTGACTTTTATTCGCCACCAAGGATACATACTGTGACAACCCGAGAATTTAGACTATTTATTAAAAATCTTAAATGATTGATTTAAGGTCAAATATTAGACCTAGACAGAAAATAAGTGTATGCGTTTGATGTTATTAGGATGGAATTTTGAGGATTTCAAAATTCGGTGAAGGATATAGGTGAATTATTTAGGATTAAGTGTATATGTGGCTATGTTCTGTGTTATGGGTATATATGTGTTCAGAATGTGGATAAGGATCAAATTTTGATCAAGATAAGTTACATAGGTGACAAACCCTAAATTCATGATAAGAATAAGGTGATTAAGTAAACCCTAACGATATGTTCAGAAAGCCTAATTTCAGTATCCAGAATTTAAACCCTAATTTGGGGAATCCTAATGTGGAGTATTAAACTCTAAGGGTTAAAAAGTTGTGTGTAAGGAATATGAACATTATGTGATGGTTTATATTTATTTATTATATAAACAAACAAAAGAAACTAGTCTAATCCTAAATATATATTAGGAATGAAGGATTTAATAACTTAAAGGTTATGGAAAAAGAGAATTGTGGTATTTAGAATACTTACTAATTCTAGGAGATTTATTTTATATATCTCAAATGATTAATTTTATAACCTAATTATAGCAAGTCTAATTGGGTTAAGGAAATAAGTGTGCATGAGCAAGGATTTGTGTTATAATGAAGGAAATGAAAACCCTAATTAAATGATTTAGGTTAGATAAGAATTTAAAGTATTGGACTATGTCAATTTCTTATGGCATAAGAAATTAATTTAATTAAAGCCCAAAAATTTGATCCAATTAAGGAGGGGCATTTTATTCATTGGAGATACTAGATAATTGATAAATAAAAATTGGCCAAATATGGAGCATTGATCCGGCAAAGCTAAGGGAAATGAAGCACATGATACATTTCATTAGTTCCATTTTTTTGGTCAATGGGTTGTTTACCAACCCACCTAAATAGCCTAGCCTTTTATAGCTTAGTACATAATTATTAACCAAGGCTAGCAAACTAAGATATTGGGAGACTAATAGAAATTAAAATGAGTGGAGAAAGTAGAGAAATGAAGGCTCATGGTCGGTTGAGCATGGGAGAAAAAGAGAGAGTGGGTTTGGACCAATTATAAACCACACTTCATAAAAAGTATAGCTTATTTTCTTTCTTTTATTCTTCCAAGTTGCAAGGAACCAAAAAGGGAGAGAGAAGGGGAGAGTTCGGCAGCCACATGGAGAAGAGGGAGGGGAGATTTTGACTCTCATGGAACCAAGATCCATCCATGGAAGGAAGGAAGAAGAAGGAGAAGAAATCAAGCAAAGGTATAAACCCTTTTTGTTTAGTTAATTTTTGATGGTTGTAAATCAAACCATGAATCCATAGTTCTCAACTCAAAAACTTTAGATCTATGTGTTGATGAGTGTTTCATGTTTGGTATTACCCATATTGGGTGTTGATTTGGTTGGAAGAAAAAGATATGCCATGAAACTAAAGGTATAAAAATTTCCTAAACTCAAAACTCTAGTTAGTTATGTGTTTTGTGATGGTTGTTTTAGACCAAGTGTTGAACTTATGATCCATATGAGGGAAGATCTACATGATATATGATATTTTATGGTTAGATCTTGCCATTTTTAGGGTTGATAAGCTTGAACAAAGAAGATGAACCAAAACAGTTATTTTTTTGTTTTAAATGAATTAGTGGACTGCTGCCCTAAACAGAAAATTTCGGATTTTTTAGAGTGCTCTAAAAATTCTGGACTTGTGATATGTTATATTACACTCAATAAGCTTTCCATAGACCCCGAAACGGTCTAAATCCGACATCGGAGGAGCAAGTTATGGAATTTTTACCAAACTACACAAAGTTAAGAAAAACTGTTAGAAGGACAGTTTTTACCAGCCCCTTCCGGGCTAAATTCCGGGAGCTTAACATGTCCAAATATGGATTGTGATAGATGAAAATTATAGATCGGAAAGATACGAATCCAGCAAAATTGACGGATCATTAATCGGAGTTATAGATTTCGTTTTATATAAGTTTTAGCAAAGGACTCCAAAACTGCCAAATGACAAAAAGTTGCTGCCCAAAATTTTCCGGGGACTGTTTCGGACATTTATTTAATGAGAAAATTCCAGGCTTTTGGGAAATGAAAATATATGGTATTAAGTAGCTCGTGTCCAAAAATGAGCTGATTCCGAGTTAAAACGACCAAGTTATGACCATTACAATTTTTGTGATTTTCCGACGAATCGCTATAAACGAGTTCTACAACTCCGATTGCCACGAAAATTTAAAATGGAGTATCACGTTAACATATATAAGGTTATGCCAAGAGATGGGCATTATCGGAGTTAAGCACGAGGTAGCTAAATTCTTAAGCTACGCACTAAAATTAATTAAGGAAAAATAGAATAAATGATTTAAAAATCATATAAAATGATTTAAGTATTATAAAAATATTTTAAGTTATAAAATATAACTTTTGATATTTTGGCATGAAAATATTAATATTTTAATATTAATATTATTTATCGATAATAATGGATTTAAGTGTTTAAAATCAAATAATTATGATTTTAAGGTATTAAAATATTTTGAAATATTGTAATTACATTATAATATTATGCAAGGATTATCATTAATATTTTATATTAAATGAATATTAATGATTAATGAAATTATGTGGTATTTAATTCATATAAATACGGTTTTAATGATTGAAAAATGTTGATAAATGATATTAATTATCTGAAAATTATTATAAGTCTTTGGAAAATTATTTTGACAAATTAAGAAATTATCTGTGATAATTGTTAAGTGTTTAGGCAGAGTTTAATTGAACTTAAACTCGATATTTGTCCGACTAGACCGTCGGGATGATAGAATTGTGTCGGTTTCAATTCAAACTTAAATAGTTTGACTTGATACTAAGTCTTATGTGTTGTATAGACTGATAGGCTTATGTGTTATGTGTTTAGGTTATTCTGTGTATATAAATATAACAGTATTATACTGTGATGATATTATTCTAATATTGGTGATCTATATTATTAATATTAGGCCTTCGGATAAAGCGTTATAAATTGCGTTGCGGTAATCAACGGTTCAGGCAAGTTTGTTCTTACTTAACTCTAATAAGAGTGTTTTATTCAAGCTTATGGTTAATCATTGCTAATTGCCATGAAAATTGTACTCTGTACATCTTGCATGTATAAGTCAGGTATGAAAGGCTGATCACCTTCATTACCGGTTTGTCCAGAAATGTTTGTTCATGTTTAAAACTTGTTCAGTCAAAAGTTTGTTCGTGCTAGTTCTCAATTATATTGATGAATTATAGCCAGCTTATTATTCATACTCTTCAATCATGATATATCCTTATATTGTTGTATTTAAACTTGCTGGGCAATTTTCATGCTCACCCTTGCTATATCATGATAAACATTGCAAATAAGGCGAATGCGTTCGGAGACAGAAAAAAAAAAGTTAATGCCAAGTTCAGTTTGTAATAATTTGCTAGTTTGTAATAGTATAGGTGCATAATATGTTATCTGTTAGATAGCTTATGAATTGTGTATAAGTAAAGGTTACTCGACCTTGGGGAAAAGTGTGTAAATTTAATGTATAAACAATTTATGTTTGTATCTTCATGAAAAGTTATAGTAAGATTAATGAACCGAATCCATGATTTGGGGCACTGGGTTAGGGGTTGCTACGATTCGTTGTCAATACATTGTTGGTTATGAAGCTTAGGTAGGAATACCTGAGACCAATAACCGTAGTGATTAGGATAAGATCTAACTCACATAGAGTTAGTTGGTCGGTAAGATTCAAAGATGAATCTCGGTAAGTTGTTAAGATACAGAGTTCCCTAACTCTGGTAATAGTGGTGAACAGAAGTGGTGAACAAAAGTGCAGGGATAGGAGATCGTAAAACAAAACGATCAAGTCATAGAAATGAATCGTAATATATACGATGAGATCACCCCGTGATCTGTTAACTTTATGACAACCAGAAAGAATCAATCGGATGATTGAAAAGTTTAAAGCAAGATTGCTGTGTGAATGGTACAGATTCAGAAAAGGATTATGAATACGGATTAAATGAAATTCGTATTGTGAATGTGGGTTAAGTTTAGGTGGGGATTTCAATGAGGACTCATGTCGGTACTGAGAGTTGTATGATTCCTTGTATGGTAGAAATTTGTACTTTGTTTTAGAATAACTTAGCTTCACAGTCGATGTAGTGGTTAGGTTGATCAATTCTTTGTATGGGCGGGAATTGGCCGCAGCTTCCTATATTGATTAGTGGTAGGGTTTGTTTTGACAACCACTTAGTTTTTGGCATTGATAATCATTGAAATGTTTGTGTCGCGCTATTTGCTATATGCAAGTTAAGAGGGTGATTCCTTTCTCATGTGTATAATAAATAGATAGGTTATAGGTAGAGAATAAAGGATTAAGTACGAGTTCTTAAAATTTATACTTATGTGACATTCTTGATTCATAGTTATATGAAATGTTTGTGAACCCCTCAGCGAATGGACGCCAAAGGTCTGACTAGGGTAAGTTCTTAAACTCATATGATTGTGGTCAGGTTATGAACTCATAAGTGTGGTTTTATGAACTGGGTATAGTTGTGTGTGAATGAACTGTTAAGGATTATAGGAATAGATAGAATGTTTAAGCAAATAGTAAAGTTGTGAATGAAGCATTGAGGATGATAGAAATAGATAGAATTATTAAGCAATGGATCAGTAGAGAAAGAGAAGAGAAGTAAATAGAATTTGAAATCCCAGTATTTAGTTGTTAAATCAAATCTTGATTCTTAAACTGAGAAGAACAACCTTTTATATAAAGGGAAGGGGTATGATTTAATCTTTATGGTTATCTAATACACCTGAGTATATATCAAAGTAAATCTTTGATAGATACCCGAGAAATTTGAGTATCTTTGATAGATACCCGAGAAATTTGCGTATCTTTGATAGATACCCGAGAAATTTGCGTATCTTTGATAGATACCCGAGAAATTTGAGTATATATCAAAGTAAATCTTTGATAGATACCCGAGAAAATAAGTTCATGATCTTGTGTGATCGCTCAGTATAATTTGAAAACTTTTACTCTTGTGAGTGGTGTATTGGGTAGTATGTGATATATGTGAATGGTGTAAGCTTTTCGGTGTAAGGTGTAAGGTGAATTTCGGGGACGAAATTCTTATAAGGAGGGGTGAATGTGACAACCCGAGAATTTAGACTATTTATTAAAAATCTTAAATGATTGATTTAAGGTCAAATATTGAACCTAAGCGGAAAAATAAGTGTATGCGTTTGATGTTATTAGGATGGAATTTTGAGGATTTCAAAATTCGGTGAAGGATATAGGTGAATTATTCAGGGATTAAGTGTATGTGGCTATGTTACGTGTTATGGGTATATATGTGTTCGTAATGTGGATAAGGATCAAATTTTGATCAAGATAAGTTACATAGGTGACAAACCCTAAATTCATGATAAGAATAAGGTGATTAAGTAAACCCTAACGATATGTTCGTAAAGCCTAATTTCAATTATCCGAATTTAAACCCTAATTTGGGAATCCTAATGTGGAGTATTAAACTCTAAGGGTTAAAAAGTTGTGTGTAAGGAATATGAACATTATGTGATGGTTTATATTTATTTATTATATAAACAAACAAAAGAAACTAGTCTAATCCTAAATATATATTAGGAATGAAGGATTTAATAACTTAAAGGTTATGGAAAAAGAGAATTGTGGAATTTAGAATACTTACTAATTCTAGGAGATTTATTTTATATATCTCAAATGATTAATTTTATAACCTAATTATAGCAAGTCTAATTGGGTTAAGGAAATAAGTGTGCATGAGCAAGGATTTGTGTTATAATGAAGGAAATGAAAACCCTAATTAAATGATTTGGGTTAGATAAGAATTTAAAGTATTGGACTATGTCAATTTCTTATGGCATAAGAAATTAATTTAATTAAAGCCCAAAAATTTGATCCAATTAAGGAGGGGCATTTTATTCATTGGAGATACTAGATAATTGATAAATAAAAATTGGCCAAATATGGAGCATTGATCCGGCAAAGCTAAGGGAAATGAAGCACATGATACATTTCATTAGTTCCATTTTTTTTGGTCAATGGGTTGTTTACCAACCCGCCTAAATAGCCTAGCCTTTTATAGCTTAGTACATAATTATTAACCAAGGCTAGCAAACTAAGATATTGGGAGACTAATAGAAATTAAAATGAGTGGAGAAAGTAGAGAAATGAAGGCTCATGGTCGGTTGAGCATGGGAGAAAAAGAGAGAGTGGGTTTGGACCAATTATAAACCACACTTCATAAAAATTATAGCTTATTTTCTTTCTTTTATTCTTCCAAGTTGCAAGGAACCAAAAAGGGAGAGAGAATGGGAGAGTTCGGCAGTCACATGGAGAAGAGGGAGGGGAGATTTTGACTCTCATGGAACCAAGATCCATCCATGGAAGGAAGGAAGAAGAAGGAGAAGAAATCAAGCAAAGGTATAAACCCTTTTTGTTTAGTTACTTTTTGATGGTTGTAAATCAAACCTTGAATCCATAGTTCTCAACTCAAAAACTTTAGATCTATGTGTTGATGAGTGTTTCATGTTTGGTATTACCCATATTGGGTGTTGATTTGGTTGAAAGAAAAAGATATGCCATGAAACTAAAGGTATAAAAATTTCCTAAACTCAAAACTCTAGTTAGTTATGTGTTTTGTGATGGTTGTTTTAGACCAAGTGTTGAACTTATGATCCATATGAGGGAAGATCTACATGATATATGATATTTTATGGTTAGATCTTGCCATTTTTAGGGTTGATAAGCTTGAACAAAGAAGATGAACCAAAACAGTTTTTTTTTTGTTTTAAATGAATTAGTGGACTGCTGCCCTAAACAGAAAATTTCGGATTTGTTAGAGTGCTCAAAAAATTCTGGACTTGTGATATGTTATAGTACACTCAATAAGCTTTCCATAGACTCCGAAACGGACTAAATCCGACATCGGAGGAGCAAGTTATGGAATTTTTACCAAACTACACAAAGTTAAGAAAAACTGTTAGAAGGACAGTTTTTACCAGCCACTTCCGGGCTAAATTCCAGTAGCTTAACATGTCCAAATATGGATTGTGATAGATGAAAATTATAGATCGGAAAGATACGAATCCAACAAAATTGACGGATCATTAATCGGAGTTACAGATTTCGTTTTATATAAGTTTTAGCAAAGGACTCCAAAAGCTGCCAAATGACAAAAAGTTCTTTAAACTTTTCCTGGACCTGTTTTAGGACATTTATTTAATGAGAAAATTCCAGGCTTTTGGGAAATGAAAATATATGGTATTAAGTAGCTCGTGTCCAAAATGAACTGATTCCGAGTTAAAGCGACCAAGTTATGACCATTACAATTTTTGTGATTTTCCAGCGGAAATCGCTATAAATCGGAGTTCTACAACTCCGATTGCCACGAAATTTAAAATGGAGTATCACGTTAACATATATAAGGTTATGCCAAGAGATGGGCATTCTTGAGTTAAGCACGAGGTAGCTAAATTCTTAAGCTTACGCACTAAAAATTAATTAAGGAAAAATAGAATTAATGATTTAAAAATCATATAAAAATGATTTAAGTATTATAAAAATATTTTAAGTTATAAAATATAACTTTTGATATTTTGGCATGAAAATATTAATATTTTAATATTCATATTAATTATCGATAATGGATTTAAGTGTTTAAAAATCAAATAATTATGATTTTATGGTATTAAAATATTTTGAAATATTATAATTACATTATAATATTATGCAAGGATTATCATTAATATTTTATATTAAATGAATATTAATGATTAATGAAATTATGTGGTATTTAATTCATATAAATACGGTTTTAATGATTGAAAATGTTGATAAATGATATTAATTATCTAAAAATTATTATAAGTCTTTGGAAAATTATTTTGACTAATTAAGAAATTATCTCGTGATAATTGTTAAGTGTTTAAGCGAGTTTAATTGAACTTAAACTCGATATTAAATCAATCTAGGCCGTCGGGATGATAGAATTATTATTGGTTTCAACTCAAACTTAAATAGTTTGATTTGATACTAAGTCTTATGTGTTGTATAGACTGATAGGCTTATGTGTTATGTGTTTAGGTTATTCTGTGTATATAAATATAACAGTATTATACTGTGATGATATTATTCTAATATTGGTGATCTATATTATTAATATTAGGCCTTGGGATAAAGCGTTATAAATTGTGTTGCGGTAATCAAATGGTTCGAGCAAGTTTGTTCTTACTTAACTCTAATAAGAGTGTTTTATTCAAGCTTATGGTTAATCATTGCTAATTGCCATGAAAATTGTACTCATACATCTTGCATGTATAAGTCGGTATGAAAGGGTGATCACCTTCATTACTGGGTTTGTCCGAAATGTTTGTTCATGTTTAAAACTTGTTCACCAAAAGTTTGTTAAATCTTTAGTTCTCAATTATATTGATGAATTATAGCCCGACTTATTATTCATACTCTTCAATCATGATATATCCTTATATTGTTGTATTTAAACTTGCTGGGCAATTTTCATGCTAACCCTTGCTATATCATGATAAACATTGCAGATAAGGCGAATGCGTTCGGGGAGACAGAAAAAAAAAGTTAATGCCAAGTTCAGTTTGTAATAATTTGTGCGGCTAGTTTGTAATAGTATAGGTGTATAATATGTTATCTGTTAGATAGCTTATGAATTGTGTATAAGTAAAGGTTACTCGACCTTGGGGAAAAGTGTGTAAATTTAATGTATAAACAATTTATGTTTGTATCTTCCGCGAAAAGTTATAGTAAGATTAGCGAACCGAATCCGCGGCGATTTGGGGCCCGGGTTCGGGGGTTGCTACACATACAGTTCATTAAACTAGTCTATAGTTTAATTTTTATCTTTCTACATTACAAGTTTTCACTTGATCTTCTCGCTCATTCACAATCTGAATGGCACTTCATCTGGATACCGTCAGCTTGATCTATACGGGATCCTTAAGTTCTTCTAACATCGTTTGCTAAAAATGTTTTTCATTTAAAGAAAGTGTGAGCATTCAATTGCCCAGCAAATCATAACAGTTGAACAAACAACTTCAAGAATTTAAACATTCTTTTTAGACTTCAATAACCGAACAAGGTTACGAAGCAGCTTGAATAATAGGAATAGTCTTGATTCCTATCATCTTAAAACATTAGTCACATTCACTTTGAAATACTTTCATTCTCTATTCTCTTTCATACACATCCTGTCTGGCTAGAATCAATAGCACAGACTTAACAATAACGGTTCATGTATAAACAGAACATTCTTTTATTGAACAGTTCAAAGATAGAGCAGTTCATCTCACAGAAACACCGAAGTGTTCACATTGTGGCACAAGTCCTCATACGTTCTACCACCTTGCACAAATATCGCACATTCGCACATAGACAGAACTTCTTAAGTTCAACATTTGAGAAGTTTAAGAAACTAGCATTCATTTAAAATATGAATGAAGTTAGGAAACTTACCTTACGCACAGCTACAACTTACGCTGAACTTCTCATTCCAATCCCTATAACACATAAGGAAATAACAAATACACCAATTAGTCATATACTTGACTTACGCATTGGTTTACTTAACTTTACTTCTTAAGGTTCGCGTTCTTGCAATATAATTTCTGTGACTAACTTTCATTCTTAGGTTTTTACGATTTCATGACATACGGAGATGTCTTACTCAATACGTTTATCATCTTTGATGATTTACATTCTTATCTTCTTCTTATAATTTCTCTAGGACTTAGCACACATCGCTTCTCTGCTAGTAGTCCATATGGTACTCTTAGTGGTTTCCCACAAATAACCAACAAACAAGTTCATGTCTCGTCTACACTGCCATCACAGTGAGTTAGATCGGTTGCCAGTTTCGTATATACCTTCGCTCTCTGAAAGAATTGTTTAGCCCAGCTCCCATATGTCAACCATCAAAGGTTACAATTGTACCACTACCTAACTTTCTCTTAACTTATACGAACTATTAAATATAATGTTCGTTAAGTCAATTTTTCATTCCTTTTGGCTTTCTGGCAAGTAATTGCCATACCTCAGAACTCGTTCTTATCCAACTCCCATTCGGCATTCATTAATCTTATTACCGATCAATACGGCTTTCTTGATACCATTCGTATCTTACTTACTACTTTCATCAACATCTAAGTCATACAACCAGGGTATACTTAGAACGTTCGTCCAACGCGAATACAATTCACGAGGATCGTTTACGTATTCAACGTTCACGTTGCTCGTCTCTTAATTTCTCATTCAACCTTTTCTCAAGGTTTTAATTGCTTTCGATCGTTATCCATCCCATGAACTCCATGTTCATTATTCTTTCTTAATGTCAAAGCCATACGGTTCGCTGTATGCTAAGACCGATTGTTCATCGCAACAACGTTGCGTTCACAGAGTCTAAACGCTTTACATTAATCTCTCAATGCCATGTCATAACATCAAAATGTTATACATTAACATCGTCAACCAACGTCTAAGGAATCACAACCATAGCAATCCCTCACGTTCGTTTATCGCGACTATGGTCCCCGGACATCGGTTCCGTAACCCGCATCTACATTCTTTGTCTTTTATTCTCGTTTAATCTTTTCGTTCAACCTTTATTAAAGGTTTAAAACACGTGATTAAGTGTTACATTAGTTGAACATTAAGTTCATATTTCTTTCTTGCACATCCTCGAGTAACTGAGAACTAAAAATCTCATTTACAGGCATTACTTCGCACTTGCGCTTTCTGACGCCGCGTGCCCTTCCTTCCTCTCGCTTTTCTGGGCGAGACCTACTTCTTTCTCCTCTCTTCCACTGGTGGCGCTTCTGGCACGAGTCCTTACTTAGTGGGCGTATTGCGTACCACACTCAAGAAGATTTTTGTACTGTACATGGCGCTGCGGCTCCACAAATTGTACTACAGTTCGCGTTGCGGTGAACTCTTGCAGTGTGCTCGGACACCATTATGCTACTCTGCAAAGATCGGCCTCAAGTACAACTCATGACTGCGGCACTAGAGTATGAAACCTAGAAAATTTTCTAAGTCTTTTACAAGCTTGAGACGCCGATTTCGAAATCTCATAACTTCTTCGTTATAACTCGGAACGAGGTCGTTCCAAAGCCATTCTCTTCTTTATCTTACGTACTTTAATATGCCTCAGACATAACTTCGTTCTGAATCCGTTGACATGCCATTCAATTGGCTTAATCTTAACCCTTCATTCATTTTAACATTTTTAACGTTCTTCGTTCGTTCGTCCGTAATTCGGTCATCCGAACTCGGAATTCGTTCGTTCTTGAGTCCACGACTCACATTTTATACGTTCTCTTACATTCTTATGAAACCCTACACGTTCGGGTTCATTTACTAACTTTCAAATTTTTGTTCTTCTTTTACGAAATTTTCGCCATAACTTCGTTATAGCTTAGTTTTAATCCGTTCTTCATGAACGTTTCTAACGTTCCTAACCAAGCAATAAGCAACTAACTTATACGCGATGGTTTTAAACTTGTCCATGAACAACAATTATTCTACGATGGTTTTAAATTTAACCATCAACAACGTTCTTCGTGTTCTTCGCGTGTTCTTCGCGTTCTTCGTTTGTTCTTCATTTTTAATCGATATTTTGGATTACGATTTCACTTTTTCTTGGAATTTGATGTTATAGAACACCATTCCTTACTTATTTGACCTACTCATTCATAAAATTCATTCGAATCGCTCAAAATCCTTACGAATCTTATACTTCTTTAAGAAATTTAGAAACTAAATTTCTTATTTATTATTTCTTATTTCTTATTTTCTCATGATTTCAACCATATGAAATCATTCTCAATATCTTTTAATCCTTATTCTCATTAAGTTATATTTTTGAACATAAAATCTTAAAGAAAATTTAGAAGAAACTAGTGTTCGGATTACCGTTCTTCTTTATTTCTCTTCCGTTATACCAAGCCGGCGATTCGCTAGCTTTTCTATTTCACGATCACTTTTGATCCGAGCATTCATGCTCACGCTCTTCCTCTTCCTCTCCCAACCGAGTTCTCTCTCTCTCTCTCAAGTTCTAGGATTTTCAAAATCCTAGAAAATGAAAATCTAGCTTTCTATTTATAGAAAACAGAAGCTAGGGGCAAAATAGTCATTTCGCCCCTAAAATCACTATTCCCACCTCCTTAACAACTTAGCCACCAAGTTACTAGGCCACCACCCTTACTTGGTGGCCAAGTGGCCGGCCCACATGCCCCATGGGTCACCCCATGGATTGCCCCAATGGTTCTTACCCATCCGTTTACCCATCGGTTCGATCCGCGGTTTCTTTTCTTGGTTTGGGCCTTAACCCTAATTCTTACTGGGCCTAACTTGGGCTTGATTTCAAAAATCATTGGGCTTGACATAATCCAAGTCCAATTGGATTCTAAAAAGTCCATGAACACAAAGTCCATTAAGACTAATCGTATTCTACGCATTCTTTTCTCGTATTCTCGTAATCTCTTCGTATTTAACTCGTACGATATTCGTATTATACATCGTACTATTCTTCTTTCTATACTCGTATAATAACTCGTATCATACTCGTATTTCTCACGCATAATAACCCTAGTTATTATACGTACTCATTACATTCGCGGAACTCACTTTCCCTAAACCTTAGGTTTTGAGTCCGCAGGTGAAAACTTCGTTTTTGCCATAACTGAAATATTATTGAATATTCCATCACGTCTAAAGATTTCACGCAATCAATAACTTCTCGGAATTTCAAAATAAATCTCCGAGTAGAAATGGGTGAATAGTGCCTATTTCGTCTTTTTCCCCGGAAATATTTTTGTTCCCGGAAAACTTTCGTTTTCGTCTTGAAAATTCTTACTCGTTAAATCTAGCTCGTAGCCAGAATCCTCCCGACTTATAACCATCCTTGGTTATAAAACGATTAATAAACACATATCATAGAATAGTATTAATAAAAATTCATTTTATTAATAACTAATTCTTTAAATCTTAATTTCTAGACAATCCGGATTTTCGGGTTGTCACATCCTTCCCCCCTTATAAAAATTCCGTCCTCAGAATTTCTTCAAACCATACCCATACACGGGTCATCACATTTAGCCCTTCTTCACAGAATTTTTTCCTCGAAATTTTAACTTACTCTTCTTCTCAACTTCTCTTCAAAGAAGTTATTATCTTTTAAACATTCCCTACCCTTCATAACTTATCAAGAATCATGAAGTTAAAGGAATAACGAGAAATATAAAGATTCCTTTAAAACATTTCATACTTTTGCTGAGGGGTCAAATTGACCATGAACTCTTACTAGGTTTACCAACATGACGCCGTTACCTTTCTTTCCACGGTCAGTTTACAATCACAAAGAAGGTAAACTACCTCTTCCATACGTAGGTGATCAACCCATCGTATAACCCCATTTCGGAGTATGTTCACCTCAGACTTTCTCCGTAGATTCTGCACCAAAACAATTTGGTTTGGCATAGCTCTTCAAAGAAAGCTCGATTTTCTTTTAATCATGGCATACCATTCGTCTTAGCCAAATCAAGTAGCTTAGACCATACCAATAAATTGGACATCAACTTTTAACATTCGTCTAGTCAACTCAATTGACATCGGCTACTTCTTTAAATTCTTTCGCAATACATCAAAACGTTTTATGACGTCATGATACAACACTCTTCACAATACATTGAGGACTTCGTCAGGTTTATAACCGTCATTATACATCATACCATAGCGGGTTGTTGATCCTAAGATCAAATCCACACCGAGTTTAATTGCATTAATAACTCCATCCTTTTACCATCTTTGCATCAAATGCAATCGATGATATAAAATTCATTTTGGTATTTTAAACCAATTTACATCTAAATTTGAAACAATTAGCATGTACATACCAAGAATAGTTCTTTAAAATCCATTGGTTCCAAAAGCTGAACTAATTCTTTCATTTTCAAAATGCGGACATCAGCACGATTTCAAGAAATTTTGAAATCTAGCATAGCTAGATGACTTGGAATATCCTATTCTCTATCTTCTTTCATTGTCTTACTTACGACAATACTTAATCTTCTCTAGCACCTTCAATGCTAAGTCTACTGAAAATACTTACTTTCAGTTTAAACATTCCTATACCTTAGTATAGTTCATCAAATTACCATACTTTATGTGTTTAGGAACTTTCCACAACCATATGTGTTTAAGAACTTATCTTCGCAATATGTAATCCAAGGACAAATCAAGGACTATCCATATGCCTAGGGCTCAGAAACATATCATATAACTATGAGTCACAAACTTCTCATAAGTATGAGTTTCAAGAACCCGCACCTATCTTATCATTCTCTACCTATCAAGTATATACATGAGAAAAGATTCACCTTCTAGTCATATACATCTTGATAGCACGACCAATTTTAATGATTATCACTGTAATAAACTGAATGGTTGTTACACCAAGCACAAACCTCTGCCTATACAAAGATTCATACAACTCAGCCATCAAATGAGTCCTCAATTCAAATCTTACAACTTCTAACTTTCTCTTTACTTAATACGAATTTTCTTTAATTAAGATACTATCCTTTACAACTCAATTTGAGTTCTTCTTCCGTCTTTCTTACCAGAGTACAATTCATTCATAGCATTAGCTATAAATCATTCATCATTTAACGTTTCATCTCATATTATACGATTTACAATGATCACGTGGTGATCTTCTTATCCTTATCTTTACGATTATAGTCTTAGGTACTCATACCTAAGGTTTATAACCTATCAGCTCTGATACCAACCTATAATGCCCCGAAATCCGGTCTATCTTCATACCCGGATTTCGTACGTCACGAATACATCATTCATCCAACATACATCATTATATACTGAAATATAATAACATACATTCTAAATTCCCAGGTTCTAAAACCTTATAACCTTTCTCATTACAAATAATTATAATTACATTATTCCTTTCATCTTACAAGAGTGACTTTTATCCGCCACCAAGGATATATACAGTTCATTAAACTAGTCTATAGTTTAATTTTTATCTTTCTACATTACAAGTCTTCACTTGATCTTCTCGCTCATTCACAATCTGAATAGCACTTCATCTGGATACCGTCAGCTTGATCTATATGGGATCCTTAAGTTCTTCTAACATCGTTCGCTGAAAATGTTTTTCATTTAAAGTAAGTGTGAGCATTCAATTGCCCAAAGAAGTCATAACAAATAACAAACAACTTGAGAATTTAAACATTATTTTCGGACTTCAATAACCGAACAAGGTTACGAAGCAGCTTGAATAATAGGAATAGTCTTGATTCCTATCATCTTAAAACATTAGTCATATTCACTTTGAAATACTTTCATTCTCTATTCTCTTTCATACACATCCTGTCTGGCTAGAATCAATAGCACAGACTTAACAATAACGGTTTATGTATAAACAGAACATTCTTTTATTGAATAGTTCAAACATAGAACAGTTCATCTCACAGAAACACCAAAGTGTTCACATTGTGGCACAAGTCCTCATACGTTCTACCACCTTGCACAAATATCACACATTCGCACATAGACAGAACTTCTTAAGTTCAACATCTGAGAAGTTTAAGAAACTAGCATTCATTTAAAATATGAATGAAGTTAGGAAACTTGCCTTACGCACAGCTACAACTTACGCTGAACTGCTCATTCCAATCCCTATAACACATAATGAAATAACAAATACACCGATTAGTCATATATTTGACTTACGCATTGGTTTACTTAACTTTACTTCTTAAGGTTCGCATTCTTGCAATATAATTTTACGGTAAGGGATATTATTTGTTGTACTCGTTAGGGGTATTCCTTCTTTCTTATTGGTGAAATTCTTTTGTTATTCCATTCTTTATTATTCTATTGGAATAACTCAGATATCGCGGGATACCCTATACTTGGTGAAATTCTTCTGTTATTCCATTATTTATTATTCTGTTAGAACATCCTGTCTGTGCGTTTACGCATGACCTAGTTCCGTTGTTTATTATTCATTGAATATCATGTCGTAGCCATTGCGTTCTACGCATGACTGCTTTCTATTATTTATTATTCATTGGAATATCCTATCCGTATGCGTTCTGCACGACCGATTCCATTATTTATTATTCTATTGGAATAACCTGTCTTTGCGGTCTATCGTATGCCTGGTGATTTCTTTAGTTATTCCATTCTTTATTATACTCAGTTGGTTAAAGTTTTGACTTCTATACCCGTAGTGCATTGATGGATAGTTGTTGGCATTTTCATGACCATTGATGAATACATGAATATCCTTGGATGTGGTGCATGGATAGTTTATGGCTGTGATACTAATGAATATCCTTGGCCGTAGTGCAGGGATGATGTGAATTATTTATTAAGTTGAGTCTCAGCGATAAAAGTCAAGAAAAACCTTTTAAATCATAGAAGATAGTAGGTTTTATTCTCTACTTGACTCTTCTAATGGATTGTTTGTTCCGCTGCAGTTAAACTTGATGTTTGTTATATTTTATCAGTTTAACAATGTTGAAGGCTAATGATAATTTATTCTGTATTATCTTAGTCATAATATTTCTTACTGGGCTAGTTGAGCTCACCCTTTTTTTCTTTCATTGTTCTCTTCAGGAAATGAGAACATAGCAGGGACTAGTCGGAGAACAGATTAATGGTCCAGATAATAGCATTAGTAGTCCTCACTATTCTATGAAATAGTTTGATAATAAATGTAATGAGGACCCCATTGAGTTTGTATATTGTCTAGATGATAATATTTGTATTAAAACTCATAGCATATGTTTAGTCGTATTTTACACTACTATTGTATAATTAAGTTATATTTAAATTTTGTACCATGTATTTAGCGACTCAGAATAGGTGATGTATACCGATTTTGGGAGCGTCACACAAGTTTTTATTAAGATAAGCCCTAAATAAATCAAAGCAAGCCCAAGTGTTTGATAATTAAAAGTCCAAGCTAAACTAATTGATGCAAGCCCAAAGGATGATCCATTAACTAAATAGGATCCATGGGGCAACCTATGGGTGAAGTAGTGAGCAAGAACCTTATGTGATGAGCAAGTACTTTAAGTGATGGCCAAGATTACTTAATGAGCAAGACATGAATAGTAAGGAGGTTAAGTTAAGGATGTGACACCCCCAAATCCGGGAACTTCAATTCCACAGGATTTGGTGTTCACTGCACAAATATCATCTATCTATCTACCCATAATAAATGCAACCCATGCAATAGATAGAATTAAAGTCTTTCCCTTAAGGGTTACAACATCCGAATAATAATAATACAATCCCAGGTTAAACTAACCTTAAACATCTGTGCGGAATCATAAACAAATAAGTCTTAAACAACATCATTAACTCAAGTCTTAAACATCAATACATCATCTAATAAAGATAACAATTCTTCATCACTTGTTAACCTTGCCCTTGCCTTTAATACTGGAAGGTTCGTCAGTTCTTTCATTCTTAACTGCAATGTTATTATTAAGAAAGAGTGAACACTATTGCCCACAAGTATAACAATGAAATAACAGTATAATAACATGCGAGTAAATCAAAGACATCTGAATAAAAGCTCAACTTTTGAATCAAGAATGAATAACAAGAATCAAAAGAATTCTGAGGGTCATAAGACCTTGAACTATGTCCTAGGTTATCAAGGGTTATACTTGAAACCTTTAACATCATAAGACTATGAACCTTTCTTCTCGTACTCGGAAACGACCCTTAGTACCATCTTGTGCATAATATCTTAACGCTAACGAAGATAAGTAAATCCTTTTGCGGGGTTGTTCATCTCGATTTGACATTCGAGTCCGCACTAAAGGAAGTTTGGTTTGGATAATTCAATAAGGGTTCTGAAATTTAGAACGTTCATCAACTAAGGACTAGTTGAATCAATAAAGTTCACTAGTCTAATAAGGTTCAACAATAATGATATTCGATTTAAATAATAATCTCAAGAAGTATACAATAGAACAATTATTGTATAGTTGAATCATGCTTTGAAAAGCTAATCAATCTTTAATATAACATTTGAACTTGAATAATAGTAATGATAATTTACTCGAGGTAAATAATAAACTTGAACAATAATGACAAGTAGGGTTAGGAAACTTGCCTCGTGCGTAGATTACACTTTAACTAAGCACGTTCTTTGAATTTAATCCTACATGCCATTCACATTCATAATACCAGTTAATTATAACTTAGCTAATCATCATAAACTCATTCTTTTGTCTGACTTTGATTATTAACTATACTTAGTTAATTTACCACTTTGTCACATAATTTATACTTAATGAATAACAAGCTAATTATGTATTCAGTAATTCGATCCACATGCAATTATGTTATTTACATGCTAAGTATCTATTTAACATCTCATTATACTTATAACATAATTTTATGTTCATTACATTAAGTTACTAACACATTGCTAGACTTAAACACTTTAAAAAATTAGTTTCGAACTTTTCGGAAGTGGCGTATTTGTGGCTACCATCTTTATATCGGGTACTTACTTTCGACGCGACGACAGCGATAGCGCCATGGCCTTTTGAATATATTGGATTGGTAACCTTTATGGTACGGCAAACTAAAATCTGCTCGTAATTATGCGAAAATTGCGTAACACGACCAAAAAATTCCAATTAAATTATCACTACACGAATTTAATCATACCCACATGTTAGAATTCGTATATAATCATTACCCAACATTTTTAAAGTGATTTTAACCCACTAAAACACATAATCACAGAGTTTAAGCATGCAATTTCACTGACTTTGATGTTCTTGAAGGTTTTGAAAATAAAACATGAAAATTTAATACTACGAATTCGTTATAAGTCTAAATTCAACCATTCAAGTTTCATTTACTTCATCTTAACATGCCTAATCATATACAAGTATAAATTTTACAAAGCCATTTATGGTTGACATATTAAGTTACGTATAAGGGCCATATGGCCAAAACCCAAACTCTGTAAATTTTTTGAAATAGCAAGTCATCGTATACTGAAACTTATGATATGGAATCATATAAAATATATATAAAACATGTTATGCTACTCGAATTATTACATGTATCCCTAACCCAATTTCCCAATTTACAGAAATTCCACAGAACTTGAATGAAATCCATTTTGATAAAACTAACTGACGTAAAATATGAGAATTGGGTTGGAGAGTATTACCCAAAGCGTAGATGAACAAGGATGACGATTTTTATCTACCTCAATCACAGTACTCACAATCTCTCTCAAAATTTCTCAATTTTATCTGACAATTCTCAAACTCTCTCCCTCTCTGCTCTTCCAAACTTAGAATAATAATAATAAAAAGAAGACGTCTGATAATTAAAGGAGAAGAACTGACGCAGAAGTGGTCAGTTGGCCCAATCATGGGTTAACTGCTGATAACTCCCCCTAGGGCCTTGTTTGGCTTAGCAAGAATAGATTACAAAATCATTTAATTTAATAAAGCTTTATCACATAGTTTAGTAAATGTCACACTCCTTTATAAAATAAATCAATATCTTATTTAATTTACTTTAATTAAAATCTAATAATTTCTCATAAATTCACATAGTCATATATTTAATTTACTCATTAATAAATAATGTCAAATTATTAACTCTCTAATTAATAATTAAATTAATTAAATAACATCATGCTTAATTAAATATTTTATTTAATTCAATAAGCTCACATAATTACATATTTGAATAATAATTATTCTCTACATTAATTTAATAAATGTAACACATATAATTAAATTAATCTACCACAATTGCATCAAATAATTATTAAATCTAATAATTAAATCATCAAAAAATATTTATTTAATTCAATAAATATTAAAATTAATTTACAAAATCTCGTTCGTCACAAAGGAGGTGGGATGCCCAATGACCTTATTACCTTAACCATAGCTCTTCTATAAATAGCTAGCTTATTTTTGCAACGGTTGCTTGTTATTTCATCCAACAAACTCTCTCACAAACAACTTAATTGTTAGAGCAGATAAGCACTTTGAGCCTAACTTTTCATTAGTAGATTTCCAAAGCAAGAGAAGTAATCTTCAAAGGTAATTGATCTTCTCTCTTCTATCTCTATCATGGTAGGTTGATAAGAGAAGTGTAATCTAATGAACTTAGATGCTAAGAACATAAGGGAAGTGGATAAGCAATGGACTTAAGCCGAATAAGTTATGAACTTTTGGAATACACCTATGAACTTGTTATTTGATTAACTAAAGAAGTTTGTATGAATGATAAGATATAAACATGTAGCTTAAAGGACTTAATTAAGAATAAGTCATAAGAAAATGAAAGTCTTGTATGGTGTAATATGTTAAATTATGAACTTATAAGAATAAGGTATAAGATAAATTGAAGGTAGGTTGTTGTACCATGTAAGTTAAGATGTCTAGATATTGAAATGAATGTATTTGGAAAGATGAACAAATCACTAGTAATTAGGTTTTGCCAGAATTCACACGATTGGACGATAATCGTCGAATTCGTGAAATTCTCGGAATGGAAGTCGTATTTTGTGTTTGAACTCAGAAACATTGGTTTTCGATGGAGAAAAGTCGTATTTGGTATTATAGAGTTGTGGACTCGAAAATGGTCAGATTCTGAATTAGAATGAAGAAACGAGCATTGAACATTCACGAACGTTTATCGTTTATCGTTAAAAATGGACTAATATGTGTAATTTTAGCAAATGAAGTCGAATATATAAAATTCTTGCATGAACACGTAGAGTATGTAATTTGTGAACCGTAGGCTCTTGAACGAGCCAATCTGGACTTATAACGAAGGAGTTACGAGTCCGAGAATCTCACCATTTGAAAAATCATCAAACATTTACGTATGCACGAGTCGCCACAAGACGACTCCAAGCCATTTAGTCGCATCCACAACAAATACGCTAAAGTGAGCCTCACCCACAGAACTCGCGCAGCAGTATGCGGCGAAGTAACAAAGGGACTCCACCGTGGCTTGTACCGAGTCCCGATTCTGGTCAATAATAGGTGACGACGCAGTGCGACACTAAGAGTAAATAGCCCCGTATTAGCATTACAAATTTTATAACCTAGAAAATAAAGAATGTTTACATGGATAGTAATTGATGAACACTTAATTAAGTATCCTAATGAAACATTGTTAAGACATAATTAAGCCTTAAGTATGATCACTCAGGGTTAAAGAAAGTCAATTGCATGTTAACATAAGAATGAAGTAACGGAAAGTCGAAACCAATAATAACAAATCTAATATGTAATTAGATTGAGAAGAAGGGTAAGATTCTTTAGGAACCATGTATATTATTCATGACCAAATGTGCTATGTGATGTTATCATCTACTGTAGAGACCTTAAAGACCTACAGTGCACGTGTTATATCTATAAGCAGATGCAAAAGGCAAGTACTCTAACCCTTGTTCCAGTTCGATCTGGACAAGTCTTTGTGATTCATGTATTCTCTGCATGAGTTAATGTCTGATGAAGTCAAAGCCAATTCTTTCGGCTAGACTTATGCTATGATTAATCTATCAAGTGTTGACAATGATTTACCAAACTAATACTATTATGGTTTTCAAAAGTAGATGAAGTATGCTAAACTGTTTTGTCGTCAAACGACAGGCACGTGAGGTTTCCATAATTTAAATGTATACACGTTTAATGAATGTAGTGTTGATCAACATAGAGTACTATAGGCAGATCACCTAGACGTGCTCGTATGTTATGCCGGACCTACGGACTTGGTGTCGGGACGTCTTTTTCAAAGTACTTATGAAATGCTTATGGTCTTGAATCAGAATTGATGTTTTACATAATATTGTTGTTGTAAAATGTTTTGAATGAAAAGAAGTGCTATTTTGAATTATCAATAGTACTTTGTAACTATTATTCAGTTATTGAAGATATACGATTCCTATGTTTCAAGCATGCTATTTTCTTAGAATTGTTGTACTTGCTGAGCTAGTTAGGCTCATTCTTACTTGAACCATATGAATGCAGCTAAGACCGAACGAATCGATGGATCTGGCAAGGATAAAGGGAAGGCGAAGGCGAACCCATAGATTACATATGTAATAGTATAGGTTTTGTAAGAATAATATTTGATATTATGACAAAGACAAATGTATTGGTTGTAAAGAACCTGGGGAATGTAAATATTCTTTTTTATATATATAAGACATATCCGTTCTTTTGAGGTATTTCAATTGAATGTTTATGTGAACTGTAGCACCGTGTAGCACCATCTATCGGGTTGGAATATACCCGGATTTGGGGGCATCACAGGTTGGTATCAAAGCATTAGGTTATAAAACTTAAGGGGGGGGGGGGGAATAAAACCTGAAGTCATAACCTTAAGAAAAGTCAAAGAACAAAATATGGAAGTTAACCTTATAAAAATGCATTATATATATTTTGTGTTTTTATTATTTTACTAATGTGTACTAATCAAACTTTTGTGTTGTTGTAGATGTCAGGAGGAAATAGAGACGTACAGGTAGTCAGTGAAGGATCGGTTAATAAGGTAGAGATTATACCGAGCCCCATAGCAGCAGATCCCGAGATAGTGGTGGTTGAGTCCGAGACTCTCGAAAAGTTTAGATCTCATGTCGATGATTTGACGTGGCATGATAGAAGAAGAGGTGGAGGTAGTGTCCTTCAATCCTGTAGCAATAGCAGCAGAGATGGCTCCAGGGGAGTCAATGATGTCACTGTTTATGTCAGTATTGGATAGAAACATCCACTACTGTCAGGAGGTTAAGGAGCTGAAGGCAGAGCTCCAAGCAATTATAGAAGACAAGACGGACGTGGAGTCTATGTGGGAACATGAGCGTGACTAAAGGGTTTTGGCTAAGGACAAGGTCCATGAGCTGAAATAGGAGGTCTTTGAGCTCAGGGGGGAGCTAAAGACCAAGAAGCAGAAGATAGGGAGAATATCTTATATTCATAGGAGTTCTCATGAGAATTTCCAGCTACAGGTAGCTGGTTATCCCGTTGAGGCAGGGCAGACGCAGCATACTATCAGTCGTGATATTATTGCCGGTCTTGCCAAGGCAGATTTTGAAAATGCCTTAAGGCAAATGTGATCTAGTAGTGGCTAGAATAGATAGATATGTACATATTTTGTATCTAGTAGTGACGTAAAACCCTCTTTTGTATAATCAAGGGTAGCCTTTTGTAAATCCCAATTTTTGGAAAGCAATTGTGGGGAAGTAATGTATTCAGCTGAGGCTGTGTAATGTAACCGATGTAGTATTATACTACAATGAATCAATATAAGTTTTTTTCGAAAAATGTTGAGTAATGAATGTATAAGTTATTGTTTAAAATTAAATAATAACTAACTGACAGGAAATGGATAATAACAAAATGTGTGTTTATTGTAACAACAAAATGCCGCCAAGAAGAGTACCACGTAATCAGGGTGCGAACACAAACCAAACGGAGGGAGGTCCGGTTAACCCCATGCAGGAGTTCGTAAATCTATTAAATGCAGCATTTAATAGAACTGGGGCTAACATCCCCATAAATCCTGGTTTAGTACGAGCTACTACGTTTAAGGACTTTAAGAGTGTGGGTACGATGGATTTCAAAGGAACTACGGACCCTATCGAAGCCCAAACATGGGTAAGGGAAATCAAGAAAGCATTTGTGATAGCAAATGTTGATGAGGCCCAGAAGGTTGCCTTTGCAACCTAAATGATGAAGGGAGAGGCCAACTTTTGGTGGGAGGCCAATCAGGCTAGGGCCGGGATAGAAGCTTTAACGTGGGTGAGGTTCAAGGAAATATTCTATGAGAACTACTTTCCCATGAGCATGAAAGGAAAGATGGAGATGCAGTTTCTAGATTTGAAACAAGGGGACATGACGGTTCCCCAATACGCCACCAAGTTTAATGAACTTGCAAGGTTCGCTCCACATCAAGTGGATACTGAGGTGAGGAAAGCTCGACGGTTCGAGCATGGCTTGAAACCCTGGCTAGATAACCGTATTTTAGTATTCCAAAGTACTTCCTTTGGAATCATTTTAGAGAAGGCAATAATTGCCGAAGGTGGTAGAGAGGCGTTCAGCCAATACCACAAGGACAAGAAAAGCAAGGGGAAAGTGGACGGGGGAGTAAAGATCGAGGGTGCCAGCGGGAGTGGCGAAGGTTATAAGAGGAAGGTAATTAGCTCTGGGAGTATCGGAGTGAAACAAGGAGACCCGAAGAGGAGGATGGAGGCCTGCAAAACCTGAGGAAAGACTCACTTAGGAGTCTGTCTCAAAGGTAAGGTCGTGTGTTACAACTGTGGACAGGAGGGGCATATTACGCCTAAATGTCTGAGTTTGAAGAAAAACTATGGATGCTTTGTGTGTGGGTCAACTAACCACATGGCAAAGAACTGCCCGAAGAAGGGGACAGACGGGAATAAGGGCACCAATAGTGGTAAGTTAACTATTGGGGGTCCAACGCAGTCGGGTAGGCCGATGGCCCATACCTTTAACATGACCATCCAAGACGCGATGGCCTCGGGGGACGTAGTCGCAGGTATTATTCTGATCAATGACTTAAATGCATACGTACTGTTTGACTCGGGTGCTACCTGTTCGTTTATCGCATGTGATTTTGCTAGACGATTAGGATTACTTCCCAAAAAGTTGCGTATACCTTTGAATATTAAGATAGAAAACGAAGAGATAATTCATGTTGAAGATATTCATAAGAGTTGTAGCGTAGACATACGAGGTTGTAAATTATCGGTAGATCTGATATCGATAAAGTTAGGAGAATTCGACATAATTCTCAGAATGGATTGGTTAATTAATCATGGGGCAATTATAGATTGTCAAAAGAAATGCGTAAATATTAAAACATCAAGACAATCTCATGTAATATTTTATGGGAACAAATCGCCGGGGTGTTTGTGTTGTCTTACTATTACACAAGCTAGGAAATTATTGAGGAAGGGGTGTGTAGGCTATTTGTGTCATGTGGTTGATACCCAGAGAGTGGGGGTGACCATGGAACAAATACCTATAGTGAGTGAGTTCATGGATGTATTTCCGAGTGAGTTGCCAGGTCTTCCACCGGATAGGGAGACCGAGTTCATAATAGATATTGTGCCAGGAGCGGCACCAGTTTCCAGGGCACCGTATCGTATGGCGCCAGTGGAGATGAAGGAGTTTATGATATAGTTGCAAGAGCTGCTGGATAGGAAGTACATTCAACTGAGTGTTTCGTCATAGGGAGCATCGGTACTGTTTGTCAAGAAGAAGGACGAATCGTTAAGACTTTGTATCGACTATCGAGAGTTGAACAAGTTAACGGTAAAGAATAAGTATCCATTGCCCAGGATCGATGATCTTTTTGATCAGTTGAAAGGGGAAAAATATTTTTCCAAAATAGATTTAAGGACAAGGTATCATCAGCTGAAGGTTAGAAATGAAGACGTACCAAAGACGGCATTCAGAACTCGTTATGGTCATTACGAGTTTCTGGTGATGTCATTTGGGTTGATTAATGCACCAGCTGCATTTATGGATATGATGAACAGAGTGTTCAAACAATATTTGGACAAGTTCTTTGTGGTGTTTATCGATGATATTCTAGTCTACTCTAAGACGCCAGAAGATCATGCTTAACACCTAAGAATAGTGTTGGAGACATTAAGAAAGGAGAAGTTACATGCGAAGTTCACTAAGTGTGAATTTTGGTTATAAAGGGTACAATTTTTAGGTCATGTCATTGACCATGAGGAGATTTCAGTAGATCCAGCAAATGTGGAAACCGTGATGAATTGGGAACAACCGCAAACACCGATGGAGGTGCAGAGTTTCCTAGGGTTAGCGGGTTACTATCGGAGATTTATTCAGGATTTTTCGAAGATAGCTACTCCGTTCACTAACTTGACAAAGAAGGCGGTAAAGTACGTATGGACTGAGAAATGCGAAGACAATTTTGAAAAACTGAAAAAGAGATTGAGTAAAGCGCCTGTTTTGTCATTACCCGATGACACAGGAAATTTTGTAGTTTATAGTGATGCTTCGCATAAAGGACTTGGTTGCGTTCTCATGCAGCATGTCAAGGTCATTGCGTATGCATCTAGGCAGTTGAAGGATTATGAGAAAGTTTACCCTATTCATGATTTAGAACTGGCCGCGGTAGTGTTTGCCTTAAAGATATGGAGACATTATCTTTATGGGGGAAAGTGTGAGATATACACGGACCATAAGAGTCTAAAATATATCTTCACACATAAGGAGTTGAATATGAGGCAGATGAGATGGCTGGAGTTGATAAAGGATTACGACTGTGAAATCTTGTATCACCCTGGAAAAGCTAATGTTGTGGCCGACGCCTTGAGTAGAAAGGGTCGGGAGAAGTTGTCTATGTTAACGGCTCAAACTGAGTTAATAACAGAGATGACTAGGATGGAGTTGGAAGTGAAGTTGCCAAGTGAGGTGAAACAGAGACTATTTGTTACAGAGATTCAATCTACTATCCTAGAGAGAGTCAAGGAGGTGCAGCTCAAAACGGATGAGTGTGACCAAATGAAGAAGAGGTTGACCAATGAACAAGATATTAAGTTTAGTCTTGATAATGAGGGATTATTAAGATTCGAAGGAAGAATTTCGGTTTCGAATGAGATGGAATTAAAGGAGCAAGTTTTACAAGAGGCTCACAGTTCAAGGTACTCGATTCATCCCGATAGCACCAAGATGTATCAAGACATTCGACGTAGTTTTTTGTGGCCGAATATGAAGAGACAAATAGCGGAGTATATGAGTAGGTGTTTGACTTGTCAAAGAGTTAAAGTCGAACATCAACGACCAAGTGGCTTGTTACAACCATTAGAAATTTCGGAGTGGAAGTGGGAGCATATCACGATGGACTTTGTGGTGGGACTTCTGACTACTCAGAAGGGATATGATGCGATTTGGGTAATAGTGGACCGGTTGACAAAGTCGGCTCACTTTTTGCCAATTCGGGTGAAGTATAACTTAGATCAATTAGCGAAACTCTATGTTAAGGAAATTATTTCCAGACATGGAGTACCAGTTTCGATTGTGTCAGACCGTGACCCACGATTCACATCAAACATCTGGAGAAGTCTGCAAGAGCAGTTGGGGACGCAGTTGAAATTGAGTACGGCATATCATCCACAAACCGATGGACAGAGCGAGAGGACAATTCAGATGTTAGAGGATATGTTAAGATCTTGCGTCATGGATTTCAAGGGTAGTTGGGATGATCATCTACCATTAGTAGAGTTTGCGTATAACAACAGTTATCATGCAAGCATAGGTATGTCGCCGTATGAAGATTTATATAGGAGGAAGTGTCGAACGCCATTGTATTGGGATGAAGTGGGAGAACGCAGAATGCTAGGACCAGGATTGGTGCAGCAAATAGCGGATATAGTGAAACTAATACGTATGCGTCTGGTAGCAGCTCAGGATAGACAAAGGAAGTTTATAGATTTTCACCGAGTGAATAAGGAGTTCGAGGTAGGCTCGTATGTATTTCTAAAGGTATCTCCCTAGAAAGGAAATATACGCTTTGGAAATAAGGGAAAGTTAAGTCCCAGGTTTATAGGACCATACCTGAATTATTATTACATAATCCATCCTCCTTTATTATTATATCATTACGTAATTCTCAGAAATTCAAAAATAATTCCCGAGCAGAAATCAGTGAATAGTGTTTTTTCAGAAAATTTCTCGTAAAGCTTTTATTTTCATCTTAGAAATTCAAACACTATAATTCCTGTAACGCCCCAAAAAATCGAGCCAATTGTAAATACGTTTATAATGAATAAAATAATATTATTTGTTATTATTATGTGTGAACAAGATGTATGTCGTTCTATAACCTAGAAACGTTGGATCATCGTAGTATTTGAACCTCGTGAGCGAATTAAAGTTTTTGAATTTCCAAGACGAAAATAAAAGCATTCTGAGAAATTTTCTAAAAAACACTATTCATTGTTTGTCGCTCGGGAATTATTTTTGAACTTCCGAGAAATACATAACGTTATAATATCAAGGCGAGATGGATTATGTAATAATAAACTAAGTATGGAAAACGCAATATTTTGCACGTGGACTTAAATTGAGAATGTAAGTATTAAAAGCTAATGAAAGGAATTGATATATGATATATATAAGTCCAATAAGACAAAGGTGCAAACCTATGTGGGATTAATATCAAGCCCAAGTGTTTATTAAGATAAGCCCTTAGTAAATCATAGCAAGCCCAAGTGTTTGATAATTAAAAGTCCAAGCTAAACTAATTGATGCAAGCCTAAAGGATGATCCATTAACTAAATAGGATCCATGGGACAATACAGGTGCTTCACTCAGCCTTTTCTTCAGTTCTTGAAAATTGTCTTCACACTTCTCCGTCCATACATACTTCACCGTCTTCCTCGTCAAGTTAGTCAATGGAGTAGCTATCTTCGAAAAATCTTGAATAAATCTCCGATAGTATCCTGGTAACCCTAGGAAACTCCACACCTCATTCGGCGTTTTCGGTTGTTCCTAATTCATCATTGCTTCCACCATCGCTAGATCCACTGAAATTCTTTCTCGATCAATAACATGACCCAAAAACTGTACCATTTCTAGACAAAATTCACACTTACTGAATTTCGCATACAACTTCTCCTTCCTTAGTATCTCCAACACTATCCTTAGATGTTCAGCATGATCTTCTGTCGTCTTAGAATAGACTAGAATATCATTGATAAACACAACAATGAACTTGTCCACGTATTGTTTGAGCACTCTGTTCATCATATCCATAAATGCAGCTGGTGCATTTGTTAACCCAAATGACATCACCAGAAACTCGTAATGGCCGTAACGTGTCCTGAATGACGTCTTAGGTACATCTTCACTTCTAACCTTCAACTGATGATACCTTGTTCGCAAATCTATCTTAGAAAAATAATGTTCCCCTTTCAACTGATCAAAGAGATCATCGATCTTGGGCAATGGATATTTAGTGTTTATCGTTAACTTGTTCAACTTTCGGTAGTTGATAAAAAGTCGTAACGATCCATCCTTCTTTTTCACAAAAAGTACCAGTGCTCCCCACGACGAAACACTCAGTTGAATGTACTTTCTATCCAATAGTTCTTGTAACTGAACCATTAACTCTTTCATCTCCACTGGCGCCATATGGTACGGTGCCCTTGAAACTGGTGCTGCTCCTAGCACAATGTCTATCACGAATTCAGTATCCCTATCCGGCGGAATACCTAGCAATTCACTTGGAAATACATTAATGAATTCTTTTCACTATAGGTATTTGTTCCATCGTTGACCCCACTCTTTGGGTATCAACAACATGGCACAAATAGCCTACACATCCATTCCTCAACAACTTCCTCGTTTGTGTCATGGTAAGAAAACACGGACATCACGACGATTTATTACCATAAAACACTATATGGGGCTGTCTTAACATTCTAATGTTTACACATTTCTTCTAACAATATATAATTACACCATGGTTAAACAACCAATCCATCCCGAGAATTACATCAAGTTCTCCCAACTTTATCGGTAACAAATCTACCGATAATTTACAACCTCGTATATCTACACAACAACTCCTATGTATATCTTTAACAGGAATTATTTATTCGTTCCCTACCTTGATATTCAAAGGTATAAGCAATCTTTCGGGAAGTAATCCTAAGCGTCTAGCAAAATCACATGCTATGAAAGAACAAGTAGCACCCGAGTCAAATAACACGTAAGCATTTATATCATTGATTGGGATAATACTTGCAACTACAACCCCGGATGCAACTGCATCTTGGACTGTCATGTTAAAGGTATGGGCCATCAGCTTACCCATCGGTGTTGGACCACCAATAGCTAACTTACCGCTATTAGCGGCCTTATTCCCGTCCGTCCCCTTCTTCGGGCAGTTCTTCGCTATTTGATCCGTCGATCCATACACGAAGCATCCATGATTTTTCTTTGAACTTGGACAGTGAGGCAAAATGTGTCCCTCATGTCCACAGTTGTAACACACGACCTTCCCCTTGAGACAAACTCCTAAATGAGTCTTCCCACAGTTTTTGTATGCATGCATCCTTCTCTTAGGATCCCCTTTCTTCACTCTGATATTCCAAGAGTTAAATATCTTCCTCTTCTGCCCATCGCCACTACCACGGGCTCATTCGATCTTCACTCCCCCGTCTACTTTTCCCTTGTGGTATTGGCTTAGTGCCTCATTACCACCTTCGGCAATAATTTCCTTCTTCATTATGGTCCAAAAAGAATTACTTTGGGCCATAGATATTCGGCTATAGAGCAAGGGTTTCAAGCCCTACTCAAACCTCCTAGCCTTCTTCACCTCAGTATCCTCCTGATGTGGAGAAAACCTTGCTAACTCATTGAACTTGGTAGCGTATTGGGGAACCGTCATCTCCCTTAGTTTTAACTCTAGAAACCGCATCTCCATCCTCCCCTGCATACTTGTGGGAAAGTAGTTCTCAAAGAAAATCTCCTTGAACCGCATCCACGTAAGGTTCTCTATACCAGCCCTAGCCTGGTTCACCTCCCACCAGAAATTGGCTTCTCCCTTCATCATGTAGGTAGAAAAAGCAATATTTTGCCCCCCATCGATATTTGCAATAACAAATGCCTTCTCTATTTCTTACACCCAAGTCTGGGCTTCTATTGGGTCCGTAGTTCCTTTGAACTCCGGCGGACCGACACTCTTAAAATTCTTAAAAGTAGTAGCTCGTACTACTACAGGATTTACGGGTATATTAGCCCCATTCCTATTAAAAGCGACCGTTAACAAGTTAACGAACTCTTGCATCGGGTTAACCGGACCTCCCTCCGGTTGATTTACATTAGAATCTTGATTTCTTTGTCTCCTTCTTGGCGGCATTTTGCTGTTAAGATAAACAACACATCATTATTACTTCTTTCTTGTTAGTTAGTTATTATTCATTATTAAACAATAACTTAAACTCATTGCACAATATGTTCCATAAAAAGACTTATATTGATTTACTTCTTGTAGTATAATACTACATCATTCGTCATTACACAACCTTAGCTGATTACATTACTATCCCTCAATTACTTTCTAAGAATTGGGATTTACAAAAGACTACCCTTTGATATACAAAAGAGGGTTTTACGTCACTACTAGATACATCATATTTACATATCTAACTCTACTCTAGCTACTACTAGTTTACATCTGCCTTATTGCATTCTCAAAATCTGCGTTGGCAAGACCGACAATAATATCTCGGCTGATAGTATGCCAAGTCTGCCCTGCCTCTATCGGATACCCAACTACTTGCTGCTGAAAATTCGCTTGAGAACTCATATGTATATAGGACATCCTCCCAATCTTCTGCTTCTTGACCTTTAGCTCCTTCCTGAGCTCAAAGGTCTCCTATTTTAGCTCATGGACCTTGTCCTTCGCCAAAACATGCTCATCATGCTCCTCTTCCCACATCGACTCCATGCTCTTTTTATCCTCGAGGATTTCCTGGACCTCTTCTTTCAGCTCCCTAACCTCCTTCCCCAACTGGATATTTCTATCCAATAATTCCATGAATTGTGACAACCCGAGAATTTTGAAGATTTTTAAAAAATTTATTAATTGATTTAAAGTTCAAATTTAGAACCTAGACAGAAAATTAGTGTATGCGTTTGATATTTTTAAGATGGTATTTTGAGGATTTCAAAATTCTGTGAAAGATTTAGGTGAATTATTCTGAATTAAGTGTATATGTGTGTATGTTCTGTGTATATGGTTATGTATGTGTACAGTATGTTGTTAAGGGTCAAGGGTTGACCAGATAAACGATATCTATGACAAACCCTAAGTATATATTAAGAACGTCAATGTTCGGTTAGAAAACTCTAGCGATTAATAAAAAACACTAAAACCGGTTCTGGAAACCCTAATTTTAGCTCCGGGAATTCGAAACCCTAATTCGATGTTTGAAACCCTAATCTGTGAACTTAAATGATTATTATATTGCTTAAGTGCTATTAATTATAATATTAATTAGGGTAAAGCTTAATTAATTAGCAAAGCCTAATTTCAAATTTAGAAAACCCTAATTTCGGGATTAAGAACCCTAATTTATAATTGGGAAAAAACCTAAGTGTTAATTTAATAATTTTAATGTTAATTAGGAAATATTAATCCTAATTTTCAAGTTATAGTAATCAAGAAACCCTAATCTAATTACGATATCTAATTTCTAAATTACAAAATTATATTTAAAATCCTAATTTTGGGTTATAAACCCTAATCCGTGATTTTGACCCTAATTGCTTAATTAGCAATTTTAATTAGGAAATATTAATCCTAATTAGCAATATTTAAATTATGATTAAGGAATTTTAATATAATTAGAAAATTCTAATTATAATTTAGAAATATTAATTTTCTATTTTTTAAAATTGAAATTCGAAAATGTTAGAAACTAATTTGCTAAACTTGAGGGTTCAAACCCTAAACCCTAAATGTTCCAAACCCTAAATCCTAAATGTTCCAAACCCTAAAACCTAACATAAACCCTAAACTCTAAAGGTTTGTCCAATTGATAAGTTTGCCATTTAATTAAAAATCAAAATGACTACAATGCCCTTTTTGGATTTTTTTTAAGGTAACTTGTAAATCTTACTAAATGAGGAGTTGGTGACTAACTCATTTGACCTTGGTAACTTATAACCTCTAGCAAATCAGCCCAACTAGCTCAACTACATTATTGCATCAAATCTTATATAGATTAGAAAGAGAGAAAAAAAAACTCAATTGAATTCTCAAATTTTTATTTATTCATTCTCTCTCAAAAATTCGAAATTTAAAGTGAGAGAGAGAGAGAGAAGATGAACCATGATCAGTTCAAAGCAAGCAGAGAATCAGAATCAAGGATCAGATTCTTGATCAAACCATCAAAGTGGTAAAGAACCCTAAATTTTAAAATCTTTTGATTTGATGTTAAATGTTGTAATTTATTGTTTAAAGTTATGTAATAAGGTGTCTTTTAGTGATCTGGGTTGTTAAATCCCAGATCCATAACATCAAAATGCTCGGATTTGATGATTTTAGGAATATGGAAAAATGTTGAAATTGTCCTGACAGCCATATGTCAGGGCCCATAGATCTTGATCTCTTTATTGTTTGTTGTGTTTTATGTTTTGGATCTTTTCTCTGACATAAGGACTACACATCTATGGTTTTATATTACTCAGATCATGCATATGTTGAGAGATACGAGCAGTCAAACTTCGTTGACCGGCCACGAATTCTGGTTTTCTGGGTAACCTAGAAACCCAGAAATTTCTGATAACCTTTTGGTGGTCTCTGATCTTCTTTCTGTGAAGCGATCTGTCCATGTTGTTGTTATATGTATGTAGACTGACATGTAGACTACCCATAAATGCCTTTAGTACTTCCAGATCATGCACTGGATCAATGTTGTAGCAGGTCAAACCATCGTTGACCACCAGCCTCTTGATGAAATCTGGGAAACCCAGATTTCTCAAGAACAGTCCCGGACCACCACTTTGACCGGTCCAGATCTTGCGTGGGTGATGTTTATAAGTTGATGTAAGGTTATAGCATTGTACTCTGATATGTACTCTATAGGAATGAACCCTTATATCACACAAACAATACATAGACTGAAAGATACAAGGATCTAAAGTAGCACCATGAACTGTTCTTCATTTTCTGGGAAACTCAGAAATGAAGAACAGCTCTGACATCATATTGGAGATCTTATAACTCTCTGATTTGTTGTAGCTTGGCCATGAAATCGATTCATAATGGTAGTATTAAATTTATACTACAACATCAACGTATTGCGTGGGTGATAACCAAAGACTTAGAACTGGTCAAACATGCCCACTTAGCGACTGACAAGAATTCTAGGTTTCCTCAAGAACAGGCTCATGAACACATATAGCGACGGTTCTGTCGCTATAAGGCCTTTTAGTGACAATTATTTTCCGAAAATAGAATAATTAATTAAATAAATAGAAAAAAATGATTTTTAATTATTAAAAATACTAAATAAATTCTGAAAAATTATTTTAAATTCTAAAAAATAGTTTTTAATTATTTAGAGTATATTTCATAAATATTTAATATTTTTAGAATATAAAAGGTATTTATTTATTTAATTATAATATAAATAAATTATTTAAAAATAATTTTAATTCATGAAAAATAATAATATGGTATAAGAAAATATTTTAAGTTATTTTAAATGACTTTTAAAATTTTGTGATGAATTTTATTAATTAATTAATATTAATGATAATTAGTTTATTTAATAACTATATTAAATAAATTATGGAAAAATAGAATTAATATTTTATGAATTATATAAAAATAATTTAAGTATTATAAAAATATTTTAAGTTATAAAATATAACTTTTGATATTTTGTCATGAAAATATTAATATTTTAAAATTAATAGTAATTACTGGATAATGAATTTAAGTGTTTAAAAATCATATAAATATGATTTTAAGGTATTAAAATACTTTGATATATTATAAATATATTATAATATTATGACATGTATTTCATTAATATTTAATAATAAATAAATAATAATGATAAAAGAATTATATGGTATTTAATTCATTTAAATATGGTATTAATGATTGAAAATTCATGATAAATAGTAATAATTATTTAAAAATTATTACCAGCTTACGAAAAATATTTTGACTGATATTAAAATTATCTGAGGTAATTGTTAAGTGTTAAGCAGAGTTTAATTGAACTTAAACTCGAAGTTTTGTCCGACTAGACCGTCAGGATGTTAGATTTGTGTCGGGTTCAACTCAGGCTGCAATAGTTTGACTTGATACCGAGTCTTATGTGTGTTATAGACTGATAGGGTTATGTGTTATGTGTTATGTGTTATGTGTTTAGGTTATTCTATGTATATATATATATATATATATATATATATATATATATATATATATATAATAGTATTATATTGTGATGATATTATTCTAATATTGGAGATCTATATTACTAATATTAGGTCTTCGGATAAGGCGATATAAATTGAGTAGCGGTAATCAACGGTTCATGCAAGTTTGTTTTTACTTAACTCTACTAAGAGTTGTTTTATTCGGATAAGCTTATGGTTAATCATTGCTGGTTACCATGAATTGTACTTTGTACATATTGCATGTATAAGTCAGTTATGAAAGGTTGATCACCTTCATTACAAGTTGGTTCAGATATATTTGTTCATATATACTACTTGTTCAGTCATAAATTTGTTCATGCTAGTTCACAATTATATTATTGAATTATAGCCAACTTATTATTCAGACTCTTTCAATCATAATATATCGTTATATTATTTAATTTAAACTTGCTGGGCAATCCTTATGCTCACCCTTGCTATATCATGATAAACATTGCAGATTAAGACGAACGCGTCGGATACAAGGAAAGATTAAAAACAGTTCCAGCTTTAGTTTACGTGTGTAGTTAGAATTGTAATAGTAATGTATATAATGTTATTGTAAGTCAAGTAAGTTATGAAATATGTATTAAGTTTAGGTTACTCGACCTTGGGGAATAGTGTGTAAAATGTATTGTATAAATAATTTATGTTTATATCTTCCGCAAAAATAGTAATAGTGTATAGAATGATCGAACCGGATCCATGGTGATTCGGGACCTCAATTTTGGGGTCACATCACGTTGGTATAAAAAGTCGCTGGTTATGAAGCTTAGGTAGGAATACCGAGACTAATAACCGCATGAGGATTAGGATAAGTACTAACTCAAATAGAGTTAGTTGGTTGGTAAGATTCAAAGATGAATCTCAGCGAGTTATAAGATACAGAGTTCCCTAACTCTGATAATAAAGTTGAACAGTAGTGAGAAATAGATAGAGTCTAAAAGACTAAAAGTACAGTGATAGAAGATCGTAAATTAAAATGATCAAGATATAGAAATGAATCGTAATATTTACGATGAGATCACTCAGTGATCGGATAAGGTTATAGTATGAAGAAGGATCAAGCGAAGGATTAAAATGTTTACAACAAGATTGTTGGGTGTCAGTTGTACAATGAATTGGTACAGATTCAGGAAAGGATTATGAATACGAGTTAAATGAAATTCGTATTGAGAAGGGTGTTAGTGGTAGGTGGGGATTCAATTGGGGATTCATGTCGGCAGCTGAGTTATATGATTCCTTGTGTGGGCGGGGAATTGTACTTGGTGTAAAAACTACTTAGTTCTGACAATGATAATCATTGAAATATTTGTGTCGCGTTATTGCTATATGCATGTTAAGAGGGTGATTCCTTTCTCATGTGTATAACAAATAGATAGGTCATAGGTAGAGGATATAAGGTTAAGTACGAGTTCTTAAAACTCATACTTATGTGACATACTTTATTCATAGTTATATGAAATGTTTATGAACCCCTCAGCAAATGGACGCCAAAGGTTTGTCTAGGAAAGTTCTTAAACTCATATGATTGTGGCAATTTATGGACTCATAAGTGTGGTTTTACGAACTGGGTATAGCTGTGTGTAAATGGAGTATTAAGGATAATAAGAATAGATAGACTGTTTAAGCAAATGATTATTAGTTGAGACATAAGTTTTCCGAAACTCCTAGCTATGCTAGATTTTGAAATGATTGACATCAAGCTAAATACGCACTATGTGCTTTTAAAAAAAATATGTAGACTCGTAATCATTTTTGAAACGGTTTAAAGTATAGTCTATGCTACTTATTTCAGCTAGACGCAAACAATTTGAAATATCAAAATATATTTTATTTATCACTCATGTACCATGTAACCTGGTGCAGAGATGATAAAAAGTTGATGGAGTCATAAATGCAGGAATACTTAGTGCGAATTCGATCTGAAAATCATTGTTCCACAATAGTATGACGTGTTATGACAAAGTCACTCGATGACGACATTCTCAAACGGACTGTTAATACAGTACGGCATCATGACGTCATTCTCAAAAATATTTTCAAAAATTTTAATTTGCCAACGGGGTTTGGCTACATCTAAATAATTCGATTGAATTGAATTATTGATATGAGTCTATGCTATTCGATTCAGCTAGACTAATGTTATGAAAACTCTAAGTGTTCATTGAAAGAAATTTCCCGAACCAAATTGTTTTGGTGTAGAATCCAATAAGACTGAGATAGAATTTTTTGCCTATGGTAGTGAAGAGAAACAGATAAAATTAGTACTTGGCCAGTACAGGGCATATCGGGCTAATCACCCTTTGTGTCTGTAAGTTATGAAGGTTTGCGGATGAATTTCCATAAAACCTTTGCGAAAATGACAGACAAATAGTCTATATGACTCCTCAGCACAATTTGAAAACTTTTACTCTTGTGAGTGGTGTATTGGGTAGCATGTGATGATATGTGTGAATGATGTAAGCAGTATGGTGTAAGGTGTAAGGTGTAAGGTAAATTTCGGGGACGAAATTTTTAGAAGAAGGGGTGACTGTGACAACCCGAGAATTTTGAAGAATTTTAAAAATTTTATTAATTGATTTAAGGTTCAAAATTAGAACCTAGACAGAAAATTAGTGTATGTGTTTGATATTTTTAAGATGGAATTTTGAGGATTTCAAAATTATGTGAAGGATTTAGGTGAATTATTCAGGATTAAGTGTATATGGTTATGTATGTGCACAATATTTGGTTAAGGGTCAAGAGTTCACCAGATAAACGATATATGTGACAAACCCTAAGTATATATTAAGAAAGTCAACGTTCGGTTAGAAAACCCTAGCGATTAATAAGAAACCCTAAAACCGGTTTTGGAAACCCTAATTTCAGCTCCGGGAATTCGAAACCCTAATTCGATATATGAAACCCTAATCTGGGAACTTAAATGATTATTATATTGCTTAAGTGCTATTAATTATAATATTAATTAGGGTAAAGCTTAATTAATTAGCAAACCCAAATTTCAAATTTAGACAACCCTAATTTCGGGATTAAGAACCCTAATTTATAATTGGGGAAAAACCTAGGTTTTAATTTAATAATTTTAATGTTAATTAGGAAATATTAATCCTAATTTTCAAGTTATAGTAATTAGGAAACCCTAATCTAATTACGAAATCTAATTTCTAAATTAGAAAATTATTTTCTATTTAAAAACCCTAATTTTGGGTTATAAACCTTAATCCGTGATTTTGACCCTAATTGCTTAATTAGCAATTTTAATTACGAAATATTAATCTTAATTAGCAATATTTAAATTATGATTAAGCAATTTTAATATAATTAGAAAATTCTAATTATAATTTAGAAATATTAATTTTCTATTTTTTAAAACCAAAATTCAGAAATGTTAGAAACTAATTTGCTAAACTTGAGGGTCCAAACCCTAAATCCTAAATGTTCCAAACCCTAAAACCTAACACAAATCCTAAACCCTAAGGGTTTATCCAATTGACAAGTTTGCCATTTAATTAAAAATCAAAATGACTATAATGCCCTTTTTGGATTTTTTTTTTAAGTTAACTTGTAAATCTTACTAAATAAGGAGTTGGTGACCAACTCATTTGACCTTGGTGACTTATAACCTCCAGCAGATCAGCCCCACTAGCTCAGCTACATTATTGCATCAAATCTTATATAGATTAGAAAGAGAGAAAAATAAACTCACTTGAATTCTAAAATTTTTATTTAGCCATTCTCTCTCCAAAATTCGAAATTTAAAGTGAGAGAGAGAGAGAGAGAGAAGATGAACCATGATCAGTTCAAAGCAAGCAGAGAATCAGACTCAAGGATCAGATTCTTGATCAAACCATCAAAGTGGTAAAGAACCCTAAATTTTAAAATCTTTTGATTTGATGTTAAATGTTGTAATTGATTGTTTAAAGTTATGTAATAAGGTGTCTTTTAGTGATCTGGGTTGTTAAATCCCAGATCCATAACATCAAAATGCTCGGATTTGATGATTTAAGGAATCTGGAAAAATGTTGAAATATGGCCTGATAGCCATATGTCAGGGCCCATAGATCTTGATCTCTTTATTATTTGTTCTGTTTTATGTTTTGAATCTTTTCTCTGACATGAGGACTACACATCTATGGTTTTATATTACTCAGATCATGCATATGTTGAGAAATGAAGCGATCTGGCCATGTTGGTGGTCTCTGATCTTCTTTCTGTGAAGCGATCTGGCCATGTTGTTGTTATATGTATGTAGACTAACATGTAGACTACCCATAAATGCCTTTAGTACTTCCAGATCATGCATTGAATCAATGTTGTAGCAGGTCAAACCATCGTTGACCACCAGCCTCTTGATGAAATCTGGGAAACCCAGATTTCTCAAGAACAGTCCTGGACCACCACTTTGACCGGTCCAAATCTTGCTTGGGTGATGTTTATAAGTTGATGTAAGGTTATAGCATTGTACTATGACATGTACTCTACAGGAATGAACCCTTATATCACACAAACAATACATAGACTTAAAGATACAAGGATCTAAAGTAGCACCATGAACTATTCTTCATTTTCTGGGAAACCCAGAAATGAAGAACAGCTCTGACATCATATTGGAGATCTTGTAACTCTCTGATTTGTTGTAGCTTGGCCATGAAATCGATTGATAATGGTAGTATTACATTTATACTACAACATCAACGTATTATCACACCCAGAAACATGATAACCAAAGACTTAGAACTGGTCAAACATGCCCACTTAGCGACTGACAAGAATTCTGGGTTTCCTCAAGAACAGGCTCAAGAACACCTATAGCGACGGTTCTGTCACTATAGGGCCCTTTAGTGACAATTATTTTCAGAAAATAGAATAATTAATCAAATTAATAGAAAAAATGATTTTTAATTATTAAAAATAATAAATATATTCTGAAAAATTATTTTAAATTACGAAAATAGTTTTAATTATTTAGAGTATATTTCATTAATATTTAATAATTTTGGAAAATAAAAGGTATTTATTTCATTATAATATTAAATAAATTATTTAAAATGATTTTAATTCATGAAAAATCATGAAAAATAATATTATGGTATAAGAAAATATTTTAAGTTATTTTAAATGACTTTTAATATTTTGTGATGAATTTCCTTAATTAATTAATATTAATGATAATTAGTTTATTTAATAACTATATTAAATAAATTATGGAAAAATAGAATTAATGTTTTATAAATCATATAAAAATGATTTAAGTGTTATAAAATATTTTAAGTTATAAAATAAAACTTTTGATATTTTGTCATGAAAATATTAATATTTTAATATTAATAGTAATTATCGGATATTGAATTTAAGTGTTTATTTTAAGGTATTAAAAATACTTTGATATATTATAAATATATTATAATATTATGACATGTATTTCATTAATATTTAATAATAAATAAATATTAATGATAAAAGAATTATATGGTATTTAATTCATTTAAATATGATATTAATGATTGAAAATTCATGATAAATAGTAATAATTATTTAAAAATTATTACGAGCTTACGAAAAATATTTCGACTGATATTAAAATTATATGAAGTAATTGTTAAATGTTAGGCAGAGTTTAATTTAACTTAGACTCAAAGTTTTGTCCGACTAGACCGTTGGGATGTTAGATTTGTGTTGGGTTCAACTCAGGCTGCAATAGTTTGACTTGATACCGAGTCTTATGTGTGTTATAGACTGATAGAGTTATGTTTTATGTGTTTAGGTTGTTCTATGTATATATATATATATATATATATATATATATATATATATATATATATAATAGTAGTATATTGTGATGATATTATTCTAATATTGGAGATCTATATTACTAATATTAGATCTTCAGAGAAGGCGATATAAATTGCGTAGCGGTAATCAACGGTTCAAGCAAGTTTTTTTTTACTTAACTCTACTAAGAGTTGTTTTATTCGGATAAGCTTATGGTTAATTGTGATGCCCCCAAAATAGGTATACAACACTCATTCTGAGTCGCCAAATACATGCTACAGAAAGCAAACTACAACTTCAATAATACAATTGTCGTGCATAATACGACAACACATACTATGAGTTTAAATACAAATATCGTCTTCTAGACAATATCCACACTCAAATAAGTCATCATTACAATTATTCAAACACTATTTTACAAAAATAGTGAGGACTGCTAAAACATCTTTCTAAAACCATCACTTCATACCCCAACTAGATCTTGCTATGTTCTCACCTCCTGAGAAGAAAAATGGAACAAAAAGAAAAGGGTGAGCTCAACTAGCCCAGTATAGAATATTATGACTAAGATAATATACAACAATTTATCATTAGTCTTCAATAGGGAGAAATCTGATAAAATATAATAGACAACAAGTTTTAGATCAACAACTGCAGCGGAAACAACAATCCATTAGAAGAGTCAAGTAGAGAATGAGTTCAACTATCTTCTAAGATTTAAAAGTCCATCATCAATATTTTATCCATGTAACAACAATCAATATACATCTTTGCACTACAGGCCAAAGATATTCATTTGTATCACCAGTTGGTCATGTTCATCTCAACACCTGTTCATCTTTGCACTACGGGCCAAAGATATTCATCAGCAAATCATTCATCTTTGCACTACAAGCCAAAGATATTCAGTAATATCATCATTTAGGACTGAGAATGATGAAAAATATTTTAAAGAAAATGAATCCAGTGAGACAGAAGGACAAATAGTAAGAATTCGTATAACAGTTTATCCAAGATCAATAATACTCTATAATAACCAATTTTGAAGCAAAATTCAAGAATAAAGATCAAAACATGGATACAATCAAAGATAGTAACCATAATAGACATCTTGGACAAAAGGAGAAAATTTCATTTTTCTATGAATAAAGTGTCGATTCGTGAATAATGTCGATATCGTGAATAGTAACCCCGACACAAAAAGTTCCAAATTTGATAAAAACGTTCACCAATATTTCTAAAGATAATGATATTGAAGAAAATAATATCATTTAAGAAGAAAATAACATCCCTTACCTCAAAATAACCGCATTTCTAATCAATTTTTGGATATAAGTCTTGTAAACTTGTACCGGCTAGCAACTCTCAAAGTATTTAAATACTCACAAAATACGCTCGATAATCTAGAGAGAAAGAAAACTTGTTTCTGGTGTGATTTTAAATTCTAACCTAAGCGTCTATTTATAGGAAAATGCTAGAACGCCAAAGGAGACTAAAATAATAAAATATTATTATTCTTATTCAATCTTCTACGCACACCCAATTTGATCAATCAAGCCAGCCAATTTTAAAATTCCCAGTGGCCCACATGTTGTCAAACAAGAATGGGTCCCACCCATAATTAAATAAAAATTATTTTATTTTCCGAAACTTCAGTAATTCATAGAAAATAGCCCGTTTATCAGAAAAATACGAATTTTATGTCCATTCTGCCTGAAATCGAATTCTCTACAACTTTTTAGCTTTGAGTTTTTCCAAATTCCAAACGTAAAATATCCGAAATCCACAAACGGATGATTTTTAATACTTCCACACCGACAAAATACTGATAAAACACCTCAGCATTAATTCCTTCATTTTTATCAGCATAAAAATAAATATATCCATCTATTGTATCCACATAAAATAAATATTTCCTTATCATATAAATTAATAATTAATTATTCACAAATAATATTACAGAATCACAATTATGACAACCAAGCCGTTCCCAAGAAAGAGGGGGCTTTCCAATAAGAATTTCTCCTTACTGGCGCGCAATTAGGTGACCAAACCTCTCCTTGACAGAACTTTCTAGACATTGTCAATAATTCTATCTAATAATATTATTCAAATAATATGAATTATTGATCTGATAATGGGAAATACTGTGCAGTGATAAATATTGAAACAATAATAATATAAAATATCAACGTAGCAATTATTGAATCAATAAAATAAAATATTAAACAGTAATTACTGTAACAATTATTGAGTAGTGCCTTTTTACGTAAGAATCAATAATTCAAAAATACTGTGCATCCACGCCAGACATTCATCGTATTTTAACCACCGGGTATTCCAACAAGGTTAATTTGAGTAACAACTACGTCGTTATTTATAAAAACTTAAACTTGTCATTTTTTTCATCCGACAATTATTCTCATATGGGCCCACTAATGAACGAATATTCCCCGATAACAAGAATATTTCACGACCAAACGAATATTCCCCGACAACAATGATTATTTTATAACCACTTGCTTATTTTGCAAAATTTGCACATTTCACCCATAACCAAAATATTATATCAATTTAACACCTTATTATTCACAATAATAATTAGAGGAAATTCGATTTTATTTATAATAAGTTGGGGTCTTACATTAATCATTGCTGGTTACCATGAATTGTACTCTGTACATATTGCATGTATAAGTCAGGTATGAAAGGTAGATCACCTTCATTACCAGTTGGTTCAGATATATTTGTTCATGTATAATACTTATTCAGTCATAAATTTGTTCCTGCTAGTTCACAATTATATTGTTGAATTATAGCCAGCTTATTATTCAGACTCTTTCAATAATGATATATCGTTAAATTATTGAATTTAAACTTGCTGGGCAATCCTTATGCTCACCCTTGCTGGACTTCATTATACATCAAGTCATGCGTAAGGTACATGAACTACAAAGTTTGTCTAGAATGAACATAGGCAAGGGTTAGAACACTTGGCTTTAGCGTCTTCTACAATAATTATACTTTTCCTTTGATTCTCTAAGGTTTCTACAATACATGATCATATAACATACCACATTAGGTCATATATAATCAAGTAAGGTCACTACAATATCTTACCCTTCTTCTCAATCTAATCATGCTTTAGATTGTTTATCATTTGTTACGATTTATTGTATTACATTATATTTACGTTTACGTAATCATTCATCAACCTTTAGTCATTAACTTATGGTCATAAACATCCATTAATGATGTTACTTCAAGTTAATTAAGATTATAATTTACCTTTCATTCACTTCCTTGTTCCTTTATGTTCATAAGCACTCTTTAGTGTGCCTTTTCTAGTCTTTGGCTATGCTACCAACTTATTACCTTCAACTCGCATCATGCACATGCGGTTTATAAGTGCCTATGTTCGGACTCGACTTGCTACTTACCATGAGTCTCCTTTCTAATTGCCGTGCTGAGGCGCCACTTTGCAGTGGCTTTGGGCGGCGCTGCGGCGCCGGCCCTAAGCCTTAGAAAATTTTGACAAAAATTTTTTTATGTGAAAATCCCGGCTTCATAACTTATTCGTTATAAGTCCAAATTGGCTCGTTCAAAACACGTTAGCTCACAAATCACATGTTCAATGATTTCATTAGAAAATATTTAATTTTCAAATATTTTAACTCGGAATTCACCGATTAGTTCGTTATTGAGCGTTCGTTAAACGTTCGAAGACGTTAAAAGCTCGTTTCTTCGTTCTAAGACATAATTTGGTCATTTTCGAGTCCGCAACTCTAGAATGCAAACTGAGACTAATCTCCATCGAAAACCAATGTTTCCGAGCTCAATGCTAACTTTTGAATTTCATTCCGAGAATTTAACGATTTCGAAGTTTATCGTCTAATCTCGTAAATTTCGCCATAACTTCGTTACTTGAGATATTTACATCGTTCAAAATGGATTCATTCCATCGTTCTAACATCCTAACCAAACATATTTCAATAAGTAATTTTCATGATAATTTCATACAAGTTCTTCATTAGTCTAATACTTATAAAAGTATGATTTCCTTACACATAACTTATTAAGGTTTAAGTCCATTCATTATCCATTCTTATCACTTCTTATCATACATACTCCACAAATCCACACTTCTCTATCAAACTACCATTGAAGAGGTAGAAGGTTAATGGTCTAGGATTCTTACCCTTGAAGTTCAACTTGGTTCTTCTTCTTAAATTATGAAAGCTCTAGCTATTTCATGGTGCTCTAACTAACACCTTCCCTATTTATAGGATTTCTAAAGTGAGGGCATTCTAGTCATTTAGACCATCCACCTCCTTAAATCCACCTCCTTACTATTCCTTTCTTGTATCCCACAACTTTTATCTCTTGTTTACTCTCCACCCTTGGTCAACTATGACTCACATATAGGGCCCACATGGGTTTCCCCATGGGTTTTCTTACCCACTTACCCATTAGTTTGTTCCACGGGTCTGGTTCTTAGTTAGGGCTTTAGGTTTAATTACCTTGGGCCTAAACTCGGGCTTGCATTTCATTTCATTGGGCCTTAACATAATACCACTTTGGCTTGCAAAATTCCTAGACAAATCCTACAAGTCCATTGAAATAGGATTTAAGTATTTAACGTAAAATCCTCGTAACCCTAACATATATTAGTTCGTATAATCTTTCGCCATACACGTTATACTAACTTTCATATATACTCGTATAATACATCGTATCATACTCGTATTCATTGCTTTGTATAATACTCGCTATTATACGATCATCATTTATTCCAATCCTTGCGTTCCTTAACATTCTCAAATTTAGTACGCATGAGAAAAAATGTGTTAGCCATACTTGAATTATTATTACATAATTCATCGTCCCTTATTACTATATCATTACGTATTTCTCAGAAATTCAAAAATAATTCCCGAACAGAAATCAGTGAATAGTGTTTGTTCAGAAAATTTCTCGAAAAGCTTTTATTTTCGTCTTAGAAATTCTAACACTATAATTCCTTCATGTAGCTAGAATACTACAATATTTCGACACAATTAGGTTATAGAACGACCTTCATCTTACTAACACATGATAATAACATATAAAATAATTTTATTCATTATTTAATCAACTAAAATTATTTTACAATTAATCCGAATTGCATATAGTTATTGAGTACACTCTTGGATTTGCAATATCACTCTTGTGGACATTAATTCATGTCGTGTAAAACGAGTTTGGCGACGGAGGTTGACACTGGCTTAAAGCTAAACCATCTTTTGCATCGTTGTGGTAACGGCAAATTGCGCCCAAAGGGTCGATTGAGTTGGTTAATTTCTATTGTAGCACTTGATTGGTGCATTCATGTTATATGTTTGACATAAATAAAACCATATGATAAGAGTATATTGAGATGAAATGAGGTACCTAGTATCATCATGATATCATAGGAAGTTGTAATGCAATAATGATTAATTATCTGGGAATTCTAGAATCTGAGAAAGGAATTCAATGTTTAAATAAACATTAATATTAAATAAGGTTATAATGTGGTTATGTGAGTTGTAGAGATAATTATGGAACTACCCAGATAATAATACATGACTGCATTATTTTATTGCGTGTATTTAATGTACACAGACTATATGATGTGAGTATATAAATAACCCTAAATTCTCCTAATATAGTGACACTTGGACATAAAAACTATTTTTGGATAAAAAAGTAACTAAATGGGATTGAGCTAAGCTTGTTGATGAGATTTTGCATTTTGACCCAAATTGAGTGTCACCAAGTACAATGAATAGTAACAGGAAACTAGAACACATATTTTCCTAAAGGCTAAATCATTGGTGATCATTTGCTAGCTAAGTGGCTAGTATGGAGTTGTTAAACCACTCTTCATTAACCTATGTATCCTCACATTACACCATGGACTCCAAGATTGTGTAATGACAATGCCTAGCCCATGCTTTTTCTATAAATACAAGCTTGAGTTCAGATTTTGTGTTGTTCAGAGTTGTCTAAGTGGAGAGTTCTAAGTTGCTGAGCATTGTAGAAGCTTATTCAGTGTGTGAGGAGTCCAAGTTAAGCTCAAGAAGGTATAATTTCTAATTATGTTCTTGAGATGGGTCTTGTTTGATTCTTGGAATTTCTTGAAATTCTATGTCAAGCATTATGAATTAACATGTTATAACGTGTTTAAGAAGTTTACTAGCATGTATGAACACTATTGTAATGGTTTGGAACATGTTTGAGTCAAGGAAAATGGAGTTTGATAACACTCTGCAAAACAGAGTCTGTTTCTGCTCCTGAACCAGACATGGCGCAGCTGCGCCATTGTGATGCCCCCAAATTCAGGTACTTGAAACCCGAACTCGGTGCTTCACGATACCATTTCTATGAGCGAAATAATACTAATAATAATAACAATAATATAAATACCAAACTTAATTTACATATATCAGAGTCTAAATCCCAGGTACGCGACCTTTAAACATTCATTACATGATAGATAATAAATATCATTGTCTTAATAAAGTTTAACTATTACACATAATGTTATAAACTTATTCGGCCAGATTTCTTCTCCCCTTGTTCTTGCATGAACCCTCGGGTTGATCATATTTAGCTGAAAACATTTAAATTTAAAGCAAGAATGAGCATTTGATTGCCTAGCAAGTAATATCAACAATAAACATTAGCTGAAAGGATTAAACGTTTTCTTTGTACGACACTTCTACAACGAATCAACAGTTGTGAAGTAAGCTGAACCAATAATAACAACATATCAATTCTATATCAAATTTTTGAAACTACGTAGTGACTATAAATGGAGATCAGTCGACAGACTATGAATATTGTTTTCTACTTTCAAAAAGGTATACATAAATTCATATGCAAACCGTCATAACTTACATGCACGGGGGGTGATCAACACGTTATGCCTTGTATTGATCAAAACTACAAGCAAGAACGATATTATCGTTCATCTTTTCCGCCTTTGGCGCAAAAAGTTTCCCATGTACGAGATGTTCATACTTAGTCGGGAATTCGAACCAAAATAATTTGGTTGGATAACAATAAAGTTCTATCTTGTTTAACAATATTTTTGAGTTTGTGTTTAGCCGGATCAAATAGCTTAGACTGCTTTTAAGTCAATGTATACATACTAGAAATTAATAAGTATGTATCAACATGTGATTAAATATAATGATTATCCAAGTGAGGACACTTGTATAACCATATTTAGAAATTAACGAACATAATAAATATCTGAATTATACTATAATATTGTGTTGATAAACAATGATAGGATAATTTAAGAACTTGTATGAATACAAAAGATTGGATACATAACCGATAACAATAAAGTTAATAATCTAGCACCATGATAATATAATTCTGAAACTTTCTTACTCATGTCCATTACATAAAGTAAATGCAGAGGTAGGATACTTGCCTGAGCTGCTGCTTATAATTACGCAACTTAGTTTTATCTTTTATATCGAAACCTATCATTAATAAGATCATTCATTTGATTAGAATAACATATTATATCACATAGTACTGCTATTTGCAGTCAACACATAACCTATTCACATTGTCACATAAGTTCAACAATCATTGGTTCACACACAAACACTTATCTAGTCAAATTATATAAGTCCATATCGATTTTTGAAATATTTCGGTGTATCGACGACTTTATCGGGTAATTATCGAGTCTAGAACTGTAGTTCAATAACTGTAAATATTAATAATATTATTTTTCATATACTTATAATAATTTTTAAACAATTATTATAATTTATCATGATTTTTCAAATACTGGAATCATTATTAAATGGTTTAAATACTAAATAATTCTATTATCATTAATATTTAATTAATATTAAAGTTATTTATAATAACTTAAAATATTTTTAAAGTATTAATATTACCCTTAAATGATTTTTAAAATAATTAAAATTATTTTTAAATAATTACCATTAATATTTAAATATTAATGTACTATTTATCAAAATATTAAAAGTAATTAATTATAACTTAAAATACTTTTAAAACATTTATGTCCTTTTAAAATAATTTTTAATTCATTAAAATCATTTTTAAACTATTTATTTAAACTATTTATTAAATAAATTTAATATCATTAATATTAAATTATTAATGAAATTTACGTTTAAATATTAAAAGTTATATTTTATAACTTAAAATATTTTTAAACTCTTTATTTCATTTAAAATTATGTTTATAATAGTAAAAATCATTTTAATTAAGTTATTTAATATAATTATTAAATAAATCTAAATATCATTAATATTAAATAATTAATGAAATTTACATTAAAATATCAAAAGTTATATTAAAATATTTTTAAATACCTTATTATCATTTAAAATGATTTTTAATATAATAAAATTATTTTTAATTAATTTATTTAATGCATTTATTGAATAAATTAAATATCAATAATATTTAAATAAATATTAATATTTATGAAAATATGTCAAATTATTAAAATTTAATTTTTATAACTTAAAATAAATTTTAAAATAATATTTTTAATTTTCAGAAATTAATTTTTGTTTTTAAATGATTTTCGAAAAATAAATTAAATAAAATTATTAAATCTATCGCTATAGCCTTTAGCGACAGAAACCGTCGCCTTTGGTGTTCTTGAGAAACCCAAAATATTTAAAGTCAGTTAACGAGTGAGCATATTTGACCAAGCATAAATCTTTGATCAATATGTTTCTGGGCATGTTTTTGGTCAGATCTTGTAGTACTAATGTAAGACTACAAGATCCAACAACAAACTTGATCAAACAACATCACACTAAGGAGATCTAAGCATGCAAAGTGGCTGTCAAAGTTGTTCTTAATTTCTGGGTTACCCAAAAATGAAGAACAGTTCGAGCAGTCACTTTTGGGATTATACAACTTACAATCCTGTTGAAGGTTTTCTGATTTAATGGTTTCAGTGTGTAGCTAACATGTAAGACAACATATCAAATTCAAAAAAACAGTATAACAACAGCATAATCAACCGTTATGATCTGTTTTCTGGGTTACCTAGAAAAAAGAAAACATGATCGTGCTGCCTGGTTTGACCATCCACTATAATCACCTAGTTTGATGTTTAGGAGATTTTAAGGCATAAACATGTATTCCATATACCAAACTACAACTTAGATACAACTACAAGAATAGATCATCAAACCACTGTCAGATCCGTGCCCATGAAGATCTTGTCAGAGCTTTCTGGGCATGTTCTGGGTTACCCAAAAACGTTCGGGCATGGTCGGTCAACGTGGTTTGACCACATATATCTAACAATCTGTACACGATCTGGACTTGATTCAAGTTCCAGATCCAAGCCTGCATTACATACTACAACTTAAAACATTTAAAATACTCAAATCATCAACGATAACTGAGATATAAGGTCTGACATTCGTTGTCAAAGAATAAAAAAAATATTTTCCAGATTTTGAAGAACATCAAATCCGAGCCTATAGATGTTATGGATCTAACATCTATCAACCCATATAATCTATATACACTACTACATACAACATATTTAACACACACAAAACTAACGTCTAACATGGCACTCATGATCAAATTACTAGGGTTAGGTTTATACCTTTCTATGAACTAACTTGAATCTAAGGCTTCTGATCTGATATGAAGATGGTAGCGCTTGTTTTTGGGACTGATGCACTACTAAATTTTGGAGGTTTTAGAAAGAGAAGGTCAAGGTTTAGTATTATGAGAAAATGAGACTTGAATGTGATTTTATGTGACAAACGAGATTTTGTAATTTAAATTTAATATTTATTGAATTAAATAAATATTTTTGATGATTTAAATATTAGATTAAATAATTAATTGATGAAGTTGTGGTAGATTAATTTAATTATATGTGTTATATTTATTAAATTAATGTGGAGAATTTTATTATTCAAAGTATGTAATTATTTGAGTTTATTGAATTAAAAGAAATATTTAATAAGCCTAATATTATTTTAATTAATAAGAAAATTAATAATTTGACATAATTAATAAAGGAGAAAATTAATTATGTGACTATGTCAATTAATTAGAAATTATAATATTTTTTTTAAAATTAAAGTAAATAAGATATTTGATTTATTTCATAAAGGGGTGTGACACTATTAAACTATATTATAAAAGATTTATTAAATTAAATGGTTATGATTCTTTTAAGGCTAGCCAAACGGAGCCTTATTGGGAGTTAGGAGCAGTTAACCCATGATCGGGTTAACAGACCACAATTGTGTCAGTTCTTAATTATTATATACGTCTTTTTCCTTCTTTATTCTCTATGTCTGGAAATAAGAAAAACAATTTACAGAGAGAAATTGAGAAATTATTTAGGGAGATTATGAGTGGGTGATTGAAGAAACATCTGAGAAAGGTCTCTCTACTAATCTATACTCTGGGAAATTTCTTTAAACCAATTTCAAATTACGTTGTTTATATTTTATGAAAATGGTTTTCAAAGTTTTGTTAAGGTCTCTGTAATTAGAAAGTGTAGCAATTATGTGTTTGTTTATGATAATATGTTATAATAACATGTTACCTACCATCTTTGTATGTTTTTATAACATTAAATCCATACAAATATATATTAATTGGATTATTTTAAAAGTCATAGAGTATAAAAGTGAAAATATAGCCATATGGCCTTACGTACAAAACTTAATACGTTAATCATATGTTGTATTATAAATTTACACTTGTAGGTAATTATGCATGTTAAAACGAAGAAAACAAACTTCAAATGAACAGATTCAGTGTTATAACGAACCCGTAGTGTTGATTTTTGTGTTTTGTGTTCAAAACTTTCAAGAACAATGAAAATACATGTTCTGATTATGTAAATTATGTGTTTTAACTTGTTAAAATCATGCTAGAAGGGTTGAGTAGTAGTTATATGTGTATCACAAAGGTTTGGGTATGTCTAAATTGCAAGAATAAATTAATTGAGGTTTGGGCCATGTTCGCAATTTTTCGCTAATTACGTAACTAGTATTGGTTCGCCACAACCGCATCATAATCGTGACACCCCAAATCCATGTACTTCATTCCCACAGGATTTGGTGTTCACTTTATAAGAACATTCATATCTAACTACCCAATCATAATAAAATTGAACAATAAACCTTCCCATTAAGGGATTAAATTAATAAAATCTAATAAAATCTCTCAGGTTATCTAACCTTTAAATACAATCATTCAAATGCGGAAATTAAATACTTCATTATAATCATTAAAATAAAGTCTGATAATAAAATATCAGCATATTACAAGTCTTCAATACTTGTTCATCTTTCTCTTTCACTTACTGTTGCTAGGTACATCGACCTTCTCATCCTTAGTTGTAATAGTTATATAAGCAAGAGTGATCAAACAAAGCTCACTTGAAATAACAATGAATGAAATCTTTACAACAATTGCCAAATAATAGGCTGAATAGAAAATGAACAAAATGCTTTATCAATGATAATCAGAATAATGAAATATTTATCTGAGGGTCATAAGACAACGAACTCTGTCCAAAGTTATAAGTAATCTTTCAACTTAAACTTTAACAGTCATAAGACTATAAAGGACTCCTCTTTCTTATGGGGATCAACCCTTCGTACAATGTATTGTGCACAAACATTTCAACGCTAAGCGTAAATTATCCCCTAATAATAGGGTTGTTCATCTCAGTATTTAGAGTACAAGTTCGTCCCAAAGTAAGTTTGGTTTGTATACATTTCAAGGTAATTTAGGTTTAACAAACATCAACTAAGGATTAGTTGAATAAAAAGGTTCATAACGTTATGCTATAGAATAAAGCATAACTGAATCAACATTGAATATTAAGGTTATGCTTTAGGAATAATCTAAGAGCACAAACATAGAATAACTATAACACACCTTGCTTGAACAATATTAAGCCAAGGTTATTTAGAATTGAGTACTAAGCATGCATAACAAATAGCGAATTGAACGATAAAAACTGTTCAACATTAGTATATAAGAATATATAAACTTGAATGCTATATAACAAGTTAAATACAAAAATAACTTGCTCAACATAAAGATAAGGTTTAGAAAACTTGCATCATCATAAACAAACTAGATACAAGAACTTGCGTAATGTAATCGAAATAGAAACAATAATTTGCTCAACGAAACAATATATTTAGAGAACTTGCCTTGCTTGTAGGCTAAACCGTAACAACTCGAATCACAATACCCTATATATATATATATATATATGTCATCATGACATAATTAGTCACTACCAACACTATATATATGAATAAGTATATACATCGTGTAAGGTTTGATTTTTAATCACATAATCAAATTACATTAGTAATAAAACTAGTTAATCGTTAACAACATGCTCATTCTTAGTATAGTACTACTAAAATCATAACTTAACAGTCCTACTATTAACACATAACAATTTTTTTCAGACTTTGTGTAAATAAAACACACTATCTGACCATTCTGCTAACTCACATACTGGGCGCCACAACTTACACTTTCTACGGCTACAAGGACGCTTGGCAAGGTCATTGGCGTCATGAGGCACAAGCCAATGCTTAAGCAATCAAGTACGCAAGATTTGTATTGATGGGTCGCGTTGTGGCGCCGAACTTCAGTCCTCAGCGACCAGCCTTGGCAACAGTATGAACAAAACCAAATTGGCCTACAAGCTACTTTCTAACAACCTAATTAACATATAATACTTACAGAGACTTCATATAAACATAATTTAAAGACTCTTAAGATGATTTTACCCATATAACAACATAAACAACGAATTTAAAACAAATAATTTCTCCTTTTTTGTTTATAAAACTTCACTTTTTGACATTTTTAGTGAAAATCATCACTATAACTTTGTTTTTCAACCAAAACAATTAACTCAAAATACTTTGTTTACGTTTATCCATCTACTTTCAAAATTAATAGTCAATTTTTATATTATACAAGGAATTAAACCTCAATTTACTTTAAACTAAGCCATATTCATACATACTCATATAAACTCACTATAATATGGTTTCTTTCACCAAATAAATACATAACATGAATTAATTTATCTATAAACTTATAAAACAACTTTATAACAACCAATTTATCATATCAAACTATATATAGCACATAATTTAACCTCTACAAAGATTTTATAGAGAATTTTGGAAGAGAAGACAACTAAAACTTTTGAAAAATAAAAGAGTTTAGATGATACCTTAGTTTTTAAAAGATGATGGCTATTCTTTTGATTATCAAGCTTTTTTTCCCCCAATTCCTCTCTCTAGACTTCTCCCAATTCCCTCTTACTTTTCTCTGTAATTTTCTTCTTCTCCTCTTTTCTTCTTCTGAGTCTTTCCTCCTAACTCTAACTTACATACTAACAAAATATAACGTATATGATATAATATGTATTAATTATATAATATAATTATATGTATAACTGATATCAATTATTATATTTTTGAAAATCAAAAGCCATAAGGCTTGTTTGGCTACCCACATAAAATATAATCATTTAATCCTTATGCCTTGTTTGGTAAAACACATTTAAAATAAAGGCTTAATATGCATTAAGCCTTGTTTGGCAAAACTAAATTAAACTCCTTTAATTTATTTTAATAACTCCTTTATAGTAAGGTTATTTGTCACACTTTTATTTAATTAAATTTTAATAATCAATTTAATTAATTCTAATAACAATTTATTAAATTACTTTAACACATAAATCAATACAACATAATTATAATATTCTTTATAATCAAAATTTTATTTAATCAACTAAAACATCATTTTAATTACAAATTCAAATTCAAATATAATAATTCATTTAATCATTATAAACTCTCTAACTTAATTATTAAATTAAATTAGTATATTATCCCATAACAATTAATTTACCAATCAAATCAAATCAAATTAAATATGTATTCAACAATAAACACATCTATTAAATATTTATATAATTCAATAAATATTTAAAATGACAATTTAAAATTTCTGGATTGTTACACCAACTCCATGCCTTATGTCCCGCGCCGCAGCGCCAAAGCCCAAGCCACAGCGCCACTCTGCAGATTGCTCAGAAATGAATTTTTTTGATTATTTATGTCTAGGAATGTAATAGTAACCTAATCTAATGAGCATAAAAATGTGTTAGACATATAATGAGATGTTAACATGGGTCCTTAACATATCAATAATGCATTTACGCGTGGATTAAATTATTGAAAACATAGTTAGCTTATTGTTTGTGAAGTGTAAATTATGTGACAATAAGTGTGGTAATTTGACTAAGTATAGTCATAATCCGAGTTAGACAGAAAGAATGAACTTGTGATGACTAGTTACGTTATAATTGACTCGTATTGTGAATATGAATGGTATATAGGATTAAATCGGTGGACGTATATAATTAACGTGTAATCTACGCACGAGACAAGTTCCTAACCCTGCTTGTTATTGTTGAGCAAGTTTATTAACTTATATCCTTACATTGAACAAATTCCAGCTTTATATTCTATATCGAGCAAGTTCTTATTATTTATTAATCTGTTCAAAGTATGATTCTGTTATACAATATTTATTCTATTGTATACCTCTTAAGTTTGTTATTCGATTTAAATATCAATTTATTGTTGAACCTTGTAAGACTAGCGAACCCTTATTGATTCGACTAGTACAAAGTTGATGAATGTTCTACATTTCAGAACCCTTATTGATTTATCCAAACCAAACTTCCTTTGGTGTGGTCTCTAATGTCAAACTGAGATGAACAACCGTGTATAGGGATTACTTATTAAGATATTGTGCACAGTATGGTACTAAGGGCTAATCCCCCTAAGTACGAGTAGACGAGTCCATAGTTTTATGACTGTTAAAGGTTTCAAGTATAACCCTTGATAACCTAGGACATAATTCAAGGTCTTATGACCCTCAAAAATATTTTGATTCTTGTTATTCATTCTTGATTCAAAAGTTGAGTTCTTATTCCAGAAGTCTTTGATTCACTCGCATGTTATTATATTGTTATTTCATTATTTTACTTGTGGGCAATCATGATCACTCTTGCGTAATAATAACATTGCAGTTAAGAACGAAAGGTTCGACGAGCCTTCTACTAGCAAAGGCAATGGAAAGATTAACAAGTGATGAAGACTTTTTGTTTTATGTGATGATGTATTACTCTTTTAGACTTATGTTAATGTTGTGTAAGACTATTAATTGTTTATGTTTCCGCAGTTAAGATTTAAGTTTAGTATGACCTGGGATTGATGTATTTATTTCAGATGATATAACTCCTTAAGGAGAGGATTTATTTCTATCTATTTATGTTTTTAGTTATTATAGGTAGATAGACATATGGATGTTGAATAGTGAACACCAAATCATGTGAGAATTTAAGTACCCGGATTTGGAGGTGTCACATGTTGGTATCAAAGTTGTAGGTTTTGAACCTTAGGTGGGGGAACAACCTTAGGTAATAGCCTTATAAGAAGAACATAGTGATGGAAAACTCTTATCGAGTTCTAAGAAATGAATTTCTTAATTCATTGAAGATAATAAAAGACTTTATGTGCTTATGTGTTAAATTATGTGCTCGCTAGTACGACTTAGTAACTAAAACTTAAAACTGTATTGTCAGGATGTCGGATGTTGGAGGAGCTAGTCGAGTTGGGGAGGAGGAACCCCGAGTACCTACGAAGGAGGAGCCCCGAGACATTCATGTCGTCAGGGAGCAGTTGGTACAGAGAGAACCATCTCTGTTGATCACTATTGTTGGTCAAGCACATGAGCCTGAGACTGATCCAGTGGAGGATCTTGAGGAAGAAGAGGAAGAAGATGAGTTCCCACCGAACTCTATTAATGATAAGATGTACAATGAGTTGTATGACCGTAACGTAGAGTTACGTGACACTATTCAGGAGCTGAATGAGCGGACGATTATTCAGCAGATTACCATCGAGCAGAGGGATAGGGAGGTTGTGACTCTTCACACCCGCCTAGGAAACGTAGAGTGGGATTTGGTTCACGAGAAGGGTCAAACTGAGGAGAAGACCAAGGAAATAGAGAAGTTGAAGAATGAATTTAAAGAGAGCTCAGCAAGGCTGACCATAGCAGAGGAAGCTTGGGTAAGGGAATCATGTCGTTCTGATCTTGTAGAAGAGGATTGTCGTGCGAAGAAGGCTAAGCTTGGGGAGACGTACTCTACACTTCAAAATATAATGGATGAGGCTCAGGATCAAGTTATGAGATACCCAATCATGTTCGAAGGACTACCATCGTATATGCTAGATCGTAAAATGATGTCCTGCATCATGGAAGAGGAACGTAGTAAGGCTATTCAGCGCCTTAACAGGCAGTGATAAGGTTAGTTTAATTATGTGAAAACCTATCTGGTAGTTAAAGATGTAAATTCCGATGTGTTTATAAACAAAGAAATATTTTAATGTTTTAATTCCTGTAGATTCTTTATCTCGGGATAGTTAATGTAATTAGCAGTGATGCTATCGTATGATGTTAAAACTTTCAATTTGAATAAATATAGCGAGTTGATTGAGAAAATGTGTTAAGTGATTATGTTAAATTGTTGAGTTAAGCCTTAACTATGTAGAGAATTGGATAAGGGTAAACGAGTGTGTATAAGGGTAAACGAGTGTGCTACAATTGTGGTCAGGAAGGCCATATAGCACCTAACTGTCCTAACCCAAAGAAGGGTGCCTGCTTCACCTGTGGCTCAAATGATCATCTAGTAAGAGACTATCCTAAGAAAGGATCTGGAGGGGCAATATCAGGAGGGAATGGAGGAAATAGCGGTGGAAGCGCTCTGACCATCACAAGACCAACCGCAACCAACTGACCGACATCCAGGACATTCAACATGACAGTGCAGGATGCAGTGCAGTCTCGTGATGTGGTGTCAGGTATCATTCTAATCAATAAAGTTAATGCTTAAGTATTTTTTTTGATTCGGGTGCTAATTGTTCATTTATATCCGATGACTTTGCTAAGAACTTAGAATTGCCTAAGGACGAGTTAGAATACCCCATGAATATAGAAATTGCGAATAGAGAAATAATCCATGTTAAGTACGTACAGAAGAACTGTATAGTGGATATTAAGTGTAATATCATGAACGTAGATCTTATCTCTATTCGACTTGGAGAATTTGACGTTATCTTTGGAATGGACTGGTTATTCAATTACGGAGCTGTAATTGATTGCCAGAAAAAGCGTATTAACCTTATGACTCCGTCAAAAGTTATGTTTTATAGTAGCAAGTCACCTAGACAAACGAGTTGTCTGACGATGATGTAGGCCAGGAAGTTGTTAAGACAAGGCTGTGTTGGATATCTAGCTTACATAGTCGACAGTCGTAAAGAGAATCTGAAGGTATAGGAGATACCAGTAGTGAAGGACTTCGCCTACATATTTCAGGACAATTTTTCAGGACTTCCGCCAGATAGAGAGGTTAAATTTATAATCGATTTGGCACCAAGAATGGCTCCAATATTGAAGTCACCATACCGAATGGCACCAGTAGAGATGAAAGAATTGATGGTACAACTACAAGAATTGCTGGACAAGAAGTACATTCAACCGAGCATATCACCGTGGGGAGCGTCGATGTTATTTGTGAAGAAGAAGAACGTGACGATGCGACTCTACATTGACTATAGAGAATTGAACAAGGTCACAATTAAGAATAGATATCCATTACCAAGGATCGACGACCTGTTTGATCAATTGAAGGGAGCGAGATACTTTTCCAAGATAGACTTAAGGAGTGGTTATCACCAATTGAAGGTGAGGCTAGAGGATGTACCGAAGATAGCGTTCAGAACACGATATGGTCACTACGAATTTTTGGTAATGTCGTTTGGTCTAACAAATGCTGTTGCAGCATTTATGGGCTTAATGAATGGAGTGTTCAAGCAATTTTTAGACAAATTTGTAGTTGTATTTATAGATGATATTTTGGTATATTCGAAAACTAAGTATGAACATGAAGAGCATTTGAAGGAAACATTAGAGGCGTTGAGAAGGGAGAAGTTGTATGCCAAGTTCTCGAAATGCGAATTTTAGATTGAGCGGGTACAATTTCTTCGACATGTGATTGATAAAGTCAAAATTTTGGTAGATCCATCCAAAGTCAAAGCCGTGATAAATTGGGATCAGCCAAGAACACCGTCGGAAGTACAAAGTTTTCTTGGATTGACAGTATATTATAGAAGATTCATTCAAGATTTTTCTAAGATCGCAACTCCGTTAATGAACTTGACTCGAAAAGCTGTAAAATTTGTTTGGACGGAGAAGTGAAAGGAAAGCTTCCAAGAATTGAAGAAGAGGTTGAGTACAACACTTGTGTTGTCTCTTCCGGATGATACAAGAAATTTTGTTATTTATAGTGATGCGTCGCATAAAGGACTTGGTTGTGTGCTTATGCAAAATGGCAGAGTCATTGCGTATGCATCACGACAATTGAAGGATTATGAGAAGGGCTATCCGACCCACGACTTGGAGTTAGCTGCAGAGGTTTTTGCCTTGAAAATCTGAAATAAATTCATATAACAAAATAATTATTATAATAATTCTATAATCATTTCATATATTATTTAAATAATATATAAATCTATTTTCATGGAAAATAAATACTAAATATATCTTTACTACAAAATTAATTTATTATAAAATTATAATTTATAATGATCAATAATTAAAAAAAATATTTGTAATTATTCATGTAATAAATATATTTTTATTTATAACATAAATACGTACACTTTATCTTATACATATTCCAACCTTTAAAATAATAATAAAAAAATTTATATGCAAAATTTCTTATTTATTTATATAGAAAATATCGGGTTATTACGGCCATAATTGTACTAATGTGCAGCACAGCTGCGACGACCTCTGATATCAGTTGAGCCTTCTATTTTAAAACCTACTAAGTGATGATCAACTATTATGACTTAAACTAACATGCAATCATGTGTAAGGAGTATATATAATTATATTAACTTAATGTGAGCATGTTTTAATAGATTAGCATTCATGAATAATGAAAGTGTGTAGTTGAAATGAATTTAGATACTTTAGAAATGAACTTGATGAGTATGAGTGCCATGTTTATGTACTGACTCGCAAGCATGTTGGTATAATTTAGAAATGCATGATGTATGATTCTTAGTTCCTTTGTTCATGTCCGCTTTATTAGGATTTGTGTTAAAGAAGTTTTCAAGAAAAAGCTTAGCATAGTGAGCTAACATGCATGACTACTACATGATTTATATTATGACCTTGCGAGCATGATAACATGACTTGACTACATATGTTTAGAGCTTTGAAGTTGTCTTGTTTGTGTTAGATTGCATAGTTCAAGTCTAAAATTGTTTCAAAAGCAAACTTGAACATATTTTCAAAATCTAGTTGCATCACATCTAGATGATAAAGGGATAAGATGTCATATTATGTCTATAATATCCCTAGATATGATTTGTATGTATTGAACATGATGATACCTAAACCAAACATGAGTTTAAAGCATGATTCAAAGTGTTAGACAATGATAGTTGTAAACAAACAATATGAGTACTATAAGCATATGTATTAACAGAATGTATGCCATCATTCTAACGCCCCAGAAAATCAATTTTTATGAGAATTAAATTTTTATTTGATTATATGGATTAAATGAATTTAATTGATTATTCATGGGAGTAGGCTATTTGAAGGTCATTCTATGGTAGTATTTTGGCTACGTGGAAAAATTATGGTAGTATTTTGGCTACGTGGTAAAATTAAAGTGTTTGAATTTCCAAGACGAAAATAAAAGCTTTCTGAGAAATTTTCTGAACAACACTATTCACGCATTTTTGTTCGGGAATTATTTTTGAACTTCTGAGAAATACATAATGATAAAATATCGAGGTAAGATAGAATATCCGATAATATTTCAGTTATGGCAAACACAGTTTTTCGCCTGCGGACTTAAAACCTAATAGTTAGGGAAAGTGATTTCCGAGAAGGAATTTAAATGTGTATAATGAATTAAAGCTATGATCGTATAATACGTAGGTATTATACGAAGTAATGAATACGAGTATGATACGAGCTATTATACGAGTATGTATGAATAATGGTATGACATATATATTGAATAAGTATACGAGTTAAAATACAAGATTAATACGTAGATTATACGTTACAAGGCTTTAAGCCATATGTAATGGATTTGTTGAATTGTGTAGTAAATTGTATTGTCTAATGTGACTTATGATAAGACCCAAATGTGGGAAGGGTAATTCCAATAGGGATTAATGTGCAAGCCCAATGCAAGCTAATGGTAAAGCCCAAAGATTTATTAATGCAAGCCCAAAGTATAAAATGAGATTAATTGAAATTAAAGTACAAAGCAAGGTTGATCCATGGGGCAATCCATGATCACATGGATGACCCAAAGTGGTGGCCAAGTAAAGTACTTGGTGGCAAAGTAAAGGTGATGAGCAAGAAAAGGATAAGCTAGGTGATTAACAAGTATACTTAATGGTTAAGTTAATGTGGTGCCCATGTATTGGATAAATGTTGTGATGGCCAAGTAAAGAGTGTGGTGGCCAAGTTAACTTAATAGCTAGATAATGAATAGTAAGGAGGTGGGATGGCCTAAAAGACTAAACTACCCTAACCTAGCAATTCCTATAAATAGAGAGCTTGGATTTCATTTTTGTTGGTTGTTCATTTTCTCCAACACTTTACAACTTAGTGGTTAGAGAGAATAAGTGATAATAAGCTAGTCTTTCATATTTTAAGAAGCAAGAAGAAGATCAAAGATTAACCAAGTAATCTTCAAGGGAAGGATCTGTAACCATGAATCTCTTTCTCTTCATTTGTTAGAGAAGTGAGTAGTGGTGGGATTTGTATACTAAGAAGTAGTAGGAATGATTAATTAATGGACCTAAGTCGTATAAGGCATGAATAAGCTATTCGTAATCATATAAATTATTAACTAAGGAAGATCTTGTAAGAACTTGTCATATGTTAATAATAATGAAGTTGGTATGATAAGAAGAAGTAAGGATGGTGGTTAAAAGATTGAAGCCATCAGAAATCACGAGAAATGAAAACATAAGTAGTTTATACTTTTATAAGTTACAAACTCACAAAGAATAAGTAATAACTTATCATGATTATAAGTTAATGATGTATATATATTAAGCTGTTAGTATGATAGAATGAATCCATTTTAAATGGTTTAAAAATCTCAAGTAACGAAGTTTTGGCGAAATTCACGAGTTTGGACGATAATCGTTGAATTCGTGAAATTCTCGGAATGGAAGTCGAATTTTGATATTGAGTTCAGAAACGTTGTTTTTCGATGGAGTTTAGTCTTATTTGGAATTATAGAGTTGCAGACTCGAGAATGACCAAATTCTGACTTAGAACGAAGAAACGAGCGTTGAACGTTCACGAACGTTATCGTTTTCGTTAAAAATGAACTAATATGTGAATTTTTAGTTAACGAAGTCAAATAGATAAAATTGTTTCATGAAAATGTAGAGTATGTGATTTGTGAACCGTGGGCTCTTGAGCGAGCCAATTCAGACTTATAACGAAGAAGTTATGAGCTCGAGAATCTCACAAACTAGAAAATCTGCTAAATTTTTCTGAGGCACAAAGTCTGCGCCGCAGCGCGACTCAAGGAAGAAAGGCCCATGCCGCAGTGCGAGGCTGGAACCATAGTGCACTGTTAGTTGGCGTCGTAGCGCAGCTAATTGAGAAGGAGATGGCGTCGCAGCGCCGTGATCGAGTCTTAGGAACATGATACCCGTGCCGCAGCGCGAATTGTAGAGCAATAGATGGCACCACAGCGCCAACACTAAGTGAAGCATAAAGAGGAATGTTTTTGAATGTAAAGTAAAGGAGAAGTGAATGAAGAATAGATTAAATCCTTAACTAACTTAATGTAACATCATTAAGGATGTTATAAACCTTAAGTATAACACTAAAGGTTGAAGATAATCAATTAAGCGGGAACGAAGAACGTGAAGGTTAAGTAAGTAAATCGTGAATTGTATTTAACGTTGGTACTTCACCAATGACGATCGAGTAATGGTTTAATGATGTAAGAACGTTAGTAAGCCTTAAGGAAAGATGATTAACTCGAAACGAGTTGTATTAAGGAAATAATTTTAGTTCAGTTACAGAAGAGAAAGAAATTGGTAAGAACAATGAAAGAGAATGACGGTAAACCGGAGCCAGTATTAACAAATCTAATATATTATTAAATTGAGAAGAAGAGTAAGATTCTTTAGGAACCATGTATGTTATTCATGACCTAATGTGGTATATTATGTGGTTATGTGTTGTAGAGACCGTAAAGACTCGAAGGAAAAGTAATATTTCTGGAGCAGACGCTGAAGGCACATTTTTCTTATCGCTTGTCTAACCTTCGTGTTAGCCAGGTTTTCAGTGATTCATGTTATGAGATGCATGAATTGTTTTACAGAAGGGTCGATGCCAGTTTTAACTCGGCTAGAGTATTCTTGAAAGATTGATTGATTTTATTACAAGTCTTTCATTATAGAATTATTAACGCTATCCTACACCAATTGTTTAGCATGGATTCAAGGTAAGCCTGAGTATGAATAAACAAATGTATTTTCATCAATTATTCGATGGGCACGTGAGGTTGCCACAACTTAAAAATACATACGTTTAAAGGATGTAGTGTTGATCAACATAAAGTACTATAGGCTGATCACCTAGAAGTGCTCGTAAGCTATGCTGGACTTATGGACTTAGTGTCGGGTTGTCCTTTTCAAAGAAATTATGAAATGCTCATGGTCTTGGACCAGAATTGATGTTTTGCTGAATATTGTTATTGTAAAACGTTTTAAAGGAAAAGAAGTGTGATTTTGAATTATCTATATTACTTCGTAACTATTGTTCAGTTATAGAAGATATACGATTCCTATGTTTCAAGCATGTCGTTTAAATGAAATTATTGTACTTGTTGAGCTTGTTATGCTCACTCTTGCTTGAACTATATGAATGCAGCTTAGATCGAATAGACCGAAGGATCCGGCAAGGATAAAGGGAAGACTAAGGTGAACCTGTAGATTACCATTGTAATAGTATAGGTTTGTAATGATAATATTTGATATTATGACAAGAACAAATGTAATGGTTATAAAGAACCTGGGGGAAATGGTAATATTGTTTTAGAATATATATAGACATATTCGTTCTTTTAAGGCATTTCAATTGAATGTTTGGGTAAAGTGTAGCACCGTGTAGCACCATATGTCAGGTTGGAAGATACCCGAATTTGGGGGCGTCACAATCAATATGTAGACTTATGGCCAAAGTTATAAAGTGTGGTGGTTGTATGACCTTTTAAGCTTTAAATTCAATAGGAAGTCATAAACTAAGAACTTGTAAAGATGAGCACAAGAATGGTCATATGGTATGTGAAAAGCTTCTAACATGTATGTATGTTCAAGTATAAGGGTAGTGGTATGTTAGAGTGGGACTAAAATCGAGGGTCAGAGCTCAACCATGAAGTGCAGCAGGAGGGCCATAGCATTGCAAGGCCAATCCTTAAGCTTCAGACAGGCGCAATTACACCATTCTCGCATCTTATCGGTTTCTATTTTTGATATGATGTTTGAAGCATGCTTATATGATTACTTTAACTTATAATACATGACCAATATGCTATGTAATGTGTTAAGGAGCATGCTATGTGATAAAGATGAATGTAAATTATGATTTTCGAATGTTAAGCCCAAAAGAATGTTTGCAAGAAATAAAGCAATAAAGACGTTGTTTGCATTTGTGATGTCTTACAAACTGAATTGTGCTATGAAAAATATAGGATAAATGATATGTATGAAGTTACAACTAAGTTAGACGTTTATGTGTACGTTGAACTTACCTATATGTGTTAGCTAATTAACATCTTGTACATATAATACGCTATAAATAGGATTCAAAAGTGTTGATTCTTAACGTGGATAAACTACGCTTAAGGCAAGTATCTGAACTATCCTTTACATTGTGCAAGTATCCTAACCCTTGCATTAATTTATTCAACGGATATTGTAAGCAAACCTTATGTTATATTACTTTCTCGTTCAAATTAGCTAGTATTAAAACTCTTGAGAAAACTATTATTCATGTTGAACTTGGTATTGTTTTTGAATATTGTGAAAGGGTCTATGTCATTGATTCAGCTAGACTATATGCATGTTTATAAAACTGTCCAAACCAATTAATTGGTGCAAAAATCTTGAAAACTGAGTTGGACAACCCATATGGTAAGGGGAATGTATGTTGTTGGAAACCCCAACACATGAATGGTTTATTATTGTGGTGTTATGCATAACTTAGAGTATTGTAGACTGATCATCTATAGTACTTGATTCTTTTGGGTTATCAGTTTAATATTGGTAATTCTAGTAGATGTTGAATAGTCCTTCGTTACTGCTTAGTATAAATTGTTTATCCAGTTGGATACATTGATAGTCTTTGAATTCATATATATCTGTTGATTTATATTGAATTATCGTTCTTATTCCAAAAATTGTTGATATTCATTATTCATGATATTATCCTGAACCTCTGAACTATCTTAGTGATGATACTTCAATATTTCAAACTCGTGTTATAAAACTCTTTACCCTTGTTGTATATTACTTGCTGGACAAGTTTTGTTCATTCTTGCTTATTTAAAACCTTTCAGTTAAGGTGGAACAATGAATTGTCTCTAGGAAAGACAAGGGCAAGGTAGAGGCTACCGACTAACTTGTTCCTTTATGTTTAAGACTATTTTGTTATATTAAGATTGTTTTTCAAACCATGTTTAAGCTTAACTAGTATTAGGTAATAAGTCTTTATTCGATATTATTATGTAATATTTTAAGTACTGTAGGTTGCGAGACTTGGGGGAATAATTATAATAAATCATTGTATATTATTCTAAATTAGATCTTCTGTTGTGAATGTGTGATTTTAGTTATTATGGTATTACAATGAGAACGTGAAGAACTGAATTCGAGTGACCAAGTGGCCGTCCGAATTTGGGGGTGTCACAGGGCCCACATGGGTTGCCCCATGGGGTTTCTTACCCACTTACCCATTAGTTCGATCCACATATCCGGTTCTTAGTTTGGGCTTTAGGTTTAATTACCTTGGGCCTAAAGTCGGGCTTGCATTTAATTTCATTGGGCCTTAACATAATACCACTTGGGCATGCAAAATTCCTAGATAAATCTTGTAAGTCCATTGAAATAGGATTAAAGCGTTTAACGTAAAATCCTCGTATCCCATACGTATACTAGTTCATATAATCTTTCGTCGTACACGTTATACTAACTTTCATATATACTCGTATAATACATCGTATCATACTCGTATTCATTGCTTCGTATAATACTTGCTATTATACGATCATCACTTATTCCAATACTTCCGTTCCTTAACATTCTCAAATTTAGTATGCAGGCGAAAAATTGCGTTAGCTATACTTGAATTATTATCTGAAGGAAAGTTCTTCAGTATAGGGATCTAGCGCGTAGATACATCTCTTTTGACATTGGAAATTGTGCTAAGACAAGCCTCTAGTTTGATCCTTGGCTTGGGCAATCCCCTTTGGCTACCTCCATTCACTCGTCTTTGATCGTCAACTCTGGGCTTGGTCCAAATGCTTGTATGGATAGTATCATTCAAAATCCTGGATGGGTTCTCCCTGTCTCAAATCATCAGGATGTTATTTCCTTCTGTGGATCATTTGACTTTTCTAGATCTTGCAATTCTGGAAAGAAAGATGGTATACTCTAGGATGGTACTAGGGCAAAGGATGTGAGGGCCGCCTCTATTTGGAACTCTATTCGGCAGGTGGGGTTGGCAGTGGGTTGGCATAAATTAGTTTGGCATAAACGGGTCCCTCCCCGTCACTCTTTCATCCTCTGGCTTGCTTTCCATAAGGGACTCAGAAAGTCGGATCAACTCTTATAATTTTGGCTTGATATAAACCCAACATGTGTGCTTTGTTAAAATGAAAATGAAACTTTCAACCACCTATTTTTTGAATATCCTTTCTATTTTTAGATTTTTGTTGTTGTCCTTCGCTTTTGTGGTTGACGTGGGTTAAGTAGAAATTGGTCTACTATTACTGGTTTTATCATACATTGCTCTTGCAAAAATTTCCATCATAGCCTGTTGTCTTTTGGGTTTGCTACTGTAGTCTATCGGATATGGAATGAACGAAATGCTTGGCTTTTCTCCAAAAATATCACCCCTGCTAGGACTATTTTTTGTGATATTATTCATTTAGTTAAGTGTGGTCTTCACACAAATGCTAGTTTTCAGAAATTAAAGTCCAGATCATGTTTTCACCATCTTATTTTATAAGTTGTTGCTGGTTTGTTTCGGTGGGGATGGGAACCGCCATGTTGGGTTTAGGCACTGTGGGATGCTGGTCTTCTCCTGCTGCACTGCGGAGTTAGGAGCTGCTCTGCTATTTTGGACTTGGAGGCTCGGGTCTGCAATTGGTTTCTGTCTGTTGGGGTGCCATTAAGCACAAGGGATTTGTCTGCTATTAGGCATCTGAGGTACTATTTGGATAAGCTGCAAAGGCTAGTATGCTGGCTGGGCCTGTCTGCTGGTCACAGGTTTTGGGCTAGCATTGGGATCTGCTGTAGCTGCTTTTTGCTATGCTCGGTCGGTCTCGGACTTAAACCAGGTTGGTCTCGGGCGAGCTGGGCTGCCATTGGTTGGGTATGCTGATGCAAGCTGTGTTTTTGGGTGAGCTATGCTATGATGTGATGTGCTAGGGTCATTCGGTCTCGGGTGAGCTGTGTTTTCGGGCGAGCTTTACTATGGTGTGATGTGCTTGGTCTTTTCGGTCCGAGCAAGTCATGCTTTCGTCCCGAAGGCGTCGTGATAGTCATTGGAAGACGTTGATGAGGTGAGGGGCGAGGAGAGAGGTTTGGGCTTCGGTATAGAGAATTTGGACTTAAATGAGAGGTTCTTGTGATTATAGCGAGAAAATCGGATTTTGAGAATTAAATTTTATTTTATTAAATGAATTTAATTGATTATTTATGGAGCAAGCTAATCAAGGTCGTTATATGACCTAAACATATCAGAACGTCGTAGTATTTTGGCTACGTTGTAGAATTAAAGTGTTTGAATTTCCAAGACGAAAATAAAAGCTTTCCGAGAAATTTTCTGAAAAATACTATTCACGCATTTTTGCTCGGGAATTATTTTTGAACTTCCGATAAATACGTAACGATAGAATATCGAGGTGAGATGTAATATCCAAAAATATTTCAGTTATGGAAAACGTAATATTTTGCCTGTGGACTTAAAACCTAACGTTTGAGGAAAATGATTTATGAGAAGGAAATGTAATGAGATTAATGAATTAAGCGATGATCGTATACTATGTAGGTATTATCACGAAGTAATGAATACGAGTATGATCTGAAGTAAAAGAATGGAATTAGTAGGATTGTGTTGGAAATGGTTAAGTCCAATAGAGTTAATGATCAAGCCCAAGTGTTTGTTTAATTGCAAGCCCAATGTATAAGTTAATATTAGTTAAGCAAATTATGCTAGAAGCCCAAATGATTTAAGCTAAGATTAATTAAGATAAGGCCCAAGGTAAATATCCAATGGGTTAGTGTGACGCCCCCAAAATTAGGTATACGTCACCCATCTTGGGTCGCCACTTACATGGTACAGAATTCAAATACAACTTACTAATACAATTGTCGTGTACAATACGACAAAACATAAATTGTGAGTTTGAATACAAATATTATCTACTAGAGATTATACAAACTCAAAAGGAGTCCTCATTACAATTATTATGACACAATTTCATAGAATAGTGAGGACTACTAATGCTATCCTCTGGACCATCACTCCGTTCCCCGACTCGTCCCAAATTATATTCTCATTTCAAGAAGAGAATAAAGAAAGGAAGGGTGAGCTCAACTAACCCAAAGAAGAAATATTATGACTAAGATAATGCGTAATAAATTATCATTAGTCTCCAAATAATGTTAAACCGATAAAATATAATAGACATCAAGTTTAACTGCAGTGGAATAAGCAATCCATTAAAAGAGTAAAGTAGAAAATAAAATCTACTATCTTTTATGATTAAAAAGGTTTTTCATCACTGTTATCGCTGAGACTTAGCTTAATAAATATTCCACATCATCGAATCACCCCTTCACTATGACCAAGGATATTCTTTAGTATCACGACCACAATTATTCATGCACTACGGGCCAAGAATATTTGTGTATTCATTAATGGTCATGATCATGCCAACAATCATCCATCAATGCACTACGGGCCAATGAGGACTTTTACCACATCATTTGTAACATTACTTGGCCATGATTACACCAAATAATCCCTGGTCATAATCATACCAAGTCCATCTATGCACTACAGGCCATAGATGACTTTCAACAAAATATAAACATGAGGATGATGACAATGATATAAGAATTCAATAAAATAAGTTCAAGAATTATTTTATCCAGAAATTATTAACGTCCAAATTGTCAACATGATACTGTTTTGTAGAGTAAAATTCAAGAATGATCAGAAGAATATTTTCATGAAAAGATACTGGATGAAGCGCAAATATCAAGGATATTCTACTAATTTCATGGAGTATAGAAGTCAAAACTTTAACCAACTGAGTATGATAAATAATGGAATAACAAAAGAAATCACCATGTATGCGGTACTTGCATGATGTATAAAGTTATTCCAATGTATAATAATAATAACTAAACCAAAGTCGCAAAAAATTCACACCGGCGGGATGTTCCAATAGAATAATAAATGCGGAATAATAAATGATGGAACCAGTCCTGCAGAAAAAATACGCATGTATAGATATTCCACAAAATAATAAAGATGAAATAATAAAAAATGGAACCAGTCCCACGTATAACACACAGCATGTGATATTCCAACGGAATAATAATAAAGAATAATAAAAATGGAACCAGTCCCAAGTATAAAACACACGTACATGTGATATTCCAAATGTAATAATAGAAGAATGTCACCAAGTATAGGGTAGCATCACAGATACAAAGTTATTCCAATGTAATAATAAAGAAATGGAATAACAGAAGTTCTTTTCTTGAATACAAAAGAATAATATCCCTTATGAGTACAACAAATAATATTCTCTACCTTAAGAAGAGTACTGGATATATAAGTAGTGAAGTAGTAGAATACTTTCTTCTTTCTCTCTATAATTTTCTCTCTCTAGAGTTTCAGTGAATTCGTAAGAAAATAATGAAGGAATGAGCTTCTATTTATAGAAAATGGACTGCATAGTAACTAACTCATGAACGGTCCAGATTGATTTACTTTAATCTGACGGTCCATATTTAAAGCAAAATCTTTTAAATAAAATATAATATATTCTATTTATAATCTAATAAAACGAATAACTTTATAAAAGATTTTACTATGCAAACACTATGCAGGCACTATGCAAATACTATGCATAATAAAATATAATATATTCTAATTATTGTCTAATAAAACAGATAACTTTATAAAAGTATTCTATTTTATATAAAAAGATTTTACTATGCAAAACACTATGCAGACACTATGCAACACTATGCATAATAGAATATAATATATTCTATTTATAGAATAACTTTATAAAAGTATTCTGTTTTATATAAAAAGATTTTCTGTATTATTACATTAATAATACCAACAAAACTGAGTGACTTATCACTTAAGCATCAATAATTAATACGTGCAGCTACTATGCAACCACGCCAGACATCGCATTTTTTTAACACCGAAAGTGTTTCAACAGCTTAATCTGTATAACTTCCGCCGTTATTTTCATAAAGTATTTTTGTCGCTTTCTCATCCGACAATAATTCCGCTAGGGGGTCCACCAATGATTGTGTCGTTTCTTAATATTCCCCGTTAAAACGAATATTCCCCACCAATCGAATATTATATAACAACTTATGTGATTTTGTAAAATTTATAAATATTACCCACAACTATTATATCAATTTCACTCCATAATATTCAAAAATAATATTTATAGAAAATTCATCTTTATTCAAAAAGTGGGGTTTTACAATCTCCCCTTCTTATGAAATTTCACCAAAATTAGGGTACGACTGGTTTGTCAAGAGGTAAGGATACCTTGATTTCATTTTAGATTCTAACTCCCAAGTCATTTCCTCAACATCGTGGTTTCTCCACAAACTTTGACTTGAGGTATAACCTCAGTGCGTAGAATATGTTCCTTCTTATCCAAGATTTGAACAGAACCTCTTCATACGCCAAATCTTCCGCTATTTCGTCCTGCCCAACTCAATAATGTGGTTCGGGTCTTCCACATATTTACGCAACATGGATATGTGAAAAACGTTATGAACACGAGACATACTTGGCAGAAAGCGAGTCTATAGGCCACGCTCCTACTCGATCAGGATTAAAATGGGCCAATGAATCGAGGATTGAGCTTTCCTCTCTTTCCAAATCTCGTAACTCCTTTCCATGGAGCAACACGTAACAACACATGATCTCCTATATCGAATTCCACATCCTTTCGATGAAGATCAACATAACTCTTTTGTCGATCTTGTGAGGTTTTTATACGTCACGGATCGCTTGAATCTTTATGTAGTCATACGTACCAACTCCGTCCCCAACAACGCTGCTTCTCCCACCTCATCCCAAAGATAATCGAGAACGACACTTTCTTCCATTCAACGCTTTGAATGGAGCCATGCCAATACTTGCTTGATAACTATTGTTGTAGGAAAACTCCACCAATGGTAAGAACTTGTCCCAACTTCCCTTGAAATCAAGGACACGTAGTCTTAATAGATCTTCAAGAGTTTGAATAGTCCTCTCGACCGTCCGTCTGGCGTCTGAGGATGATATGCCGAGCTAAATCGTAAATCTGCGCTCCATAGCTTTTTGCAAACTAACCCAAAATCGTGAAGTGAATCTTAGGTCTCGATCGTAAACTATGGATACCGCATACCATGCAATCTTACAACCTCGCTTATGTACATACGAGCAAGACGTTCAAGTGTATAAGTTTCTCGTGATTCGGAAGAAATGAGCAGACTTGGTCAATCTATCAACAATGACCCAAATCGCATCTATGCCTTGAGAAACTTTGGGAAGACTAAGAATGAAATCCATGGTAATGTGCTCCCACTTCCATTCGAATTTCAAGTGGTTGCAATGGACCTTTTGGTACTTGATGCTCATTGACTCGTTGACACGTTAGACACCTTGAGATAAACAAATACTCTCTCTCTTCATATTGCCCCACCAAAATGTATGTCAAGATCATGATACATTTTGGTACTCCCAAATGGATTGAAAAAGGTGTGTTGCGCGCCCCATCACGATTTTATACTTTAAATCGTGGTCGTTAGGAACACAAAGTCCGGAGTCGACTCAAGTATTCCTTCTTCATCGATTCTTGCTTCTAGAATAACGCCTCTCTTGAACCTTCTTAATTCTTCACATTCATCACCTCCGGTGTGTTATTTGAACGACTTTTAACTTTATCGATTAAAGTCGATTAATTCTACTCAGATATTCATTATCTTCACGTGGGTTCCTAGAGTCTTTAACTCTATCTTCATCATTTGTAAGTCGTATTTAAATGGGCCTTTGTGTTAACAACATCGCACTCAGAAACGCATACGATCTTCTACTCAACGCGTCGCCTACCACGCTTCGCTTTCCCACGATGGTATTAAATGGTACGATCGTAATCTTCAATGAATTGAGCCAACGCTTTGGCGATGTTACGCTTCATTTTAGTTGAAGAAATATTTGAGGGTTTTAGAAATGGGTTTTGTACTGGGGTCAATACAAAATTCGATTTCACGCTCTAGGGTAGGCTAAGAAGTCTTCAAGAATACGTAAGGAAATTTATTAACAATAGAAATATCATTCAAAACTGTGACTCTCATCCAAGACTTGGGTAACACGTCACATTGATACCTATCAACTTGCCATCGCCATTCACAAATACGCCATGTAAAGTCCGCTTTGGTGCATTCCACACAAGGAAGTCAACAACGAAAAGGACCGGGGCTTTTACTTATGGCTTGATATGACCATGATTTACTTTAGTGATTTGGTTGCTTGAATTCGCATAACAAAGTTGGTTAGGAATATGAAAGCTAACAACCCGATTTAAAAGCATGATGAGTAGTTAACCAATCGATTCCTAAAATCACATCAAAGGCAAGTATTTTCAAAGAGATACGATCGACAGTAACGTGAAAGTGTTGATTTGAATAAGATTTATAAATAAGGAGGTAATGAAGGTTTCTCCCAACCGAAGTTTCAACAGATAAATTAAAATCAACTTCTCCTGAGTTAAATTCAAACATTGAACACAACTAGGAGAAATAAAAGAGTGAGTAGAACCGTGGATTCAACACTTGTATAGACTTCACAAGAGTTTATGACTAACATACCCGTGATAATTTTATTCAGTTCCTTGTCACGAAAAAAAAAAAAAACTCTCTCTTAAACTACCGGCTTTGACTTTTCCGGGACATCCTTTTTGGTGCCTCCATCCTAGTTTGAACTTGTCTTCTATGAACGACAAAATCGGCTAAGTGACCTTCTCTTCCACAATTATAACATGCTTTGACTCGGCATCACGCAGCTTTGACCGATTTGTCCCTCCCCGTCCGCATTTGAAGCATATGATAGGTGGTCGCTTCTCCTTCCTTAACAACGGGTGCCGTGTTGACGCCTTTCCATCATTGTTGAATGTCCTCTTCTTGAAATGTCCATTCTTATTATTTTGACCATGATTACCACCAAGTGGTTACCATTTCGCATGTTGATTCCTCTATGCTTATTGTCACCACTTTGATGACCGTTATCACCCCAGATTATCATTTTTGCCTACCGCTTCTTTTGGTTGCGTTGACTCGTTATCGCGCTTCCACTAATCGAGCCCTATTTACAACATCCTAATACAAACACGCTTTATGAGAAATAAGATATTGGCGTATCTCCGCTTCAAACCTCTTAAAAACATTCGAGTCATTCGCTTCCCGATTATCGACCAAATGGGATGCAAACCGGATAACTCCGCAAATTTAGCCTCAGATCATGACACGATCATATTGTTTTGTTCCAACTTGATAAACTCCACCTCCTTCATGTGACGAATACTTTCGAAAGTACTTGTCGTTGAACAACTCTTGAACTTCTCCCAAGACATCTTGAGTGCGTCCAGTCAGGTACGCTTTTACGATTCCCACCAGTGATCTCGCCTTTCACGCAAAATAAAAGGTGGCAAAGGAACCTTTTGCTCCTGAGCATCCCAAGACATCAAATATCTTGGTGATCTCGCTTTAACCACGCCTCCGCTTTTAAGTGGTTCTGCTTTCCCAAAACTCCGGTGGTCCCAGCTCCTTGAATTGCTTAATGCAACCAACCGCTGGGTTGCCATTGTTTCCACCTACATTATGGATGTGAGTCGCCTTCGCCATTATTGCATTTGCTCTTCAAACCGCTATTACCGTCCCGAGAGTTATCGTGAGCCGCATTTTGGATGCGAGCCGATTGTTGCATGATTTTAAAAAGCCTCGAACCATCCCATCATTCACCAATTCATCGTTGTTATTGTTTTTATGAGGATTATCGTCATCCCGTTGCACATTATCCTCGATTATTGATTTGGGAGACTCAACGGTCTCCTCGTGCTCCATTGATAATCTCAACATTCTCTGATGCCATTTTCAAACACCGCCACAAAACAAGGGTTAATTAACATATCACATATTATCCCTATACTTTGACCGACCACCAATTAAATACCAAATAAACTTAGGTAGGTCATACTAGCCAAGGAATTCCCCGCTCTCCCTCCTAGTTCTTATCTCACATCTTAGCCATGAATCATATCCCTATGCTTTGATACCAACTGTGACGCCCCCAAAATTAGGTATACGTCACCCATCTTGGGTCGCCACTTACATGGTACATAAATTCAAATACAACTTACTAATACAATCGTCGTGTACAATACGACAAAACATAAACCGTGAGTTTGAATACAAATATTATCTACTAGAGATTATACAAACTCAAAAGGAGTCCTCATTACAATTATTATCACACTATTTCATAGAATAGTGAGGACTACTAATGCTATCCTCCTCGACCATCACTCCATTCCCCGACTCGTCCCAAATTTATATTCTCATTTCAAGAGAGAACAAAGGAAAGGAAGGGTGAGCTCAACTAGCCCAAGAAGAAATATTATGACTAAGATAATGCGTAATAAATTATCATTAGTCTCCAACAACAATGTTAAACCGATAAAATATAATAGACATCAAGTTTAACTCGCAGCTGAAATAAGCAATCCATTAAAAGAGTCAATTAGAAAATAAAATCTACTATCTTTTATGATTAAAAAGGTTTTTCATCACTCAAGTATCATTGAGACTCAAATTAATAAATATTCCACATCATCGAATCACCCCGCACTACTACCAAGGATATTCTTTAATATCACGACCACAATTATCCATGCACTACGGGCCAAGAATATTTGTGTATTCATTAATGGTCATGATCATGCCAACAATCGTCCATCAATGCACTACGGGCCAATGAGGACTTTTTTACCACATCATTTGTAACATTACTATCCATGATTACACCGAATAATCCTCGGTCATAATCATACCAAGTCCATCTATGCACTACAGCCACGATGACTTTCAACAAAATATAAACATGAGGATGATGACAATGAAATAAAAATTCAATCAAACAAGTTCAAGAATTATTTTATCCAGGAATTATTAAAGTCCAAATTGTCGACATGATACTGTTTTGTAGAGTAAAATTCAAGAATGATCAAAGAATATTTCCATGAAAAGATATTTGGATGAAGCGCAAATATCAAGGATATTCTACTAATTTCATGGAGTATAGAAGTCAAAACTTTAACCAACCGAGTATAATAAAGAATGGAATAACAAAAGAAATCACCATGCATGCGGTATCAGATGTATGTGTTATTCCAATGTAAATAATAATAATCTGAACTTTGTGTCGAGGTGAAATTCAATGTAAAAGACAGGTCCCGTTCCAAATGTAATAATAAATGCGGAATAATAAATGATGGAACCAGTCCGTAAAACACGATATCATCCAATGGAATAATAATATATTTCGACCGTAATAATAAATGCATGATGTTCCAACGTAATAATAATAAAGAATGTCACCAAGTATAGGGTGGCCAATGCGTAATGGAAGAATACATATTATTCCAATGTAACAATAAAGAAATGGAATAACAGAAGTTCTCTTCTTGAATACAAAAGAATAATATCCCTTACGAGTACATCAAATAATATTCCCTACCTTAAGAAGAAGAGTACTGGATATATAAGTAGTGAAGTAGCAGAATACTTTCTTCTTTCTCTCTATAATTTTCTCTCTCTAGAGTTTCAGTGAATTCGTAAGAAAATAATAAAGGAATGAGCTTCTATTTATAGAAAATGGACTGCATAGTAACTAACTCATGAACGGTCCAGATTGATTTACTTTAATCTGACGGTCCATATTTAAAGAAAAATCTTTTAAATAAAATATAATATATTCTATTTATAATCTAATAAAACGAATAACTTTATAAAAGATTTTACTATGCAAACACTATGCAGGCACTATGCAAACACTATGCATAATAAAATATAATATATTCTAATTATTGTCTAATAAAATGTATAACTTTATAAAAGTATTCTGCTTTTATATAAAAAGATTTTACTATGCAAAACACTATACGCATAATTATGCAACACTATGCATAATAGAATATAATATATTCTATTTATAGAATAACTTTATAAAAGTATTATGTTTTATATAAAAGATTTTCTTTATTATTACATATATAATACCAACAAAACTGAGTGACTAATCACTTAAGCATCAATAATTAATACTGTGTACTACTATGCAACCACGCGTATTACTGTACTTTTAACACCGGGTGTTTCAACAATTAACGGTATAACTTCCGCCGTTATTTTCATAAAGTATTTTGTCATTTTCTCAATCGACAATATTTCATTAGGGGGTCCACCAATGATTGTCTTGTTATTAATATTCCCTCGTTAAAACGAATATTCCCCACCAATCGAATATTATATAACAACTTGCGCACTTTGCAAAATTTATAAATATTACCCACAACTATTATATCAATTTCACTCCATAATAATCAAAAATAATATTTATAGAAAATTCATCTTTATTCAAAAAGTAGGAGTTTTATAGTTAGGGGATGGGTAAGAACCATGGAGCAAACCATGGATGATCCAAGGTGATGAACAAGTAAACTTAGAGGCTAAGTAAGAGTGGTGAGCACACAAAGTGATTAATGTAATAATCAAGTTTACTTAGTAGTTAAGTAAGTGTAATGACCAAGTATTTTAAGTGGGGAGCAAGATAACTTAGAGGCTAAGTGTTGTGGTGGCCAAGTTTACTTAAGGGCTAGGTAATGAATAGTAAGGAGGTGGATGATTTAATGACTAAACTACCCTCACTTTGAGATGCCTATAAATAGAGAGCTTTGCATTAATTTGTTGGTTGTTCAAAATTCATCCAACTCCTCTAAAGCTAAACAACTTATTTGGTTGAGAGAATAAGCACTTATAAAGTTAGACTTTCTTTGTTAGTTTTTCCACCAATAACTTATAGCTTATTTTGTTAGAGAGAATAAGTGAGAATAAGCTAGCAAGTTAACCTCTGAAGTTCAAGAATCAAGAAGGAGATTAAAGAGTAAGCAAGATATCATTAAAGAGTAAGTGTTCTTGAACCATATTTCTCTTTCTCTTCCATTGTTAGAGAAGGGGTTATTGGTAGAACAAGCATGCTAAGAAGAGGTTGGAATAATGAATCAAAGGGCTTAAGTCTTAATAAGCTGGATAAGTCATGAATAAGAAATTTATTCGTAAATAAGTTATGAACTTATAATGAAAGTATAAGACTCTACTAGAATTTGTAACATGTTTACATTAATAAAATTAGTATGATTAATAAGATGTAAGAATAATGATTAAAGGACTTAACTCATTAATAAGTCATATGAAAATAAGACATAAGTAATGAAATGGAAATATAAGTATTTTATACTTTAATAAGTTGCAAAATCATAGAGAATAGGTAATAACTTATCATGAATATAAGTTAATGAAGCATGTATGTCAAGATGATAGTATAATGGATTGAATCCAAGTGAAATGGTTTAAAAATCTCAAGTAACGAAGTTTCGCGGAATTCACACGATTAGGCGATTTATCGTCAATTCGTGAAATTCTCGGAATGGAAGTCGAATTTTGATATTGAGATTGGAAACATTGGTTTTCAATGGAGACAAGTCGTATTTGTAATTATAGAGTTGTGGACTCGAAAAGGGACGGATTCCGACTTAGAACGAAGAAACGAGCGTTGAACGTTCACGAACGTTTATCGTTTTCATTAAAAATGGACTAATAGGTGAAATTTTAGCAAATGAAGTCGAATAGATAAAATTATTGCATGAACACGTAGAGTACGTGATTTGTGAACCGTAGGCTCTTGAATGAGCCAATTCAGACTTATAACGAAGCAGTTATGAGGCCGGGAATCTCACATAAAAAGTTAACTATTAAAAATTTTCTGCTTTGAGTCTCAGCCGCTACGCATGGCTGATCAAGGAAAAGAAGTAAGTCCATAGCAGCCAAAGTGACCATCACTGAGAGTCATGCCAAGCAAATATGACATTTAACAGACTCAGCATTACCTGGCGTAAGTCCGTATTTTTGAACAATAAGTGGTGGCCTTACGCAAGATCAAATCTAATAGTCGATATACTGCGGCCTTGACCTAAAAACCTAGATGTAAAAAAGAATGGTTGCAAGTAGAAGATGAAGGGAATTGATTAGTAATTGAACTAAAGGACTTAATAAAACATTGTTAAGTCATAACTAAACCTCAAGTATGATCACTTAGAGTTAAAGAAAGTTAATTGAATGTAATCAGGAACGATGTACAATAAACGTACATAACCATTGACGATCGGGTTTCGATTAATAACGTAAGGACGTTAGTAAGCCGTAAGAAAAAATGTTTAACTCGAAACGAGTTGTATTAATGAAATAATTTCAGTTAAGTTATAGAAGAGAACGAAGTTGGTAAGAATGATGTAAAAAGAATGACGGAAAGCCGGAACCAATAATAACGAATCTAATATGGGATTAGATTGAGAAGTGGGGTAAGATTCTTTAGGAACCAAGTATGTTCATTCATGACCTAATGTGGTATGTTATGTGATTATGTGTTGTAGAGACTGTAAAGACTCAAGAGAAAAGTAATTATACTGTAGCTGACGCAGAAGGCAAGTTTTTCTTAAACGCTTGTCTAACCTTCGTGTTAGCCAGGTTTTCAAATGATTCACATTATGAGATGCATGTATGGTTTTGAAGAAAGAGTCGATGCCAGTTTTAGCTCGGCTAGACTAATCTTGATAGATTGATTGAACTCTTTACAAGTCTTTCAATATAGAATTGCTAACGCTATCTTATGCCAACTAATTGGTACGGATTCAAGGTAAGCCTGAATATGAATAAACAAATGTATTTTCATCGAGTATTCGATGGGCACGTGAGGTTGCCAAAACTTAAACGTACACACGTTTAATGAATGTAGTGTTGATCAATATAGAGTACTATAGGCTGATCACCTAGAAGTGCTCGTAAGATATGCCGGACTTATGGACTTCGTGCGGGGTTGTCCTTTTCAAAGAAACTATAAGACGTTCACGTCTTGAACCAAAATTGATGAATATTGTTATTGTAAAATGTTTTGAAAGAAAAGAAATGCTATTTTAAGTTATTGATAGTACTTCGTAACTATCATCCAGTTATTGAAGATATGCGATTCCTATGTTTTAAGCATGCTTTTAAAAATGAAATTGTTATACTTGTTGACCTTGTTATGCTCACTCTTGCTTGAACCATATGAATGCAGCTTAGACCGAATGGACCGAAGGATTCGTCAAGGTTAAAGTGAAGGCTAAAGCGAACGTGTAGATTTCTTATGTAATAGTATAGGTTTGTAATGATAATATTTGATATTATGATAAGAACAAATGTAACAGTTATAAAGAACCTGGGGAATGGTAGTATTGTTTTGGAATATATTTAAGACATTTGTTATTTTGAGGCATTTCAATTGAATGTTTGTGTGAACTATAGCACCGTCGAGCACTATATGTCGGGTTGAAAGATACCCGGATTTGGGGGTGTCACATTCGGCATAGAGGGCTTCGGCCAGATGGGGTTCTGGGATTGAGGTGCTTCGGTCTTATGGGGCTTTGATTTGGGTGGGAGCTTCGTCTTCGGCCAGATGGTTGGTTGGGTTTGCTCATTGGACATTTCGTTTTGGGGAGGCTTCGGCATCGGGCGTTGGTGCGGGTTTTGGATGGATGTCCCGTGCTTGGTGCTCGGGTGTCTTATAGAATGGTTCTAGTTAGTGATGTTAATTGCACTGTTTCATGTTCTGTTTTGGGCGTCTGCCTATAACCCTTTATAGCCCTTACATAATAGGGCATGTCCTATGATGTCTTTGCTATATTTTGATTAGGTTTTCTCCCATTAAGTTTTGTAAATTCCCCATTTTTATTTAAGTCTAAAATTAGCAACAAAAAAAAAGAAGGGAGTTTAGGACCTTTGGAAATAGCATTCCACGAACCCTCAAGATCGGGAGGAGGGGAGGCCTTGGCGTTAGTAGGAATAGAGGGACACGGATCCGCGCTTGGAATAGGAGAAGACTTGGGAACCCATTGAAATTTTGTTTTAGGACATTTGAGAAGGGAGTGTCCAAATCAATTACAATTTGAGCAGGAGGGAGGCATGCTCCAATACTCCACTTTTACCGCTACAGTTTCTTGGACCAAGGCTGAACCATCAAACACTACAGCTTTGATAGAGGTAGGGAATGTAGACAAAGCGTTCATCTCAATACAAATTTGGCCAAAGCTCATAGGCTCCAACTTAGAAGTCTTATCATCGACAAATAACGAACGTCCAATAGCACTTGTCAGGTAGCTATCAACTTGCTTACTTTGCAAAATTTTCAAATATTACCCTTAACTTTAACCTTTATCAATTTAACCATTTACTAAATAACATAATAATTATAAGAAAATTGAATACCTTCATTTCATAAAATCCGGGGTCTTACAACCATATTCTAGTTGGCCCACGTAAGGGTAGCATTCTGACCTCTCTACCAAATCCTTCTAATACGGTATATTGCAACGCTTCTTAACTGAAGCAAAATCCAGATTTGTTGAGTTGTTGCAATTTTTGACCTTTTCTCCTTCCAATCTTCATAATTCGACTTATACACGTCCAAATGAGTCTGTTTTTAACCCAATGGACTCCTAACTCATAGAACAACAACATATAAAAAATTCTACAAATTCCAAAAATATTAACATAATCAAATCTTGACCCAAACTCAAAATTTATACTGTATTTTTCATGTTCTTTCTTTTGATCAAACTTTTAACACCCAAATTGGTTAGATATATACATGAAACACTCTTTAATATGTAGATATAAGGTTTTTGAGTTTTGAAACCTTAGATCTGTATTTCATCAAAAACAAATTAAATAAAAAGATAATTTAGGTTAGGTTTTATACATTTTGTGCTCTTCCTTTTCTTTCTTTTTCTCTTCTCCTCTTTTCTTCCTTTCTTTCACAATATGAGATGTACTTGGATGTTATGGAATTTTTTCTTCCCTTTTACCCTCTATGGATGCCGAACCCCTTGGTTCTCTCTCTCTCTCTCTCTTATTTTCTTTTTCCTTCTCTCTCTATCTTTTCTCTCTTAGCTAATTTGTTTTCTCTTTCTCTAATCTTGCATATCTATCCAACATCTTATCTTTCTCTTTCTCTTTTCTATCTTAAGAGATCTTAGAAAATATGAAAGCTGGCAAAAATTTATTTAGCATGTGCTAAAACTCCCTCCTTGCCCGGGTACAATGTAACCAATATTGCCCAATTGTTGATTTTTTTTGTTAATTGCTAAGTTTAGCTTAATGTTTGGGCCAAAGTTTGGGTTAATAATTAAATTATTTTGGCTTCCCAATTTAATAGCTTGGGCCATGTAAATAGCATAGTTCAACACACTAATTTTATCTTACCCTAATTATTTAGTTAGGGTTTCTAATCCACTCACTTTGGATTTTAAACAATTACTTACATAGATTTAATTATATAACCCAATTATGTTTTGTTTAATTAGGTTAAAATAATTAATTAGTTGAGAAATATAAAATAAATCTCTTAAGGGTAATTTACTAGTATGTAATTTAAATACTAGTATTCTTCAATTACTATAACCCTTAGGTTATTTAATTTTTATTCCTAATATATAATATTAGGTTATATAGTTTTCTTTTATTTCTCTTTATAAATAAATATATATATTGATGAGTGCATATTATTCATTTATTTTGATTCCATTATATTTAGTTTTATTGTATGTTTCATGTGTATATGAGCTTATTAAGGTGTTTAATGATTTCAAGAAGAATTTGAGCTGAAATGAGAAAAAAGAGAAAATTACAGGGTTTTTAGCATTATGATGGATGCATGGTCTAGGCTTGGGATTTGAATTTTATTGTAGAGCTCTTCTTTAGCTTTTTGGAACATCTTGAATGTGACGCCCCCAAAATTAGGTATACATCACCCATCTTGAGTCGCCAGATACATGGTACAGAATTCAAATACAACTTAATAATACAACTGTCGTGTACAATACGACAAAACATAAATTGTGAGTTTTAATACAAATATTGTCTAACAGAGAGTATACAAACTCAAAAGGAGTCCTCATTACAATTATTATCACACTATTTCACAGCATACTGAGGACTACTAAAGCAAACATCTAGGACCATCACTCTGTTCCCCTACTAGTTCCAGCTACGTTCTCATTTCCTGAAGAGAATAGTCAAAGAAAGGGTGAGCTCACCTAGCCCAGTAAGAAATATTATGACTAAGATAATGCGTAATAATTTATCGTTAGCCTTCAAATGAAGTTAAACGATAAAATATAACAAACATCATGTTTAACTGCAGCGGAACAAGCAATCCATTAAAAGAGTCAAGTAGGGAATAAAATCTACTATCTTCTATGATTTAAAAGGTTTTTCATGACTTTTATCGCTAAGACTCAGCTTAATAAATAATCCACATCATCGAATCACCCCTGCACTACGACCAAGGATATTCTTTAGTATCACGATCACAATTATCCATGCACTACGGGCCAAGAATATTTGTGTATTCATTAATGGTCATGATCATGCCATAAAACAATTCATCTTTGCACCCTTGGCCGAAGAGAATCCATAGCCATAATCATACCAAAAACTGTCCATCAATGCACTACTTTAATTAACGAGGACTTTTTCCACATCATTTGTAACATTACGGTCATGATTATACCGAATAATCCCTTGTCATAATCATACCAAGTCCATCTATGCACTACAAGCCACATATGACTTTCAACATAATATAAACATGAGGATGATGACAATGACATAATAATTCAATAAAACAAGTTCAAGAATTAATTTATCCTGGAACCAATAACGTCCAAATTGTCAACATGGTACTTCTTTGTAGAGTAAAATTCAAGAATGCTCAGAAGAATATTTCCAAGAAAAGATACTGGATGAAGTGAAAATATCAAGGATATTCCACTAATTTCATGGAGTATAGAAGTCAAAACTTTAACCAACTAAGTATAATAAAGAATGGAATAACAAAAGAAATCACCATGCATGCGGTACTTCGCATAGATAGGTTATTCCAATAGAATAATAATTAACGGAACCAGGTCAGGCGAAAATCAAACCGACAGGATGTTCCAACAGAATAATGAAGAATAGAATAACAATAGAAATCACCATGCATGTGGTACTTCGTATAGACAGGTTATTCCAATAGAATACTAATAAAGACTTTAATTCAGTCCCACGTAAAAGCAGCATATATATAGGATATTTCAAATGAATAATAAAGAATGAAATAATGTAAGAATTTCACCAAGTATAGGGTATCACGCGATATCTGAGTTATTCCAATAGAATAATAAAGAATGGAATAACAGAAGTTCTCTTCATGAATAAGAAAGAAAGAATACCCCTTACGAGTACAACAAATAATATTCCCTACTTTAAGAAGAAGAGTACTAGATATAGAAGTAGTGAAGTAGCAGAACACTTTTTTTCTTTCTCTCTAGAGTTTCAGTGAATTCGTAAGAAATAATGAAGGAATGAGCTTCTATTTATAGAAAAATGGACTGCATAAGTAACTAACTCATGAACAGTCCAGATTGATTTACTTTAATCCGATTTATCCATATTTAAAGAAAAATCTTTTAAATAAAATATAATATATTCTATTTATAATCTAATAAAATGAATAACTTTATAAAAGATTTTACTATGCAAACACAATGCAGTAATTATGCAAAACACTATGCATAATAAAATATAATATATTCTAATTATTGTCTAATAAAATGTATAACTTTATAAAAGTATTCTTTTTTATAAAAAGATTTTACTATACAAAACACTATACGAGAACTATGCAACACTATGCATAATAAAATATAATATATTCTATTTATAGAATAACTTTATAAAAGTATTCATTTTATATAAAAGATTTTACTATGCAAAACACTATGCAACACTATGCATAATAGAATATAATATATTCTATTTATTGAATAACTTTATAAAAGTATTCTGTTTTATTATATTAATAATACCAATAAAACAAAACTGAGTGACTTATCACGTAAGCATCAATAATCAATACTGTGTGCTACTATGCAACCATATGCCATTCATCGTACTTTTTAACAACGGGTGTTTCAACAGCTTAACGGTAAAACTTCCGCCGTTATTTTTATAAAGTATTTTTGTCATTTTCTCAATCCGACAATAATTCCGTTGCAGGGTCCACCAATGATTGTACCGTCATACGGATATTTCTTGACAAAAAAAAATATTCCCCGACCAATCGAATATTATATAAAAACATGCGTACTTTGCAAAATTTATAAATATTACCCATGTAATATCCCAAAAAAATATAATAATATTAAATTTATATTCTTAAAACATATTGTTTGGACTTTGTTATTTATTGGGTCAAACTAATCATTTAATTTATGTGGGCTAATAAATTAATAAGTGATACATAATTTGATAATATATTTGGGCCTTAATATTTAATTGAACTCAATTAGAAGTTCATTAGGGCAAGACCCTTTTAATTAATAAATAGTTAGACCTAATTTTATTTCACTATACAAACTAATTGAGGGGAGAGAACGGAAAGGGAGCTGTAAAGGAGAACAACTTATATTTCAGTTGTTGATTATTTTGAGGTAAGTTGCTCCTTCAATTCATGGTTGTTGTGAATGGATTGTAAATCAAAATAGTTGAGGTCAATAATAATAAGAGGGATTTCTTGTGATAATGAAAACGTGAAAGTTGTATTCTTATTTTGATAGTTATGGGTCAACATATAGAATGGTGAGAATTAATTCTATTATATATCTGGAATAGATATACAATATGGAGAATTATTAATATGATTATTATATGTGTGTATATATATAAGAATGGTTTTGAATGAAGCTGACAAAAAGAGTAAAAAAAAAAAAAAAAAAATTGTTGCATGGCTTAAGGTCACTGTTATGAAGCAGTGGGGATGTATAGTATACATAAAGAAAGAGTCTATATTATATTATATATATTATTTTTGGAACAGAAGTTAGTATGAATCTTGGTGTACTTTGTATATAACGAACATGAAGCTCATATTATTTTATAATAGTAATATTAATAATAGTAATAGTAATAGTAATAACAAATCATGGAATAGGGGAAATTATTAATTATGAATTTAATATACTGTTATTAATTTATCTATGCTAATTTGTGTAATTAGCTCGGACGGAAGAAACTTAACGAGTTATATTTGGAATATAAATTTTGGTGTATTAATAATTGATATAAAGCGATGATTAAAGGCATATTAAATAGACTATGAATTATTTTGGAATTATTAGTTTAGATTATTTTTAATTTGAGGTGCATATGTTTAGGTGGTGAATAACGTTTCTTATTTGATATCGTTGGCATTTGAGGGTAAGATTTTGTGGAGTGTGCTATAAATGGTTTGGAAGTATCAGGTACGGATTCCGTACTCTTTCAGCGATACTCTTGTTAAATTTGATTTGTTCATTTGTTTCTTTATTTTGAATTATGTTATGATTTCACATAATTGTTTCATGTGAAATAAATATATTAGTTTCATTTTGGAGTTGATACACATGACTCGTATTTGTACTCTTTGAATTAAGTTATCATGCTTAGTATAATTTTTGATAATTGTAGAGCGGTACATGTTGCTACCTTCTTTTTGAAACCTTGTGACTATAATTTGATTTCGCTCAACATGTACATATAGAACTCTTTTGTTAGTATTATGTCGCATGTGTTGTGACATGGTATTTTTGTTAGAATATACCGTAGGGTATACTTGAGCTATAACCACATGTGGGGGTACCACAGACATGTCGTCTTGGCACGAGAGACATGACACTCTCCGTGGCGGTGTGATTAGTCCACGGCGTCTCCGTTTGGGTTCCGGAGGAAGTGGGCCATTTGGTATTTTGTTGTGGGAGGCGTATGGGTTAACCCTAGTTTTCTGTTCTGCGGATTGGTGATGTTCTGCCAAACCCACCTATCCGATTTGCATACATTTGGATTCGCGGTCCAATGTGTGATTTGCACAATAATGGCATTATTTTGGTTACAGGTGACATTATTTTGATTTACCTGTGTGGCATTATTTTGGTTGCCTATATGGCATCATTTGATTTGCCTGTATGGCATTAGTTTAACTTGCCTGTGTGGCAAGGTATATTTCTGAGCTCATTCGGTATGAAATAACTCCAGCCATTTGTTTAGTATATTATTTATTGGATTAGTTTTGTTGGTTTCTGTTCAGTTCAAGTCATTGAGTTAGTTACTTCGGTTCGTTATTTTTTTATTATTTTATTGGTTTAGTCAATTATGGTAATTCAGATATATTCCATTCAAATCTTTGGATATTATATTTTCGTTCGTATTTGCACTTGAGGCTTTGTTCAGTATTTTGTCTCAGTTGTTTTCGTATATTAGTTGTATACCTTTTGTATATCTGTATCCGTATTGGGCAATTGGCTCATGATGTATTTTTCTTCCGGCAGGTTTGCAGGGGTGATTCAGGGCTAGTGTGATGAGAGTATTGCCTTTGACCATCTAGGTTGATTAAATTTTAAGTTTTGATTATTTTGACTCTATTTGGAGAATTGTATTTAATACGCTATTAATGGATCAACACTATTAATATTTTGAGGTTATTAGTGCTCTGTTTTCTTATTTTGAGGTTTGTTGTGCTTTGCACGTGACCTCCCTTTCCTTTTCGGGAAGGGGGTGTTACAGAGATGGTATCAGAGCTTAGGTTCTTTCTTGTAGAAAACCTATTTTGGTTTGACCTATGAGTTATGGGTAAATCACTGGGTAGAAGTAGGAGTTTGAATTGATTTTGTTCTCTGTTTGGTTGGTCTTATTCTGACCAAGTGTTTTTTTAGTTCTTTGAGTTGTAGTTGATTTGAGAAAGGCGAGATAATTTGTTAAGATTATTATTGTTATACGTTGGAACAATAATATTAGTTAAGGATTGTGATTGGATTATTAAGGAGAATAATATCATATTTTGTTCGATTTAAGAAATGATTATACGATTATGATATGAGCATTTGTATCGTTAAGTTTTGATATGGGAGAATTATTTGTTAAGAGTTATTTCGTAATTACAAATTATTATGATTTTGGAATTGAGGATTTTTTTGGGGTTAGATTCTATTTTGTTAAGTTGTGAATAATATGAGGTATGTGAATCGGTGGGATAATATGATAAAGTGAAAACTATTAAGTACAAAGGATCTCTTGTAATTTTGAGTTGTTGTAAAGATTCGAGGTAATTAGATTAATTTTTTGGAGTAAATGAATTTTGCGATTATTTCTAGTAGAATATCGAGTTATCTTATATGAAATTTTGAGTGATAGTATGAGGAGATTTTGGAATTTGTTGGGTTAAGGTTTGCACTACGAGAATGATTGATTTATTAAATGATTAGATATTAAGTGATGAATCTTTAAGAGATTTTGAAAGCTATCGTTTGTTTATTCAGATAGTAGGATATATAATTTGGAGTTTGGTATGGTGATGGAGAGATCTTAGTAGTAGTATATTTTTGGTGTAATAATATTTGAGAACTAATTTGATTGGAGGTTATAATATTTTGAAACTCTTAAGGACTTAGGAGAGTTGGTGATAAAGAGATATTAGTAGTATATATTCTTTGGTGTAATATTATTTGGTGAATAGTTCAAATTAAAGATGAGATATTTTGAAGCTCTTGAGGACTTGGGGAGAGTTGGTAATATAGTTTGCATAGTTGTTTTGTTTATGTGATGTCATTAGAGTTTTGTATGAATTTATGTAAAATAAAATAAAAATAATTTGTTAGATCTTTGTCATGTGTGGAATATAAACATTTTAACGAGTTAAAAATAATTTTAAATATTTTGGTTATTTGAATCGTATTTAGATGAAGAAAAATGTTTGTGATTTCAATTATGTTCAAGAGTACGTGACGCTTGCAAGAATGAAACTCAAAGATATTAATCTGGGCCCGCACTAACAAATGGATCATGTGATTTAACGCGAAGAACCTTACCAAGACTTGACACTTGTGAATGTCGTATTTAATCTTTTACAAGTACATTGATAATTACGTGGACCGATGACTTATCCACGTTGATCGTTAAAAATGGCGACGCTACGTCGTAACTAAATTTATTTATTTTTTTCTATAGCTTATTTGAATTTCGAGGACGTAATTATTTTTAAGGGGTGAAAAATGTAATAACCTATTTTTTTATATAATTAAATATTAATTGATTTTATCTTATACAATTGTGTTTAAATGGAAAAAGGTAAATGATTTTGTTTCCTTCTTTTCTTCCTTGTTTTATTTGGAAAATTAAATTCTTTTAGTAGATAATTAAATAATTGAATAAATTAAAATTGAGGAAGATAATTTCTTTTGTTAAAGTCTTGTGGTAAAATCATTCGGAGCGGGAAAGTACTTCGGAGATAGAGGAGTCTATTCGAGCGGAGTATCTGCATCTTTTGATAATTAAGTACATTCATTCTTTTGATTCCGGGGACGGAATCATTTTTAAGGGGGAGATAATGTAATATCCCGAAAGAAATAATAATATTAAATTTATATTCTTAAAACATATTGTTTGGACTTTGTTATTTATTGGGTCAAACTAATCATTTAATTTATGTGGGCTAATAAATTAATAAGTGATACATAATTTGATAATATATTTGGGCCTTAATATTTAATTGAACACAATTAGAAGTTCATTAGGGCAAGACCCTTTTAATTAATAAATAGTTAGACCTAATTTTATTTCACTATACAAACTAATTGAGGGAGAGAACGGAAAGGGAGTCATGAAAGGAGAACAACTTATATTTCAAATTGTTGATTATTTTGAGGTAAGTTGCTACTTCAATTCATGGTTGTTGTGAATGGATTGTAAATAAAAATAGTTGAGGTCAATAATAATAAAAGGGATTTCTTGTGATAATGAAAACGTAAAAATTGTACTCTTATTTTGATAGTTATGGGTCAACATATAGAATTGTGAGAATTAATTCTATTATATATCTGTAATAAATATACAATATTGAGAATTATTAATATTATTATTATATGTGTGTATATATAAGAATGGTTTTGAATGAAGCTGAAATAAAGAGTAAAAAAAAAAAAAATTGTTGTGGCATGGCTTAAGGTCATCAAGTATGAAGCGATGGGGATGTATAGTATACATAAAGAATGAGTTAATATTATATTATATATATTATTTTGGAATAGAAGTTAGTATGAATCTTCTTTGTACTTTGTATATAATCTAACATGAAGCTCATATTATTTTATAATAGTAATATTAATAATAATAGTAATAATAGTAATGACAAATCATGGAAAAAAGGAAATTATTAATTATGAATTTAATATACATTATTAATTTATTTATATTAATTTGTGTAATTAGCTCGGACGGAAGAAACTTAACGAGTTATATTTGGAATATAAATTTTGGAGTATTAATAATTGATATAAAGCGATGATTAAAGGCATATTAAATAGACTATGAATTATTTTGGAATTATTAGTTTATATTATTTTTAATTTGAGGTGAATATGTTTAGGTGGTGAATAACGTTTCGTATTTGATATCGTTGGCATTTGAGGGTAAGATTTTGTGGAGTGTGCTATAAATGGTTTGGAAGTATCAGGTACGGATTCCGTACTCTTTTAGCGATACTCTTGTTAAATTTGATTTGTTCGTTTGTTTCTTTATTTCGAATTATGTTATGATTTCACATAATTGTTTCATGTGAAATAAATATATTAGTTTCATTTTGGAGTTGATACACATGACTCGTATTTGTACTCTTTGAATTAAGTTATCATGCTTAGTATTTATTTTTGATAATTGTAGAGCGGTACATGTTGCTATCTTCTTTTTGAAACCTTGTGACTATAATTTGATTTGGTTCAACATGTACATATAGAACCCTTTTGTTAGTAATATGTCGCATATGTTGTGACATGGTATTTTTGTTAGAATATACCGTAGGGTATACTTGAGCTATAACCACATGTGGGGGTACCACAGCCCGTGCCTTGGCACGAGAGACATGACACTCTCCGCGGGCGGTGTGATTAGTCCACCTGAGTCTCCGTTTTGGGTTCCGGAGGAAGTGGGCCATTTGGTATTTTGTTGTGGGGCGTATGGGTTAACCCTAGTTTTTCGTTCACATGATTGGTGATGTTCTGCCAAACCCACCTATCCGATTTGCAAACATTTGGATTCGCGGTCCAATGTGTGATTTGCCTGTGTGGCATTATTTTGGTTGCCTGTCTGACATTATTTTGATTTGCTAGTGTGGCATTATTTGGGTTGCCTATGTGGCATCATTTGATTTTCCTGTGTGGCATTAGTTTAACTTGCCTGTGTGGCAAGGTATATTTCTGAGCTCATTCTTGCATGAAATAACTCCAAATGCATTTGTTCAAGATATTATTTATCGGATTAGTTTTGTTGGTTTCTCGCTTCCTCAAGTCATTGAGTTAGTTACTTGGCCGTTATTTCTTTATTATTTTATTGGTTTCAATCAATTGTGTTGATTCAGATATATTCCATTCAAATCTTTGGATATTATATTTTCGTTCGTATTTGCACTTGAGGCTTTGTTCAGTATTTTGTCTCAGTTGTTTTCATATATTAGTTGTATACCTTTTGTATATCTATATCAGTACTGGGCAATTGGATCATGCCGTGTTTTTCTTCCGGCAGGTTTGCAGGGGTGATTCAGGGCTAGTGTGATGAGAGTATTGCCTTTGACCATCTAGGTTGATTAAATTTTAAGTTTTGATTATTTTGACTCTATTTGGAGAATTGTATTTAATACATTATTAATGGATCACCACTATTAATATTTTGAGGTTATTAGTGCTCTGTTTTCTTATTTTGAGGTTTGTTGTGCTTTGCACGTGACCTCCCTTTCCTTTTCGGGAAGGGGGTGTTACAACCCACAACTATAACATTATATCAAATCCACACCATAATATTCAAAAAAATTATTTCGAGAAAATTAAATATTTATTCATAAAATCTAGGGTCTCACAATCTCCCCTCCTTATGGAATTTCGCCCTCGAAATTTACGTACGTACTTGGTATGCTGAACATGTGAATATACCTCGACTTCATTTCAAATTCTAACTCTTGAAGTATAACCTTTGAGTGTTGAATACGATTCCTCTTATCCAAGATTTTAACACGTATCTCCTCATACGTTAAATCTTCTGCTATCTCGTCCAATTCTAAATTAAATAATGTGGTTCAGTCGTCCACATATTTACGTAACATCGATACGTAAAAAAATGTTTTGAACACGCAACATACTTGGCGGTAAAACGAGTCTATAGGCCACAGTTCCTACTTCATCGAGGATTTCAAATGGGCCAATTAAATCGAGGGTTGAGATTTCCTCTCTCGACGATTCTTGCTTCTAGAATAACGCCTCTTGAACCTTCTTCTTCACATTCATCACCGAGTATGTAGCTTGAGCGCTTTTAACTTTATCAATTAAAGTCGATTCTACTCATATATTCGTTATCTTCACTGGGTTCCTGAGTCTTTAACTCTATCTTTATCATTTGTAAGTCGTATTTAAATGGGCCTTTGTGTTAACAACATTGCACTCAGTGAACGATACGATCTTCTACTCAACGCGTCAGCTACCACGTTCACTTTCCCACGATGTTATTGAATGGTACAATCGTAATCTTCAACAGCTCGAGCCAACGTCTTTAGCACGTTATACGTTCGTTTTAGTTGAAAAAATATTTGAGGGTTTTAGAAATGGGTTTTGTACTGGGGTCAATACAAAATTCAATTTCACGATCTAGGGGTAGGCTAAGAAGTCTTCAAGAATACGTCAGGAAATTTATTAACAATAGAAATATCATTCAAAATTGTGACCCTCATCCAAGACTTGGATAGTACGTCACATTGATACCTATCAACTTGCCACCGTTATTCACAACGTCCCCTATGAAAAGTTTGGCTTCGATGCATTCCACACAAGGAAGTCAACAATGAAAGGACCGTGGCTCTTTACTTATGGCTTGATATGACAATGATTGACTTTAGTGGTTTGGTTGCTTGAATTCGCATAACAGGTTGGTTAGGAATATGGAAGCTAACAATCTTACGAAAAGCATGACGAGTAGTTAACCAATCGATTCCTAAAATCGCATCAAAGGCAATTATTTTCAAAGAGATAAGATCGACAGGTAACGTGAAAGTGTCGATTTGAATCAACAAGATTTATAAACATTGGAGGTAACGAAGGTTTTTACTATCGAAGTTTCAACCAATAAGTCAAAGTTTAATTTCTCTGAAGTCCAATTTAAACGTTGAGCGCAAGCAAGAGAGATAAAAGAATGGGTAGAACCGGTATCTAATAAGATATAGACTTCGCAAGAATTTATAATTAACTAACTCGTGCTAACTTCGTTCGTTACTTACTCGCTTTTGAGAAGTCACGAAAAACGCTCTTCCTGAAACCACCGACTTTTTTTTGTCTGTATCCACCTTTGGTGCCACCGTCCCAGCTGGACTTGACTTCACTATACGACAAAATCGAGCTAAATGACCTTCTCTTCTTGAAATTTCCACTTCTATTATCTTTGTCATGATTACCACCGAAGTGGTTACCATTCTTGGCATGATATTTTCCCCCACAATGGTTATCATTGTTCCGATGGCCGTTGTCACCGGTATGATTATTATCGTGTTGTTGGTCGTTACCTTTTGGTTGAGCTGACTCAACGGTCTCATGTGCTTCATTGCTTATCTCAGTATTTTCATATGCCATTTTCAAATATTGCCACAAAACAAGGGTTAATTATCAAATCACATATTATCCCTATACTCTGACAGACCAACTAAATACCAAATAAACTTAGGTAGGTCATACTAGCCAAGGAATTCCCCGTCTCTCCCCTCCTAGTTCTTGTCTCACATCTCATTCAGGGATCATATCCCTAAGCTTTGATATCAACTGTGACGCCCCCAAAATTTGGTATACATCACCCATCTTGAGTCGCCAGATACATGGTACAGAATTCAAATACAACTTAATAATACAACTATCGTGTACAATACGACAAAACATAAACTCTGAGTTTGAATACAAATATTGTCTACCAGAGAGTATACAAACTCAAAAGGAGTCCTCATTACAATTATTATCACACTATTTCACGTAATAGTGAGGACTACTAATGCAAACATCTAGGACCAAATCACTGCTCCCCGACTAGTCCCAAATACGCTCTCATTTCACGAAGAGAATAAAGTGAAAGAAAGGGTGAGCTCAACTTTCCCAAAGAAGAAATATTATGACTAAGATAATGCGTAATAATTTATCGTTAGCCTTCAACAAAGGTTAAACCGATAAAATATAACAAACATCAAGTTTAATCGCAATGAACAAGTAATCCATTAGAAGAGTCAAGTAGGAATAAAATCTACTATCTTCTTCTATGATTTAATAGGTTTTTCATGACTTTTATCACGAGACTCAAATTAATAAATAATCCACATTATCGAATCACCCCGCACTACTTGGCCAAGGATATTCTTTAAGATCACGACCACAATTATCCATGCACTACGGACAAGAATATTTGTGTATTCATTAATGGTCATGATCATGCCATAAAACAATTCATCTTTGCACCCTTGGTCAAGAGAATCCATAGCCATAATCATACCAAAAACGGCCCATCAATGAACTACGGCCAATGAGGACTTTTTCCACATCATTTGTAACATTACTACCATGATTATACCGAATAATCCTCGGTCATAATCATACCAAGTCCATCTATTCACTACAGCCACGTATGACTTTCAACATAATATAAACATGAGGATGATGACAATGACATAATAATTCAATAAAACAAGTTCAAGAATTAATTTATCCCGGAACCAATAACGCCCAAATTGTCAACATGATACTTCTTTATAGAGTAAAATTTAAGAATGCTCGTAAGAATATTTCCATGAAAAGATATGGATGAAGCGCAAATATCAAGGATATTCCACTAATTTCATGGAGTATAGAAGTCAAAACTTTAACCAACCGAGTATAATAAAGAATGGAATAACAAAAGAAATCACCATGCATGCATGCGATTGCAGATGATAGACAAGTTATTCCAATGTAATAATAATTAACGGAACTAGGTCATGCGAAAATTAAACCGACGGATGTTCCAATGTAATAATAAAGAATAGAATAACAACAAAAATCACCATGCATGCGGTTGTGAGCATGACAAAGTTATTCTAATGAGAATACTAATAAGGATTTTAACCGTGTTCTATAAAATGCACGCATGTGATATTCCAATGTAATAATAATAAAGATGTAATCCGAGTCCTAAGATAAAAACGCATGCATGTGATATTCCAACAAAATAATAATAAAGATGGAACCAGGTCTGGCGTAAAACGCATAGACAGGATATTCCAACAGAATAATAAAGAATGAAATGACAGAAGAATTTCACCAAGTATAGGTTATCCCGCATATATAGGTCATTCCAACAGAATAATAAAGAATGGAATAACATAAGTTCTCTTCATGAATAAGAAAGAAAGAAAACCCCTTACGAGTACAACAAATAATATTCCCTACCTTAAGAAGAAGAGTACTGGATATGGAAGTAGTGAAGTAGCAGAACACTTTTCTTCAATCTACCTATAGTTTCTCTCTCTAGAGTTTAAGTGAATTCGTAAGAAATAATGAAGGAATGAGCTTCTATTTTAGAAAAATGGACTACATAGTAACTAACTCATGAACGGTCCAGATTGATTTACTTTAATCTGACAGTCCATATAATCTAATATATTCTATTTATAATCTAATAAAACGAATAACTTTATAAAAGATTTTACTATGCAAACACTATACAGGCACAATGCAAACACTATGCATAATAAAATATAATATATTCTAATTATTGTCTAATAAAACAGATAACTTTATAAAAGTATTCTGTTTTATATAAAAAGATTTTACTATGCAAAACACTATGCAGTACTTATGCATTTACTTTATGCAACACTATGTATAATAAAATATAATATATTCTATTTATAGAATAACTTTATAAAAGTATTCTGTTTTACATAAAAAGATTTTACTATGCAAAATACTATGCAGACACTATGCAACACTATGCATAATAGAATATAATATATTCTATTTATTGAATAACTTTATAAAAGTATTTTATTTTATTACATTAATAATACCAATAAAACAAAACCGAAAGTGACTTATCACGTAAGCATAAATAATCAATACCGTAGCTACTATGCAACCATGCGTATTCATCGCATTTTTAACAACGGTGGTAAAAGCTTAATGGTAAAACTTCCGCCGTTATTTTCATAAAGTATTTTTGTCATTTTTCAATCCGACAATAATTCCGTTGCGGGGTCCACCAATGATTGTACCGTCATACGGATATTCCCTGACAAAAAAGAATATTCCCCGACCAATCGAATATTATATAACAAATTGCGTACTTTGCTAAATTTATAAATATTACCCATAACTATACCATTATATCAAATCCACACCATAATATTCAAAAAAATTATTTCGAGAAAATTAAATATTTATTCATAAAATCTGGGGTCTCACATTGAATCGTCCTAATCGGAGTTCATATGAAAAAGTTATGATCTTTTTACTAAACAGACGTTGAACCTCGGAGTTTAGAAGTTACAATTTACACAATAGTCACTTGAAGCCTGATTTCGACCTGGATGCAGCCAGAATCTGTCAATTCTCAAATAATGAAAGTTGTAGATCTCGTCGATATCTTCGTTTTGATAGGTAGCAAGCCCCGTAATACCTCCCAGATCAAAAGTTATGCTCATTTTACCAAAGGACGGCGTAACAGAAAATGGAAATTCGCCCCAGCGAATTTGAGCGCGAAAATTGGAATATCTTTGATTTTTGGAAAGTTTCTAAATGCAGATTTTGGAAGATTTCAACATGGAATGGGATTTTTATTTCTATTAGCTTTAGGATTTACTTTATACTAAGATTTATTTCCAAATTAGATTATATTTCTTTATGGAAACTAGTTATGATTTGTAATTCCTTTTAGGATTTGGATTTCTAATTCTCATAGGATTTAGGACTCTGTCTAGCACTATAAATAGAGGATGCTTGTCAGTGTTTTATTCATTTAATCATCTACTACATTCTCTCATCTACAACATTGGAGGATTGAAGACATGAGCTAAGTTCTTTTTATTCAGTTCTAAGGGATGTTGAACCTTATTTTATAATTAATGGTTAATTGAGTATTCATTATTTATTCCTTCTCACATGAAATTTATTCTTGATAATCTGATTTAATTTCTGAATGCTATTTGGTTTAACTGATTTGATTTCTGCAGGATTGAGTTGGTTAACAAATATCATATGGTAGATCAAGGAATAATATTACGTGTAATTGATATTGTTTCTAATCACAAGTAGTAATTAGTAATACATGATTGTGGACAAGCTTTTGGGTATTTCTATGATTATCAGAAGACAAGTTAAACAATCCGAGCTTATGTGTTTGTTGCTTGGAATAGTCTAATTTCCTAGTTTTTAATGCTGCTATTATATTAAATCTAGAGAGCTTATTTTAGGTTATATAATTGTTAGAATCTTGTGAAGAGCTTATTTCATTGAGTGACAATCTAAGGGGAGTTTCGGGTAGCAGAGTTTATTGTTACTTAGGGCTATTAGTTTCATTGAAGGGTAAATAATGTTACACTTGATTAATCTATTATTGTAAAAAGGTGATACTGAACTGAAGAAATGAAGCTGAAAAGGATGAACAAGAGGTAGAGATGGAAGAATTAATAATTCCTGCAGATTTCTATAAGGAGGACATAGATGATGATACTTTCCTTGTACCAACAACAACACACAATTATAAACACCATGAGACCTTACACATGGAATTGGACGACGGACATGTCCAGTTCGACATATATAAAGTTAAGAGGTATCTTGGTAATGTTAATTCTATTTTTGCTATTGATGTTGTTAACTCTATAGTGCATGAATCTCTTGAGCAAATATACAAGAAGGATTTGAGGGCTGGAATGGAGCAAAATCAAGATTTGAAGGATGCTCCTAATGAAGAATTGAAATTGTTACCAGTCCACTTGAAGTACATAAGCCCAATTACATAGGATGAGAAGGATGATGTCAAGCCAATGACAATAAACAAGGCCAGCTGCTTGGGAGGCAACCCAAGATCTCAGATTTGATTTTTCTATCCCTTCACTTTTTAGTTTTTTTTATTGCATGTTAGCTAGTAGTATTTTCTTCTTTGCAAGATTTTCTTACATTGGGGACAATGTAAGGTTTGAGTGTGGGGGGAAGATTTAGGTTTTTATTTTATTTAGGGATATTGATCTAATTTTGATGGGAAATTTGAAAATTTGATGCTTTTGAAAAGTTTTGAAAATTCTGGTTTCATGGTTCTATTTGGCTATGTGTTAAAAAGATTAAAGTTAAAGATTGAAAAGTAATGCTAAATTTCAGAATCTACTTGATGCTTAATTAGTTAATGAATGATGAAAACAAAGCCATGATCCATAGTAATTGATTTAAATTGAACTTGTGATACATGAGTACTTGAATATGAGAAACATGTTTATTTGACTAAGTTATTTTTGGAGTTGTCTATGTGCACTGATTTCATGGCTTAGAACTGTTTAACTTGCTTATGTTGTTGCAGAACCATGTGAAAAAAAGCAATGAATGAAAAAAGAAAAAAAAAGAGAAGGAAAAAAATGAAAAATGAAAATCTGCTTCAATGTCCATTGTGCAAAATAACTGGGTATCCAAGCCTCGAGAAGCATCGGTATTCACGCTGAAAAGTGTGATGGATAAAAGCAGCTTGACTAGTCGACTTTTGTTGCCTTTGTTACTTGAATAAGTAAGTCTTAGGGGTGTCTCTACACCTCACGCCCTAAGATCATCTAGTTTGGGAGTCGTTGGTGGAAAGTTCGCTAATGGATAATTCTGAAAAGCCTAAGAAAAGGAGACATTGCACATGTCAAGAAAAGAAAAAAAATATACGAAAAAAAAGCATGAAAATACATTCATCTATGCTAAAAAGAAGGTTCTATGAAAAAAACTTAAAAAGCAAGAAAAATTTGTTCTTGGGTGTGAGTCAGTGTGCACATTTTTTGCTCCATGGTAACTAAGTTGAGTAAGTATGTAGATTTTGGGAAAGTTACTTATGTGGCTACAATTTGTTTTAATAAAATTGATTGGTGAAATAGTAAGGTTGTTCATTGTGAGTTAACTGATAAGTCATTGATTAAGATTTTTGCAAATTTAGTGTACATAATCATGATTTGTACCTTGAAATCTTTTGACATGATGGTTGAATAGAATTTTTCTGAAAATTAAACTTTTGGTTTACACGAGGACGTGTAAAAGGCTAAGTGTGGGGGAATTTGATGAGTGCATATTATTCATTTATTTTGATTCCATTATATTTAGTTTTATTGCATGTTTCATGTGTATATGAGCTTATTAAGGTGTTTAATGATTTCAGGAAGAATTGGAGCTGAAATGAGGAAAACGAGAAAATTACAGGGTTTTTAGCATTATATTGGATGCATGGTCTAGGCTTGGGACTTGAATTTTATTGTAGAGCTCTTCTTTAGCTTTCCGAAACATCTTGAATCGTCTCAATAGGAGTTCATATGAAAAAGTTATGATCTTTTTACTAAATAGACGTTGAACCTCGAAGTTTGGAAGTTACAATTTACACAGCAGTCACTTGGAGCCTGCTTTCGACCTTGATGCAGCCAGAATCTGTCAATTCTCAAAGAATGAAAGTTGTAGACCTCGTCGATATCTGCGTTTTGATAGGTAGCAAGCCCCGTAATTCCTCCCAGATCAAACGTTATGCTCATTTTACCAAAGGGCGTCGTAACAAAAAATGGAAATTCGCCCCAGCGAATTTGAGCGCGAAAATCGGAAAATCTTGGATTTTTGGAAAGTTTCTAAATGCAGATTTTGGCATATTTCAACATGGAATAGGATTATTATTTCTATTAGCTTTAGGATTTACTTTATACTAAGATTTATATCCAAATTAGATTATATTTCTTTATGGAAACTAGTTTTGATTTGTAATTCTTTTTAGGATTTGGATTTTTAATTCTCATAGGATTTAGGACTCTGTCTAGCACTATAAATAGAGGATGCTAGTCAGGGTTTTATTCATTCAATCATCTACCGCATTCAATCATCTACTACATTCTCTCATCTACAACATTGGAGGATTGAAGACATGAGCTAAGATCTTTTATTCAGCCTAAGGGATGTTGAACCTTATTTATAATTAATGGTTAATTGAGTATTCATTATTTATTCCTTCTCACATGAAATTCATTCTTGATAATCTGATTTAATTTCCGAATGCTATTTGGTTTAACTGATTTGATTTCTCAGCAGGATCGACCCCATACCTATACTCCTTGTGGTATCCTAGATGGTGTTTACATTAAATCTAGAGAATTAATATAATGCATTTAAATCTATACACCCATGGTATCTTTTTGATTAAAATATTACATTGATATAGGGACTATCGATATAATTCCCATAGATTCAAGATTCACAAGATCCCATAACAAATGGTAATTCCCAAGAGAAATATTAATTTAGGTTTGATACCCTCACTTGAATATATGAATCAGATTCTTTACAGACTAGAGTCTATCTATCCAAAATTTCGTAGTATCAAGAATAACATGAACAATTCATATTACTAATACCTCACCCGTATGTATAGTCTATGTCATTATAACAATATATACTATCGTATCGATAGTAACCATCTATCCTAAATTCATCTAGTATTAATAACAACATGAATAAATCCATGCTATTAACACCCTCACTCGTATAAATAGTTCCTAAAGGATCTCAACTAGAATAGAAGACATCTTACTTTACATCTATATATGTAAGAAAACACTATTATGTAAATAAAAGATGTTATATATATCATAATATTATGATTCGATTACAAAATTCTCATAACGAGTTCTTATTACAAGGTATTCATACAGCATAAGAATATAATCTAATATATGTAGGACGCTTCCCTTATCTACTCCAGATGTTCCAGATTACCATCTAAAACCGCAAAGGAATAATTTGCAAGGGTGAGCTATGACATGCTCAAAGAAGTTGTATATTTATAATAATATAGGATTTGAAGAATTATAACAATTCAAATTTCAATCGATAGTTGTTACCATTTCGATTTCTAATTCCAACTAGTTCGAATTTTTATCATTTCACACACCACAAAGACTTAGAAATTTTATTCGATGTGAGATAGGGATCACCTATTCAACATCCTAGAGTATGCATATCACCCACAAAGGCTCAAAAAATACACTTACAATTTATCATCAATATATTCATCGACTAAACTTCGCCCCTTTACGGGATACTCAACTTCAAAGATAAGATTGTCTTTACCAAAACAATTTGGTTTGACACAACAGCTTTATGCTCAATAAACAATATCATATGAATAAACAATTCATTTCTTAGTCATGCCGAACTATAGCAATAACTTTTCAATAATAGGTAATTCAATGTAGGTGTATTATATCAACAAAGATATCAAGATAGAATCTTGTTCAAATGAATAAACAGGTTGATAAATTTTGCATAAGTAATAAATTGGGTATAGAGACTCATTCTCGAGCGTAGATCACCAAGCTATGCTATTCAAGGCTAATAAGACCTATGACGTTTTATAAATATAAATCTAACACGCTAGTATTGATAACAATACTCAAATAAAACATCTATTTAATACCGTTTAGATTTAACTTTTAATACCTTTTGATAAATGAACTAAATTTTATTTATAAAATTTGGTTATATTTTTAAATAATTTAATTATCCTTATAATATATTTTAGAAGGTTTAAAGTATTTTTAAAATATTTATTTATCCTTTAAATGATTTTTAAATCATTTATCTCTATTTATAAGTAATTTATATTTACTAAAATTTTATAAAAACATTATTTAATATTATTAAATAATTTATAATCATTTATTATGATTTTTATTTCAATAATAATATTTTTACATAATTATTTAGTATTTAAAAGTAATTATTCTAATTACTTTATTAATAAGTTAATTATAAATAATATCTAAATAAAATAAAATAATTATTACATTTTTTGTAGAAATATCGTAAATAATTTATAATAATTTTTAAAACTGCTTTTATATGTATTTATTAATTATTTCTAATTTTTATAATTTATTTTTAAAGAAAATAATTTATGTCCGTCGCTAAAAGCTCTACAAAGGATGTAAAGTGTCACAGAGGTGTTCTTCTTGAGTTTCAAGTAAATTATGGTCATGGTCGAGTGACCAGCTTTGACCATCAAATAACTCACATCGGTAATGATTTTTGTTAGATCAAGTATCGGTGTCAGAAGTACTCATACAATAATAGACAAGCTCAAGCAATAATCGTGCTTAATCTACATCTAACAAGAAATTATAAAGGTTCAAAGTTATCGCCGAGTCGTTTCGGGTTTCGGGTAACCTGCAATGCTGGTCATGGCTTCAATCAACGCTTTTGTGGGTTTGAATAACTTTGATTCTCGTGTATTAGATGTATGTCAGGTTTGTTGTAAATATGTAATCTATATGTCGTGGTACATATATATAACATTAATATGAACAAAACTTAAATCTAAGGTCTCTATTTATGTCGGTCAAAGTACAAATACCAACCGTTTTTCGTGTTCTTCGCTTCTCGAAAAACCCGTAAACTTGGTCATGCTCTCAATAACTACTTTCACCAATAATTCGTAATCCTATGAGTTATTTGTTCGATTGAAGATCATAGATATGTAGTATGTATAACAGGTACCAAAGATATAACAAAAACTTAAACAATTAACAATCGTAAGACGATTAAAAAGGTTGGCCAAACTAGTTGGTTTAATCGTTTTCGAGCTTTCCGGGCAACCCGTAAAACCAACTTCCGTGAACTACAAACCCACTTTGACTACTTATATCTTGAATCTATGGTTCATATGAACCTATTTTCTTTTCTAGATTAAAGACCTACTTACAAAGCTACAAATACCAATTAATTAATGCATCAAATCATAAACACACATGAATCGAAAAGCCCTGACATTCGGCTGTCAGACCATTTTTTTCAAAATTTCTAGATTTCATAAAACGCTTAATTAAGGTATCTAGATGTTATGAAAACATGTTCTACCACTCTAGCATACTTTCTAACATCCTAATACAATATTCTAAACATCTAAACAACAAATCTAACATAAGATCAAAGAGAAATTTATGAACTAGGGTTTGCACCTTAACTCGAGCAATTCTTGATTCTATCTTCTCGATCTTGTTGTCATTAACACACCTGTGCTTGATATGGTAGGTTTATAAGTGTATCTAGGCTTTGAGAATTCGTGAGTTTGCTCAAATTTCTAAGGTTCCTATTTATAGAATTCTTCAACTTGGCTTTTTGGTCATTTTTCCACCTACTTGCCTCTATAAAGATCTCGATTTGTGACTCTTCCGCTCATTGGGAGTTTGGAAGCATGTCATGTGATGTTTTGAACTTGAAATGGTGACTCTCAACCTACTTGTGAGCTAGTCGATCAAATTAGTAGCTTAATTAGGTTTAAATCTTCACTAATCTTGATTAGGGTTTTGTTTCTAATGATTAGAATGTTAAGTAATGTTAATTAGTACCTAATAGAAGTTTACTAACCATGATTAGGTGTTAACATAAGTTAGTTAGGTATAGATTAGCTAATTAGGGTTTAATTTATAAACTAGGTTTAGGGTTTTGCTAATTAGGTTTAGGGTTTGTTAACCTAGGTTTACTAACCTAAATTTCTCACTAATCCTAACAAGCACGACAAAGCATTTTGTCAAGGTAAGCACGATAAAAGCAACTTGTCAAAATAATTTTACCAAAAAGTCCGATTATGGAAAAAAAATTTAAGACGAGGTGTCAAGCACGACGCTTTTTCTGATAAAAATTTATTTGGTCAATTTTGTCAAACCAAGTATATAATAACACGTAACACATTCGTAATGTAGAAATTTTATTTATATAACGGATTTATACATACGAGTCTTATTAGGGTTTTGGGTTTTACATTCACCTCCACTAATAAGAATTTCGGCCCTCGAAATTACAAAGACATGTTAAGTAAAAAGTTGAGGATAATTCTCTCATTTTATCTTCAAGCTCCCATGTAGCTTCTTCAACGCTCGATTTCTCCATATTACTTTAACCGATGCTATCACTTTATTACGAGGACTTGCTTTTTACTACGATTTATCTCGCATGTGTTCTTCTACATAAGAAAGATCTTCTTCGATTTGATAGGTTCATAATTTATAACGTGTTTATAATCGTGTTTGTATGGTCGTAAAACTATACACATGAAAAACATTATGAATATGGTTTAACTCTGTGGTAGTGCTATTTCATAAGCAACTTCACCAATTCTTCTCAAAATTTCAAAAGGTCCAATGAACCCTGACTTAGTTTTCCTTTCTTGCCAAACGATCTTGCCCTTCCAAGGAGATACTTTCAAGAATACATGGCTTCCTACGCTAAAATTTCGTTGTCGATTTATGTGGATCAACAGATTTTCTTTGTCGATCTTGAGATGCTTGCAATCGCTGACGATGATTCTTCTCGATAGTTTCAAAGTGGTTTGTTGAATTATTTCAGTCCCAACATTTGTCTTTCCCCGACTTCATCCCAACACATATAAAGGCTTTCTACATTTTCTTCCATATAAGGCTTCATAGGTGGCATACCTATGCTAGCATGATAACTATTGTTGTAGGCTAATTCACTAAAGGTAATCGATCTTCCCAACTTCCTTTGAAGTCTATGACACATGTTCTCAACATATCCTCTAATGTTTGTATGGTTCTCTCACTTTGCCCATCATTTTGAGGATGATAGGTCAGATTTAGTCTTAATCGTGTTCCTAAATTTTTCTCAAGACTCTTCCAAAAATTTGAAGTAAAACGTGATCTCTGGCCTCGATACTATGGAAACAGTACTCCATGCCTAGAGATAATTTCATGAATATATAATTTGGCAAGGTGATCCAAAGTTATGTAAATTTTAATAGGTAAAAAGTGAGCGGATTTAGTTAAACTATCAACTATTACCCAAATGGCATTATGGCCTTTTTGTGTAGTTGGAAGGCCCACTACAAAGTCCATGGTTATATGTTCCCACTTCCACTCGTGAATTGGTAAGGGTTGAAGTAAACCACTGGCTTCTAATGTTCGCCTTTAACCCTTTGACACGTGAGACATTTACTTACCCATTCAAATATTTTTCTTTTCATATTCGACCACCAAAAGTGTCGACTTAAATTAATCTTTGAACATTTTAGTACCGCCAGATGTATGGCAAATTTAGAATTATGTGCTTCGCTCAAAATTTCATCTTTTAAAGCTTGATCTAATGGAACCCAGATTCTATTTTCATATCTTATTATTCCATCCGTATCTATTCAAAATTTATTATACTTATCATGAGTTATATTAGATTTAAATTTCTTACACTCTTCATCTTTTCCCTATATCTCTCTAATTTTATCGAGCAGTAGATGAAACTCCTTCTAAAATATATAATTTTTGGGTAGAGGTAGTTGGACATTCCACCTCAATTTTTAAATGTTCAAAATCTTTTATTAACCTATCATCGGTGGTTAACACATTCAATTTTTCCCGATTCTTTCTACTTAACGCATCACCACAACATTAGCTTTACCGGATGATATAAGATTTCACAACCAAAATCCTTTATCGCTTCTAACCATCGCCTCTCGCCTTTTAAATTTAATTCTGCTGTGTAAAAAATATATTTCAAACTTTTATGATCTCAGATATATTTCACACTTTTCCCCGTATAAGTAATGTCTCCAAATTTTTAGAGCAAAACCATAAATGGCTAACTCTAAATCATGAGTAGGATATCTCTTCTCATAATCTTTTGAGTTGTCGTGATGCATAAGCTATCACTTTCCCATGTTGCATCAACACACACCCTAATCCTCCGTGTGATGCGCCACTATATACTACAAGGCCTCCTCAGATCATCCGGTAAGGATAACACCGAGCCATGCTCACCGCTTCTTCAACTCTTGAAGCTTTCTCACATTTATCTCATCCGCACGTATTTCACCGCCTTTTCGAAAGTTAAATTGGTTAATGGGGTTGCTATTTTTGAAAAATCTTTTATAAACCGCTTGCATAATAACCCGCTAAACCGAGAAAACTTCAGATTGTTGGAGTTGTTGGTTGTTCCTAGCTCACAACCGCTTTCGATCTTAGTTGATCTACAGATATTCCATCTTTGTCAATTATATTACATGACCTAAAAATTGAACTCTCTTCAACTGTAATTCACACTTGGAAAACTTTGCATAAAGTTGTTCTTTTCGTAATTTCTCCAAAACGACTCTCAAGTGTTCAAAGATGCTCTTCCCGTGTTCTCGAGTATACCAGATATCATCGATAAACACTACAACAAATTTGTCCAAGCATGGTTTAAACACTCGATTCATTAAATCCATAAATGTCACTAAGGCATTTGTTAATCCAAAAGACATTACAAGAAATTCATAATGTCCATAATAAGGTCCTAAACGCTTTTTTTTAAGACATCCTCCTTTCTTACCTTTAATTGATGATAACCTCGCTCTAAGGTCAATTTTTGAAAAATGTTCTACTTCTTTAATTGGTCAAACAAATCATCAATCCTTGGCAAAGGATATTTATTCTTAATAGTTAACTTATTTAACTCCCTATAATCTATACAAAGTCTCATAGTTCCATCCTTCTTCTTTACAAACAACACCGGTGCTCCCTGTGGTGAAACACTAGGTTGTATGTACTTTTTATCTAAGAGTTCCTCAGTAATTGAATAAGTAACTCTTTCATTTCTATAGGTGCCATTCTCAGACGGTGCCTTAGAAACCGTGCCGCCCTCGTGCAAGATCAATGATAAACTCAATCTCCCTATCCGAGGCAAACCGTAAATCATCCGAAATACATCAGAAATTCCTTAACTATAGGTATTTGATCTAGTTTTACTCCTTCCCGACGAGTATCAACTATATAGGCCAAATATCCTAAACAACCCTTTTAAGTAATCTTTCCGCCTAACTATAGTCAAACATCGAGATTGCTTAGGTGAACAACTACTGTTGAACACTACCTTTCGACTTCAAGCACCAAAAGGTTAATACGCTTTTTGATGACAATCAATCATCGCTATGATTAACTAACCAATCCATTCCTAGAATTACATCAAATTCTCCCAACCAATTGGTATCAAATCTACCTTAAAATTATGTCCTTTTATTACCACACTACAGCTTCAGATATGGTCTTAACCTAAATTCTTTCATTATTAGCAATTTCTACACAAAATGGTTTGTCTAAATTTTCACAAGGCATATTCAAGTTTGTAGAGAAATTTCTAGACACGAAATGAATAGTAAAGACTGTAATCGAATAACACATATGCATTTAAAGTGTTGATAGGGATGATACCGTCACCACGCCCCGTGAAGCAACAACATCCCTCACCGACATATTAAATGTTCTCACCAGAGGTCGATTCTCAACCCCAACCGCAGCCATCGTCGATTGATTATTCTCTCGGTATTCTAACCCCTTTTCCTCCTTGGTTTATGGGATGCTTTAGAAAAATGGTCCATCGAACCACAATTAAAACATTTATTTTTCTTTCGAAGAGGACACCGTGAAAGATAATGTCCTCGATCGGCCCACAATTAAAGCATTTGTTAAGAAGACACTCTCCTCTATGTTTCTTACTACACTTAGACAAGGTTTAATATTATTATTACTAAAATTGTTATTAGTATTTCCTATCTTTTTCCCTCGAGTTGTTAGAAAAAGAATTATTCCATTTACGCTTGTTATTAAACCCACCTCGAACCGGTTCTCGCCTTTACTTTTCCTTTTCTCACTCGAAGTCTTTTTTGTCCCGATGAAACTTAGCGAGATTTTCATTCTCACTTTCAATTATAAAGTGGCCTTCTAGTATTTCGTAGAAAGTTTTGATTTGAAGCAATCGATAATTTACTCCAATCTGAGGTTTTAAACCTTCTTGGTACCTACGAAGTCTTTCTAAGTTCAAGGGTTACTTGATGAGGAGCAAACCCGATAGTTCATTAAACTTAGTCAGATATCGGGTTACAAAGAAGATCTCCTTGTTTTAAGTCCGTAAATTTTATTTCCATTCGGTCTTTTCAGTGATTGGGAAAAATAGTTTTCAAAGAACAACTCTTTAAATCTATCCCAAGGAACAATTTCAGCTTTCTACTCGACCTTTTGGTTGATTCCCACCAATAATTAGCTTCACCTTTCAAGAAGAAAGTTGCAAAAGTTGTCTTCTCGTTATTACTAACATCGGTTACTAGGAAGAATTTTTCTATCTCGTAAATCCAAATCAGGCATCTACAGTGTTCTAATGTACCTTTAAATTCAAAGTGGTCCAACTAATTTAAAGTCTTTAAAGGATGTATTTTGGTTTACAGTCTGCTTATTACTCCTAACATCATATCTACTAACCGCTGAGTAGGATTATCCTCATTATTCATTTCTCTTTGGGGTCTTCTCGTTGGTGGTATGATTCTATAAAACAACAACAAAGATTCACATAAGATTCTTAGATAACCAAAACATATTGTTTATTTATAACTCATACCTTACAACAACTTTAAACATACTAGTATCTTACAGTGGTACAACTTTCATTATAAACTTTGAATGCTTCTTTATTATACTAATATAAAGCATCCAACCACCTATATTACTCTCTCTAGAATTCATTGATATCATCAAAGGAATCCTCGATCATGTGACAAACCACGATCGATCGATGAGATAAGCGCTTTTCTTCTCCTCACTCGATATCGAAGTTACACGACGCCGCAAATCATTAAAAGTATCTCTAACTCCCGTAGATGTTTTAAGAAACCTCGATCGAATTTCCTCCCGCTTCCTATGTGCATGCATGGTGCAACAGTACTTTCAATGATGACTATGACTCCTTTCATCCATTAGCATACACTCAACTAAATCGCCTTCTAAACTTCATCTTATTGTTCTCACATTCTTGTTGTCTCGCAGAGTGATGCCATTGCCTCATCATGCTCATCTATTCTCATTAATTGTCCAAATTAATCGGATCTTCTTCTTCTTCTTCTTCTTCAAGATCAAGCAGCTTGTTGATCATGAAGCAATTCTTCTTCTTCCGCATCACTAGCTATAAAAGACTCTATTTATGGGATTGATTATTATCACTCTTTCTTCAAAGATTGAGTTGGCCATCTATAAAAGAAAACTCCATAAATATCGTATAAAGGTTTACACCACATAATAATTTTAATGTTATATTTTATATGTTTTTTTAAAAAAATTACTTTGACTCAAGACTATATACTAAGAAAACTCTTCCTTATATCTATAGCCTTAATAAATTTTGATACTAAAATTGTAACACCCCATACCTATACTCCCGTGGTATCCTAGATGGTGTTTACAGAGAATTAACATAATGCATTTAAATCTATACACCCATGGTATCTCGATTAAAATATTACATTAGATAGAGGGACTATCGATATAATTCCCATAGATTCAAGATTCACAAAGATCCCATAATGTATGGTAATTCCCAAGAGAAATATTACCGTGTTTGATACCTCACTTGAATATATGAACTGATCTCGTGATTAGAGTCTATCTATCCAAAATTCGTAGTATCAAGAATAACATGAATAAAATCCATATTACTAATACCCTCACCCGTATGTATAGTCTATGTCATGCTAATATATATACTATCGTATCGATAGTAACCATCTATCTCAAATTCGTAGTATTAATAACAACATGAATAAATTCATGCTATTAACACCCTCACTCGTATAAATAGTTCCCAAGATCTCAACTAGAATAGAAGACATCTTACTTTACATCTATATATATAAGAAAACACTATCATGTAAAATAAAAGATGTTATATATATCATAATATTATGATTCGATTACAAAATTCTCATAACGAAGTTCTTATTACAAGGTATTCATACGCATGCATAAGAATATAATCTAATATATGTAGGGACGCTTCCCTTTATCTACTCCAGATGTTCCAGATTACCATCTAAAACCGCAAAGGAATAATTTGCAAGGGTGAGCTATGACATGCTCAAAGAAGTTGTATATTTATAACAATATAGGATTTGAAGAATTATAACAATTCAAATTTCGACTCGATAGTTGTTACCATTTCTCGATTTCTAATTCCAACTAGTTCGAAATTTTATCATTTCATACCACAAAGACTTAGAAATTTTATTCAGATGTGAGATAGGGGATCAAATTTATTCAACATCCTAGAGTATGCATATCACCCACAAAGGCTCAAAATACACTTACAATTTCATCATCAATATATTCATCGACTAAACTTCGCCCCTTTACGGATACTCAACTTCAAGATAAGATTGTCTTTACCAAAACAATTTGGTTCGACACAACAAATTTTATGCTCAATAAACAATATCATATGAATAAACAATTCATTTCTTAGTCATGCCGAACTATAGCAATAACTTTTCAATAATAGGTAATTCAATGTGTATTATATCAACAAGAGATATCAAGATAGAATCTTGTTCAAATAATAAAACAGGTCGATAAATTTTGCATAAGTAATAAATTGGGATAGAGACTTGCTTCGAGCGTAGATCACCAAGCTATGCTATTCAAGGCTAATAAGTACCTATGACGTTTATAAATATAAATCTAACACGTTAAGATTGATAACAATACTCAAATAAAACATCTATTTAATACCGTTAGATTTGACTTTTTAATACCTTTTGATAAATGAACTAAATTTTATTTATAAAATTTGGTTATATTTTTAAATAATTTAATTATCCTTATAATATATTTTAGAAGGTTTAAAGTATTTTTAAAATATTTATTTATCCTTTAAATGATTTTTAAATCATTTATCTCTATTTATAAGTAATTTATATTTACTAAAATTTTATAAAAACATTATTTAATATTATTAAATAATTTATAATCATTTATTATGATTTTTATTTCAATAATAATATTTTTACATAATTATTTAGTATTTAAAAGTAATTATTCTAATTACTTTATTAATAAGTTAATTATAAATAATATCTAAATAAAATAAAATAATTATTACATTTTTGTAGAAATATCAGAAATAATTTATAATAATTTTTAAAACTGTTTTTATATGTATTTATTAATTATTTCTAATTTTTATAATTTATTTTTAAAGAAAATAATTTATGTCCGTCGCTAAAGCTCTACAAAGGATGTAAAATCACCAGAGGTGTTCTTGAGTTTCAAGGTACTGCTGGTCATGGTCGAGTGACCAGCTTTGACCATCAAATAACTCACATCGGTAATGATTTTTGTTGATCAAGTATCGTGTCAGTAGTACTCATACAATAGACAAGCTCAAGCAATAATCAGCTTTAATCTACATCTAACAAGAAATTATAAAGGTTCAAAGTTATCGCCGAGTCGTTTCGGTTTCGGGTAACCTGCAATAAAGGGTCATGGCTTAACAACGGCTTTGTGGCTTCAATAACTTTGATTCTCATGTATTAGATGTATGTCAGTTTGTTGAACATGTAATCTATATGTCGTAGTACATATATATAACATTAACATGAACAAAACTTAAATCTAAGGTCTCTATTTATGTCGGTCAAAGTACAAACTACCAACTGTTTTTCAGTTCTTCGCTTTCGAAAAAACCCGTAAACTTGTCATGCTTTCAATAACTACTTTTGACCAATAATTTCTTTGTGAATCCTATGAGTTATTTGTTCGATCAAGATCATAGATATGTAGTATGTATAATAGGTACCAAAGATATAACAAAAACTTAAACAATTAACAATCAAGACGATTAAAAGGCTCCTGGCCAAACTAGTCGGTTTAATCGTTTCGAGCTTTCGGGCAACCTAGAAAACCAACTTCCGTGAACTACCAACCCACTTTGATCGCTTATATCTTGGAATCTATGGTTCATATGAACCTGCTTTTTTTCTAGATTAAAGACCTACTTACAAAGCTACAAATACCAATTAATTAATGCATCAAATCATAAACACACATGAATCGAAAAGCCCCGACATTCTACCGTCGTACCATTTTTTTCAAAATTTCCAGATTTCATAAAACGCTTAATTAAGGCATCTAGATGTTATGAAAACGTGTTCTACCACTCTAGCATACTTTCTAACATCCTAATACAATATTCTAAACATCTAAACAACAAATCTAACATAAGATCAAAGAGAAATTTATGAACTAGGGTTTGCACCTTTTAACTTGAGCAATTTTTGATTCTATCTTCTCGATCTTGTTGTCATAACACCTGTGCTTGATATGGTAGGTTTATAAGTGTATCTAGGCTTTGAGAATTCGTGAGTTTGCTCAAATTTCTAAGGTTCCTATTTATAGAATTCTTTAACTTGGCTTTTTGGTCATTTTTCCACCTACTTGCCTCTATAAAGATCCGATTTGTGACTCTTCCGTCGCTTTGGGGAGTTTGGAAGCATGTCATGTGATGTTTTGAACTTGAAATGGTGACTTTCAACCTACTTGTGAGCTAGTTGATCAAATTAGTAGCTTAATTAGGTTTAAATCTTCACTAATCTTGATTAGGGTTTTGTTTCTAATGATTAGAATGTTAAGTAATGTTAATTAGTACCTAATAGAAGTTTACTAACCATGATTAGGTGTTAACATAAGCTAGTTAGGTTTAGATTAGCTAATTAGGGTTTAATTTATAAACTAGGTTTAGGTTTTGCTAATTAGGTTAGGGTTTGTTAACCTAGGTTTACTAACCTAAATTTCTCACTAATCCTAACAAGCACGACAAAGCGCTTTTTTGTCGTTATGTAAGCACGACAAAGCAACTTGTCAAAATAATTTTACCGAAAAGTCCGATTATGGAAAAAAAAAAATTAAGGCTAACACGAGGTGTCAAGTCACGACGCTTTTTACTGATAAAAATTTATTTGGTCAATTTTGTCAAACCAAGTATATAATAACACGTAACACATTCGTATATGTAGAAATTTTATTTATATAACGGGATTTATACATACGAGTCTTATTAGGTTTTGGGTTTTTCAATTTTCTTATTTGGCTAGAAATATAAATAGCACATTCTTAAGTATATACGTATCTATAGATATACACATTTTCTTTGTCCTTTTAATATCTTTTCCTTTGAAATTTATTTCCTTAATAAATTTTGACATACATTATTACATAATCTCTTTCACTGTTTAATTCTCACAAATTTAAAGGTACCCTAATACCTTATCTTTAATATACTTCAAGGGTACATATAAATTCATTCTAGGGTTTTTGATTTTCGTAACCCATATTTTCTCACATTTAAACCTTAACACATAGATTTGGTTAAAATGTTTACTCATTCTCCACATATCTCATATAATTCGTCATCCTCTCATTACTCTTCAAATTTCTATCATTCCTATTTAATTTCTCTATATTCTTCTAAACAATATAGGTTTTTCAAAAAAAATTTATTCATTCCTCTATTTCAAGTCCAGGTTTTATTCATTAACTTTTAATTTAATCGTTCAAGATTTTATAAATTTTCGGGTTGTCACAATGAATCCCTTCTCCTAAAGTCTAAATTCACTTTAAAGATCTTAATATTTTGTTGGTCTTGATTATGTATTATGTAAGTTTAGGAATGATTCTAAGGCTCTAAAACTTTATGTTTAATGGGAATTGAAGTATATTTTTATGATGGACTTAGAGAAATGGTCGTAATTATTGAGTTTGGAACCTTGTAATTCTGTTTGGGCCTTCAAATAATTTAGATAGCTTTCATGCACAATAATTGGGTTTAAGACCCTTTCATAGTGATGTTTGTTATATTGATGTGCTTGGAATTACTTGAATGACTTATATGCCCATTGGTAGTTCCAACACTATTTTTTATGTTTTGTTAAATTTTGTCACGTGAAAAATAATTTTCAAACAAAAAATCAGAAGATCTTTCAAAAATTGATCAATCAACTAGGTTATTAAATTGATTTTAGGCTAAAATTTAAAATAGTTTTAGTCTTGTTTCCTATTTGACAAGAGGGTTTCGACAACTGTTTTTTCATTTAAGACTAATTTTCATCACTATTTTATTATACAATAAAAAGATTTTCCAAATTTAAAAGTCGATTTTCATAGGACCAATCTTCAAATTATTAATTTCCTACAAATCTATACACATATTACCATTTTGAAAACCCAAAATTTCAAAACAACATTTCTAAAGACATTCACATAAGTTCAAGTTTTCAAAAGATTTACAAATCAAAATTCATCTTGCAAGACCTCAACTTTTTATGAATAAAGATTTATTTCCTCTAAATATTATTTTTGAATAATAAGGTGTTGATTTGATATAATGCATTAGTAATTGGTGAAAAGTGAAAATTTTGCAAAGTAAGCAAGTGATCATAAAATATTCGTTTTGTCGGGAAATATTTAATTTGGTCGGGAGATATTCTTTTTGTTGGAAATATCCGCATTTACGGCGTAATCATTAATGTGGACCACATAATTGAATAATTTTTTTGATATAAAAAGTGACGTAAATAACTTTTTATAAAAATAATGGCAAAACTTTTACCGTTAAAATTCTTGAAATACCCGGTGATAAAAGTATAGTAATACGCTGGTTGCATAAAGGCATTACCCAGATTGCACAAAGATCCCCGATTATTGATTCTTACGTAAGAAGTCACTCAATAATTGATATGAAGAAAATTGCACCGCTTTTTCATATTATTGGTGCAATAATTGCTACAATGATAATTGAATAGTATTTACATTATTGATTCAATAATTGTCACGACACGAAGAACTCATATTATTGAAATGATATTATTAGATAGCATTATTGATAATGTCTAGAAAGTTCTGTCGAGAAAATGGGTTAGGTCATATAATCAAGCGTCACAAGAAGAAAAATTCATATCGTAAAGCCCTCTTTCTTGGGAACGATATGTTTATCAATATTGTGAATCTATAATATTAATTAGTAATAATTATTGAAGAATTGTAAGTAATTGATGAATATGGTAAGTAATGATTTCTTTAAATTTTGATATAAATGGAGGAATTTTAGAATGCGACAATTGTCGAAAGTTGTTTTTTTTTTTTACAAAATCATAATTATCTTCTCCGATAATATATTTATATATTATTATAATATTACATTATAATAATAAAATGTGATAATATAATAGTATAATTTTTATAATTTATAGGGTAATATTATTATAATAAATTTATGGTATAAGAATAAAATGAGGTGGAAAAGAGCAAATTGAATTTGGATTTCTTTTTAATAATTGTTAAATGTTTTAAACATGTTAATAATGAGGGAGTTATCATTTTGAATTTGAACTCTTTGTTTTCAAAGAGGCGTGCTACATGTTTTCAAAATTAATCATCCGTATGTAAAATTGTCAGAAGTGGTATGCTACCACTTTCCTATAAATAAGATGCTTAGTTAAACAATGAAACTCACACCAGAATCAGAAAATTCTGTCTCTATAATATCGAGCGTATTTCTTGTGAGTATAAGGATAATTTGAGTGTAGCTTTTTGTGCAAGATTTTCTCATAATAATATCCGATATTTCAGTCAAATCCAGTTTCTACTAAGGTAAATGATTTATTTTTTTCATAAAGGAGGTTATTTTCTTTCAATACTCATAAATGACATTATTTTCTTCCATATTCGTAAGGAGTATCATTTTCTTTCATACTCCATATTATGTAAGCGATATTTTTTCATCTCGTATTCCTAAATTTAAACTTATTATGGTAAGTATTGCTTCTATAATTCCTAAAATGATTAGAAATTTCGCTTCATCTAATATCATTTCATTGGAATATTGGTATGAACTTTCTTATTAAATATGGAACTTTTCATGTCTGGGCACTGTTCATAAATACGGTATTATTCATACTGTATTATTCACGGTTACTGGTCACAAAAAAAGATATTTTTTTTCTTTTTCCGAGTTATCTGTTGTGACCCTTATTCTCGAAATTGAATCCATATTATGGTCTCACTTGATTCATTCTTATTATCATTATCATAATTTTAGACTTAAATTATGTTGAACGTTATCTTTGACCCGTAGTGCAAAGATGAACTGTTGATTGATGAATATCTTTGGCCCGTAGTGCAAAGATAAATTGTTGATGATGAATATCTTTGGCCCGTAGTGCAAAGATGGACATGTGTTTGGCATGATCATGACCACCGGTGATATAAACGATTATCTTTAGCCCATAGTGCATATATAATTCAATGATTAGAAATAAATATTGATTGATGTTACAGGGATAAATATTGATTGATTCATTCTTATTATTGATTGATCTTAATCATTTTGGGCTTGCAATAAATTGCTTTGGGCTTTACATTAATCTATCTTGGGCTTGCCCTTAAAGTTTATGGACTTGCATTTCATACACAATCCACAATTCTATTCATAAATGGCTTAAAGCCTTATAACGCATAATTTACGTAATAATCTCATATCCTAACTCATATACTTATTTAATACATACAACTTACCATCATTCATACATACTCGTATAATATCCCGTATCATACTCATATTCATTACTTCATATAATACCTACGTATTATACGATTATTGTTTAATTCATTAATCGCACTACATTTCCTTCCCGTAAATCATTTTCCTTAAACGTTAGGTTTTAATTTCACAGGCAAAATATTACATTTTCCATAACTGAAATATTATTGGATATTCCATCTCACATCGATATTCTATCGTTACGTATTTCTCGGAAGTTCAAAAAAAATTCCCAAGCAGAAATGCATAAATAGTATTTTCCGGAAAATTTCTCGAAAAGCTTTTATTTTCATCTTGGAAATTCAAACACTTTAATTCTACCATGTAGCCAAAATCCTACGATGTTCTAACATTTCTAGGTCATATAACGACCTTCAATTAGCTTGCTCCATAAATAATCAATTAAATTCATTTAATCATTATAATTAAATAAAATTTTAATTCCTCTAAAAATTCGATTTTTCTCGGGCGTTACATTCTTCCCTCCTTATAAGGATTTTGTCCCCAGAATCTCGCTAATAATTATTTAAACAAATGAGGAAAAAAATTTCTTCATTTTAATCTTGAGTTCCCACAATGCTTCTTCGACATTGTGGTTCTTACATTCACTTTCGCCGAAGGTATTATTTTATTTTACATGACTTATTACTTCCTATCAATAATTTGATTTGGAAGTTAAACACTTACCTACATATTACGCTATCTTTTTTTTTATTAGTCCTTCTTTTAACTTGGATTTATATGAAAATCAAATTCCTCCTTCAAAATAAGACTATACTTAGTCTTCTATATATCCTGCGTCTTCTTCTTCATCTACTGGTACTCCTTGTTACCTAGTCGTATTTAATTAACTCGTTCTATTATCAGGGATTGAGTCTACCTCTTGAATAACATTTCTACCCTTTCATTTTGTACTTTAACTTCTAACTCTGTTCTCACCATTTCCGTTATTAACTCCTTCTGAGTTGTTAACATCGATAGCTTTCCCTACCCTTCCTACTACTTTACGCTGCTTTCGGCTATAACGCTTTACCTTCCCTAATGATATAAGATATCACAGCCTCTCTACCGCATATTCAACGCCTTCTGTGTGGAGATATATTTCAGACTCTTAGAGTCCGTGTATATCTCACCTTTCTCCACGTATAAATAATATCTTCAGATATTTAATTTACAAACTATAATTGCCAATTCTAGATCATAAGTAGGATAGACCTCCTCATAATCCCTTAACTGGCGAGATGCATACACAATGACATTGCCATGCTATAAGAGCACGCAATCATGTCATCTATGTGAAACATCGAGATACACTACAAAATTCCTCATATCATCCCATAAAGATAATACATGTGCCTTACTTAATCTTTTCTTAAATCCTGTGATGCTAATGGTACATTTAACCATAGCACCTCACAAGAGAACCCATCAGCTTACCACCGTCTTGCTCGGTGCCCCTTACGGAAAGTCTAACTTTCGCATATTATTCAACCCAAATGACATAACCAGAAACTCGTCATAACTATAACGAATTCTGAACATCATCTAAGGTCTCTCCTCCTTCTTCTTTATTTTCATCCGACTATACCCCGTACGCAAATCTATTTTAGAAAATTCTTTGCCCTTCTCAACTGATCAAATAAATCATCGATCCTGGGCCATGGGTATTTATCCTTAATCACCAACTTACTCCTATTACGATAGTCGATACGTAACCGCAATGACTCATCCTCTTTTTTAACATCCTACTAACTTACGTCAAGGTTAGACGACAAGGCGTCTCGGTGTTTTATTATCATAAATTACTACCTTGGGTTTTCTGAAAAACTAAAAATTCACACTTTTCTTATAACTATTTATTATAGCTATATGGTTAATCCACCCGTCTATACCGAGAATTACTTCAAATTCTCTTAACTTTATTATTGATGAAACCATCTCCACGAATACAATTAACGGAAGTTATTTCCTCCTACTCTACCTTAATGTTTTAAAGGTACTTATAACCCCTTTCAGACAGGCTCCTAGATGAATCTTTCTACATGCTTTACACACTTCGATCCTATGCTTAGAATCTCCTTGTCCCCCTCTAGTATTCCCGGAGTTAAAATTTCTTTCTTTTTGGCATACTGCCACTGGCAGTCTCTACCTTGATTCCTTCATCTCCTTGGTGTCCATTTGATGTGAAACAAACCTTGCCAATTGAATTTGGACTCGAACTAGGGAACCGTCATGTCCCCTTGCTTAAGTTCTAAGAACTCAGTCTCTATTCTCCTTTGCATGCTTGTAGGGAAATGATTCTCAAAGAAAACCTTCTTAAATTGTTCCCCTATTACCGCCTTTGTTCTAGCCCCACCCTGGTGAGCCTCCCACCAAAAGTTGGCTTCTCTTCTCATCGTGTAAGTCGCAAAAGAAATCTTTTGCACTTCAACTATGTTTGTAATAACAAACGCCTTCTCTATTTCTTTTACCCATGTATGGGCCTCTATTAGGTCCGTCATTCCTTTGAACTCCGGTGAACCTATGCTTCTAAACTCTTTAAAGGTAGTCGTTCTGACTATTCTAGATTTCGGGGTACTCTTCCCCCGGTTTGGTTAAATGCAGCCGTTAATAAATTAATGAACTCTTGCCCAGGGTTGTTCTGACCCATCTTGGTTATCATTACGTGATTCTGCTTCCTGAATACTTTGTCTTCTCCATGGCGACATTTTCTAATTAATCAAATAAGATTTCATTATTATCTATGTACTTACTTCATTTTTATTCGCCACATACCAACTCATACCATAACAAAGTATTTTAAAAGAAAACTTCTTTATATTCATATGCTTCTTCATAGTTTGAAACTATTTACAATTTGTTCTCATAACCAAAAGCTATTACATTTTTATCCCGAAATGGTACCTCACAAAAGTTGGGATTTACAAAAGACTACCCTGTTATACAAAAGAGGGTTTTACGTCACTAAACACATACTTATAACTATGGACTTTTAATAATGCATAACAACATCCTCGTGTTTCTCATTCGCAATCATCGCTACAGTATCCCGACTAATCGTATGACAGGTTTGTCCTAACTCATTGGAATAACAAGCAACCTTCAGCTTGAAATCCTTATGAGCACTCTCATGCATGTAAGACATTCGTGCTATCTTTCGATCCTTTTCCCCCAGTTCTTTACGAAGCTCATCGACCTCCTTCTTAAAATCCCTAGTCTTATTTATCATGAGCACCTTCTCATCATTCTCAGACTCAAAATCTGCTTCTGCAGACTCCTTCGCTACATAAAGACCACTAATCTCTTCATTACGATTCTCGCATAACCGCACTCATTTGCACATTCTTGTCAAGCTCTCGCCAGATAAATGATCTCATTGCATCTGGAGGTGATGACTCTAGTGCAGGTACCACCGTTTCAACCGATGTTACCTCCATTCCTTCCTCCACATCGTTCATCGTACTAAGGTATAATGCTTTATCCATCTCTCCCTCAGAGTAGTCTTCCTCAGAAAAGTACTCCTCTATCTTCGACTCCTCTAGAATCAATATTGGTACCTCCGCTACTGGCATGGGTACAGGCTCTACTCGGTTCACAAGCTCTTCGCTCACCGCATGTACATCTCTATACATCAAGTTATCGATTGACATCCTACAATACACATAACATATTGATTAGTACATAACACAAAATAGTATAAGCATAAATCACATTTAATTTATTTAGGGTTACTTTCCATCTTCTAAATCTTTTGGTACTGAGTTTCCTCAATACCTTATTAACTCATTCAACTTAAGTAAAGCTCGAGTTTACTTCCTTCAGACTTCTCTTCCTTAACGAGGTTATTAGCTTAAGGTTCTTCCCCCCTTAGGTTTTATAACCTAATGCTTTGATACCAACTTGTGACGCCCCTAAATCCGGGTGTCTTCCAACCCGACATATGTGTTCCGCGGTGCTACAGTTCACACAAACATTCAATTAAAAAGCCTCACAAGAACGAATATGTCTTATATATTCCAAAACAATACTACCATTCCCCAGGTTCTTTATAACCGTTACATTTGTTCTTGTCATAATATCAAATATTATCATTACAAACCTATACTATTATATAGGTAATCTACAAGTTCGCTTTAGCCTTCACTTTATCCTCGATTTAATCCTTGATCCATTACGGTCTAAGTTTGCATTCATATGGTTCAAGCAAGAATGAGCATAACAAGCTCAGCAAGTACAACAATTTCATTTTTAAAGCATGCTTGAAACATAAGAATTGTATATCTTCAATAGCTGGATCATAGTTACGAAGTACTTTCAATAACTTAAAATAGCGTTTCTTTTCCTTCAAAACTTTTTTAATAACCATATTCAGTAATACATCAATTCTGGTTCAAGACGTGAACGTCTTATAGTTTCTTTAAAAAGGACAACCCGGCACGAAGTCCGTAAGTCCGGCATATCTTACGAGCACTTCTAGGTGATCAACCTATAGTACTCTATGTTGATCAACACTACATCCATTAAACGTGTGTACGTTTAAGTTGTGGCAACCTCACATGCCCATCGAATACTCGATGAAAATACATTTATTTATTCATATTCAAGCTTACCTTGAATCCTTACCAATTAGTTGGCGTAGGAAAGCGTTAGCAATTCTATATTGAAAGACTTATAAACAGTTCAATCTATCTATCTATCAAGATTACTCTAGCTGAGCTAAAACTGGCATCAACTCTTTCTTCAAAACCATACATGCATCTTATAATTTGAATCATTTAAAAACCTAGCTAACACGAAGGTTAGACAAGAGTTTAAGAAAAACTTGCCTTCAGCGTCTGCTACAGTATAATTACGTTTCCTTTGAGTCTTTACCGTCACTACAACACATAATCACATAGCATACCACATTAGGTCATGAATGAACATACGTAGTTCCTAAAGAATCTTACCCTTCTTCTCAATCTAATCCCTTTTTAGATTTGTTATTATTGGTTCCGGCTTTCCATCGTTCTTTTACATCATTCTTACCAACTGCTGTCTCTTTTATAACTTAAGTGAATTTATTTCAGTAATACAACTTGTTTTGAGTTAATCATCTTTTCTTACGGCTTACTAACGTCCTTACATTATTAATCGAAACTCGATCGTCAATGGTTATGTACGCTTATTGTACATCGTTCCTGATTACATTCAATTAAATTTCTTTAACTCTAAGTGATCATACTTGAGGTTTAGTTATGACTTAACAATGTTTTATTAAGTCTTTTAGTTCGTTACTAATCAATTTCCTTTCATCTTCAACTTGTAAGCATTCTTTTCTATCTAGGTTTTTAGGCTGGCGCTGCAGCGCGAACTATTGCACTTGGTGCCGCGCTGTGGCGTCACCACTTAATACTCAAAAATCCGGACTCGGCCACACATGAAGTCTCTCAGAGTTATATGTTGCGCTACTCATGCATGACTCTCCAGGGGCTGATGGCCACTTTGGCGCTATGGGCGTGAGCTAATTGCCTTGTCTTTGTCAAGCGCCTGGCGGGCGCCAACTCAGGCACCGTAAAACTTGGACATATTTTTCAAAAGTTGATATTCCCGGACTCGTAACTTCTTCGTTATAAGTCCGAATTGGCTCGTTCAAGAGCCTACGGTTCAAAAATTACGTACTCTATGCGTTCATGCAAGAATTTTATCTATTCGACTTCGTTTGCTAAAAATTCACCTATTAGTCCATTTTTAACGAAAACAATAAATGTTCGTGAACGTTCAACGCTCGTTTCTTTGTTCTAAGTCGGAATCTAGCCATTTTCGAGTCCGCAACTCTATAATTCCAAATAAGACTTGTCTCCATTGAAAATCAACGTTTCCAATCTCAATATCAAAATTCGACTTCCATTCCTAGAATTTCACGAATTCGGCGATTATCGTCCAATCGTGTTAATTCCGGCAAAACTTCATTACTTGAGATTTTTAAACCGTTTCAATTGGATTCAATCCATTATACTAATATCTTGACATACATGATTCATTAACTCATAACATGATAAGTTATTACTTATTCTTGATAAATTTGTAACTTATGAAAATATAAATTATTTATATTTTCATTACTCATGACTTATGTCTTCTTTTCATATGACTTATTAATGAGTTAAGTCCTTTAATCACTATTCTTACATCTTATTCATCATACTAATTTTATTAATGTAAACATGTTACAAGTGTTAACAAGTTCTTATACTTTCATTTATAACTTCATAACTTATTTATGAATGAATTTATTATTCATGACTTATCCGGCTTATTAAGACTTAAGCCCTTTGATTCATTATTCCAACCTCTTCTCAGCATGCTTGTTCTACCAATACCCCCTTCTCTACCAATAGAAGAGAAAGAGAATCATGACTTAGGATTACTTACTCTTGATGTTCTCTTGCTAATCTTTCTTCTTGCTCCTTGAACTATAAACTCTAGCTTTTCTAACTTTTGTAGCTTATTCTCTCAAGCAAATAAGCACTTAAAATGTTGGATGAAATACAACAACTGTAAAACCCCAACATTTTGAATAAAGGTGAATTTTCTATAAATATTATTTTTGAATATTATGGAGTGAAATTGATATAATGTTATAGTCGTGGGTAATATTTATAAATTTTGCAAAGTACGCAAGTTGTTATATAATATTCGATTGGTCGAGAATATTCGCTTTTAACATGGAATATTCGTAACAACTACACAATCATTGGTGGACCTCACAATGGAATTATTGTTTGATTGAAAACGACAAAAATACTTTATGAAAATAACGGCGTGAAGTTTTACTGTTAATTGTTGAAACACACAGTGTTAAAGTAATGCGATACTGCGTGGTTGCATAGTAGCACACGGTATTAATTATTGATGCTTACGTGATAAGTCACTCAATTTTGTTGGTATTATTAGTGTAATAATACGTAAAATCTTTTATATAAAAAAGTAATACTTTTATAAAGTTATTCTATAAATAGAATATATTATATTCTATTATGCATAGTGTTGCATAGTGTTTTGCATAGTAAAATCTTTTATATAAAAAAGAATACTTTTATAAAGTTATATGTTTTATTAGACAATAATTAGAATATAGTATATTTTATTATGCATAGTGTTTGCATAAAGGCTCTCAGATAAGTATTTGCATAGTAAAATCTTTTATAAAGTTATTCGTTTTATTATATTATAAATAGAATATATTATATTTTATTTAAAAGATTTTGCTTTAAATATGGACCGCCGGATTAAAGTAAATCAATCTGGACCGTTCATGAGTTAGTTACTATGCAGTCCATTTTTCTATAAATAGAAGCTCATTCCTTCATTATTTTCTTATGAATACACTGAAACTCTAGAGAGATAAACTATAGAGAGAAAGAAGAAAGTATTCTGCTACTTCACAACTTATATATCCAGTACTCTTCTTCTTAAGGTAGGAAATATTATTTGTTGTACTCGTAAGGGGTGTTATTCTTTTGTATTCATGAAGAGAACTTATTTTATTCCATTCTTTATTATTCTGTTGGAATAACCTAGATACTTGGGGGCTACCCTATACTTGGTGACATTCTTCTATTATTCCGTCTTTACTATTCCGGCTGAATATCCTCATGCATGCATTTTATGCCGGGACCGATTCCGCTTTTATTATTATGTTGGAATATCCTCGTCACATGCTTTTTCGCGTCGGACTCGGTTCCGCCTCTTTATTATTATTCTATTGGAATATCATGTTTGTGCGTTTTACGCCGGACCTGATTTCGTCCTTATTAGTATTCTGTTGGAATAACCTGTCTATGCGAAGTACCGCGTGCATGGTGATTTCTGTTATTATTCCATTCTTTATTATTCTGTTGAACATCCTCGCTTGGTCATGAATTTCACTTTGACCGTTCCGTTATTTAGTATTCTATTGAATAACTCAATCATGTCACGAAGTTCGCATGCATGGTGATTTCTTTTGTTATTCCATTCTTTATTATACTCGCTTAGTTAAAGTTTTGTCTTCTATACTCCATGAAATTAGTGGAATATACTTGATAATTAGCGCTTCATCCAAAGATCTTTCATGGAAATATTATTACGAGCATTCTTGAATTTTACTCTACAAAGCAGTATCATGTTGACAATTTGGACGTTATTGGTTCTTGGACAAATTAATTCTTTAACTTGTTTTATTGAATTCTTATATCATTGTCATCATCCTCATATTTATATTATTTTGAAAGTCATCTGTGGCCTGTAGTGCATAGATGGACTTGGTATGATTATGACCAGGGATTATTCGGTGTAATCATGACCGTAATGTTATAAATGATGTGGTAAAAGTCCTCATTGGCCCGTAATGCATTGATGGATAGTTGTTGGCATGATCATGACCATTAATGAATACACAAATATTCTTGGCCCGTAGTGCATGGATAATTGTGGTCGTGATACTAAAGAATATCCTTGGCCGTAGTGCAGGGGTGATTCGATGATGTGGATTATTTATTAAGTTGAGTCTCAGCGATAAAAGTCATGGAAAAACCTTTTAAATCATAGAAGATAGTAGATTTTATTCTCTACTTGACTCTTCTAATGGATTGCTTGTTCCGCTGCAGTTAAACTTGATGTGTGTTATATTTTATCAGTTTAACACTGTTGAAGGCTAATGATAATTTATTCTGTATTATCTTAGTCATAATATTTCTTACTGGGCTAGTTGAGCTCACCCTTTCTTTCACTGTTCTCTTCAGGAAATGAGAACGTAGTCGACTAGCCTGAGAACGGAGTGATGGTCCTGATGATAGTATTAGCTAGTAGTCCTCACTATTCTGTTAAATAGTGTGACAATAATTTTAATGAGGACTCCTTTTGAGTTTGTATACTCTCTAGAAGACAGTATTTGTATTCAAACTCACAGTTTATGTTTTGTCGTATTGTACACGACAATTGTATTATTAAGTTGTATTTGATTTCTGTACCATGTATCTGTCGACTCAAGATGGGTGATGTATACCTAATTTTGGGGGCGTCACAACAACCAACAAATGAATCTAAGCTCTCTCTATTTATAGGATTTCTAAGGTTAGGGTAATATAGTCATTAAGCCATTCCACCTCCTTAAATCACATCCTTACTATTCCATACTTTGTCCTTAAGTAAACTTGCTCACCACATAAACTTGGCCATCACTCTTACTTAATCAATAATCATACTTGTTAATCACACATAAGCACTTTGCCATTAAGCTATCTTGCTCCCCACACTTTTTGCTTAGCCATTAAGTTAGCTTTACTTGTTCATCACTTTGAATTATCCATGGTTTGCCCCATGGGTTTAAACCATCCCCTAACCCATTGGATATTTACTTTGTGCTTTAGCTTAATTAGTTTAGCTTAATCATTTTGGGCTTCCAATAAATTTCTTTGGGCTTTACATTAATCTATCTTGGGCTTGCCCTTAAAGTTTATGGACTTGCATTTCATACACAATCCACAATTCTATTCATAAATGGCTTAAAGCCTTATAACGCATAATTTACGTAATAATCTCATATCCTAACTCATATACTTATTCAATACATACAACATACCATCATTCATATGTACTCTTATAATACCCCGTATCATACTCGTATTCATTACTTCGTATAATACCTACGTATTATACGATTATTGTTTAATTCATTAATCGCATTACATTTCCTTCCCGTAAATTATTTTCCTTAAACGTTAGGTTTTAAGTTCACAGGCGAAATATTACGTTTTCCATAACTGAAATATTATTGGATATTCCATCTCACATCGATATTCTATCGTTACGTTTTTCTCGGAAGTTCAAAAATAATTCCAGAGCAGAAATGCGTGAATAGTTTTTTTCGGAAAATTTCTCGGAAAGCTTTTATTTTCGTCTTGGAAATTCAAACAATTTAATTCTACCACGTAGCCAAAATCCTACGATGTTCTAACATTTCTAGGTCATATAACGACCTTCAATTAGCTTGCTCCATAAATAATCAATTAAATTCATTTAATCATTATAATTAAATAAAATTTTAATTCCTCTAACAATTCGATTTTTCTCGGGCGTTACAGTTGCACAGTGGCACACGGTGTTGCACAGTATCCCTGATTATTGATTCTTACGTAAGAAATCACTCAATAATTGATACAGAAAAAATTGCACAGTTTTTCATATTATTGGTGCAATAATTGCTAAAGTGATAATTGAATAGTATTTTTCATTATTGATTCGATAATTGTCACGACACAGTAACTAATATTATTGAAATGATATTATTAGATAGTATTATTGATAATGTCTCAGAAAAGCTCACGTCGAGGAAAGGGTTTAGTCATATAATTCATGCTATAAGAAGGAGAAATCATTTTCTGGAAAGCCCCTCTTTCCCAGCAACGATCCTGTTATCGATGATTGTGAATCTATAATATTAATTAGTAATAATTATTGAAGAATTGTAAATAATTGATGAATATGGTAAGTAATGATTTCTTTAAATTTTGATATAAATGTAGGACTTTTAGAATGCGACAATTGTCGAAAGTTGTTATTTTTTTTATAAAACCATAATTATCTTCTTCGATAATATATTTATATATTATTATAATATTACAATATAATAGTATAATGTGATAATATAATAGTATAATTTTATAATTTAAAGGGTAATATTATTATAATAAATTTATGGTATAAGAATAAAATGAGGTGGAAGAGAGCAAATTGAATTTGAATTTTTTTAATAATTGTTAAATGTTTTAAACATGTTAATAATGAGGGAGTTAGCATTTTGAATTTGAACTCTTTGTTTTTAAAGACGTGTGCTGCATGTTTTCAAAATTAATCATACGTATGTAAAATTGTCAGAAGTGGTGTGCTACCACTTTCCTATAAATAAAATTTCATTAGTTAAACAATGAAACTACACTTTAATCGTAAAATTCTCTCTATAATATCGAACGTATTTCTTGTGAATATAAGAATACTTTGAGTGTAGTTTTTTGTGCAAGATTTTCTCATAATAATATTCGATAATTTTTTTTTCTTGCTAAATTTAGACTGTAATAAAAGAAAAAATAAGAACAAAGTACATGGGCCAAAACCCCAAGAAGTATACCATCACCATCATAAGACAGGCTCTATGATGGCAAAAGTAAACCAAAGCAAGCTACTAATAGAAAACCAGTAGAGAAAGAGAGCTACAACAATGAACCAATCAATGTATTGGCTTGAAACCAGTCATTTCAAATAGCATCAACCAAATCGAGTAATAGTACCCCAGACCATAGACCATAGCATAAGCAGCCCAGCATGGCAGGGAATAGATGCAGACAGCAGCCCATGCAACATCCCCCACTATAGACCAGCAATAGCAGCCCATGCCCAGGCATCGGAACCAAAATAGCCTTAGTCCATGCCGAAGACCTTAGTCCATTGAAACATCCCAAAACCTGCAGTGACACCAGGGAAGGTGCAACAGGAGCAGTACAACTAAGCAACCCAAAACCTGTAGTAGCAGAACAAATAGGCCCCACTACAACAACCCTCATAGGAGCCCTCCCCAATCTACATATAATCATACCCGATTTTCAGCTGAGATAGGAGTCCTTCCCAACCACAAATGAAGAGGCCTAACAGCACCAACAAACCAGACCCAACAGACCACATCTGTCAAGCCAACTCCTATCGTTTACATAGCAGCTGCAGCACCTCCTCCCCAACTCACGAGACAGCAGCAGCAGACTAACCAAGTGGCAACAGACCAAAACCTTCCCTAGCCTAAAACCTGCCTAGCCCCAACCAGACTGGAAGACAGAAAAAATCTGCCAAAGCCAAGACAGAACCAAACCAGCATCCATATTAAATGCTCCTCACCCACGCAACAGCTAGTAACAGAGACTAGAAATCAGGAACAGAAACCAGTTCTAATACCCCATCAACCCCACTAGAGACTGCTGCAAACATCTACTGAACTAGCAGCTAAGAAGACATCAGAGCCTCTCACTGCAGACCCCTAGCACCCCAACCCAACCAACATACAACAGAGCTAAACCACTCGCAGTAGACATTCTGAGGCAGACGAGCCTAGACAGACCAACATACAACAGAGCTAAACTACGACAGCAGATCTGAGGCACCAAGCACCAACTAACCCCCAACAAAAATCAAGCAAACATACCAGCAGAAGCTTTAACAAGCATACCAGCAGACCATACCAGCGACCAAAATCTTTCTGTACAACACCTGCAGTGATTACTCAGCTAGACCAGCCAAAAACCCAGGAAACCAAATTAAGTAATATTTAAACTCAGCTATCTAAACCCAGATCTATGTTTTAATTTCATGAATTTAGAGTTAGTATGGAGTTTGCACTTAAGAAATTAAAGAACATCAGCCACAAGATTTTGAACAGTGTTAGATTTATTTCTAAATATTCTCACATTACGTTCATTCCAAATACGGTATACAACCGCAGCAAATCCAAGATGAAGCAGGCTGTGATGGAAATTAGGTATAGAATAATGAATGATGTAGTCTGTTAGGGAACTCCAACTCCTACTAAATCCCCTCCACCCACAATGTCTGAGGATAGAAAGGAGGACTCTAAAGGAATAATCACATTGAAAATAAATGTGGTCAAAAGTTTTCGCCTGAGAGGAACATAATACACATGATGGGTTAATAAGCATCCAAAAATTGAGCAACTTGTCCATGGTACGCAACCCTCGGTGAAAAGCCAACCAGAGAGTAAAGGAGTATCTAGGGATAAGAATCCAATTCCACACTAACTTATCCCATATAACAACTACACCCACCTGCCTAATGGAGCGCCAGAAAGTAGAGGCTTTTACCTCATTAGATTTAGTTGTCTCCCAAAGAATCTCATCAGGCCTTGAATAATCACAGTGCCGAAGGAGATCGAAAGAATCTCTGAAGACAATGAAGTCATTATGGTTAGAGAAAGGAAGGTGCCAAGAGGAATTTCTAATAATACCACTCACAGTAGCATTTGGGCCCAAACCGGAATTGATGATCAAGGAGGAGTGAGGACTAGAAGCCAAGGGAACCATATTAATCCAAGGATCAAACCATAAGCTAGTAGACTCCTCATTACCAATATGAAAATGAATATATTTAACAGCAGTGGTCTCAACTGTAGAACCTTTCTCCAAATCCAAGAACAGTCATTTGGAATCTTCAACTCCCAAAAATTTTTAGATTTAATATGATTTTCTCTAACCCAAGAGGCCCATAGAGATTTAGATGTTGGGTTAACCACCCTCCACAGCTGAAACAGAATCAAAGCAGAATTCCAGTCCTCCAAATGTTTTATAGCTAAACCACCTTCAGAGTATGGGAGAGCTATTTTACTCCAAGCAACTTTGGCACCAAACTTCAACATAGAAGTGCCCTTCCATAAGAATCTACTCATAGTAGACTTTATATCTTTAAGCACAGCCGTTGGAAGGATGAAATGGGCAGACCAATACGATTGGATAGCAAAGATAACCGATTTAATCAGTTGTAATCTTCCAGCATAAGAGAGAAATTTGTTAGTCCATGATGTAATTCTGGTTTTAATCTTTTCTAAAAGTGGGTAATAATCAGCAATTCTAAGCTTTGAGGTGATCAAGGGCACCCGAAGGAATTTAGCAGGGAACTTTCCCACTTGAAAACCCGGCCGATTGATAATAACCTCTACAATAGGAGGAGGAATATTTGAGAGCAAACACATACTCTTCAAACCATTAATGTACAGTCCCGAGAGGGAAGAGAAGAGATCTAAGCATTTTTTGATAACCATGATCGAATCAACATCACCATGACAGAAGATAAGCAAATCATTCGCAAAACAAAGATGAGAAAGCGAGAGTGACTTTGTTTTCCAATGGTGCTTAAATATAGGAGACCTTGTTTCCTTAGATAAAATAATTGAAAGCACTTCCATAGCAATAACAAAGAGATAAGGAGAGAGAGGATCCCCTTAACGTATACCCTTTGCCCCTTTAAAATAGCCACACAGGGAACCATTTACCTGAACTGAGAAGAAGGGAGAGATAATACAAGCCTTTATCCAATAAATAAACTTAGGGGGAAATTTGAAAAGCCTAAGAGCATTTAGCAAGAATTCCTAGGAGACAGAGTCAAAAGCTTTCCGAAGATCAATTTCCATTGCACACCTTTGTTGGCCATAAGCCCTATGATAGTTCCGGAATAACTCTTGAGCCAACAGAATATTATCCCCAATCCTCCTTCCTGAAACGAAAGCATACTGACTAGAAGAAATTAAAGAAGGAAGAATACCCTTGAGCCTAACAGCAATGATCTTAGATATGCATTTATAAGTTGTGTTACAACAAAAGATAGGTCGATAATCACTCATAGAAGAAGGATTGGGAACCTTTGGAACAAGAGCATATTCGATATTTCAGTCAAATCCAGTTTCTACTAAGGTAAATGATATTTTTTTTCTTCGTAAAGGAGGTTATTTTCTTTCAAAACTCGTAAATGACATTATTTTCTTCCATATTCGTAAGGAATATCATTTTCTTTCATACTCTATATTATGTAAACGATATTATTTCATCATGTATTCCTAAATTTAAACTTACTATGGTAAGTATTGCTTCTATAATTCCTAAAATGATTAGAAATTTTGCTTCATCTAATATCATTTCACTGGAATATTGGTCTAAACATTCTTATTAAATATGGAACTTTTCATGTCTGGGTACTATTCATGGGCACTATTCATTCATACGGTACTATTCACGGGTATTGTTCACAAAAAAAATATTTTTTTTCTTTTTCCAGTTATCTGTTGTGACCCATATTCTTAAAATTGAATCCATGTTATGGTTTCACTTGATTCATTATTATTATCATTATCATAATTCTTAGACTTAAATTATGTTGAAAGTTATCTTTGGCCCGTAGTGCAAAGATGAACTGTTGATTGCTGGTTTGTTTTGGCGGGGATGGGAACCGTAATGTGAGGTTTAGGCACCGTGGATCTTTGGTCTTCTCCTCGCTTTGACCTTTGAGTTAGAGCTACTCTACTATTTTGGACTTGGAGGCTCGGGTCTGAAATTGGTTTCTGTCTGCTGGGGTGCCATTAGGCACATGGGATTTGTCTGCTATTAGGCATCTGGGGTGCTGTTGGGATCAGTTGCAAAGGCTAGTATGTTGGCTGGGCCTGTCTGATGGTCACAGGTTTTGGGCTAGCATTGGGATCTGCTGTAGCTACTTTTTCCTATGCTCGGTCGGTCTCGGACTTAAACCAGGTTGGTCTCGGGCGAGCTGGGTTAGGGCGAGCTGGGCTGCCATTGGTTGTGTATGCTGATGAAAGATGTGTTTTCGGCAAGCTATGCTATGATGTGATGTGTTAGGATCATTCAGTCTCGGGTGAGCTGTGTTTTCAGGCGAGCTTTACTATGGTGTGATGTGCTCGGTCTTTCGGTCTGGGGTGAGCTGTGCTCGGTTCTAGGCGAGTTATGCTCTCATGTCCGGTGTAGTAGTGGGGGTGAGTGCAGTGCTCTCGATATCTAAGGAAGATTCTTTGGAAGACGGTGACGAGGTGAGGGGCGAGGAGAGAGGTTTGGGCTTCAGCGTAGAGAGTTTGGACTTCGTCAATGAGAGGTTCGGCATAGAGGGCTTCGGCCAGATGGGGTTCTGGGATTGAGGTGCTTCGGTCTTATGGGGCTTTGATTTGGGCGGGAGCTTCTTCTTCGGCCAGATGGTTGGTTGGGTTTGCTCAGTGGACATTTCGTTTTGGGGAGGCTTCGACATCGGGCGTTGGTGAATGTTTCGAATGGATGTCCCGTGCTTTGGTGCTCGGGTGTCTTGTAGAATGGTTCTAGTTAATGATGTTAATTGCACTGTTTCATATCTATTTTGGGCATCTGCCTGCAATCCTTTATAGTCCTATGATGTCTTTGCTATATTCTGATTGGGTTTTCTCCAATGAGGTTTTGTAAATTCCCCATTTATTTATTTAAGTCTAAAATTAGCAACAAAAAAAATATTGATTGATGTTACATGGATAAATATTGATGATGGACTTTTAAATCATGGAAGATAGTAGACATCATGCTCTACTTGACTCTTCTAATGGATTGTTGTTTCCACTGCAGTTGTTGATCTAAAACTTGTTGTCTATTGTATTCTATCAGATTTCCCCCCGTTGAGGACTAAGGATAATTTATTCTGTATTATCTTAGTCATAATATTCTTTACTAGGCTAGTTGAGCTCATCCTTTTCCTTTTTGTTCAATTTTTCTTCTTAGGAGGCGAGGATATAGCGGGGACTAGTCGGGGTGTGGAGTGATGGTTCAAGTCGGTTATTATAGCAGTCCTCACTATTTTGTAAAATAGTGTATCAATAATTGTAATGAAGACTTTATTTGAGTTTGGATATTGTCTACAAGACAATATTTGTATTAAAACTCACAGCATATGTGTTGTCGTATTTTGCACGACAATTGTAATAATGAAGTTTGTAGTTATTTTCTCTACCATGTATTTGACGACTTAGAATGGGTTGTGTGGACCTATTTTGGGGGCGTCACACATTGTTCTAAGGAAAATAAGTTCAAATTGTTTTCAAGACAACACACTTAGATAAATTTAGGGAATAACATATTTTTGACATACACAACATGATTCACCTAGACATGAAACACTAAGCACACACTTTTATACTTCTTTACAAGACAATTTATTTAAATCATAGGAAAAATTTTATGAATGCCGTAACTGATAATTAGGTATTATACCTACTTATCCGATATCTGTTACTTGAATTAGTTGCTTAATCTCATGTTTCTTAGTTACTTTTCATGCATTTTGTGTTCGTTTTGTAGATTATAGGCTTGGGAGCTGAAATTGCAAAGAATTGGTATGAAATCGCAAAAAAAAGTAATTCAGACATCATTTGGGCTTTCATGTTTATTTTATGTTCTCGGCTTGGAAATTGGAATATATTGTAGAGCTTCTTCTGAGCTTTCTGGAACATCTTGAATCATTCCAATCAGAGTTCGGATGCAAGAGTTATGATCTTTGTACCAACGGACGTTGAACTTCACTGTTTTGGATGGCCATTTGCATAACAGTAACTTCCAGCCCGATTTTGACCTTCATCCATCTGTTATTTCTCAATTCTTAAAGCATGAAAGTTGTAGATCTCGTCGATATCTTCGATTTGATAGGTGGTGCGCCTCGTACCTCTTCCCGGATCAAAGGTTATGGCCGTTTTACTAGAGGACACTGCAGCAGAAAAATTATGCCCGCCGAGGCGGGCTTTTACTCAGGAAAACCCCCGCCAGGGCCGGGGTACCAGCTGTAAAACAGTTCCATAGCCAACCAGGGAGGGTTTTTGGTGAAGGAAACTCCCTCTGGGGCAGGGGTACGGGCCAGAACACATTTTTTATGCGTTTTGGGTCAACTTTTGATACATTTTTTACTCCAAATTGGATTGGGTTTGCTCCTAAGCTAAAAATTAGACTTGTAACCTATAAATACATGATGGGAGGCATAAAAGAGAGACATGGATATTAGATTAGAGAGGATTCCATTAGATTAGAGTAGAGTAGATTATATCAAAACACTAGTTCTAATGAGTTTTGGAGATTGAAGCAACTTGTAGAACATTGAAGATTCAAAGTAGGAGCGAGAAGGGAGCATCAAATCTACAGACAATGGATTCTATCTTCTTATCTTCTTCTATCTTTATCTTTTAATGATTATTCAATTGTGGATTCATAGTTTTAATTCAATAATCATTAACTAATTCTTTGTTTGAGATTACAATGGATCTTATTATGTAGTTTATTTTAATATATTTCACTATCAATTATTATGTTATATTGTGAGGATTGTCTATTGTGATTTGGACTTAATTGCTTAATTGCCTAGCTAACAATTACTGTGATAATCTATATGAACTCGAGAGATGAAGTATTGATTTAGATCTTATCATAATAACATGTATTTGTGATTTCTGCATTGATGGAATTCATGATTCGTGTTTAGGATAAAGAAATGTATTTACGCCATATGTAATCTTTTAGAGAACTTGTGCTTTAAATTCTTTTTAATTATAATTCACATAGAGATATAATGGATTAGTTAATTAGGGTGTCTTACTTAATTCTATCATCTGTGGATTTAAATGAGTATAGGTATTATGCATCGAAAGATAGTTTTATCTGCTTTAGTGTTCTGGATTAACAATTCACGATAGAGAATAATTGATGAGAAGTGTGTTAACTTAAATGAAGCAATAAGTGAAGTTGTGATCTTAAATCTCCGTGATTTTAATTTAACTAGTGGAATTTAATAGTAGTTTAATTATATAATTTGAAATTCATTCGTTTAAATAAGATTGAGTTGGTTACGGGTTAGTACTTGGTGATTTTTATTAAACAATTCCTCGTAGGAACAATACTCTACTTTCACTTTATTACTTGTTGACCACGTATACTTACGTGTTGTGCGTAATTAGATTTTACCCAATAAGTTTTTGGCACTGTTACCGGGGAATTAGTTTAATATTATTTTTTTTCCAATATTAGTTTCAATCAAATTAGTCTTAATTTAAATATTTTGTTTTCTTTTTATTTAATTCTCTCCCTATTTTTCTTTCTTTTCAGGTACCATGGATGGATGCAATTATCAATGGCCATACACAAATATGACTCCACCAAGGGACACAAGAATTGATGGACTCAATGTATTTTTTTCATTGTCAGCACAGATTGAGACACTTTCGAGGAAGTTGGACGCTTTTTGCGAGACAACGTCGTCAAGTGTGGCTACATTTATGATTATTGTCTTTGAAATCATCCTCGAGTCATCAATGCACCGTCAGTTTTGAGTCGATACCATATAGTGGTGATTACCTCAACAACTATGTTGAGCCTAACTATCACCGAGATTGGGGGTATCACCCGGATTCTTTAGGGAGCTACATTTATGATGACCAATATTACGCTTTAAATCCATCATACACACCAGAATTTTAATGTCTACCTCCATTTCCACAAAAAGAAAAGCCAAATCTGAGGGATGTAATATTGAAGTGCATAGCAAACCTAGAGGAGATGATGATTATCCAAGAGATGTCAACCCAAAATTTTAATAATCGGATGGAACAACTCGTCACTACCTCAACCAATGGTCCTCAATACATGGCTTCCGAGACTGAAACAGAAAATTCAAGGCTGGGGGAATTATTGTCCAAGTTCATAGCAGATGAGGAGAAGATGTGTAATCAAGCGAGATCAAATCAAAATCTTACGGATCAGATAGAGCAAATGACCAAAGCCGTAAGCAACCTTCCTCCAAACACTTGCATTTATGACATGGATGACGAAATTGACGGAGAACCCGAACCAAATTTGCGACTGGATGAGCCACAAGATATCAGAAGTGTGGAGATAATTGGGGATAATGAAATAGAGGTCGAAGAAGATCTAAATGGGTCTCCACCAAAAATCAAAGAGTTATTCAGATTTGCAAAATCATGCCCACTTGGTAGTCATGTCGTCGGCGAAGCTCTTGATGACATAAGAGCGAGTACAATTTTGAATCCATGGTGGGATAAGAAAGAGAAGATAGACGAAGATCACATTGTGTGTGACAAGCTTCCATGCCCCAAAGTGATCACATACACAATGGAGAAAACACCTAGCTGTGGGACGTTCTTGATTGAGATCATACCAAATCAGAGCATGCTAGGTGAATTTGATGCATTGGCCATCACAAATGGGAACCTACCAAAAGTTATATTATTTCCGATGGATGGAGGGTTCCTCAATTATCGAAGAGGAATTGGATAGTGTTGACCAGACAAAGTCAGGCTGAAGACTATAATTCAAGCGCTAACTGGGAGGCAACCCAAGAGTTTTTATATTTATATGCTTTACTAGTTTATTTAGTAGATAGGAATAAATTTACTTATTAAGTTCTCTTACCAATCCAAGTGTTATTCTAATCCATGTTGTCTCTCTTCATTGTAGGTATTGGAGGTTCAATGGACAGGCAAAAGATTATGAAAAGGTTATTCAAGTCAAATTCAAGTGTGGTGCCCAATTTGTTCCATGTGCCTAACCTATTCTCCAAACTTAGCGGACAAGGAGGAGGATTGCTATATTTTTAGGGAAGTCATCTGCTTTACTTTTTTCTATTTCAGTCATTGAGGACAATTTCTAGTTTAAGTTTGGGGTGCATTTTAGTGTCATATTGCATAAAGTTAGTTATTTACATTGTAGTTCGTATAGTTACATTTAGTTTTTGCATTCAGTTTCTTGAAATAAAAAAAATTGATTGAAAAATTGAATAATTAGTAGTTAGTTTACTATGTTTATATAGCATTTAGTACATCTTGTATGAGTCCAACTGTTTGATATTTACAGTTTGTTTTGGCCAATGATGAGATTGGAATTGGGTAGACAAGTATAGTACTGACTATTAGAGCTTTGATGTGATTTCTTGTTATGCATTGAGTCTTTTTCTGTTTGAAACTGGTAATAAGGATAGCACAATAAAAACAACTTATTGATTGATTGAGTTTAAATTAATACATAATAGGACTCTAAAGGATAATGCTAGTTTGAATGAAAGAATGACAAGAACAAGTAGTGATGGTTAAAGTTAGACAAGAACCTAAGTTTGGGGGGAATATTTGGGGTATATAAGCTATAAAAATGAAAAAAAAAAGGAAAAAAAAGTATGAATAAACACCGTGGCGTGCTTGTCTAGTTTTGTGGCCTTTGTTACTTGAGTAAGTAAGCCCGAGGGGATTGTCTTTACACCTAGCGCCCTAAGGTCTTAATGGTCTGGAAGTCGTTGGTCAAAAGCTCGTTAAGGTAGCATTCAAAAGCCTAAGGGAATAAGACATTGCATAGCTATGTGTATATAAACCAAAAGAAAAAAAATTGAATAAAACGGGAAATAAGAGCAAAAAGCCCCCGTAAATGAAAAATAAAGCATAAGTATCCCATGTTGACCCTCGATATTGGTAATTGTTTGATTTTAGTTGGATCTAGCCTGTTTTTAGATTTCTTGAGTTTACATTGTATGATGCCTTCGAAGAGACTTGTTATGTGTTAAATTTGATTTTATATCAGTTAACATTGTTGTGGAACACACACACACACACACACACACACTATATTAGTGATAACAATCTAAGATTTGATGATTGATTGGGAAGTTAATGATTTGTTTTGATATGATGTATTATCGTGTTTACTTGATTTTTCTAAGGCTGGTTGAATAGACTTGTTTCTGTCATTACTGCTGGATTTGTAAGCATGTAGGTTAGTTGCATTGCATAGCATTGTTGTTTTGTGTTTTTGCTTGAGAATAAATAAATGTTTAAGTTTGGGGATATTTGATAATTAGGTTTTATACCTACTTATCAGGTATCTGTTACTTGAATTAGTTGCTTAATCTCATGTTTCTTAGTTACTTTTCATGCATTTTGTGTTCGTTTTGTAGATTATATGCTTGGGAGCTGAAATCGCAAAGAATTGGTATGAAATCACAAAGAAATCCAATCCGGAAATTATTTGGGCTTTAATTTTTATTTCATGTTCTTAGCTTAGAACTTGGATTATATTGTAGAGCTTCTTCTTATCTTTTCGGAACATCTTGAATCATTCCAATCGTAGTTTGGATGCAAGAGTTATGATCTTTGTACTAACGGACGTTGAACTTCACTGTTTTGGGTGGCCATTTGCATAACAGTCACTTCCAGTCCAATTTTGAGCTTCATCCGTCCTTTATTTCTCCATTCTTAAAGCATGAAAGTTGTAGAGCTCGTCGATATCTTCAATTTGATAGCTTGCGGGCCTCGTACCTCTTCCCGGATCAAAAGTTATGGCCGTTTTATCAGAGGACACTGCAACAGAAAAATGATGCCCGCCAGGGCGGGTTTTTACTAAGAAAACCCAGGCGTAGCGTCGCATTAGTTTGCAAAATAAAGACTATTGATTGCCAATGGTAGGCGGTTTTTGTGAAGGAAAACCCCATCGAGGCAGGGGTACGGGCCAAAACACGTTTTTATGCATTTTAGGTCGAATTTTGATACCTTTTTGACTCCAAATTGGATTGGGTTTGCTCCTAAGCTAAAAAATAGACTTGTAACCTATAAATACATGATGGGAGGCATAAAAGAGAGACCTGGAGATTAGATTAGAGAGGATTCCATTAGATTAGATCAAAACACTAGTTCTAATGAGTTTTGGAGATTGAAGTAACTTGGATACCATTGAAGATTCAAAGTAGGAGCAAGGAGGGAGAATCAAATCTACAGACAATGGATTCTATCTTCTTATCTTCTTCTATCTTTATCTTTTAATGATTATTTAATTGTGGATTCATTGTTTTAATTCAATAATCATGAACTAATTCTTTGTTTGAGATTACAATGGATCTTATTGTGTAGTTTATTTTAATATGCTTCGCTATCAATTATTATGTTCTATTGTGAGGATTGTCTATTATGATTTGGACTTAATTGCTTAATTGCCTAGCTAACAATTATCGTGATAATCTATATGAACTCGAGAGATGAAGTATTGATTTAGATCTTATCATGATAGCATGTGTTTGTGATTTCTGTATAGATGGAATTTATGATTCGTGTTTAGGATAGAGATATGCATTGACGCCATATGTAATCTTATAGAGAGCTTGTGCTTTAAATCCTTTTTAATTATAATTCACATAGAGATATAGTGGATTAGTTAATTATGGTGTCTTACTTAATTCTATCATCTGTGGATTTAAGTGAGTATGTGTATTATGCATCGAGAGATGGTTTTATCTGTTTTAGTGTTCTTGATTAATAATTCACGATAGAGAATAATTGATGAGAAGTGTGTTAACTTAAATGAAGCAATAAGTGAAGTTGTGATCTTAAATTAACTAGTGGAATTTAATAGTAGTTTAATTATATAATTTGAAATTCATTCGTTTAAATAAGATTGAGTTGGTTACGGGTTAGTACTTGGTGATTTTTATTAAACAATTCCTCGTGGGAACGATACTCTACTTTCACTTTATTACTTGTTGACCACGTATACTTGCGTGTTGTGCGTAATTAGATTTTACCCAACAGTAACCGTGTTTCACGGAAGTCGAGGGTGTCTAACACATTCCCCTCACTTAAGCAAGTCTCCGAACTCTTTGAATCCCTGTTGCGAATTAATTTGATGAAGTCAAATATGAGTTATCTTATTTATTAAAACTAAAAAATCTAGATGAGTTGATACATCAATTTAAATTTTTACCAACAGACTACTCTGTTTAATTGGCCCACTTTTAAAATCAAACTCTTAAAATCTATCCGTGTAAGTCAAATTTTTCCAAAAACACCCTTCACCCCACTAGATTTTCTTAAAAATGAAAAATCTCAACGTCGACACTTAACAAACTTTAGTCGACTTCTGTTGACCATTTAAATTTTATTATGCGGGATTTATTTTTTTATTTGTTGGCACCAAAAAATGACAGGGACAATGACATGACAAAATCTATTTAAAATATGAGTAATGCTAGAGACAACTTATTTTATAACTATTTATACTTTACTGATATGACATACTCCACATTAGCATATTGATGAACAAATTTTTTCAATGTAATCTTCGGTCCCACATAAAAGCTGAGGTGGACTATGCCACACAAGTAAATTATAAAATAGTTGTAGAATAAGTAGTGTCTCTAGTATTATTTTTAAAATAGTTAGATAAAAGACAAAAAAGTAAAATAGTAAATAAAATATTGATAAATAAAAATTAAAAAACTTTCTTGCACATTCAATCATCAAATCCAAATCATAAAACTTATCTGTTTACTGTATTTGAAAATATAGATTAGAAATTCTTCAAAATATCTTTCAATCCATTAAATAGGAAATATTTGGGGAAACGACATGGAGAAGATAAGAAGATGGGTAAATAAAATTCGGAGAGAAGTTAGATAAGAGAGAAAAGATGGGGAGGAGACTATAAGACTAGCATTCCCATCTCTAATCTACTCACTCCGATTTTTAATATATGTCGTTTTAGACTTATACACAAGAATTAAAGAAAATAATTTGTTAGTTCCCGGAGGCACAATAGTTATCTAGAAGGGGGGGTTGAATAGATATTTAAAAATTCTTTTCGGTTTACTTTGTTAGTTTTGATAATGATTAAAACACAACGAAATTAAGATTTGTTTTAATCTCCTTTTAGATATAGTGAGTTGATGAGAGTGAGACAGTTATAGCAGTTATAGCAAGAATATAAGAGACACGGCAGTTTTAAGTGGTTCAGAGCACTTAAAGCTCCTAGTCCACTCTTCTACTCCTTGAGTAGAAAATCCACTAAGGATGTCTTTTACACTTTCTGAATCTTACAGATTCCTTCTAGACCAGCAGTCTAGGAACTTCTTAGTTCACTCTTGAACTCTTCAAGTCCAGCAGACTTGGTTCTTCACAGTTCACTTAGAACTCTTCAAGTCCTTCTGACTTGGAACTCTTACTTCAGTTGATTGGTAGATGTTGAGTTCTTGGTTGGTGCTACTCAGTTGCCGTTAAGCACTTGTTCGAAAGAACTGAGTAGCTGAGCAAGCTTTCTCTTTTTCTCAAATCGTAGAGTTGAGCGTTGAGTGTTCTTCTTCGTTTTTTGTTCAATGCTTGCTTAGTTATTTCATCTGCATATGTTTTGCATATATGTGATCCTTGAAATCTATCAGTTAAAGCCATTCGTTGAAGCATTAAATGTGTTTGACATTTCTGAACTTTGATGGAGACTTTTCTGCACACCTTCTGAAATGCATTCTAGCCCACTGACACAACAGACTACTTTCTCACCTAACACCTGAAAAGGTGTTTTCCTCTGTCCTATGGTCCTTTCCTTAGCTTCTTGAATACGTTTCTTTTGTTATATACTAAGGATATCTTTTATGTCGTTGGGACTAGTGAGGACTTCTGTGACACCCCCAAATCCTGGTACTTCATTTTCTCAAGATTTGGTGTTCACTTAATCAAAACATTCATTTCTAACTACCCAATTATAATAAAATTGAATAATAAAAACCTGCCATATAGGATTAAACTTAAATAAAAATCTCCCAGGTTATCTAACCTTTAATTACAAACATTCAAATGTGGAAAATTAAATAAACTTCATTACAATCTTTAAATCAAAGTCTAATAATAAAACTATCAAATCTATTACAAGTCTTCAACACTTGTACATTTTTCCCTTCCCTTTGCTAGTAGTAGGTTCATTGACCTTCTCAACCTTAGCTGAAATAAGTATTTAATATGCAAGAGTGAGCAAAACAATTGCTCAATCGGATATAATATGGAATCAATGTAAGTATAACAATAATAATCGTAAAATAGGCTCATCAAAAGTGAATAGTACTCTATCAATAATAATCGAAACCAAATCCCAAAATATGGAAAATATACATCACCGAGGGTCGTAAGACCATGAACTACGCCCACAGATTGCAAGTAATCTTTCAACTCCAACTTTAACTTGATATCATAAGACTATAAGGACCTCGTGACTTAGGGGGATCGACCTTTTCAATATAATGTATTGGGCACAAACATTTTAACGTTATGCGTAAGTTAACCCCTAATCATAACAATAGGGTTGTTCATCTCAGTATTTAGAGTACAAGTCCACACCAAAGGAAGTTTGGTATGGATAAGCTTTTAAGGTAATTTGGAACTCAACGAACATCAACTAAGGAGTAGTTGAATAAAACCAATAACACTATACTATAGAATAATCGTGATTGAATTAATCATAGTAAACTAAAGTCATGCTTCAGGAATAATCTAATAGCATACAATTTGAATAACTATAGCATACCTTGCTTGAACAGTACTAAGCCAAGGTTAATTAGAATTGAATACTAAGCATGCATAGCAATTTGAACGATAGAAATGTTCGACATTAGTATATATAGTTGTGCATGCTAAACAACAAGTTAAATACAAGAATAACTTGCTCCAGAATAACTTACATCATTATATTGTAATCGAATTGAAAACAGTAATTGAATCAACAAGATAATAGATTAGAAAACTTGCCTTGTTCGTAGATTAAACCGAACAATTCGAATCACAATATCATATATACATATGTCATCATGACATAGTTAGTCACCACCACTTTACAAACTTAACTAACTACATTCATCATGTATGTTTGATTATTTAATCAAATAATCAAGTTATAACACAAGTTAATCTTTAATAACATAATTATTCATAGTATAAAAATACTAAAATCAATATTTTGCAGTCCAACTATCTTCACATAATGTTTCTTAAAATTTCGTGTACAAAAAGTACAATTGTCGGACCGATTATTCTTTACTTTCATGGCCTTTCCACATTTTATTGTGGGTCGTGACTGCGCGGCGTGGAGATACCGATGTGGTGCGGTAAATAAACTCTGGTTGCCATTGTTATGCGCCACTAACGTCTTCAATTGGGCGTGCATACAATGCATGTAATCATAGCTTCATTGACAACCGAAATAACAAGACAAGAAAAAGCCATTTTGGCCTACAAGCTTGTTTCTAACAGACTAATTCACATGCAATTCATACAAAACTTCATGTAAACATAATTCAAGAACTCCTAACATGTTTCTACCCATACAACAACATAAACAACGAATTTAAAACATCCAATTTCACTGTTTTTGATAAAAACTCACTTTTTGATATTTCAATGAAAATCAACACTGTAAAGTTTGTTTTTCAACCAAACCATCTTTATCAATAATTATACATACTCTATCAAATTAGATGGTCAATTTATCAACTAAACAACTAATTAACCCTCAATTTCTACTTTAAGATAAACAATATATATTAACAAAAAATCTCTGTAAAAACGTTTTCTTCACAAATTACATACATATCATCAATTCATTGACTATAACTTATGAAAATAGTTTTAACATCATTAGCATGTCATATAAAGCCACATAGCAACAACAATTAATCCTAACACAAGAATTCTACAGAGAATTTGGGAAGAGAAAAACTAAACTTTAAAACTTTTTTAAAAAAAAAATAGGAGAAATACCTTGAAGAAGATGATGATGGCTATTCTTTTCTATTCTCAAGCTTCTTCTTCTCCAATCTCTAGCCTTTCTTCCTCTCTTCTTTTCTTCTTCTCTTCTTCTTCTTCCTCTGAGTCTTTCTTCCTAACTCTAACTACGTACTAACAATATAACGTATATAGTAATAATATATATTAATTATATAATATAACTCTAGCTATAAACTATATCAGTTATGTAAGTTTTGAAAATCAAAAGTCATAAGGCTTGTTTGGTTAAGCTAATAAAAATAACCCATTAACCCTTACACATTGTTTGGTAAACTGAATTAAAACAAATGGATTAATCCTTATACCTTGTTTGATAAAACATCAGTAGATTAAAGACTTAATATGCAATAAGACACGTTTGACAAAACTAAATTAAACTCTTTTAATCTATTTTAATAATTCCCTTATAGCAAGGTTATTTGTCACACTTCTTATTAAATTAATTCTAAAAATAATTTGTTAATCACTTTAACACATAAATCAATACCACAAAATTATAATTTCTTTATAATTATAATTTTATTCAACCAACTAACACTTTATTTTAATCACAAATTCCAATTAAAATATTATAAGTCATTTAATCATTATTAGCTCTCTAACTTACTTATTAAATTACATTAGTATATAATCTAATAGAAATTAATTTTCTTGGCTCCTTAATTATTTATTCAACAAATAATTAACTAAATCACATCAACTAAAATTGTCATTAAATACTTATATAATTCAATAAATATTTAATATTACAAATAAATATTTAATATTTAATATTTAATTATTTATTCAACAAATAATTAACTAAAGCACATCAACTCAAATTGAACAATTATTTATTCAACAATAAACATATCCATTAAATACTTATATAAATCAATAAATATTTAATATTACACTTTAAAATTCTGGAATGTTACATCATTCCCTCCTTACAAGGATTCTGTCCTCAGAATCACAACTCAAACAAATCATTCGTTACATTCTTCCCTACTTACAAAGATTCTGTCCCCGAATCGAAGACACAGATTAAACAAATAACTCCAAGGTACTCTTTCAACATTTTCTCTTCGAGTTCCCACGTAGCTTCTTCAAATAGGGTTCCTCCATATCACCTTCACAGAAGGTATCACTTTGTTCCTGAGCACTTGTTCTTTCCTGTCGACTATCTGGATAGGAACCTCTTCATAAGACAAATCTTTCTCGAATTGCAACGGTTCGTACTCGATCACATATTTGTAGTCGGGTTTATATGGTCGTAACACCAAATTGTGAAAAACATTATGAATGGTTTCTAACTCTGGAGGTAGAGCTACCTCGTAAGCCACTTCTCCCACTCTTCGCAGCACTTCAAATGGTCCAATAAACCTCGGGCTTAGCTTTCCCTTTTTACCAAAACGAATTTTCCCCTTCCAGGGAGAAACTTTTAGAAATACAAAAGTTCCTACGTCGAATGCACGATTTTGTCTATGTTGATCAGCAAACTTTTTCTGTCTGTCTTAGGCTGCTACTAATCTTATCCTGATGAGTTTGACAACGTCAGCAGTTTCTTGTACCAGTTCTGGTCCTAACAGTTGGCATTCACCGACTTTATCCCAACACAGTGGAGTTCTGCACTTTCTGTCGTATAATGCTTCATAAGGCGGCATGCCGATGCTTGCATGATAACTATTATTGTAAGCAAATTCCACCAACGGTAAATGTTCTTCCCAACTTCCTTTAAAGTCCATGACACATGCTCTCAGCATATCTTCCAATGTCTGAATTGTTCGTTCGCTTTGGCCATCTGTTTGTGGATGATAAGTCATACTCATTCGCAATTGTGTCCCCGTGCATTCTTGTAGTCTCTTCCAGAAATTTGACGTGAATCGCGGATCTCTATCGGACACAATTGATACCGGCACTCCATGCCTCGAAACGAACTCTTTAATGTACAATCTTGCCAACTGATCAAGATTGAATCTAATATTTATTGGTAAAAAGTGCGCTGACTTCGTCAGCCTGTCCACTATCACCCAAATCGCATCACATCCTCTCTGAGTAGTTGGAAGACCCACCACAAAATCCATCATGATGTGTTACCACTTCCATTCCAGTATTTCCAACGGTTGAAGTAATTCGCTAGGTCTTTGATGTTCAGCTTTTACTCTGTAACATGTCAAGCATTTCGCTACACATTCTGTAACGTCCCTTTTCATATTCGGCCACCAAAAATGTCGGCGCAAATCTTGATACATTTTCGTGCTTCCTGGATGAATTGAATATTTTGAGCTATGAGCTTCAGTTAAAAAAATTTCTTTCTGCTCTGGTGTTACTGGAACCCAGATTCTTCCCTCAAACTGTAGTAGTCCTTTGGTATCGATCTTGTATTTTACGTCACTACTCTCAATCAGATTCTCTTTGATTTTCCCACACTCTTCATCTTGTAGTTGAGCATCCTTCACTTTGTCCACTAAAGTTGGACCAGCTTCTATTTGGAATAGTTGTTCGTCAGATTCTTTTGGAAATTTGATTTCCAACTCCGCTTTTATCATTCTTTGAAATGAGTTCTTCCCGAGTTGTTATCAAAGATCAACTTTTGTCGACCTTTCCTGCTTAAAGCATCTGCAACCACATTCGCTTTGCCCGGATGATAAAAGATTTCACAATCGTAATCTTTTATCAATTCCATCCACCTTCTCTGACGCATGTTCAGATCCTTCTGAGTGAAAATATACTTCAGACTTTTGTGGTCTGTGTAGATCTCACATTTCTCTCTATAAAGATAGTGTCTCCATATCTTTAGAGCAAATACAACTGCAACCAATTCTAAATCATGAGTCGGATACCCTTTCTCGTAATCCTTCAGTTGTCTTGATGCATACGCAATAACTTTGTCGTTCTGCATAAGAACACAACCCAACACTTTGTGTGAGGCATCACTATACACCAAATAATTTCAGATTATCCGGTAATGTCAACACAAAAAGCCACACTTAGCTTCTTCTTCAAATTTTGGAAACTCTCTTCACACTTCTCCGTCCAAACGAATTTTATGACTTTTCCTTGTCAAATTTGTTAATGAGTGACTATCTTAGAAAAATCTTGAATAAATCTTCTATAATAACCGGCCAGTCCCAAGAAACTCCTCACTTCTGATGGTGTTCTTGGTTGTTCCCAATTGATCACAGCTTCCACTTTTGACGGATCCACTGAAATCCCATCTTTGTCAATCACATGCCCCAAAAAAATTATACACTATTAGAGAGCCAAAATTCGCACTTAGAGAATTTTGCATACAACTTTTCCTTTCTTAGTGTTTCCAATGTCAAACGTAAGTGTTCCACGTGTTCTTCCTGAGTTTTGGAATACACTAGAATTTCATCGATGAATACCACTACAAACTTGTCTAAGAATGGTTTAAACACCCTATTCATCAAATCCATGAATGCAACAGGTGCATTGGTTAAACCAAAAGACATCACCAGAAACTCGTAATGTCCATACCGAGTTCTGAATGCCGTTCGTGGTATATCCTCCTTCCTCACTTTTAACTGCTGATACCCATTTCTCAAATCTATTTTCGAAAAATATTTAGCACCCTTCAGCTATTCAAACAAGTCATATTTCAACTCCAACTTTAACAGTCATAAGACTATAAGGACCTCGTACTTAGGGGGATCAGCCCTTCGTACAATATATTGTGCAACTGTGGACGTAGTTCATGGTCTTACGACCCTCAATGATGTATATTTTCCATATTTTGGGATTTCAGTTTCTGATTATTATTGATAGAGTACTATTCACTTTTGATGAGCCTATTTCGACAGTTATTATTGTTATACTTCTGTTGATTTCATATTATATCCAGTGAGCAATTGTTTTGCTCACTCTTGCATATTAAATACTTATTGCAGCTAAGGTTGAAAAGGTCAATGAACCTACTACTAGCAAAAGGAAGGGAAAAATGTACAAGTGTTGAAGACTTGTAATAGATTTGATAGTTTTATTATTAGACTTTGATTTAAATATTGTAATGAAGTTTATTTAATTTTCCGCATTTGAATGTTTGTAATTAAAGGTTAGATAACCTGGGAGATTTTTATTTAAGTTTAATCATGTATGGGCAGGTTTTTATTATTCAATTTTATTATAATTGGGTAGTTAGAAATGAATGTTTTGATTAAGTGAACACCAAATTTTGAGGAAATGAAGTACCAGGATTTGGGGGTGTCACAACTTTAACGTTTAAAACTCATTCCACATTTGTTTGAATTTGTCTCTATACAAAAGGTAGGGCTCGATGCTTCTGACACAAGGCATATGATACTCTACGATCCAGATCGTGGTGTCTTGTCACCTTGGTGCTTGGTTTGATGAGAATACTACAATTTCTCTCAAGGACTTGCACACTACGATCTTCACTTGCTTGTCTTGCAGACTCTACATTTCCGAGAGCACACTACGATCTCTGAGTTAACTTCGGCAATCTTCTGGACCACTCTACGATTCCTGGAGAGGCCCTTCAAGGCAGATACACTACGATCTTCGAAGCTCTACGATCATGCCTTGGCTTCTGTAATCTCTTGATCAGCTCGATAGACTGTGATTCTTGTTGAAGCCAATCTATTACACTTCAAGATGTAGATCATCCTAACATCTTTGATCTCTTCATCTATACATTCGTTTATAGAATGATAAACATTAAAAGCTTAGATCAACCTAACAAATTTGATCTATAACCACAGCACTTGGCGCAACGGTAAGTTTCCACCTGGGGTGAACCGTAAACCCAGACATCCTGAGATCGATTCCCGCCTGCAACAAGTGTGAGGGCCGATTAAAAACTGGTCCGTGTGACCGCGGATCGCACATTTTCGGGCGGAGCCATGTCTTAGGTCGAGCCTGTGCGTAAAGCCTGGTCCGGGGTGGGGAGACTTAGTCCGACTGCGGTTGGGAAACTCCACATTATCAAAAAAAAAATTTATATATCACTAAGTCCTTGTACATATATTCCTTGAAGGACTTTACATATAATCATGAGCATTTACTTTAAACATCAAATAAAAATATTCACTCTCCTAACATAATTGAAAAATATTAACTATATCATCAATTGTCTATAGAGTAAAATACAGTGATACCCCCTCTAGCACTACACCAAAAATAGTCTCTAGTGAAGGACAAATCCTTCACGAGACATACTATATCACTCACAAGTAATTTATTGCAAAGAAATATTTCTTTCACACGAGTGCTCGCATTAGACCTCTTCGTAATTGGGTATCCTTCGCTAAGTAGTATCTAAATATTTTTTGTGAAGGATATATTGTGAACAACTTTTTTATTCACAAATTATATTTAGTAATGGAATATATTTTATTTAGTCAAAGATTGGTTTCCTTCACAAATAATATTTTAAGAAGGACTATTTGAAATTAGTGAATAACTTTATTCTCTCACAAATAATATATTGTGAAGAACAAATTTATTTAACGAGAGAAAATTTTTCTTCACTAATTATAAATTGAGAATGTATCTTCAAATTAGTGAGGGAAATAATCCTTCATTGATGACTAACTAATTAACTATAAAGATTTAGTGAGGAAAATAATCCTTCATTAAAATCCATTTCTCAAGTAAAATCCTTCACAAATTATAAATTTGTAAAAAAAATTAATTGATAAATAATCAAAATTCATTGCAAATTATAATTAATTTTCAAATCACTAATTTCATATTTATTATTATTATTATTATTATTATTATTATTATTATTATTATTAAATGCTATAATAAATATTAAATTTAATATTTCAAGTTAATATAAATGTCATATTTGTTTCAAACTAATTGATAAACTGCATAAAGAGCCAAAAATTAAAACTAATACTCTCTATATAAATAGATAATGCTCAAGTCACAACAAGTACATAATTTGTTATTGTATCTTGATCTCCCAAAGATCATAGTACTTACAATATTTAATAACTAACATAAGAAAACTGAAAAAATAACGAGCTAGAAGGAATGAAGTGTACATCATGTTAGGTCCACTTCATCATCATTTTCTTCAAGGAAATCAAGGTTAGGCCTGTAAAGTTCCTCCTGCAAAAGAAATACCAAAATTCAATTTTAACAAGATAAGGAATACGAAAAAATAAATCTGGTGAACTTAAATTAATAGATAGAGAGAGATTAATGAAGGACAAAGACAAAAATATAGTTATTAATAAATACCTCAAGTGAATCATAGTTGATAAATGTTTGAAAGAAGTTGGTAAACCTCGTCTCAACTAATTTAGTTATATGTTCAGTAATATTTATACCAATGGACGGTTGTGGTGTACTATCATTGGTAGAAGCATCATCCATAGACTTTATACCCAATCGACGGAGGACAATCTTGTCAATCATATTCTCCAATTCCTTAGGATCAGTAAATTGTTGCGGTGAAGAATAACCTATACTCTGAGGCACTATAAGAGGAGTACCGAGCACGTCTCGTGCGCGATATCTTGGAAAACCAAATATCTTATTTTTTTTAATCCCACCACTTTTCTCAATCCAAATAGCCAAGTCATCTACCTCTAGTGTACCGTCCTCTGCAGGCCCGCCAACCTCGGGACTATATTCTGTCTAAAATTCAAAACATGTACAAGAGTTAAATACGTACATTAAATACATTTACAATTCATAAAAATGCACATCAATTAGCAATTGAAACTGTAAATATTGGTTGGCTAAACTAAAAATCAGGTAAACATCTGATGATATAAAACTCATGGTTATACAAAAGGAAATATATGGTGAGAAAGTCAGGCAGACATTCTTTATATTTGTTTTCAATTAGTTAGATTACAATAACAGAATCTCTATCCATATCAATTAGATAGATTACATTCTTGCTCTCTTGAACACACGTTCCTAGTTATACCTCTAGTTTGTCTTGATGTCCATAGAAATTCACCTGCAGTTTTACTCTGATTTAATTGGCATGCCAATTCATAGATCCTTTCATTAAGTATACTAAGCTGGAATTCTTATGCATGTACCTTCAACACGGGGGAAATTTTATTGTAGGCTATTATCTCAAATAAAAGCTGCTTTTGCATGTGCGAACCTAAATCTGACATCAAGTAATTGCTCACATCAGGGGTAGACGGTAAATTTACAACCTCATCTCCATAGAATATTTCGAAGATTCTTCGTAATAGATTCTCATCGAACTCTCTGGTTAGCACATAAGACATAAATATTGCATGTGAAATAAAACCCAAAAAAGATCATAATAAATTTTCCCAAATCCGCACAGCAATATGCCAACCATTTAATCTATTATCTAGAAGCATTAACAATACATTAAAACACACTTACTTGAAAAAACCACCTCTAACATTGCATGCAACATTCCTTGCCACACATAGAACTGGAACAACATTTGCAGTCTACCTGAGTACCGAAAAAATTACTTCAATAACAATACCATGGGTAAAAGCATAAACTTGTTATAGAACAAGATTATTGAGGCAAAATATAATACATCTGCCTGAGGAGCATAATAAGGAGTAAATGCAGGAACTACATGAACTCGAGGTTGATCCTTGTCCTCCCAAACTTTCAAGCGGTCATCAATGACTATTGCCATTTTCGGATGGCAATTTCCATCTTGGAATACATTCAGCAAGGACTTCCTAGCTCCTATTGGATTAAGAACAATGAGAACCCTTAGGTGAATGAAAATGGTGTGGTTTGAAAGAATTGAAATGAATAAAAGAACAATAGAGTACAAGAAAAAAGGACTGTATCATCATCTAACATAAAGAAAATTAAAATATATTCCTTCAAAAAGTTTGATAAAAAGGACTGTAGTATGAATGAAGGCAGTAGAAATTTAGCCAAAAAAAAATAAAAAAAAGAATGATGTAAATTCCAGGTTGTGTACATGTCAGGGGGTATAATGGGTTTAAAACTGTGATTTGTAAGCAGGGTCTATTCATAAAGCAGTTTCGAGTCTCCTATGTTATGTTTATTTGAGTAAAATGAAGCTTGACTGTTGCCATATCATTGATTGTATTTCTGTGTTTATTATATTAGAGGCCAACATGATTACCGTCTTAGACATGGTAGTCCTGAGATTTGCACTTGCATAGGAACACAATCAGACAGTGCATCAGTTATAGAAATTTAAATATGGGACTGTTGTACCAAATTGAAATTAGACCGCATTGGCATCAAAACAAATGAGTTGCATTATTACCAACTGCCTACTGGTTAATTACCTCAGTATATAATAACTACTTAACAAAGAAATTGCTTTATTTACTAGTCAAGATGAGCATTCAATGGACATTTCCACTCTTGTGCTATGTACAATTACTTCGCCTCAACCAAAATAAACTCCAAATTATAGCATACATAAGCTAACAAATTATCAAGCTGACATATGTATAAAAAACAAAAGTGATTCATTGTACATTTAATCACATTAAAGGAGAAGATATCTATCTACATGATAGTCTAACCTCTGGATTAATGCGAGTTAAGACTATATTCTTTTCCTGCAGCCTTATAACAGGACGAACAACCCGATCCTTATCTTCCGATGCCTTGGGAAACTCTGTCAGGAATAATCATGTGAATGCAATTCCTATTTATATATGATTTGATTATGATATATATATATATATATATATATATATGAATGAACAATATGCAAGTATTCTTGCATTAAGAAAAGTTGTAAAGTTCTTTGATAGATAATAGAAGTACATGTACAATGACTTAGAATGAATTGATCAAATATGTTAGGTTGATCCTACATAAGCAAAACAGCTTTGTAAAGTACTTAAAAAGAAATGATGTACAAGGACTATAAATATAGAAAGATCAAGCTTGTTAGGTTGATCTTATAATGTAATAGATAGGCTTGTCTGATCGTCGAGCACTGCACCAGAAGTCGTATCTGCCAGGAGAGTCAAAGATAACTTGGGAGCTATCGAGGCAGATTAGGAGTATGCAAGATAGTAGATCTCGGAGTTCGTAGACTTCCAGGGGAAACGAAGAAGGATCGTAATGTGTGGATAAGAGCTTCCTCGGGATCGTAGTGTGCTGAGGAAGTCATATTTAGAATCGTGAGAGGCGACACACTTCTCTGAGAAGGCCGATCATCTGCCGAAAGCCAAGATGTGAAACGTAGACTACACTCAGAGTCGTAGAGTCTACTGATGTACCATGCAGAGATCGTAGTCAAGCGAGATCAGATGAAGACAACAAGCACAAGGCAGAAATCGTAGTGTCAAGATCTGATCTCGGGATCGTAGTAGTCTGCTGCGTCAAGTCAATCGTAGAGTGCGAACTACGACCTAAGAAGAAGTGCTCACAATGCCAAGGATGAATCGTAGAGCATATACGGTTCTCAACAAATGAGCACTCCTAGAATATCCAAAGAAACGAAGCCTCCGGTTCAAATTGCAAGCTACATCCAAGAAACCAGAGAGCACTCAACGAATGGCATGCGAGCTAACGAAGATCTAAGCACCAACTCAATAAGCATCAAGATTGAGTTGTAAGGCCGTTCGTGATGAAGTCTTCCACAAGGAGATCCAAGGAAGACTTCAGAAGCTGACCAAGGAAAGTCAGCTTATGTAGTAACTATCAAGTGAACAGAAGACAATGATCTTGGAAGCAACCAAGATCGTAGTGTTTGCCAAACAAAGAAGGAAATGATGGAAGGTGAACCGAGATACTGGTCAGCCTCTGAAGAACAAGGCTAAAGTGATTAAGTGCAGGGTCAGTTCATTGATGATAAGTGAACGGGAGATCACAAGGAGAAAGCAAGCTGGACGCGCCACAAATTTGAAGTGTCTTGATATTCAAAAGAGGACCAGAACAAGGAATTAGGCCATTAATCTCTTAGAACAGTCGAAGCAAATAGAAGTATTGAAGCACTGCACAATACAAGGAAGAGGTGTTCTACAGTGAAGATCCAAGCAACACTCTTCAGGATCGTAGTGTTAACTCTACTAGTCAACGAGCAACACTCAACAAGACACTACGATCAGGTCCTTGAAGACGTGCATCAGAATCGTAGAGTTCGAATAGCTGAAGACTGAAGCATTGGCAACGGTTCAATCTGAAGGGTAATATTCGGACAAGTGCTTATTGAGAGCATCGATGGAAAAGGACAACCTCTGATCAAGAAATCAGAAGAAATAAAGTCTTCAACCTGCCCAAGACAGTAAAGTGATACATCTAACAGGGTAGGTAAAACAGTAGACTGCATCGTAATAAAAAGTATGACAAGTCACATCAAGCAGTCTACCTCAAGCAACTCGAGATCTGTGAAGAGATTTGAATAGCCTTCAACGGCTACTTTCCAACGGAAGGATTGGGAAGGATTATAAATAAGAAAGAGCTTCAAAGATCAAAGGTTGCTGGAGTTGCCGAGTTTGGAGAGAAGGTGGACTGATCTAAACCATGTGAAACAGTGATTCCGAAGGCTCACTCTACGATCCACCAAGAATACTCAGAAGTCAGATAAAGAAAGAAGTAGAAGTGTGAGTTCTACTATGTAGAAGTGAGAGTTCTACTACATGAAGAGTGTTCTTAACTACCGAGAGAAAGAAGAGCATTATGTCATCTTGATGTCCATCATGGGAAGACTCTAAGTACAATAGAGAAGAGCCTACAGTCATCTTAGAAATCCATCATGAGAAGGCATCAAGTAGCAAGAAGGAAAATCACAAATGTCATCTTGGTGTCAAGCATGAGAAAGCTTCTAAGTACCTAACAGAAAAGCTTACAGTCATCTTGGAAGCCTATCATGTGCAGCCATCAAGTACCAAAGAGAAGGATCTTCAAGTCAGCTCGCAAAGGGGTCATCCGAAGTGGTTGAGTAACCAAAGAAGCTGAGCATCATGCAACACTCAGCTGCACTTCAAGGATGATCAAGCCAAGCTGCTAAGTATAGAAGATGTTCAGAGCATGAAGACATCTTAGCAATTTCAAAGACCGACTCCAACAACAACAAACAAACAACTCAACAAAGCCAGGGCCTGAGGGGTCCTTGTCCGAAGGGACAAAACAAAGCAGGGCCAGAAGGGTCCTTGTCCGAAGGGACTAAACGAAGTTCCAAGCCTGCTGGGCTTGAAGAGTTCCTTGGGAACTAAGGGAGTCCCAAGGCTGCTAGCCTTGAAGAGTTCTTAGTGAACTGAAGTCCCAAGGCTGCTGGCCTTGAAGGAATCTTAGTGATTCAAGGTGCTGCCCTTCCTTAGTGAAAATAATGCTAGTTGAAAGCAGAAGAGTGGATTAGGAGCTTGAGTCTCTGAACCACTTAAAACCCCTTGTGTCTTTTACATTATGTCATTTACATTATGTACTATAACTGCTATAACTGCTATGTATGTTTTAACTGCTTACAACTAAACTTACTCTATGAACAATGTATGTATGATTATGGATATATCAATGAAGGGGGTCTTTTACTTATTCCGCTGTGCTTGAAAAGATTCCTATGTTTGTCATATGTAAATTATGAACAAAATAATATAAACCAGAAAAGTCTTTGAAAGAAAAAGGATCTATTCAACCCCCCCCCCCTTTCTAGATCTATTGTGCCCTCTGGGAACTAACAATTGGTATCAGTGCAGGTTCTCATGCTACATTCAAAAGCTAATCGCTTTGAGTCTGATCCCAGGCGCTAACATTGTTCTAAACTTAGTTTAGTAGTAAGTAACTTGTTATATGCAGAAGTGCTCACACGTTAGAAAAATTGTGTATAGGTAAAAATGTGTATACACCTGAAGCTGCTCAGATTGGTCCATATCCTCGATTGTTATATCAACAAGACCAATCCTAACTGCAATCGATCTTAGAGTCTCAAGACCGGACCGGAGTGAGAGCTCAAGAGACATCAATGATGAAGAATAAAGCATCTACCAGTCTGAAAGATGAAGAAGTCATACATGCTAAGAAATGCTTATCAAGAGGAGAAAAGAAGATCTTCTCAAACTTATAAGTGACCAACCAGCAACTAGGTGCTATCATTGTAAGCTCAAAGATGTCAAAGACCTTAATGCTGAGATTCTTTTGATCTACATCTTCAAGACCACGACTGATTAATTAAAGGCCAACAAGAGCAACAAGCTGAAAGGAGGAAAAGTAAAAGTTATGCACATCAATACCTGAACTCAGTATATCTAAGGTAAATGACTGTTAAGTAACTGACGGTAAAAAGGTACGGTTCCTCACCATTATAATTGTATACATCAATTGCACCATCTTACGAACTAAACAGTATTCTGTCAAGAGGTCATAATCTACCTAAAATGGTGAAGAGAGAAAGTAGCCTGAAGATGGAAAATTCAAATGACTACAAACTTTCTCTCCAACCAAGTTTTAGGCTGAAGATGACATCTTGAAGAAAATCTGAAATAGGTCATAAGAGTATCAGACCAAATGAACTTTATGAGAAGTAATCATTGCTGGTGGGTTAGTATGTATGTACAAGCCTATGTTCTCAGTGTTTAACAACACACAGAGTATGATCAGTTCTACAAGAGGATCTTGCTGATTTGTCGAAACTGATCACCTCCATAAATCAACTAGACACTCATAAATCGTAGAGTTGATTCCCACTCTATGAACACTTAAACACTGTAAACATAATCCAGTAAATGATGAAGCCATCATTGATAAAGAATGTGTTATTGAATGTCATATCCTACACACACTCACCATCATGCATCTCAAAATGTATTATCTTCAGATAGTTGCATGCATGAATATGTCTGTTCGTGATAAATATAATGATTATCCAAATAAAAGGAACAAGGGTTTAGACAACTAACCTAGCAGGACCCATTCAATCATGGGTACCAAAAGTAGAAATATATTTAAAACCTGCAGGTACTTGGTCAGTCTGACCACACTAAGGAATGCTGAAGTTGAAGACTTCATTCAAGAAGACTCAACCAGCAGAAGGCTAAGGACTGTTCAGAAATGAGTCTGATAAAGTTCCTATATGTCCAAGCCTGTCCTTGAAGACCCTCTGAGCTAACTTAGGAATGGAGCTCACATGGTCATAAATCTGTATATGGGAGCATGCCATGCAACAGAAGATAAAGAGGATTCTATATGCTCATATCAAGAAAGGCATGCTTTATGAAAAGGATCCTCAAGGGAAGCTCACAACAGAAGATCGTTGAGCTTAAGACAAAATGAGTTCATTAAGAAGCATAACTTCTCAATCTCAGGACTGTCAAATGAGACTATGTTAGTAGTGCTGTCAAATGATCGTAGAGTGATCAATCCTAAAAATACTCATCTAGACGATACAAGGAAAAAAATAAGCGATGGTGATGATTCCAGTCAGAAGGAGAAATGCTGAGCAGCCTTCAAATGAACATGAAGGAGAAGGAATCACATATATCTAAGAAGACAGCATCAACAATGGGGGAGCAGTGATCTGTTAAGGAATAACAGCACTAATAAATCTTGAAGAGATGTACCAGCTACAGAGTCCCAAAACTTTGTGGCTGATGAACCAAATGAAGATCCATAGTCAGTAGGAACATCTCAAAACGTACTACTGATAACCCTTCAGCCATCCAATCCATAATCATGAAGTGCCTACAATCAAACATATGATCGTAGCGTAAGAGCAGGAGGACACAACGATTTCAGCAATGCAGATATCTAGAACTGGTAGAAGACCTCCCCACCAGAAAAGGTCTAATGAGATGTTATTGCAAATTATTGCTATAGCATTCCATCTGGAGAGCGCCTCAGGGACAAACCTGACCCTTAGCTCACTCTAAGAGGTTGGCCCTTCCTGAGCTACCTTGACAGAGAAGGAATGTTTGATCTAGTTCATCTCAAGGACCAAGTCAGTCAACGATCGTAGAGTCGAGTTTGAAAAGAACTAAACGATCGCAGTGCAACCTCAACGATCGTAGTGCAACCTCAGCGATCGTAGAAGATAACTCAACGATCATAGTCCTACCAAAGGGTACACCAGTTCACAAGGAGCTGGAAGAATGAGACATCTGCTAAGCCATTCAAGTTGAGGAGATAAGTTCGAATACATCAGTGATTGAGCTATGTTGCATCGAAGTAAGAAGGAAAGACAAAGCCATCCACTACAGCATCTCTCAGAAGTTGATCATTGAGTCAACAAAGGAAATCGTAGAGTCTATAGCTGCCTCATCATGCTACTCTACGAATCAAAGGGTCAACGGTCAAAGCCACGTCAATTAAAACGTCTACTCTTCTAAAAGAAAAATATCTAACTGAAAAGTTATGGGGGAGTTACAGCTCAGTACTGGGAAACATGCAACCAATGAACGGCTGACACATAACTGATTATGCAGAGTTAGAAGGAACTTCATTAAAGACAATTTCAAATCTGCAGACAGTTACCAAAAGCTATAGAACCTTTCTCCCTCCCATTTTCAAACCCTAGAATCCTCTCAAGAGCCAAAATCAGTTAACTCTCCAGAGCCTTACCAAATCATAGACAGCCATCTCACATAAACCTCTCTAAATCAAACACCCACAGTCTTCGAACTATTCAAATGGAGAACTGGCAAGTTATCACCGGCATTTAGCTCGGAACCAAATCGTTTGAGAAATCTGAGAAGAAGTTCAGGGACATACTTGAACTCGTGAAGAAAGCTGGGTTTTCAGAATGCCTTGAGGCAAGTACTCGTGTGTACATTGACCTAATTAAAGAGTTCTACTCAAACGTCTCCATAAACTCTGGAACTCTGTCTACTAAGGTTAAAGGTCAGACTCTGAAGCTGAAATCCTCTAACCTCAATCAATGCCTAGGTTTTCCTAACCAAGGGCTGAAGAACCTTGAAGATGTCAACACTGAACAAGCAAAGGAGTTGATGGGGTACCAAAGAAACCCTAGTTTCAAAGACATGAAGAAGAAGGAGTTTCCTAAAGAATATGAGTTCCTTGCTGAAATTGTTGGAAAATGCATACTGTACAAAAACACTACACATGATACAATAATTGACCAACAGTTGAAGATAATGTCAGCAATAATTCTGAAGAAACAAATTAACTTTGGAGCTATCTTGTTAGATCAAATCTCCAAGTGGGTAGAGAAGGCTGAGAAGAAGAAATCCACTAAAAAGCCCCTGACCAAGGTGTTTCATGGAAGGCTGGTGAGTATCATACTGAAGAAGAAGCTAGGAAGGAAAATCAAGGATAATGAGGGGGAAGCCTTGAATGTGCACAAAGTAATGTCTCCACAATTATTTGAGAACTGGAAGAAGAACCCCAAGGAGAAAAAAAGGCTGACAGTTGGGAGCAGCAGTAGAACCTCTGCAAAGAAGAGAAAGATAGTAGAGGCAGAGAGCTCTGAGTCTGATGACTCTGTAGCAGCAGAAATCACACCAGCCTGGAAGAAATCAAAAGTTGTGAAGAAAGCTGGTGAGGTGAAGAAAGCCCAGGCCCCACCAAGGAGAGTCTCCTCCCTGAACAAAGACAAAGAAGAAAAGGTCCTAACTGCTGAAACTACAAAGAGAAGAAGCAGCAGTTTGCTTCAAGGGCCAGTCAGTAAGAAAGCTAAGGTAGAAGAAAAACCAACCTTAGCTTCCCATACCAGTATATCTGTTGAAGAAAGGGACGAAGAGTTAGCAGAAGATGAAGAAACAACAGTCAAAGTCTAGTCCCCACAGTCAACATCCAACAATAATAATGAAGCTGATGTGATGGAAGAAAGTGCAGAAACTGCTGACAAAAAAAATGCTCAAGCCCCATGGCCAATACTCAGAGCAGTCACTCTGATGAGGAAAAAGAAATTCAAGATGACCAAAATGCGTTCCCAAAAGCTACTACCCCTGCCAGTGCTGAACTCCAAAGAAGTATGTCTATTGAGCAAGAGGAGTCAGAGCCTGAAGAAGAAGAAGAGTATGTGTCTCCAATAGTTGAACCTCCACGAAGAAGGAAAAGCTACATGTTGCAAGCCCAGTTTGCCTCCAAAAGGAACAGTAGCCAATCAAATGCCATCATTGAATTAAGTGATGATGAGTCTGTATCCCCAATAGAAAATGCTGAAGATGAAGCCAGCAGTGAAGAAGAAGAATCTGAGGAAATACTTGCTGAAGAAGGTTCTGATAATGAAATACAGCAAGAAGGATTCTCTGTTGAAGATGATCAAGAAGGCTCTGGACATGAAATGCAGCAAGAAGGACTCCCTGCTGAAGCTGATCTAAATGGTTCTGGCTCTGAGAAGGAAGAAGTAGGAAATGATTCCAACTCTGAAGATCAGGAATCAGAAGACTCAGAACCCTACCCTGTCCTCTCACCTGCTAGATTTACCAAGAGAATTATGGTAGAAGTTTCAAATGAACCGTCAGAGACTCCTCCTGACAGATGGGTAAACTATGAAGGTGAACAGCTCAGAGTAATAAGAATGACTTTCTTTGACTTGTTCAAGAACTGGAACAATATGGAGCTAGACTGCTCAACCATTCTCTACAACCCTGATGATTTGCTGATGAAATGGTTCTTCCAGTGGATGCCATGGCTAAAGGCCTTTACTGAAGGAGATGGAAGCTACTTCAGCTGGTGTTACAAGACTTTTCCAAGCATGGAACTGGTAGATCAAAACTTCCCAAGGGTAAAAAGTTATGCTACAAAGATGATCACAAACCAACCTCACTTCAAGGTCTATCGACATGCTGGAAATCTCTACATCCCCTACGATCGTAGAGTGGACTTTGAAGGACGAAGAGTCATGACCAAGGAGCTGATCATAGAGTCTGTTCACTCTATTGCTGATGATGTTCAAGCCCAAAACCAGAAGCCTCCTTATGCTCAAGCACTACTATCAGACATTCCCTCATCCTCAACCAGTGATTGGAACTCAGTGATTATTCAGATTCTCCAGACTTTCGAAAATTTGTCTAAAGATGAAAATCGTAGAGTCCAAACTAATGCTCAACCAGCTGCTGCCCAACAAAAGGATCAAACTACTTTGGAGCAGGACCTACAGAAGAGTTCTGATAATCTAAGCAAGAAAATATCTCTGCTCACTGAAGAATCCTGTAAGTTTGATGGCGAGGAGACAATTCCTTCCAAAGACAAGCTTCAAGTTGACTACTATGGGTCGATGTATCTCTCAAACTCCAAGAGAGAGATAACATCTATTAGAAGGCTATACAAGATCAGAAGGCAGATGCTCTACAAATTCAGAAGACCAATGAAGAGCAGATTCAAGCCCTATCTGACAAGATTGACGACCTAAAGCAGACTTTCACAGTGCAACTTGAGCTGGGCTAGTAGGAACTCAAGTTTGAAGTTGCCAACTCCTCCTACCTAATGGAACAGCTGATGTCCAACATGGAGCAGCTCTCTCAAATGATTGATGACAAAAAGGGGGAGAAAAAGAGGCATAGAAAGAAGAGGAGCAGAAGAAGGCACCAAAGGAAGAGCAGAGGGTTAAGGGAAAAGAAGTCAAAGAAGAAGAAAGCAGCTGCAGATAAAGAGTCATCATATGAGGGGGAGCCAGAAGATGATGATAACAAGATTGCAAAGTCTGAGGGGGAGCATAATCAGAAGGATGCTGAAGGGGAGCAAGAGAAAGAAGAACAACCAGATGAGTAGCTGATCAACAAGCATCCTTGAAACACACATGGAGCCAATAAGGTACATCTCTAACCTGTTAGGAATGTTCTCGATCCAGGATGTAGAATGTCTTAATGTATGAATTGCCATATCAATATAAATGACATTCATGATTAACTATTTTAGAAATACAGCTGCTCACTGTATATAAGATTCATTCATAACATGCATATGCACTTATTGTTTTTATCATAATCAAATAGGGGGAAATTGTCAGGAATAAGCATGTGAATGCAATTCCTATTTATATATGATTTGATTATGATATATATATATATATATATATATATATGTGTGTGTGTGTGTGTGTGTGTGTGTGTGTGTGTGTGTGAATGAACAATATGCAAGTATGCTTGCATTAAGAAAAGTTGTAAAGTCCTTTGATAGATAATAGAAGTACATGTACAAGGACTTAGAATGAATTGATCAAATATGTTAGGTTGATCCTACATAAGCAAAACAGCTTTGTAAAGTCCTTAAAAAGAAATGATGTACAAGGACTATAACTATAGAAAGATCAAGCTTGTTAGGTTGATCTTATGATGTAATAGATAGGCTTGTCTGATCGTCGAGCACTGCACCAGAAGTCGTAGTCTTCCAAGAGAGTCGAGGATAACTCGGGAGCTATTGAGGCAGATTAGGAGTATGCAAGATAGTAGATCTCGGAGTTCGTAGACTTTCAGGGGAAATGAAGAAGGATCGTAGTGTGTCGAGAAGAGCTTCCTCAGGATCGTAGTGTGTTGAGGAAGTCATATTCAAAATCATAGAGGACGACACCGCCTCTGAGAAGACCGATCATCTGCCGGGCCAAGACGAAACGTGAGACTACACTCGAGTTGTAGAGTCTCCATTGATGTACCATCTGAGAGATCGTGCCAAGCGAGATCGGATGAAGACAACAAGCATAAAGCGCGTAAATCGTGAGTGTCAAGATCTGATCTCGGGATCGTAGTGTCTGCATAAGCCGAAGCTTAATCGTAGAGCGCAGAACTACGACCTAAGAAGAAGTGATCACAATGCCAAGGATGAATCGTAGAGCATATACGGTTCTCAACAAATGAGCACTCCCAGAATATCCAAAGAAACGAAGCCTCTGGTTCAAGCTGCAAGCTACATCCAAGGAAACCAGAGAGCACTCAACGAATGGCATGCAGGCTAACAGAAGATCTAAGCACCAACTCAATAAGCATCAAGATTGAGTTGTAAGGCCATTCGTGATGAAGTCTTCCATAAGGAGATCCAAGGAAGACTTCAGAAGCTGACCAAGGAAAGTCAGCTTATGCAGTAGCTATCAAGTGAACAGAAGACAACGATCTTGGAAGCAACCAAGATCGTAGTGTTTGCCAAACAAAGAAGGAACTGATGGAAGGTGAACCGAGATCTTTGATCGACCTCTCAAGAACAAGGCTAAAGTGATTAAGTGCAGGGTCAGTTCATTGATGATAAGTGAACGGGAGATCACAAGGAGAAAGCAAGCTGGACGCGCCACAAATCTGAAGTGTCTTAATATTCAGAAGGGGACCAGAGTAAGGAATTAGGCCATCAGTCTCTTAGAATAGTCGAAGCAAACAGAAGTATTGAAGCACTGAACAATACAAGGAAGAGGTGTTATACAGTGAAGATCAAAGCAACACTCTTCAGGATCGTAGTGTTAACTCTACTAGTCAACGAGCAACACTCAACAAGACACTACGATCAGGTCCTTGAAGACGTGCATCAGAATCGTAGATGTTAAAATAGGAAGACTGAAGCATTGGGCACCGGTTCAATCAAAGGTTAATATTCGGACAAGTGCTTACTGAGAGCATCGATGCAAAAGGACAACCTCGATCAAGAAATCGAAGAAATAAAGTCTTCAACTTGCCAAGACAAGAAAGTGATACATCCGTGAGTAGGGTGAAATAGTAGATCGCTAAGACATCGGAAAAAAGTATGACAAGTCACATCAAGCAGTCTACCTCAAGCAACTCAAGATCTGTGAAGAGATTTGAATAACCTTCAACGGCTACTTTCCAACGGAAGGATTGGGAAGGAGTATAAATAAGGAAGAGCTTCAAAGATAAAAGGTTACTGGAGTTGCCGAGTTTGGAGAGAAGGTGGACTGATCTAAACCATGTGAAACAGTGAGTTCGAAGGCTCACTCTACGATCCACCAAGAACACTCAGAAGTTAGATAAAGAAAGAAGTAGAAGTGTGAGTTCTCTTGTGGTAGAAGTGAGAGTTCTACTACATGAAGAGTGTTCGAATCTGAGAGAGAAAGAAGAGCATTATGTCATCTTGATGTCCATCATGGGTAGACTCTAAGTACAATAGAGAAGAGCCTACAGTCATCTTAACAAGTCCATCATGAGAAGGCATCAAGTAGCAAGAAGGAAGATCACAAATGTCATCTTGATGTCAAGCATGAGAAAGCTTCTAAGTACCTAACAGAAAAGCTTACAGTCATCTTGGAAGCCTATCATGTGCAGCCATCAAGTACCAAGGAGAAGGATCTTCAAGGCAGCTCACAAAGGGGTTATCCGAAGTGGTTGAGTAACCAAAGAAGCTGAGCATCATGCAACACTCAGCTGCACTTCAAGGATGATCAAGCCAAGCTACTAAGTATAGAAGATGTTCAGAGCATGAAGACATCTTAGCAGCTTAGCACCAACTCCAACAACAACAAACAAACAACTCAACAAAGCCAGGGCCTGAGGGGTCTTTGTCCGAAGGGACTAAACAAAGCAGGGCCAGAAGGGTCCTTATACGAAGGGACTAAATGAAGTTCCAAGCTTGCTGGGCTTGAAGGGTTCCTAGGGAACTAAAGGAGTCCCAAGGCTGCTGGCCTTGAAGAGTTCTTAGTGAACTGAAGTCCCAAGGCTACTGGCCTTGAAGGAATCTTAGTGATTTAGGGTGCTGCCCTTTCTTAGTGGAAATCCTGCTAGTTGAAAGCAGAAGAGTGCATTAGGAGCTTGAGTCTCTGAACCACTTAAAACCCCTTGTGTCTTTTACATTATGTACTATAACTGCTATAACTGCTATGTATATTTTAACTGCTTACAACTAAACTTACTCTACGAACAATGTATGTATGATTATGAATATATCAATGAAGGGGATCTTTTACTTATTCCGCTGTGCTTGAAAAGATTCTTATATTTGTCATATATCAATTATGAACAAAATAATATAAACCAGAAAAGTCTTTGAAAGAAAAGGATCTATTCACCCTCCCCCCCTTCCTTTCTAGATCTATTGTGCCCTCTGGGAACTAACAACCTCCTCTCCTTGAACCTTATATACCTTTCCATTATCAACAACAGAATCATTATCCATGTACTGCTTAAAAAATGCTCGATCTTCTGCATACCTTTTCATCTCAGCAGACATTCCCATTATCACTTTCTTGACGGTTTGATGGAGATCCTAATGGACTTGATGTGCCACATAAGAGGATTAGTATCTACGATAAAAGGAGGTGATGATGAGGCACAATGTTTAATCTAGGGATTTATTTATGTTAGCTTTCTTTTATTAATTTTTTTTTATGTTCCAATAGATAAGCTAGTGATTTACTGGTGTAATTTAGGAAATTCTAGTAATTCAAGCAATTTCATAGTTTAGCGCATAAGAACCTTGCTCCCCAAGATATGTCTTTATTCTTATTCTATGTTTGGTTGGCGTTTTTTAGTGGAGATGGAGAGTTATGAGGATGTGTCCGAGGGAAATAAGGGAAGTTGTAATCATAGTTTTTGGTAGAAGCCATTGCAATGTAATGAAAGAAATGAAGGTAATGGATTTAGTTTGTGGTGGGATGTTTGTTTCCAATATCTATTTATACTTTGTAGAGTAAGAGTTTGAATTGTTCAGCATGTTTTGTGTATACTTCTAAGCTTTTGGTTACTTAACTCTCCGACTAAGATTTTGAAGGGCTGCCATTGTTTGTATTGAAAAACACACTTAATATTTCTAGTTTTAATTCCCTTTTTCCTCCCTATTTATACCTCAAGCAATGAAAACAGAAAAAAGTAATGGGATTATAGAAGAAATGGTAATCAAGGCATACATCTCAAGTACAAAGAAGACATGCACGTATAATGGTTAATTTTCATTCTTTTCTCAACATCCTTTTTTGTGGAACTTTATCAATTTAATCTTGATCAGTGAACAGAAATGAACAAAATAAATGTTGTGGAAATTTTAAAAGTTCATGCTTTCCTATCATACCTCAAAGAATGAAAAAGAATATCGACTCCGCTAGTTAGGAGCTTGTTTCTCTCAATGTGAGTATACATTTACCTTCACATCTTTGCTGCTATCTTGAAAATTGAAGCATCCTTTAGTTTCTTCCAAAGGATAGTATATTAGTGGACTAAAATGTATAATATAGCTTGTAATCTGATACACTTTGGCCAATCTGTACCAAGCGGAAAGAACTAAATAAACAGGGAGCTCCATTTAACAACTACACTGTTAGAAAAAATTAAATGTGAAATTTCGAATGGGTTAAAATATGAAGACACGTTTATAGAGAGACCTGAGATTAAACCATAAAAGATATCGTAGGAGTAGAAACAAAAACATCAAAAACAAGTCAAAATATAGAAAAAGTTACAGAAGACGGTTAAAAGTTTCAATATGTGAAACATTTACAAACTGTAAGAGGTGAAGTTGAATGTAGAAAATCAACAAAAGTGACCTCGTAAAGTTTTTGATGGAAAACTATACTGCATTGAATTGGGGCTAGACATTTTAGAGAACTTCATATTAATAGACGCAGTAAACAGACATTATTCAGACAGTACCTCCAATAAGATGGCTCAAAAGTTCTAAAGAAGATACGCATTCTGTTTGGCCTGATATTTGTCTCTACCCAAGATCCCCAAGTTTGTAGTGTTGTATTGTAGGCAATATCAATTGACATTCCAAGCTTCAGTGAATTACCAACTTGGAAATAACATCCCCTGTAAAAAATAGGAATTAGATACATAAATGAAAATGAAAACTAAATTCACCTATCCATCCAACCCCTACGGTCACTCTATGACTACCTGGCTTCTAAAGACATGCAAACATCTTAATTATTAATCTGTCAACCACATATATTACAAGTATCCATGACAGTTGTTTTAAAAAAGCTCTCATTGAACAGAATGGTTCCTAGTGTTAAGAAAACATCTTGACATTGCATGCAAGTGTAGGCTGTATATGAACTTTTGTATATTCTAGTATGATTTGAAGGCATAACCTCATGAAATTAGCATAAATAGACTTGCATGGGTAGTTTGAAAGCGACAAAGCGTAGTATGGTTCTAGTTATTTCTAGAAATAATATCTCGAAGCTAATGTCACTTATAATTTTCTTCCAAATTTAACTGAACTTATCAATCTTTGTATCTTGTTTCTCCTCCCTTCTCATCTTTCTAACATTTAGTCTTCCTTCTATCGTAACTATTATTTTAGCTAAATGAAATGCATTCAATCTGCACTCCACACCTTCCATATAGAGAAAAACCTTCTTTGTTTTTCATCTATAGTCCAATCATCATTTTACTTGGCCCCAAAAACTAAGCCCGCAAAGACCATTTACTAATGCATTCAAACAACCCATAAAGGAAGACATCACATCGTTTTTTGTTACAAATTAAAGGAGTTGAACTCTAAAATCTTTTAAACATACCTTCATATTAATAAAAGTTCCATTATTCACTTTGAAACAAACATGTCCTAAATTATAAATCTATACTATGAAAAACAGCGGAACAATATTTGTTCGTACAATTAAAAACAATTAAGTATATTTGGAAAGAAACAGAGTCAACAATTGAATGACAAAATTGAGAGGAAAATAGAAAAACAGATATGTCTTTGAATGCGACGAACCATAAAACTTTTAGCAGTGGATAAGTTAAACTGAAGATCTGTAAACCTTGCAAAGAAATTCGACTACACTACTATATACATAATGAACCATAAAAGGAAAAATAAGACATCAAAAAGTATAAGAATAACATCTCTTACACAAACAAATACACACATACATACATGTGTCTGTATATATGAATCATTACAACAACTAATGGAATACGTATGAACAAAGTTGTTGGAAAAAATACCTTCGAACAAATTGACGAATCTTTGGGTTTTCGAAGTTAGGGCTTCTACAATTGGGACAGAAGGTGCAGA